>JAVHJN010000008.1:0-1200000 GCA_036971655.1 Arthrobotrys megalospora | reverse complement strand
ACCGTGCAACGATCGGCTAGGTAGAGTCTGATCCCAAGGTTCTGGATATCGTCGAGTTCTAGAAGCGTACACCAGCAAGCTCTCGACCGGTCCTTGTGATCTAAAGTCGTGCTAATCTTTCTCTAAGGCCCCTTGCTGCTCGAAAGTCGAGATGATCCAGTGTACCGTGCGGAGGAACAAAATCTCTCAAAGTAGTAAAAGCTCGGACAGCCTATCCTTATATAAGCTGGGAAGATTGGATAATTACGTTGGCGGTTATCCGTTTCCGTGAGGTTGGGTTTACAAAGAATTCGACGTTTTCGGAATGAATCTCGTTAAAACACCACGGAGGTATGAAGGCTGATGCTGTTGTCGCTGTGCGTTGGTGTTGTTTTTGTGGCTTTTTGTCGTCCAGGTTTCAGTGGCGTGACAGATTTGGGAAAATATGCTTCAGGGTGATGATGCCAGGAAGGGTGGGAAGAAAAACAGAAGAGAAGAAGTGTCGGTATATATTAAAAAAATCGATAGGTCCAAAAGGGTATTACAACTACTTAGTTAGTCATGAAAAGAGATGGAGCAGGGCTGTTAGAGAAAAAACTGCCTTGTCGTTCACATCGAGGGTCAGGGCTGAACGAGATTCTTCAGGAAGGAAGAAAAGGCCTGGATATTATGTGTGGTGTGGGAGGATCGTGGGGAGTGTTAAATATAAATTAGGAGGCGAAAGCCGGAGCACTAAGTGCCTTGTTATGTTTACTACCTGCGTGATTATTATCATGAGAATCACATTCAGGAGAGAGCATACAAAAAGAGAGTGCCCTAAGAAAGGAGAAGTTAGATTGTTTACCCCCTTGTCCTGGTCGCTGTCACCATGTAAGATGTTTCTGTACCGCCAGCCTTAAGGCTTTATCTTAAAGCACAGCAAAATAGTAGCAGTTATTCACTGAAAGGAAATAATATTAATAACAGCTTATTTTCGGATACTAATATTTCCTTGTCACCGATTCACCGTGGCTAAAGAAACGCTTTTGCGCTATCTCGTGCTTCGAACTATACCCTAACGACAAATGGTTTGGGTTTTGCGCTGTCATTAATTTTCTCTTGCATCTTGCATGCAGGAGAGAGGCATCCTGCATTGTTGTACCGCATGAGCAGGGGAACTCCACTGGGATGGGTACAATCGAGTGCGGACATACGTGTGCAATCCCTCCCTAAAAATGTCGTGATCAACGTTCAACGTCCTGTCGAACATGTACATACCTGCAAGGGGCGGAAGTGGCGATGAGTTCCTTTGGACGTTTTCGAAACTTCTTCTCGGATCGTATATCGTAAATGCGGTAAAGACGCAATTTCAGGAGGGTTCACCGGCACGACATTTCTCGGTCGGTACCAAAAATCCCAAAGCCCCAAACAACGGACAAGAATGAAATTTTCGAGAAAAGCAGTGGAGCCAGCGGCCATTACCACGTCAACCCTGCAAGTGACTTGCTATGAGAAAATCTGAAGTCGGCAAGCTGGAAACAAAATCCATGTTGGAACGGCAGAGATCTCAGGGTTAGTGGGTCCCTATTGATCAACTGGGGCTGTGAGGCACAGGATTTGGAGCTTGGCTATTTGCTTGGATCGTGATTGGGGGCAGCCGCACGGAAATCGTGCTAAATGTGACGACGGACGCACCGCATATGCTATTGATAGCGGTAAGTCTCATCCGAAGGAAAGACGCTGATGTCAAGAAGGCAACTCCAGCGGGCAGCTCTCATGATCTCATAACATTGTCTTCAACGGACCATTCGATGTACATGTACGGCTCCTGAAATTCGGCATCGACGTCACACGATGGGAAGGCCGACAACGGTCGCCCGACGGGAGCAATTGCAAGCATCTTGAACCGAGTACCACCCAAACACTCCACGAAAAGACAATGAAGACTTATTTTTCCTCCGAACCTGTCAGTTGATCGTTTGAGACTTCTACTGAGCTTCCCTAAGAACTACTCGAGCTCCTGCCACTTTGACGCTCTTCCGAAGAAAATTTCGAAGCCTTTACTACTTTACCACCGAGACCTGTCGTAGGCTATTTTCAGCAAGCGAGAACGGCAAATCTGGCAGCCATCGAAATGCTTGTGTGCTTTTGCCTCTCTGTCCCATGTGATAGTGAAATGGGCATTACGAAATAAAAACCCACCAACACAAAATGCCATCTTTCGACTAGACCCTTGGCCTGCAGCCTGTGGGCCGTCCGATGGATCACAAGATGAAAATTAGCTGCTCGACTTGACTAGCACCTATAGTCACGCAGGTCGGCGATATCCAGAACGTACTGGATTTGACCAAAATGTCCTGCAAAGGTCAATGCACAATTTTCTTCAGAATTGTGACTGGATCCTATAAGTTTTCAAAGTCTTCTGTGCCTCGAATAAGATTTGCAACTCTGCGGCTGACGGGTTTGAAAAGGGAATTAGCCGGACCTTATGATTCTGGGCTTATCTCGATCGAGCTCCAGCCGTAGCTAATCAATTTTAATCCAAATATCGAAATGTTTTAGACAAGAGCTTCAGATGCACGATTATTCGATATCCTCTAAGCTACTATAATCATATACTCTAGCTTATAGCTTCTGAGTAAGCCACCTGGGTCGAGATCAGCCCTACGAGGCGACCGCTGCGAGGCATGGCCAACGGACATTCGAAAGTCAATGCCGAAAATTCATTCTAGTTGGTGTGGGGGCTATACTCAGCCCTGGTAGATTATGCATGCCGAATCATCCAGAAGGACTTCGACGATGGTCCAACGATTGCATTGGACCGGGCTGAGGGGGATATATTCGAAATTCAGCTCTATTAGTGTTTTCCAGGTAGAGTTGAAAATCCCACCATTTTGGCTAGAGTGCTCTAGGGTTTCTCTTTCGCATCCTAATCAATGATTCCTAGATACAACCCGTACTTGATAAGCCGAGGGCCTGGTATATCTCCTAAATATATCTAAAAACTCTTACCCAGCCAGACCTTCAAATTTTGGCGGGCAAATGTCCAGCAAACTCTAATTTTGCTGCGCCTATTTCGAGTTTAATAAATTCGAAACTGCCATCCTAGCTTGCTTCAGCCGTTCGGCTTCCTTATCTCGTTCTTCCCTTTTCTCCTTAAACAAACGCTCGACTGTTAGAACTACCGACTCTGGGAGTGGATAACCTGTAGTCATGTATGTGCCTTGTATTGTCTTTTCTACGCCCCACTTCGTCTGCACTTCTGATTGCATTTCTGTCCACTCTGGGTACTTCTTCAACGTGCGCCGATCCACGGTGAAGCTTGGGTCTTGAGGAAGCCCCCAAGTCGGTTCGATACTGGATATCGACGATTGAGCCATAGTATTCGCTTTTAACGCAATGTCCGCAAACATATCCATCAACACCGTTAGCGCGCTGTTATAAATCGACACGATCAAGATTCCGTAGATCACGTATATATTCGATGCAGAGATACCAAGCTTCTGGCTCGCGACCAACCCAAGCACAAAGTCGCTCTGGGCTTTAGTATTTGGCTCGTCTTGCGTTTCCCACTCATCAAACTCCTCTTTAAATTTGTCGAAGTATCCGGTATATCCGATCTCTGGATCCTGCCGCCTGTATACGCGGGTTTGGCGTGGCTTCGTGTCCACCTTTTTCGTGCTGGCCCCGCCGGGGTCACCAAGTGTCCACTTTTCGCTATTGGCGATTTGTGCAATCTTTAGTACAAAGGGGCCGAGACGGTCATGAGTCTCCTTGATGGTTTTCCAAACCAACTGGAACCGTTGATCGGAGATGAAAACGACCGGCTCGCCGTCATAATCCTCGTTTTTGTTCTGGAACATTTTCCCAAGCGCGACCTTTAAGGCAAATGTATCGCGGGTGTATGGGTTCGGGGAACCATTCGGCAGAGTCGCATTCGCACGATCCTGGGGGAAAGAGGTATCAAATATTCCTCCCCTATCCATTATACCGGAAGGTGTTGGCGTAGTTATTGAGTAATGGACTGCTTGGTGATATCTACCCGCGGCGTTTTCTGGGCCTGGCGGTACCCAAAGAAACTCTGTCATTAGTGGTGCAATGATCGTAAAGTATTCATCCCGGAGACCTATCCATTTTGCATTCCCAGTGTTCGAGAAGATCCCCATTGCAAGCCTTTCCGCATCTCGTGACATATACCGAAGCAGATGTCCAGCGTGTAACGCATACCAGAGCGGGTTTTCGGGCATGTTCGTAGTGAGGTCAGTTACGAACTTGTCCCACACGGCCTTTCGTACAACGATATCATCGCTTGGTTGTGCCCATTCGCTCTCTTCGGGAGCAGCTAAAGGACCTTTGTCTTTGTAACGTTGTCGGAATGCTGCGATGTCCTCGCGGGCTCGCTCGCTGAATGCTCTCGAGCCTTCCACGGAATCCCCTAATCCTTGGGCATGCACACTTGCTAGACATGTGAGCCCGAGGATCAAAGTCGTTGGATCCCTGATTAAGAATTTCATTCTGATCCGGTTGCTGACGTTTTAAATCATTACGTGTAGGCTGTATTTGCTGGAGTTCCAGAATCTGATGTTTTGATATTGACGCCCGAGTCTCTGCATCTGCTATGCTCACGGTAGGGTCATACTGCGTGGGGATCATGGATACCTCGTGGTATTTCGCTATAATGAGAGATTATGAGAGAATGTTCTTGTATATGAAGCTTATAGAGACAACAAGCCTGAGGGTGGCAACACATTCTTCATGTTGTATTTTTTAGCAGCCAGAGATTCGCGGCTTCGTGTGGCCTCGCTGCTCCCTCTTGGGCGAGGATTGAGATACTTTGAAAATTGTCTCCCACGTTTTCGGAACCTATAGCCCTGTGGATTGACATGGGATCGGAGGGAGAAAGGTATGTCTAAATGACCCCCCGTATAGTATGGTGAGAAATGGTATATACGCGGGTTTTTAGCAACTCTTCTTCTGGAGCTAGAGCCTCTGCTGAGCTGAGTGGTGGCCCTGTATAATATCAGCTCATACTAGCCTATGTACTAACTTGTATTCATTGATTACTTACTTTATATGTAGCTTCAGGTGATTACCGTCCAGCCCCATTTAATACCCGGACCCCCAACTCCCACTAATACTAATATTTATTACTTCACATCTACTTCAACTTATAATCTGGCAGACCCATTATGATCCGTATCATTTCGTAGTTCACTATCTAGTTCTATTCAAGTCATCAGCTATTATATCATACAAATATGCCGTAAATTCCGTAGTGCCGCTCGCGGTTAAACCAAGCGAGCCCCGCCGGTAAACATAAAACTATCACGACATGTGCTCGGCCCCGCCAGTCCACCTCTCCCTTTCTATTCTCTCCCTCTCCATCCTCAACCTCTTCTTCCTCTCGTATACTGCCCTCACAACACCCTTAATTCTCTCCTTCCCTTCGTCAAAGTTGGCTCTCGCTAATCCTACTGTCTTATCAACTTCTTCCTCCGTGTATTCAAAATTCCAGGTGCTCATCCACGGACTCGTCTCCGGATCCACCCCAGGAACTTTCTCATTAGGAATTAATGGAAAATATGCAATCGTAATACCCGCCTCCGGTTTCATCAGTTCCCATTCTTCCCGGACCGCCTTACTCGGTGGTGGTTCTTTCTCAGTCTCCCTTTCCTCCTTTGTACCGACCCATACCGTGAGATACCCTAGACCCTTATGTTCCTTCCGTCTCTGTCGCTCTTCCGCCTCGGTGGCTGGAGCAGGATCTTGTTTTTGCGCCTCTTTTAACTTCTCTTCTGATTCTTGGTGGGAACGGCTCATCATTGCCTCCGATAGCTCAGCTTCGGCATCTTTATCTCCTTGTGGCCATCCGATACCGACCGGCCATCCGCGGATACCACGCTGTTTGGCGTAACCTTCAGTCAGTGAGATCCAGTTCGAAATTTTGATGTCAGCGGAGGAATCGAAAGCGATGACGATGTCCACGTCGCGCCCGGGGCGCAGCAGTGGGTACGTAGCAAGGTTGTTGGACATCCCAGCATCCATCACTTGAACAAAACAAAACAATAGTTAGCCTTGTAGTGAGAAGTAGCTGGGTGCGGCAGGTAGCTTACGTTGGATCTCTTCGGTTTTGTGAATACTTTTCGGTGCCGAATTCGGTAGCCTATCCCTCATTCCAAGGACGTAGTTCGGCACGGCAGCCGGCTCGATCGGATGAACCTTAACCAAATCATCATTTCGCCCCTGAACAAGCCTATCCAGCTCCTTAAATAGGATAAAACTCGCAAACATCGGTCGAACTTCAGCGTAATAGTGTGACAAGGTGGCACAAAAGGCAGAACCCCACATCCCCAGAAGCGTCGGGATTTTCATCTCGGGATTTCGGGTGAGGTTGTATCCGTTATGGAATTTGCGGCCGAGAGCATACGTCGGAATGCCAGCCCCCAGCTCCTCCATGAAGAACTCGTAGCATGTCATCTCCGCCCATTCGAACCAAGACTCCTCTTTAGCTTTCTCCTTTGCTTCTTCGGCTGATATACTGTGATCCGACGGCAGCTCTGTGGGCTTCTCACCTTCACCTCCGAGCCCTGGAATCTCGTGACGGACGGCGGTGTATATAGATAGTGGCTGCTCGCCGCTATCTACATATCTGCGTTGAGACGATAATTTCATATCCGCGTCGTGGACTGTCATTTCGTTCTTAGGGACCAGCAGTCTAGCTGCGAGGAGCAATCCGTAAACGTCAACCAACCCGAAGGAGGCGTAACCAAAGCCGTTCTTTTCGACTAAGCCGCGAAGTAAATACTTATTTGTTGGCGCTGAAGAGATTAGATCTATGATCGCAGGAGGATACGCAATATGGGTGTGAATGCGGTGTTTGAGGTGTTCGACAACATTGGTGAAAGATCGATGGCCGATGCTGTAGTATAGCGTTAGTAGCCAGCAGGAGCCAGATACGCCCACTAGGTAGGTGGTACAGTCGAAGAGACCGGCATCTTTACATGCGCCCAAAGAGCCTGCCCCGGCAACCATGGCTCTCAGGCCGCCTCCTGAGCCAGTAATAGCGATTGTTGGAATATCTTCCTCGTGTATCGTCCATTCTGATATCCCAAGGTACTTCGCTAGGGCCTTTTTGACATATTTCTTGCGGTTCTGACGGTAGACGAGTTCTTCGTCACAAAGCTGGTCCGAAACTCGAACACGGGCGTCCCATAGTATCTCAGGATTGGCAGAAGGGTCTTTAGATTCCTCCCAAAGTTCAGATGCCAGTGTCCCCGGTTCCATATTTATCTCTCGCTGGACTTTGTTCCACCATGCCGGAATGTCAGACGCCCACTCAGGTAGCCAGTTTAAAGATGTGGTGAAATCGACAGATATGTTACCAGATGATATTGGTATGTACTCCGCGAGTTGGCCCCAGAGTGTCTTGCGCTCTGACTTGATCTTTTCCTGCCGCTGGCGCTCTTCAGCGTCGAGCGAACGCTGGAAGGTTCTTGCATGTCGGGCAAGTTCCTCTTCGCGCTGTTTTATACGGTCTTCTATAGCATGAGTCTCCTCAGCGGTCTTCGGTTGAAGTATTTTGGCGCCTGCAGCGAATTTCTCGCGCAGGGACCTGTGCTCAGATGTCCCATCGTCAAGACGGAGCGTGCAGGTGTTGATGTTGTAAAGTAGAGATGCGCCACCGAGTGTGGCGATGGAGGCTAGTGCTGGGAAGAGCCATTTCTTACCATTGAATGACGTCGACGGTGAAGTGGTGAAAGTTCTGTTGGTGGATATGCGACATGTTTTATATGCTGGTGGAACCCTCAGGCGCACCAGCTTGGGCAACCTGCAGGTGGAGAGCATTGCCGTTCTGGATTCCAGCTACAACTGCTGGTGGCTGCAGTCAGCGGGAGGATCGCTGCGTGATTTGGGACAATGCAATATCATAAAGCAAAAGCCATTGAGTGTCTATATAGTTGAATTAGCGTCGTTGTCGCTCGATAGCAGCTACAAAACGTATATGCACTCGTGTACATACCTCATTCTTATCTAACGCTCGGAGTAAAATTAAATTGGTTTGTTGAAGAAATAGTGGCGTCACAGCCGGACCTCGATCGATCCAGCGGCCGGAATCGTGTGGGTTTGATACCGCAGCCTTGGCCAGGTCCCTTGCTCCTGCAGGCTCCCTATCGTGGCTAGACCTGGTCCCAGTTGGACAACAGAACCTAGACTAAGTAGATAGAACGGTCGAAGAGGGGAGGCCAGCTATTGCTTCTTTCCCCGGAGCCGCTTGCCCAACCGTTGAAGCCTTGCCTTCAATCTGTCTCTGATCCGCTTGAAGTCCCACAGTTGGTAGCGGGCCCTGGACCTGGCGCGGTGCGATTGGAACTGCAGTTCGCCGTTGATATCGGCTGTCTTTCTTCTAAGCCTGTCGAATACCCTCCGAATGCCCATATTCTACTATCCTTCTGCCGAGTTCTTGAGTCGCGAATGAGCCGCGACTGTTCGTGGTGGTGCTGCTGCTGGCTGGACGGTCTAGATTCGAAGGGGGTTGGAGTTACCTGAAAAGAGCATCAACTGAGCTGAACTGAACCCATCTCATCACACTTCCATCAACCACACGCTCTCTGCCGCGTCCGCCAGGCATCTCATCTGCCAACCAACTGCCGTTCCGTCTCCAAACCACCGACCGACCAGTCATCACTCCGGCCGAATATCGGGGACGAGCGACCGATAAATACCATCGGCCATGGCGGTCCTCCCCGAGGAAGAGGCGGCGGAGGTCGAGGTTCTCAATGAACGCCTCAAGAAGATGACTGCAATCACCGACAAGATCTCTAGGAGTCTGACGAAGCTGTCCGGCAGTGCTCAGCAGGTGGAGATGTCAGTGCAGCCTATTCTCAAGCAGACAGGCTCGCTGACGGCATTAGCTGGGAGTATGCCTATCTCTCTACTGTCGTGACTGGGACTCGGACGCTGACTAAGCTTCGTAGACATCGATGCCGGGATCTTTGAAATCGACAAGACGATGAAACTACTGGATCTGGTAAAACGTGAAGAGAACACGATCAGAAAGGGGTATGCGGTTCCATACTATTCATCGCGCGATAGTGGGGTTCTTTGGAACTGATAGGAAGCTAGACCTCAGGTCGTAGGACTGCCCGATTACCTGAACTCTGTCAAGCGTCTGAGCGAAGGTCTCGCCGCACTTCAATCTACGGGACTCAAATCAGCCGAGAAAGCTGTTAAGGAGATGGTATTGTTCCTATCCACGGAGGTTACGAGATAACATATCACTGATTGATGGCGGCCATGACCAGACCCTACTGTTGAAGACCGGCTCCGTCCAACTCGAAGACCAATTCAAGAAGTCCCTCGCCCAGGAGTCGACACCCTGTGAACCCCTCCATTTCATCACCAAGAGTACGCTGCCTTCCTGCGATTGATCCCATCCTATACTGATTACTCCGGTACACTAGAACTCCCATTCCCGACATTCACCCCCGATAAGCTGAAAACTATCGCCGTAATCAACGAATTCCTATCCTCCACAATCGGCACCACAGCCAGCTCACAACAAAACTCAAATGTCCAATCCAGCGCTATAAACATCTACAGCGATGTCCGAGGCACCTACATCTCTTCCTCCCTCTCATCTCTCTCCCAAGGATGTGTCAACACAGCTACACGCCGTAACGTCAACGTTCCCTACGAAAAAGGCGACAATGGTATCGCTCACTACGCACAGGCCCTGGAGGGCATCTTCTCCGCCGAATACGACAACATTCAACGTCTATTCAAACCCAACCTGTGGCTAAAAGTCTACACAGCAACCACCCAACAAGCGCTTACCGTCTTTTCGAATACTGTTCGTCAACTCAACAAGCACATTGTAAGCTTCATGATAAGCGACTGCTATCTCGCCTTCGACGTCATTGAGTGCGTCACAGCAACAGCAACCCGGCTGGGTACCAAGACGGGAGAAAAGAATGAATTCGTTGAGGCCTTAAAACCGATCCGACAAACTGCCTCTGCCAGCTTTTTCGAAATCCTGGAAGACTTGAAGCGTAAGGGAGCCTCTATGGCAGCTGTTCCAATAGATGCTACGGTCTCGGAGTATACGCAACAAAATATGGCGCGATTACGTCGGTTGACGGATTACCAAACAGCGGTTGCAGGGCTGCTGATATCACTTGGGGATAAAAACTGGAACTCGCCGTATTCTCCTACCTTGGCGGTGAACCAGCAATCATTCGACGTCGGCGCCGATGGGAATGTACTTCTAGCGAATTATTGTATGGAGTGCATCGACCGAATGTTGGAAATTTTGGAAGCGAAGGGCAAAATGTACATCAAAAAACAGCAACAGTGCGCCGTTTTTATGGTGAATAACGTGGCCTATGTTGAAACCTCTATCAAACGGGGAGGATTGGTTGGGGTCCTGAGCTTGGGAGGCGGTATCGCGAAGGTTGAGAAGTGGAGGAAGAAGGCGGTTGAGGAGTACATGGTTCCGTATGTTCCCTCTTGTTCCTCCTGCTATTGCTTTGTGAGAGTAGGCACTAACTAAACGACCAATATTATAGATGGAAAGAAGCCGCCGGATACCTCCTCGATATGACGTACACTTCCAAAGCCGCAATCACCGTCGCCGCAAGCGGCAGCAAGCCGTCATTAACTTCCAAGGACAAAGAAGCCATCAAAGAGAAGTTCAAGAACTTCAATACCTTATTCGATACATTGATCTCCCAGCATAAGAGCTATGTTTTCCCGGATAAAGAAGTGAAGGCGATGCTGTTCAAGGAGATTACGTTTATTAGTCCGCTTTATGGACGGTTTTGGGATAAGTATCATGAGGTGGTGAAGGATAAGCATGTTAAGTATGATGTAACTGCTTTACAGACCGTGCTGGCGAGTTGTCAGTGAAACGGCTCACCGCCGTTTTTTTTGGCTAGCCTCGAATCCAGGCGCTCGAGGTGGAGCCTTTTGACTTTCTTTAGGGGCTGGTCTGTGCATGGCTACTACCGGGTACTTGTGGGTTCGCTAGGTTGACGGTGGGATCTTGTTTAAGTCTTTTATGTTTTACATTTTTTTTTGTTTTTCACGGAGGAGTTTCTTTTTAAACTACTATTTGATGCCAGCTAAAAGAAACCGCCTATATATTAGCTTTGTTTGGAAACTTTGAAAGCGGCTGAAGTGTATGTATGGATGTATTCTATTTTAGCGGGGAACAATTGCAACGTTGGACGGGTCAGTTTTTTTTGAATTCGAAATGCATGTATAGGCCCGGAAGATCGGCAGGTGGTATAAAATAAGCCATTGCAGGAGAAAGTCTACATTCACTTTACCCGCCCGTTCGGTTCTGGATACTTTTGTCTTCATAGGAAGATGTGATAGAGTTATAAATTGATCATGAGGAACAAGTCATTATTATGCTACTGCTAACTGCTGGTACTGGCTAACTGCACTGCTAGAGACGTAAAAAAGAAAGAAAGAAAAAAAGAAAAATGCAAAAGAAACTACGGAACTCGTGAATGCTATATCGTACACTGTACAGGTCAAGAGAAGAAGAAAAAGAAAAAGAAAAAGAAAAAAAAGAAATGAAGGATAAAAACGTCAACAGAGACATTCTCGCATGCAAGATTGGATGAGTTGCAAATGCATCGACAGGAACAAAAAACAAAAACGTAAAATGTATACTATGAACAGGGAATTCAAAAAATAATCTAAATAAAGAGGTGAATCGTCGAAAAAAGAACAGCTTTTGAATCGAAAAAAGGTACCATTCCCACATTTTTCAGAAAACAGAAAAATAAAATAAAAAAAAGACAATTCGTCAAAAGGTTATGTATGTATGTATGATTAAGTACCCTTTGTTCTTACCTTTTGCTTCCTCTCATGAACCGGAGAAAGATTCCTCATCCTCCTCGACTTTCTTCGGTTTCCTCCTTTCCCTTCAATTGTAACGGCAATTCCCGCATCTTTCTTGAGAGCTCTGTACTGCCCCAACAAATTGAAACTCTCAACTAAATCAGTAAAAACTCCCCCGCCTTTTACCCCGCTACCACCCCTCTCGAAGCGACTCTACCGCTTCATCGCATGCGTCGCCCTCTGTATCCAGCTAACTCTCGCCTTCCCCTTGCCCTGCGACCCGACCTCCACCGGCGGCATCCCACCGGGCCCCACACCTTCAAACTCCGGGTGCATCTTCTGTAACTTGCCGCCTTTACCACTGTTAGTTCGAGGATGAGGATGCGGCTCCCTCTCCCATTCCTCATCGTCGTAGTACTCATGCCCACCCGGACCTGACAAAGTCGCTCCTCCTCCCTGAGAAGAAGTATTATTATTAGGACCCGAAGTAGTAGCAACATGTCTCTCCGCCTCTCCTAGGTCAAAGTGAACCGTACTCTGCTGGGGCATCGCGCCCGCCACTTCCTGTGGAATATTAACAGGTGGAGCGCCTTTCTCCGTCTGGTACCTGTCAAACACATCCCGCTTCTTTCGGTCCAAGTCCTCCATTTGCCGTTTATAGTTCGCGGTGAGGAGCTCTTGTTGTTTCTCCAGTTCCCGGAGCCTTTCTTTGACGTCGGCCATTCGCTGCCGTTCTCTTTGGAAATACGAGACTGCGTCGGCGATGGTTTTGTCTTGGAGATCGAATTGGTTGCGAACATAGTCGTCAAAGTTGCCACCCGATGAGGCTGGTGGAAGACCGCTGGACGAGCCCGGCATATTATTTTCGGCAGTGATCGTATGCGACGATCCGTTGGCGTTTAGAACCGGTGAAAATCCTGTGGCTGCACCATTGTTATTGGGTGCCGGATTGGTATTTAAGGGGGAGGGTTCTATACGGCGGGATGTGTTTGAGGCGTATGAATTCGCGTTTCCAGAGCCGGAGGCGCTATTAGCGGGATTGGGAGCGGACGAGGTCCGGAGAGCTGCCGTTTGCGACTGTAGGCGTTCGACTTGCTTATCGTACTGAGATTGGTATTTGGAAGCAGTGGATGCCGAGTGAGTGGGACCATTGTAAGAGGAAGTGCGGTCAGGTACGTATGCTGAGGTTGTAGCTGAGGTTCCTGCCGTTGATGTGGTTGCAGTGGTAATTGGCTCGTAGGAGTCTTGCTTCGAAGGACTCTGGCTGCCGCGAGGACGGAGTGGGGCTGGCGCGACGAATGATTGTTGGGATTGACCCATTACGGAAGCCTTGTTGACAAGGTTCTCCCAGATATGAGCGGACTGCGGAGAATCCTTTGTCGGGTAGGTGTTTCCGGTGATTAGGGTGCGCTGCCAACTGTCCAAGCGTTTTTGAAGGGACGAGGAGATCTCCGGCCACCTTGCAAGCTCGACGCTGACGGATTCAGCCGAACGAGCAATGATGTCACAACCAGCGAGTTCAGAAGCGGAGCGATCGGTAGGGCCCAGGAGAATGAGGTTTATGAATTCGCGAATGATCCAAGCTGAAGTCTGAGAGAGAACGGTGCGAACATCGGAGTAGCGATCTGAATTCCGGTCTTCATCGAAGTAGCGACCAGAGATGGCGAAGTGAAGAGGGTACCAGAGGGCTTTGACGTCCTCTGGCGAGAAGACAAGGGAGCGAGAGAGTTCGCTGGTGTCAAGACGAGGACGTTCGGAACGATTGGATCTGGAATTCATGCACGATTAGCTTCCTGAAGCGACCTAGTAGTTACTTGAGACCCGGTAGAACGAGGGTGAACGGAGCATACCTTGCCTGTGTCGCCTTATCCTTGTAACTTCGGCCGAGCTCGGTCCTCTCAATGATGACATTGGCGAATTCGCGATGCGATTCAGCCAGCAGGGCGGTTAACTGTCTAATGCAGTCTCTGGCATAGCTGCGCGCGGCAGCAGCAGCGGCTTCTGGAGGACCAGAGCCTGTATGAGGAGTGGAATATTTCAAGATTTCGGAGAGCAGGTCTTCATCGAATGACCGGACTCGGGTGAAGAGGTATGCGAGCTCCCAGCGAAGGTAGAGCTTCCATTCGTCGGCGTTGGTCGCACGACTGGCGATTTTGAGCTCATCGATGGGAGCTTCGACAAGAAAGTTGCCTGTGGTTAACTGGAACATGGTTGGTTCCTAGTCAGTTCCTTGTCGATGTCAAGGTCGCTTGACAGCTGTTATGTGATTGTTGCAGAGCCAGGAATGGATGGAATCAGATTAATCAAACCGAGAGAATGTAATGCAGGGACGGATTGATGAAAAATGAGGGAGGAAGAAGGGAAGAAAGGGAGGAAGGGAGCAGGGAAGGAGGTTGATGGAAGTTGATGGAGGTGGTTGATGGGGAGAGAAAGAGGAGGGGATGATGCTGGCGGTCGAATATGCAGCGTCCCAGCCAGCGCATTTAACATGACCAGCAATTCTGTCGCACTTTAACCTCGCCGGTCTTTCGTTTCAAGTCGTGAAAGCATCCAATTCGCCCATTCTGACCAGCCTGCAGGCGGGAGGTTTTTTTTTTTTTTTTTTCTTTCTTTCTGGGGTTCTCGTGCCTGGCGCCGCGAACAATGGCGAGGAAAAGGAAGTGGTTGGTACCCTCTTGTGCTCGTACCACCAGCGCTACGGTAATGTATTGGTACTAGTTCTTACTTGCTGCTGTGGAGCATGTTAGCACCGCCACAGATTAGTCAGCAAATCCAATATAGTGGCTGGTGTTGAAATGGGCTGTGGCTGGTGGCTCAAACTCTGCGGACGGACGAATCGGGAAGTAAAGAACTTCGAACTTCGGCTTCCCGACGACGTTCCGACGAATACTACTCTCTCTCTGCACTATCTATACGACTACTCCTTAAGTAATTGGCCGACAGACACAGCTACCATAGCTACAGCCGACGACGACGAGGAGGACTCACCAAGACGCTCGCTGACATGCTCCCGACCTATCGATAACCTGCACCTCAGCTGTCGCCCAGAAATGCTTCGTCCTGCCGCAAACCTCGTCCAGGTGGACGCCTCCCAATGCATCTGCCCCCGTCTGGCACTGCTCGCCCAGGCTAGAGTTGTCCGTAGCTCGCCTGTAACCCGGTCGAGGAAAGGTACGTCTTTATTCTGTTAAATATTGATTAAACCAATGGACTATGCATTGGCTAATATATTATCATTATCATTTCCTTGTGCAATTGCAGTCCATACGGCCCCTCCCCGCCGTCAGAACCAGAATCAATCCAATTGGTCTGGTCCTCCTCGAGACCGTAAACAAAATCTCTCCGATCTCTCCGAATCTCTGGCTTTCCTTACCTCCAACAACCGAACTCCCAACCGGCCTCCAGGCGACCGTCCACCGACATCCTTCCGTTCCAGAAACAATAACAACTATAACCAAAACAACGTCTACAACAGATACAATAACTACAGGGGCGGCGGCACTGTACCCAATGTCAGTAGTGACGGACACACATTTATCAGCTTTAAGCCTGGCAGCGAGGAACCCACAGGCATCCTCCCCGAAGACGATCACAAAGATGCCGTCAACGGCGAAGTGCCCGAAACCAACCCCAAGAATCCAGCATATGCAAAGATTCTCCGTAAACTTCTCGAATTAACGAACAATTCTACTCCCAAGGAAGTCTTCGAGCACGCCAAATTGATGGCATCCAAGGGATACGCCCCGACATTGGAAACTTATAGCTGCTTAATACAAGCATGTGCACACCCAAATGCCGGTTGTTCGATGCAAGAAACCGCACTATCCCTCTTCGAAGAGCTGAAAGAAGAAGGATACACTCCGAACAGCACTATATACCACAATCTCCTCAAGATATTCGCCCATTCGCCGGACTACATCTCCATGGAAAGGGTATTAAAGGAAATGCAGGGTACATATGGCATCCTGCCCGACGTCGAAGGACAGCAGCACATTCTCCGACACTACCTTGCAACCGGACAGCTGGAACGAGCGATGGAAATGTTTTATGAACGGAGGGCGACTGGCGAGAAAGTCCACTATAATACCTATATGGAGATCATCAAGGCTCTAGGGAGAGTAAACGAGGTCGACGAAGCAATGAGGGTCATGCTTGAATTCCAGAAGGAGTGGGGATCTATTACCGGGTCTGGGATACAACCCATCGCCTGGTACGAGCTGCTTAACATTGCAGCCAGCAATTATCATGTATGCCTTCTCTCCTTGCAATTTTTGCATCTTCCCTGCCTCTAACACTATGTGATATTTAGATCGATGGCGTCACCTACATCTGGAAAAAAGTCGTCCAAGCCCCCTCCGGTAACCCATCAAGCTCCCGTAACACCCTAAACCCTGACGACGGGTTATGTCTCAAGGTCCTAAACACCGCCGCACGCTACGGAAACCCAGATCTAGCCCTCGAAGTCTTCCGAGTCCTAACCTTACGCAACGTCCCCTTCCAAGAACACCACTACGCAGCCCTCAGCGCCGCCTATGCTCGATCAGGCCAACTAATCCCCGCCTTTAGGGCCCTAACATTGATGAGAAACCAAGGAATCACTCATACAGCTACTACTGCCAACGCCATCATCGAGGCACTTACATCATCCGGCAAGATTGAAAACGTAGATAGCGCCTACGCCACCTTAAAGGACTTCGTAGCCTCCACGAACGACAAGGAAGTCGTCGAAGTCGCGGGTTTCAACGCCGTCCTCGCCGCATGTGTAAAACTCAAGGATCTGGAAAGAGCACTAGGAGTATACGCCGAATGCGCGGCATTAAACGTCGCACCGAATACGGAGACCTTTAACACACTTTTCGCAGGATGTGTAGAATGTTCTTCACCACCGAATAAAGAACTTGCAATGTTTTTGGCAAATGAAATGAAGGAGATGGGATTATTACCGGATTTTGTGACGTATGAGGAGTTGTTGAAGGTTAGTTTGTACCAGGAAGAGGATTATGAGGATGCGTTTGTGTATTTGGAAGAGATGAAAGAAGTTATTCCAGGTGGAAGAGTTAGGCCGACGGTTTATGAGTGGATTGCGAGACGGTTGGAGGAGAAGGGGGATGAGAGGTTGGGGATGGTGGTGGAGGAGATGAAGGCACTTGGGTATGATGAGGCTGCGAAACCGTGGGACGGGGCGGAGAAGGTTTTGGCGCCGGGGTTGACGTATAAAGAGTAGTATAGTGCTAGGTGGGAGATGTGTAATATATTGGTTGAAGTGGTGAAGTGCATGTATATACGTATTTTTTTGGCATATTTTTTTTTTTTGAGTAAATATTTGGAACTGGAAGAGGCCACCTACTTGCACATATATAGATTCTGAGAAGCTTCTTCGGGAAGTCCATCAAGAATAGTGGAGTTTACCAAGTTTTGCCAACCATTAGTCGTCACACCTAGGTATTCACCCTATCGTCGCAACAAGGGAACTAGAAGCCCCACTATCGAGCTAAATGACGACAAAGAGCTAAATAGAGGGCCACGGAATTCATATACCGTTGATTGATTTTGAATTGAGGAAAATGGAGCTAGTATGGGTATTTTGGATGTTAATTCGTCTTTTAGCTGCGGATTGCTTAAACCTAGATATTCCATATTTCACAGTCGTAATTTAAGGCAGCCATAGGCGAGCATAGCCTAGACATAGTCGCGCCAATAGTCTATATAGTCCAAACAAGACCATACCTCCGGTTCGCAGGTGCCGAGGGTGTTGATATCTCACCGCTTATTCCATTACAGCCCCGGAAGGTTTTTGTATAAAAGGGCAAAGGCTTCTGGAAGCATTAGCCACCCTCTGTCATTCGAGGATATTATACATTACGCCTTTTAATTCCCCCGTCCTCTACCACCTCTACCTCCACCGCCTCTCCCTCTAAACTCGCCCCTTCCACTACCTCTTCCACGATCGCCTCTATGGTCGCCTCTTCCACCACCACCGCCACCACCGCCACCTCGTCGGTTTCCACCACCTCTATCGCCTCCACCGGATCTATGGTGATCACCACTGGCGGCCTGCTGTGCCTGCTGTTCTTTTACGATATCGATAATTTCGTCGGGTACGCGGAGGTATTTGATATTGTTGCCTCGGACGTATGCTTCGGGGAGACGATGGAAGGTTTCGCCATCCTATAAACGATAGCAGTATCTAACCGTCAGCTTCAATCCCCCTCCCAAACGGTGCAAAACTTTCCGGTGTATATGGAAGAAGTTCTACTTCTAACGGGGTGGGAAATACGGGGTGGGATTGACGTACAGGACTTGTCTGGATCACTTCCTTGAGTGTGAGGTTCATCCACGTGTCGCAGGAGACTAAATGGCCATTCAGGGTTTCGCCATTCTTGAGTTCGACGAGCAGAGGGTGGCCTTGTACGGTTGTGAGGAGGGTTAGAGGGAGCTAGGAAGGGTATGGGTTAGCTGGCATTGCTTCGTTCGTGAAAGGGTTGGCCAGCGTGCGAACTGACCATGATGATGTGGAGTGGGTGGCGGGGCACCCGGTGATATTTGAAGGGACGGATTGATGTGAAGGTCGAAGTTTTGAGCGCCCGGTTTGGAAGAGGGGAGAGTCGTTCGTGGAGGGTCTTCGGGATTTTGACGTCAAAAAGAGCAGCGGTTTGCTGGGTTTTGGTGGAGCTTCTTTGGTAGGTGAGTGTTCGCGCACACGCTCAAAAGGTTTCGAACCTTGCCTGATTTGATCACAACGCAGTTTGGGGGTGTTGGATTTTGGACAACCGGATATTCGCACTGCATACGAGACTACGCACTGTATTGGGTGAAGGTTTTTGGGTCGAAGATGTGATTCTGTTCGGATTATAGATTTTTCTGGATTTTTTGTTGTGAAATGGCCATTTCTAGCTATACTTATTCTCCTAAGTACACATTTGAAATTTGATTCCTGGACCCGTGGGGTGGCGAGTCAGCTCTATGGACGTGATTTCATTGAATACTCCTGATATCATGTCTGATATGCATATGTCGGTCTGAGTGAAAGTTCGGGCCTCCGTCCAGATTATTGGCCCCTATAAGACCCAATTGCACAAGGTATCATTTCCATAATGCCAGTTTCAACTCTAAGGCATTGTTACGCACTTAAATTATCGGGGCATACGGAGGGTTCACGGATCACTTTTCATCAAGTTTTACAAATCTCATGTCTATGAAAAGGCGCGCGGTGGTTACTATGCTAGAGAGGGATGTTCAATTCGATGACCAAAATTTCTGTAACCCTTGTTGATAGCTTTATAAGAATATATGAAAGGGTTCTAGCAGCGAGGACCGACACACTTGTCCCTGCCTTTGAACCATGTTGTATTTTGGGGAAGTAACGTTAACGCTGCGGTGCGCAACTAAACGTTGCAAATGTATCAAATAAATAGAGTTAGCTAGTGTTCAAAGATCCACAATAAAAGCTGGGCTTTTCGAAATTTTCAGCTGAAAACGACCAGGAAACCGAGTAATACTAGTGCACAAACAAGCGTCAGCACGTCGACACGTACATGGTCGCAACCCATAGCCAACCGCGATTGGAGCAAACACGCGAGAACTTCCGTGTGGTTGCGGAGGGGTGTGTGTGTCATAGTGCACCACAAGAAATCCCATCAATGAGCTTTAAAAGGCCTACCGCGTCCCCAAGATGAAAGGAATTGATTACTCTCCAACTTCTTGCATTAGAGTCCTAGAGAGAGAAAAACAACTACCCCTGAGCTTAACTTGAAAGATGGCGTCCTTAGTAGGGCTTTCAAAAGCGCCCGAAACCCTCTACCTTATTCTCAAATATCTCCCAAATGCAGACCTCTTCGCACTTCTTCGGACTTGCAAGTCCCTTTACCCTGCATGTTATCGTCATTTATGGTCTACCCTAGTCTTTGATGATGTTACATCATGGATGTATCCCGGGCGGGGAATCTCCTACTTCAGAGGATGTCGGTCTATTCAACAACTCATCGAGACGGAAGGGCCCGATAATCTCGGATTTAAATATACCAAGTTTTTAGGCCTTGGAACTGCGATGTTCAATTTCAATGTGCGCAATCTGAAACTAGGTAAACAGTTAGGAGAGTTACTCGAGAATGGCAAGCTGGCTCCACAAACGGTGGAGGTGCGGTTCGATTGTCTGGGTAAGTTCGAGTCTACACTTTCATAGGCCTCTCGATATGGCCCAACAATGCATATGAGCTGGGAAAGATATATTTGGTAGCGCTATAGCAGTGGTAAACATAATACTAATATTGCAAATATTTTAGACGTATCAAGGCAGTACGAGCAGGGAACAGCCCAATTACTCCTCGCTTTGAGAAAATATTCAAAAACAAAGTCGGCGAAAGAGCTCTCGATTTCTGTTTCCCCGGAGATTGTCCGCTCGCTCCACGATCTCTTCGATTTGGAAAAGATCGTGAAGTATGATCTGTACGTACACTATGGGGAAGGCTCAAGGAGAACATGGAGTGCAGGTGATCGCGATACTGGAGCGCATCTCAAAGAATTAAGCGGTGTTCTGGCCCAGACCGTCAATTTGAAGCATTTTTCGTGGAAGACCTACGTCCGCAGACGAAATACGTTTGAAATATCTGACTTCTCCGAAGGACTAGGGGAACTTCAAGCTACGTTCTCAAATATGCAACATCTTGAGTCTTTGGCTCTTCTAGACTACTTCTTTCACCCATCATTCTTACTTACCCCGCCCAAGACGGTCAAGAAGCTTGAATACGGTGGGAACCTGTCCCACCATTGGTGGCAACAATTTTCTACCTGCCCCCTTGTTGGCGTTGAAGATTTAAGCATCCACTCCCCGGAGTATCCGGAGCACTTCGAGATGACACAATTCCTCGATCCTGGTTCAGAGAACGTGGATGTTGAAAACCTAGTTTTAGGAGATGTAGCTGTCATGGGATTGAAAAAGTTTACCGTAGGGAAGGATCGAGGTATACGGGGTTGTCTACCTGTTGACTTGGAAGAATGCATCCTCCGGAGAAATAAGGGGATCGGGGAAAGCTACTTAAGGAAGGTCGCTGAGACTCGGGCCCATGGGCTTATCAGCAAGTGTCGGGGGAAGATCTTGGGGAAAATAACAGCGTGTAGTCCGGTACTAGTAAGCAGGTACACGCCGCGATTCGCGGAGGCTAACTTGAACACGGGCGTGGACCCTTACCAATTTACCCAAGGATACCTTGAAATGTTACTTCAAGACCCAGTCGCTCAGGGGAGAGAACGGGAAAGCTGGAAAACCGGACAAGAGCGCGCTCAAGGCATAGCGAATGACTGCCGGCGGCTGCTACAAGGGGGACTCGAAAACTGTATAAACATGGTTCGAGACGAGTATTCCTGCAAGTTTGCGAATGGAGAAGAACCAGACCGTAATGAGTTTGCAAAAAGATGCTTTGAGATGTTTTCAAAGTGGCCGGAGCTGGGTGCTGCCCAGAATTGGGCAACTGCGAGATCTCAGGCCGATAAAGTTGTAGAAGAGTGTTCAGGAAGGCTAATGAAGAAGATCCGGCGTGATGAAGAGGGTCTTATCAAAGAATATACGGAGAGGTTTTTGAAGGACGAGGATGTCGATGCCGAAAGTTTTGCAAGCGAATGGACACAGCAGATAGCGAAAGATATCGGGGAACAGGATGCAAGACGAAAAGCAACCAACTTTGATTAATATTGGAACTGGGGCTATCGATGTAGCCGGGCAAGAAATATTAATACCGTGGCCGCCCTCGCGCGCCCAACAGCCTAGCTGTCACAACTGTGGTACTTCGATAACCCCGCTCTGGCGATGCTGGAAATACTTTATGTAATATCTATAGTCTCTATCTAAAGCTACCTGGTTTTTTTGCATCCGGCGCGTCCGTATCCTCACAACGCCTTCCACTTATGAGGTACGAGTATAGTTCAAGCGTTCGTCAAAATATTGCCTGCTCCGGCCTAATTTCCAATCTTAGAGGGGGCGGAAATACCCTCAGTATATCCTAATACAAATGCATTTTGCTAATATTTGGCGTGTCTATCAAGCACGAACTTTGGAACTAATACAAAAGGAAGGATGATGCATGCGCATATATCGTATATTCAAGGTGCCCGCATGAACCTCGGGCGTATCCTCCGGTTAACTACTCTGGCAATGATATTGAGCAAAGAATTACTCTATCATAGTATGTATTATGGTATGTCGTTATGCTTCGATGCCGTCTTTTGTAAAGGTACCTCTTAGCGTATGGCATGTAATTGCAGTATTGCAATATTCATGCATGCAGCATCCTGCATCAGGGTTCTTTGTCTAGCTCTGCTAAGGCCTGAGTTTCAGGCCCTGAGGGATAGTATATGAACATGGGGTATACCGAATTTTTTGTAAACTGGAAGCAATACTCCACATCTAGTCCCATGATTTGTTGGAATACAGGTAGACGCTCTAGCGCTATCGGTCCCACCGGTCCTAGCCTGGAGAGGCCTGTTCGTGGGTCCCTGGTATACACCGCCGGGCGCGGGCGGGAAACAAACTAAGACAGCTGCAAGATTATGCACGATACTTTTGTTATCCGAGAAATGCAACCTAGAACCGCAACCTTTATAGGCAATTAATTGATTTGGGATGATTATGACGACATCTTCACCGTATTTCAAAAGGGTTCTGCATCGCTCTGGTTGGGGTCCTTACAACACTTTGTATGGGAAGGTGCTAACTACGATGCAGCTTTCCCACTCGTTTTACGTAAGGGGTGCCGACCACAGCTGATTAGCATCTTAGGGAAATGTTCGAAACTTTTGTTTAACGTAGTCAGATAGAACTTCCTTACTTTTGAGGTGGTCTTCGATGCCGCATCCAATTCCCGATTGTGGGCAATTAACTGTGGACTGGCGGCAAACGTTAACAGATGTCGTATATATCCCGAGAGCATCCAAGCTCAGTTTTGCGAGAAGACTAGCTTAGCTTGACAGAGTACAACCAACTGAGAAATCTCAATTTTATAAATATTAAATACCAAAATGCATTTAAATGGAGTATCGCCCGATATGCCGAAGCGAGAACGAAAACTTGGTATGGCTCATACCTGCTCCCATAGTGGTTGTTTTCGCTAACAAATTCGACAGGATTCTACGAGAGATTTCGTGTGTCCCTCCACGACCTTGGTTATCATAACAATGTCTCAATCATTGCTCGCTACTCCAACGCGACCAAAGTATTGGATTCATGGCCCCATTCGATTTTTCGTGCCTTCGGTCACGCGGTCCAAAAACATCCTGAGCTGGCGACAACGGTGACCGAAGACGAGGACCAGACCCTTTACTTTCAACGCCTTCCAAACGTTGATCTCGAACAACTTGTTACTTTCCAGACTCTACAAGATATCGAAGGACAAGAGGTGGACGCGAAGCTGGTAGCGTTAAGTACCAGCGAAAACAATCAAGGATTCAAAAATACGTCAACACCAACGTGGAGAGCCGTTGCGCTACGAGAGTCGGGAAACTGTGACTCTTTTCGGATCGCCTTTATTTGGCATCATGTCATAGGGGATGGTCGAAGCGGCCTAGCAATTCATCAAAGTCTCCTCGAGGCTTTCAGACTCGTCGAACATGACGTAGATTGCAAGAGTAACCGACCAACTACCTCACTCGACTATGCCCGTGTACCAGCATCAACAAAACCTCTATTCATATCCATGGAGCAAGCGCTTCCAGGGTCATCTGCTCCTGTCCCACCAAGTGCGCGCCAGGGTGAAAAGTGGGCAGGAAAAGCTTACAACGACCGAGGCCCGATCCTGACAGAGTTAGGACACATCAGAGTATCGGCAAATTCCGTGCAAAGCATTCTAACACAATGTCGAAAACACGATACAACAATGACAGCACTTCTCCAAGCGATTGTGGCAAAAGCTCTCCTCGACCAAGTTTCCGCCGACCGTATCCGGACGGCCGTAGCAGTTTCTCTACGCAGGTTCTTCGACCCAAAACTGGAGATTGATGATTCAGTCATGGGGCTCTGGATAAGCACGTACACGACTGAATACCACAAATCTCAATTTCATCAGAACGCGGACGCGCCGACCGTTTTATGGCCGATTTCTAAGCAAAACACGGCACAGATAAACGCAGTGGTAGCAGACGGAGGGAAAAATGTTGAGATTATGGGTCTGATGGGGATAGACGACTATAGCGCTGCGGTTAAGGCAAAGGTTGGCCAGCCTCGCGATAACAGTTTTGGGCTTACGAATCTAGGTGTTTTTAAGGCCGCAGCAGCAGATGATGTCAGAGGAGGTATTGTACTAGACGACATGCTGTTTTCGCAATCATGCCATGCAAATGGTGCGGCTTTCCAAATTTGCATTGTCACAGTACAAGGCGGGGATATGAATATTGTGTTTAATTGGCAGGAAGGGATTGTTTCAAAAGGGGAGATAGGTGGGATTATTGATGGGGTAAAGGATTTGGTGAGGCAAGTCGCCTCTAGTGAATGAGTGTTGTGTGCATCGGGTTATGGAGTTGGGGTTTGTCAGGCTTCTCGGAGTTGGAGACGGCATTGCGTATTTCGTAAATATCTTTTTGAAGAAAAACTTTTCTGTGGAATATTAATAAGCTAACTTTCCTGAATCTTCTATCTTCAATTCATCTAAGTTTCGAAGGATCAAGTCGCCTAGCTAGTCTCAAAGTTTGGTGCGACTCTCTCGAGTGACTGGATCTCCTGAGGACCCTAGTCGCCAGAAGACAGTCGGCCTGAAGTCGTTTGATAAGCCAAGGCTGAGCCCGACAGGGATACAAACATAACTTGCAGATGCCCCGCACTTGTGACTGAGAAGCCTCATCGTCGATGCAAGATACATTGGTATCCCTGCAATGAACTCTAAGCGAAATATCGCACTACCTAGCACTTGAGAACTGCTAGGGGGCGGAAACCTGCAGCATCTGCTAGTGAAAAGGATGAGGCTCGCCGAAGTTCCCCATCGATCCGATGCTATCGATAGCTATCACAAGCCGTAGTTTTGCTATCGCTGTTTCGCGATCCCTTCCACGCCTTACGTGTGGTACGTGGTCGTGGTTAATTCTAATTTACCGCATGATATATCCTGACTATGGGATCAAGAAATAAAAAAGTTCAATTTATTTTAGATTGTGATAAACTTGGGAGTATAAAAAGCGGGCAGCTATCCTCTTCATAGCTCTGGGGATTCGTATTATGTAGATTCATGAAATTATTCTAAGGCCAGCACGGAACAACCTTTTGGATAAAACTTCACATGTTATCTGCAGCCGATGACCAGACGAACACAGATAAGATTTGTAGATATCCAAAGAAGAACCCCACACAGAACCCTAGAATGAGTGACGAAGCTGTTCGAAAAAGTAAGGTGAGTTTTCGCCTGATCCGTGCATGCGAGTGCGCGGAATGCCCGCTGTTTGCCACACTCTGACAAGTAGATTAGCGCCACAGTGGCCCTGACATGCCGCTGGGATTGGCACTCGATATTGACGACGACGACGGGAACTCCGAGAATATTGACCTAGTGGCAATTGAAAGAACATGGTCAAAAAGACTACAGCATCTTGAGGTTCGATTGAGCGGCTATAATGCAGAATCGATACCTTCAATTCCCCACGAAGCTCCGAAATCTGACCCTCTAGCGAGATGGTGTTCAGAGACGACAGCCGACGGCTTTTTCCATACTATCGGAGAAGTTCAGATGCTTCCGGAACGGTCGAATGTTCACCTAGACTTCATGCGTCACCCTCAAATTCACCGCCATAAACTTGACGTGTATGGAAATGAGGAGGACAGCGATGCAGGCGCGACTTGCGGCCTTTTATCGGAAATCTCCAGGGGACTTTCTAGACTCTGATCCTTGATAGAGTAATAAGTCCTAGAATTAATTCCCCAACTTTCACATTTTCCTTCACAGTTTCAGGGCGTTTGGTTTGGGATCCAGAAAGGATCATTCGGAATACCTAGAGATTTGATTGTTAGCTTCCTTAATTTGTTTTTCCTCTCTTCGGGTTTGAATTCGCTTTGTTGGAGCATTTGCGAGTCGATAAATTGCGAGAAGAATAAATCTAGCTATAGCGCTATAGCATTGAATGGGATGTATTTCTAGCTAGAACTGGGATTCGAATCGCAAAGCTGCAGACCGCCTGTATATTATATTGAAAGCCGCAAGTTGTACATTCGGCGAATATAACTGTTTAAATATACCTACCGTCTACGTCAGCTATTAAAGGTTTTCTCGAGGTCCTGTGAATATTTCTCGTCAGCCTTCTGATAAGATAGTCAATCCTAGCGTCTGAGTCGAACGGTGCAGGAAGGCTGAAAGACTTCGCCAGATTGTATACTTGGTACTCAGGCATCGACTCGTCAGCCCCATGCACTCATCTCCACGACCACCACGACGTCTCGGGAACAATTATAAACCGGACGCATGCACTCTGGTCGAGAACGCCATCCCATGCACCGACTAAAACAGTCTCCTCGACATTATCCTCCTTCCTATTCTATCCACCCGCTCCCCGCTGAAAAGTAACGGTCGCTGATCTAGCTTGATGGGTTCTAGCTGAACTCTGGGATCGATTCCCCGCATTGTTACACAACACAGAAATTTCGATGGCTTCGCGAGTGCGCAGGGACACTGGCCTCCCGGAGACTATTCCACGAAGGCTGTATTCTCCTAAAGAGTGGGAAGAAAAGAGGCACATCATTGCGAAGCTAAAAGATGAGGGGAAAGAGCAGGAGCAAATTTTAAAGGAACTTGAAAAACAGTTCCCGGACTTTAGGCCGACGTATGTGGATCTTTAATTTCTGCACCAGATGGGTTCCTGAAAATGCATGATTATGTAACACCTGAGCTGTGCAGCATGCTAACCCTGCTAAATCTGTAGACTCCCTATGCTTAAGAAGCGGATGCGAGAATGGAAAATCACGTCATATCATAAAGAGCCCGATATTGCAGAAGCAGTCCGGATCACGGCCGACCGTGAAAAAATCAATAAGAAAACCGTTTTCACGATTGGGGAGAAGAGGGTTACCCAGGAAGAAATCCAACGATACCTGCGACGGAAAGGCATTCGCAACCCACGAGCCTGGGCTTCGGCCGTTGTTAAACGTCCTGCTTCCGTGATCCAGGTACACACACCGGCACCGTCAAGACCGTCTTCGCCAAGCCCCGATGCTTCTAGTGGGCGATCCGAGAGCTCGGATGATATCGAAGAGATAGATAGGAATTCCGAACTTTCTGCTAATGCACTTGAGCGACGGAGATTCCAAGAGGCATGTGATGTTTTCGTATCTACTGCGTCTCGAGAACATATCAACCAGCTCGTCCGAGGGCCTCATGAGTCCCAAATGCTAGAGGCTGCAATCTGGAACACCGATTACTACTGCGACATGTTGTTCGTCCTTGAAGACCTCAACCCTGGCCTCGCCGATTTAACCTCAGATGCACTCAACGATTTTACAAACGGCATGTGGAAAGGCTGGGATTATCTTTTCGACGATAATATGATTGCCTTCACCTATTTCCGCGAAGGGTTCGCTAGTCTAGACAAGCTCGTCCACAGCCACAACCGTCGGTTTCTGCCTGAGCTTCTGGAAATGTTACTCAATCTACGCCTAGAGCCACGGGTCGACGTTCTACAGATTCTGCTACAGCGGCTCGCGGAACTATATAAGACTAGCGACCCGAAACTCTATGAAGTATTTCTGTCGCTACTCTCTCTGGATAACTGGAACCGCTTGGAAGTTGTCGAGAGACTTATGAATAAAGTATCCGAACGTTTCGGTCGCAAGCTGGGGCCGACGCACCCGGAGACGAAGTCGATACAAAAAGCGCTTACGCGATCCGTATTTAGAAAGCTACCAGTGTCTAAAGCTATTACTGAGCTTCAGACCAGGATTGTTGAAGATGAGGAGGAAATTACGCAGGAACTTCTTTATAAGAAGTGTAACGTCTGCATAGAATTAGCACTTTGCTACCGTTCCAGAGGAGATATTGCCCAAGTCGAGGCTTGGATTCTGCAGGCGATGCTATTATCTGGGGAGTTGACATCGACCTTCCACCAAGCGGATATCAGTGTTCGATGTCATAGGGTTATGTCTTATGTTGAGAGGAACAAGGGTAACTGGCAAGCCGCCTATGGCCATTGGCAAGCTGCGGTATTTGAGTCCTCAATTGGGTTGGGCAGCACTGATTCCTTGACTGTTTTGGTGGAATCAGAGCTAAGAGATTTTGTAAAACGGGCACAAAGGAACGGGATTGTTTTAGTAGACGAGTGTATAGGGTTTGAGGACGAACTCGATGACTTACACAACCCTGACGCCGTTTTCGAAACGGTTTCAGAACCCTTAGGATACTTCTTTCCTGACATGAATACAGCGACGGCTTAGTGCTAAGTCTTTTTTTTTTTTTGCGATACCTCGTCGTGTAGTAATTTTATAACTAGCTGGCGAACATATCTATATATACGCCCATTACATTATGAGCCTAAGAACTCCTGTGTCATAAATCTGGCTACCCTAGGGCTCTGGAGATAGGGTCTCTCATAGTGACGTTTGCAAATTGGTTGACATCTGGAAAGAGCCAACTGGACGGCTCTATAAAATACTTGCAATCAAAGCTGGAGCTTCGAAGGCCGAAGGTGCTGCTCATCGAACTACAAGTTAGCGCCATCACTTTATCTTCGGCGTAGACATCCGCCATCTGCCCCGGTCCAAAAGGGCCGCAAATTGGATATTTAAGAAATGCTATACAAGGAGGTTACTGATTACTACAACGACGGTTCTAGATTGTAACGAGCCAGCGGGTAACATGTACATGCCCGTAGTCTGCCACACAATGTGTACTTTGTGTTGTCTGGTACCTGGCCAACGAGACTGAAGTCTGAGGTAGCTGGTCTCGTAAACCAGCCTCCACGAAGTGACAACGAGGTAGCTAAGCTGGATATGATATCACAAAAAACAAAGTCTTCTGATTAATTCTCTTCTCCCTGTGAAAAGTACCCGCATTTACCCTTCGTATCACCATCAGCCGACGATTTCGACTTTGTATCTCAATAAGGGCCGTGCAAATCCATTTCGAGAGGAATACAAAGTCAAAAGTAATTTGATCAATTGATATCACCCAATACAACCGACGGCGGACGGCTACAACATCGAGTAAATTCTGGTTCAACGTTAAGTAGTTTACAGGTACTTCTCACTTGCTAAGGTGGCCCCTTGATATCTGTAGATCCATTTCATAGCACATAGTTACTAAAAAATAATTAACAGGGTAGAGGGTCATCGACGAGGCATACGTGATCGATTACAACCATGTCTTCCAATTAGGAACATCTTCAACCCATATTGGATCTGTTGGCCGAAGCCATACAAGACGTAAAGATCGGCGAGGGAAGGACTATACACCCTGCATTACGGCGAGGTTCGAACGTTCCCGCATTGTTTCAGATTACCTTGATGAGTGGGAGGACTCTACTAAGAACGTTCAATCATTTATGGAGAGAGTTAGGAGTAAGTCGGGCAGGTCCAATAGCCCGGACGAAGGTTTCTCGTGCGAGTGGGGCCCAGCTGTGCCTTATTGGCCAGGAGGACGGCATTAAGTCGAAGGTTATTGAGCTAGTGGCAGAGCTAATGAACCGGGTAATACACGAGGCGTTTCAATCGAGAACCAGAAGTGGACGAGATTTCCCGGATCTTAATCTATCTGGTGTTTGTTTCGGGGACCCCAAGTGCGTACGAAGGTCATTCGGGGATAATCCATAGGATTCCCCTGATATGGTGATTGTTAAACTCCAAGATGGTGAGAGCATGGAGCTTTTAGCGCCCATCGAACTGAAAACCTTGGACTCTATCCCTACGAGGCCTGGATATCAGGAAGAATTCAGAAAGGATGGAACTTGGAGGGTGGCTTGCTAGGTACCACCTACCTATAATTATAGGACGGAGTAAAAATAAGCTAACTGTAATTCCTATTAGAACACTGACGGGCCTCCGGTTTCTCGTTCCGACACGCGGCCCTCCTTGAAGGAATACGTATTTTATTTCTTGAGTCTCCTCACTGAAGGCGCAGAGAGGCACAAATATACCGGAGTCACTCCCTCTGATGTCCTCGTAAGCGGTGCTACGTAAGTGAGAGGAATATATTCGAATACCCATGATTTGGATATTTCAACTGGAGCTGACATGATGCATGAAAAGTTAGACAATTTTGAAATTTGGTAGGCTCTTTCTTAGACTCAATTTGGGTAAGCCTTAACTAGAGGTAGGCACCGTTAGTATTCCGGGCATCCATAAGATATAGATATCGATAAGCATATAATGACTAGCTAGAGCTTCGATTAAGATTAAGATATCGATATATTCCGTGCGTGCTTTGTGGTTTTTTGATGTGGACGGCTAGTCACCCAACGTGGTGATTACAAGCGGACAAACCAAGTGTGTTGCGTATTCTACCATATCAACACTTTGATCTATGTAGAGTCTCTCGTTGCACGTGACTGAGCCAGCCCGCCCCACCACGTAACCATCTTTCTCACTCCGACTTCTATATGGTATGTCTTGATAACTTATTAACCGTCACTACTACAATTACCACTGCGTTACTTTGCTTAGAATTTTTAGAGCATCTCTCGCAATGTCTGATCTTAAGAAAAATCCCAACCGAAAGCTTGATTGCACGATCTTCACCGACGATACTGGCCAGGAAAAGCTAGGCAAATTCACGGTTGACTTAGATCTCTATCATAATGATAATGTCTTCGAAGGAGAGTTCGTCGCAAAGGGATCTGTGCCAAAACCAGCGGTTATGAAGCTTTTCCCACCTAAACTGGTCAAGTAGTTAGTACAAGTATCCCTTCGTCTCCGAGAAGAGACGATCTAATTGTCTATCGTTGGCTAGCTACGAACCGGATATTAAAGCGCTGGAGATCATGAAAGATGCTACCTGTACACCGAAACTCCTCGCAGTCGGCTGCACCCTCGGCAGCAAAGGAACGGTTCCTGGATGCATAGTTATCATAAAATCCGCCTGCAATGGTAAACGATTACCTGGGGATTTCTGGAACAAATTTTCAAATTTCAACTCTAAGGATAAGGCTTGGAAAGCTTTAAAGGAAGCTCTAGAGGAGTTTCGGGCACAAAAGATGGAACTCTTGGAGATCCTACCAGAGAACGTATTGTGGGACAAGGATTCGGGGCAGGTCTACATTGTGGACTTTGATTACTGGGACTGGGCTCATGATAATGCTGATGGAACCCCGCGCTCTATCGTTCACGAGTTGTATGAGCTCACGAGGAACCCAGGGCTGAGAGATTCTGGGGAGGGCTATGGGAGGGTTGCCTAGGCTGTGCGATACCCAAACGTCTAGTTTGTCAGACCAAGAGGACGTCTCCACCGACCGAAATGTATCTAGGGTTTAAAATCCCTCCTATCTTCGTCCTTCACCCTTATAATGGGATGCTCTGTTAATATTAGCTACTTTGCTTCTAATAATTTGAAGAACCTGTTCCAATTCGAATTCGCGCTCGTTGTTGCATGTTGCATGTTGAGGTAGCGACCAATTCGAGCTTTCTGTGACCCCCACGCTCTTGGCTGTATATTTTAGTCTCATTTTCGAGCCAACTTGAACAGCAGCAGCGCTAGCTGCTACCTGAATATTCCTAAAATTTACATCCGAGCGCGGCGAGGTTCAACAAATGCATCATTGGGATTAGAATTTGATCGTTTAGCCTTCCGTCGCCTGTTGTAGTCTTGAGATGGATAACCCCATTGCTGCCAATGTCCTCGGAACCGCTGGCGCTGTGAGTTAGAGTGCTGCCAATGTATTTCGTCTATGTCGTTTGGGGCTCAAGGTTAACCACTTTTTTCTGCTAGGTCTGCTGGTCAATCCAGCTTATTCCTCAAATAGTGATAAACTATCGTCGACACCATACTACCGGCCTGCAACCTTCTATGATGCTTCTTTGGGCATTTGCAGGCGTTCCTCTTGGTATCTACAACATCGTGAGCGGTTTCAACATCGCGCTACAAATCCAGCCTCAGATCCTCACGCTATTAAGTCTCGTCACCTGGGCCCAGTGCCTTTATTACTCCTCTAAATGGAATGTACAAAAGTGCGTCGTGGTGACATCGGCTGTTGGAGCTATTCTCGGTGGTATCGAAGCCGGATTGATATTCGCGCTTCGCATCCCCAAACGCGACGGGCTGCAATGGCCGCTGACGCTAATGGCTGTACTTTCGGCTGTGTTCCTTTCATTGGGTGTTTTGACGCACTATTGGGATATCTACACACATAAAACCGTTCGGGGGATTAGTTTCTTGTTCGTGTTCATTGATGCTCTCGGAGATTTAACGAGTTTGGTGTCGATATTCTTTGAGAAGCATCTGGATGTGCTGGGGATGGTAATCTACGGAAGTGAGTTGGTGTTGTGGATCGGGGTTATGGCTTGTGGCGGGTGGTTCAATCTAAAGCCGTGGGTGGAAAGATGGCTTAAAAAACGGAGAGAAGGGTCAAGTACGGAAGCAGATGATGGGAGTCGGGGGAATAACACGATCATGGTGCACGATACGCCGTCATCCACTTCTGTATTCCGGACTCCGACTTCGGAGGATAGAGCCGTAGTGCGGAGAGAGGCGAGAACCAGTGAAATTGAGGTGTGAAATCTAACTGACAGCCATGTATATAGAGGTACTCAGCTATAGTTTTGTAAGGACGACCTTCAGAGTCCTGACACGATATAAGGCATGCATTTACTCTCGTGACCTGTTGACCGGTATATGAGGTATCGATCTCCGCCAAGCCCTTCATCAATATTTACATATCGCCTAATTACCTAATTACCTCGGGATATTCGAATTTACCTGAAATAAAATATACAAGCACAGATTCCCTTATGCACAGATAGTATTCAAACGTTTGGATATGATATACTTGCCCTTGGATACTTAGTTCAGGGGGCTGGTGAAATCCGTCTTCATTAATTCGAGTTCCTCGGCTGGGATGTGGTGCGCAGGATATTGCAGAATCCAACAAGTCGAGGGCCCTGAAACAATACTACCCACTGAAGCCACTGATTTATCTTCCAAATTTGCCAAATCCGTAATAGTTGCACCGTTGGCAGTGCAAAAATTCGAAAATGTGGCACGGCATGTGCGACATGCTTTCATTAGTTTAGGACTATTTTGACCTCTCGAGGTCGCGCACAGAGAAAGAACCGTAGTACCTTCGTCATTCGGCATTGTCGCCAGTGGGGTCGTCTCCGCGCAGCTTCCAACCGGCCATCCTTCGAGCTTCCCGGACCAAATACCGGTCGAATGGGCTAGGTCGCTTCGGCATTCCTGGAACGTTTCAAATATTTCTGGATCTGTGATGTACGGTCGAGAAGTACCTAGCCAGAGGAAGGAGTTTCGCGGGGATGAAGGTCCCGGAATAGCTATCATGCCGCAGCATGCGCGAGGACGGTCCGACTTTCTGGGCATAAATACTTTTACCCACTTTACTAGTATCGCGACAGCGCTCGTAAGGTGAAGGCTGTATTCGAGGTCATTTCCTGGAGGTATATCGGGATCAGTGAATGGTTGAAGGAAGAGGGACAAAAGTACTGCAAGAATACAAGCCTTGGACATAATTGGGATTATAACGCCATTGTAAGAAATGCGGCTAAATTCTCTAGGATCCCTGGATCAGAGATAAAATGTGTCAGTTTATCTATGTAGCGCTTTGGAAACAAAATTTAAGGAGCAGCTGGGGGATCAAATGGTTCATACATTTCATTCCTCGACAGCTTTCTAATTAGTTGTTCCACAACCTCTTTATTTTCCCCGGTTAGCTCGCTCGATCTGGAATTTAGCCAAGCAATAGCATCCGCCTCGTTTAGATGCGCAAGGAAGTCAAAATTTTGTAGAAGCAATGGATTCATCACTCTGATTGGGTAAGGGCCCCTGAATATGTTGTATCGGGGGCTAAGTCACCGTTTCTGGGGATTCGGGAGGCTTTCTGAGATAATGGTTACTCAGTTGGTGCTACTGGTGCACACCCGTGAATTGAGGGTATCGGATACTGGATAATAGCACCAAAGTGCTTTCGGGCCTGTTCAAATTATCTTATGCGTACTAGGTAGCGAGAGTCGATTGCGGTAGATAGGATCTGATCGGTAGATATATTATCCTCATAACTATAGCGATTAACTCACATCTACAGAATGGTGGTTTATATACAGAAGTAAGATATATGTTGTGTCTTAATCATCGCGAGATGTGTTTCAGTCTTCCTTAATCTCGAATTCTACAGTTCCATGTTTCAACTGTCACGATCGCAAGTTTAACGATTCTGCTTTCTGGGGTTTCCAGTCAGCACAATTGAAGCGTGGCACTAGTCAGTCAGAGTTGAATGGTGGGCGTTTCTGTCGTCAATTAATTGATCAACTTTTGACTCCGGGTGGGGAGGTGCTCAGGGATCTATGAGCTGAGATCGAATCGTATGCATATCGGTCGTTTTGCCCAAGCTTACCCCGTTATGTTGTACTATTAGTCCAGGTATACCGGCGCATTCACGTGAAAAGCTTTCTGGCATCCAATCCACTGTATGAATATATGGGGCTAAACTTTCTACGGAGCTCCGTATCCCATGCATCATATTCGGTACCGCTAAAGCCCTTAGCGGTATCGTGGGCTAATTAGCTAAGTGCCCGATACGTTTGGCCTCAGATGAGGACGTAGAAATATCGGTTGTGAAGCAAAAAATGGATCCAGATGCTTTTGTTCCAAGCGCGAAGAATCTTTTAGCGAGCTTATATTGTACTATGTTTCGGCTCGTAACTCTGGTTTTGTTTCAGAACGTTGGTATTGTATGTGTCTCAAGTACACAGGCTTGAGTGCCTATAGACTTAAGCTTATAAAGTAGCCGGGATGAAAACTAAGGACGATCAAAAGGTATTTCTGAGCTACTAGAAATCGGTTTTGATATCGGGCCAACTTCCTCACGGTGTCCTTTAGGAGTAGTGCGTGGTCCGAGCCCCAGCTTGGACGTTTAGTTCAAACTTGGCCTGCAGCTGTGTAGGGAGCTGCGAGCAAAGCTATAGACCTGGAATAAGATGGAACGATCGGGAATATAGCTCGCGAACGGGAGTACTCGAGTGTGAACACGAAAGAATCGGGTATATTCCCTAGTAGTCTTGGGCCCAATTCCCTAGCTGCATTACGCGACATCTCTACACTACGCGGAGGAGAAGCGCGTTCATTTAATTGGTTACATTCTGCAACGGAATACAATCAAATATATGTATAATATTTTATTCAACGTACACGTTCCGACACTTGCTAGGCCTTACTGCATTTAAATATTATTCCTACGATAGTACGTAGGTAATTGAGCTATATATCGATTTTACTAGGATCTAAATAGAGGCACCCTAGATGGTGGAGGTCTACGTCTCGCGAACTCAACCGCTTTGACTTTCTGGATTAGTTCATGCCATTTCACTCGCGGAGAAGGATCCAAATATTCTCTACGAAGAATTTCATCGGAGTATGGCCCAAAATGAAGACAAAATTGAAATGGTGAAGCATCGTCATTTTTCCAGTCCCCATATGCTTGTATCCCAAAGATGCTATACAGTCGGTTGCTGTCCCAAGGAAACCCGCCATACTGAGGACGTAGGACTGTGGCAGCTGAATAGATGCCTAATTGCATATAAAATTCCATGAGGGACAGGTTGTTGTACAGTTGGTTTAGGAATTCGACTAGTTGAGGTCGGGATTTTTGAACGTGTGTAAATTCATACTTTGTTCTGAAAACCATCAATGTGTCTTTGTGGCGTACCAGGAAACTCGTTATATCCTCTAATGCTACGAGGGACAAGGATATTTCTAAGCATCGCAATTTTGGTAAATGAACTTCGCTTGGAAACGGGAAGTAGGGCCTAGCTGGGTAGTAATCACCGATATCGGTATTGAATGTAATACGGAGGTCTTCGATATTCTCCATCATCGGAAGAAATGTTGGTGATAAAGCTGGGCCTTCGATTGTTGGATTCAGGTGCAAGCAGATCGCCTTGAGATTTGCGAATGTCGCTTTGTACATATCTACTAATGACCGAGGGTCATCAATTCCGGGCCCATGGAAGCGTGCGAGTTCAACGCCCGCCCAGCGGTACTCGAGAGTGGGGTCTAGTAGTATTCGTGAAAGTTTCCCCGCATATCCAAATTTCGCGGCCGCCGCTAGGACTTCTGCGTAAATCGTCTCCTTCCTGCATTCCGCGTTTAAGGGGTCGAAGTATTCGATGAGGTTCAACTCTTTGATTTTGGTTTTCCAGTCAGGCATCACCTGAGACAAAATTGGATTGAACTTTCCCCAGGCACCAATTATACGCTCCATATGCTCCGGAGCTAGACAATCGGATGAATCGCTCTCCCGGTATGTATGTGTGAACTCGAGAGTGGATAGATTCGGTAAGCCTTTGAAGGCTTTTTCTAGGCGCTGAAGAAGAACCTGATTATCTTTTGGGAACACTCTCCGTTTGCGATGTGCATAAGACAAGTCGTCAAATGATAAATTCTCGCGCGATACGTAGTGTTTCAGCGCTTCCGGGAGATTTTCATCTTGACGTCTCTTATTGCAATACATGTCCTTCTCGTATCGTTTCAAGTCGAAATTGAAACGTGGGGAGGACAAATCCAGGACGAGGTGCTTGAGCCGGCGGGCGAAAGCCAGGCATCCGGAAAACTGTACTAGGTCGTCTAAGGCGTCGGCTGTTACGAAAAAATATTGTTTGGAAAGGACATTTTCGATTCGGTTTGTTTGCAAGATATAGTCTCTGAGGGAACGACATACGCCTAGAAGTCGTAGAAAGTCTGAGTCAGGCAAATAATCGCAGATCGAAACGAAGACATCGTAAGAAGTTGTCGACAAAGATGCCATAATTTAGTTTGAAAGATCCTAAGGGGGCATGCATATACGCTTAATTATAGAAGTATTTACGGGAGGTTTTATTTTTGTCATGCTGGCATGTTGTATAGCTAGTTCAGAGAGTATTGCTTCAGCTCAGGCATATATACTACCTAAAGAAGGCCAGCTACGAGTGCTACATGCAGGGTGATTCACACCGGATGTGCGAGAACATCCGCGTTATGACGGAGGTTTGCATGACAGGTGACGGGGTTTACGTAAGCCTTGCGGGGCTAACTGTGTTCTGGATCAACCTTTCCTGTGACGTGACTAACACCAATATATCCGTTCTGTCGCGGGTCAATGTAATCCAATAGATCCATTTCCCTGAATATGCGACAGCCAGGTTTGATCCTAGAGCCTGGTTTTTTTTTCCGGTGTGCATCAGGTATGCAGCTCGCACAAGTATAAAGGTGGACGCGATGGTGTTAAGTAGCTTGTAGACCTATTTTAATTACGTCTGGCTACACCACGGGTCTCCATTCCCTTCTACCTAAAGCACACGTTTTATATCGGCTCGCTCTCTTCTCTTTTTTCCCTTCCGATTTGCGAAAATCGCCTACATTTCCTTATACCGTTATTCAGTCATCGTAACCACATCTCTGTTCTTCTAGAATTCCCTGATACCCTTCGCAGTGGAACCCCTACAATTCTACAAACCATTCTATGGTTTATGCGGGGCCGTCCAATCTCCCGGCCGAATTTCCCATCACACCTAACTATTGCCAAATGTCCACGCCGCAGGGAAGTATCCAACGGGAGGGTTGTGTTTCGTTCAAGGGAGAAGGATTCCTGCCTTTCTGGCGGAAGCGATATCTTGTGCTCACGCCAACTGTATTAAACTTCCATAAAAGAAGCACCAAGCTCGTCCTATCGATCCCATTATCCGCTATCACATCAATAAACAGGGTGGACATGGAACCTCACAGCTTCGAACTCATATTCAGGACTTCGTGTCCGGTAGACCTGGATGCTCCGCGAAAGACGATATTTATCGCTGTCAAGAACGATGAAGATCTCTACGGATGGATTGATGACATTTATACACTGTGTCCATCCATGGGGGGAGTCAGCAATCCGACAGGTGGGGGGAGGAGGATACACATTGCATTCAACACCATTTCTGGCGAATTTACAGGATTGCCACCAAAATGGGAGAAGCTCCTAGATGCTTCGGTAGTCACTGTGGAAGATTGGCGGAATAATCCGGAACAAGTTTGCAAGTCTATGAACTTCTATATAGAAGTGCTTCCTGGCCAGCTGAGCGCCAGGGCTAGGGAGCTGGGATCGATGGGGGACGATGCTGACCGAAACCCTAGCGATGCAGTTTAGTGTATTGGCCCAGTACGACTTAAGGCTTCTGTTATATCACTCCACGTGGAATTCCAAAATAATACAGTTAACTTGGTCCGCACAAAAATTGCACAAAAGATCGAGGGGATTAAAAAGTGGAGTATTTTTTGTGTTTCTGATTTACTGTTCCAATACTTTCGGCCCGGTTCCTCCCTTCTCGGCTTTGAAATTTTACATTGCAATATTGATTTTACCATCAGCTTCAACCGAAGCCATAAGCCGCGAGTGTTTCCAGCTCGTCGGAGTACTAAGTACTCCGAGGCGTCCTGAAGTTCCTCTGAACAATCTCACATCCAAGGCAAGACAGATAAACCCTCCAAATATTTTCCGCTGTAGACCGAAGAACCGATGTTTTCGGTGGAGCTAGATGTTAGGATCATATCCAACCAGTAGTTGCGAACTATACGGCTCTCCGGGGGCCAGATCCTCCTCTACCGTTTCCAGCACCGACCAGGTGGCTTGTATGTAGCAACGATCAGTCAACTTAGGAATTCTACTATACTTTGCACTAGACGGCCCGTCCTGAGCTTCGCTCTAATAGTAACTTGACAGCTTCTTTAATTCCTCCTCTAGCCCCTGTGAATTGTATTAGGAGAAGGCAAATTCAACTACCGCTCCCTTTTACAGGACTACGCATCTCTACTGTCTTCAACCTTTTATCACGGCCGGTTCTATCTTTTTTGTGGCGAAGGACAGAAAATTAGACGCGACAAGTTAGATGAGGTTATCGACATATCCGGATTTTTAATAGTGTTCTGGTACTGATATATACATCGATAGTCAAATCTTTGAATTTATGGGTATGCATACATATGGATCATATCCTACTTAGTCTCCTTCCCGAAGTGTGTTTTATGATATCCTAATAAGGATTATGTTCCCGCTTGAAAAGAGATACCTGGCCTGGATATCAATAAATTTCCGAACCATCCTAGTTGATGGCGGCATCACATAACTCCAGTGCAAAAACTGCAGACAGATCTAGGGCTTTCAAATATATTGGCTTCCCGGGCGAGGCTTCACCCTTATCTCGTTAGTTACAATCCTCGAAAGCTATCACTAGCTGTTGACGACAATTGACATTAGTGAGATACTTGGTGCGAGCTAAGCCCGATCCAGGATCAGACCCGATTAGGAACTGCTAGCGGTAACCCCGCCGCGCGAACCTCCGAGCCCTCAAACGGCGTAGCCTGGCGACCTGCAGGGCCAGCCGATAACCGTGGTCTCGCCCTGGCCTGGAACCCTTTTGATAATCCACCTCTTGGCACTTGTATGTCTATTGAATGGGAAGAAAGGCACTCTTAGTGTCGACATTGGCTCTATTCCAGCTAAATCTGTCGCTGTCGGGGGTGGCATCGGGGCAATATGCCACGCGCAACACAGAAGCTCTAGCTGCCACGCTTCCATGGATCCATCGATCGCTAGTTACTAGTTGCGCAAGTGTTAATGCGGCTTCAATTTTGGAAAAACGTACGGACTACCAGGGCTGAATGCTAGCTCTCAAACCTTTGGAAGCGAAGAAAAGGGCTACCTTTATTATGCTCAAGGACTTAGTTTACCATAAGAAAATGGCGTTCGAGTACTTTCAGTCACGTAATCGACCTTTACTTCTTGAGCCTCCTCAGAGAATGGTTGATCAAGACACATATATATTTTTGCGTCCTCGTCTAACATTCTCGTAATTTATATGACATTGATGTTAATAGGCTTCGAAGCTTGAAATGATAGAACTGGCCTGAGAAGCTCGGGAACTCTCAAGTAGAAAGTAATCAAGACTTGGCAATATGGTAGGATGGGTATCGGACCAAATATCTTTCTCTGTACACCTTCTCGTATAAGTCATGTATACATCGAAGTTTAGTCACAGATCCTCACTTCACCATGCAGTGCAAATTAGCCTGCTAGCTAGGCCAGCTAGAGGTCTGCGAAGGTTTTATCCTTAGGTATGTAACTAGGTCGCTCTATAGCATAGCTGATATTTTATCCTGCGAATACTCCATTTTTTCCGCTAGTAGCCTGACAATGCCTTCGTGTCCGTTTCCTGCCGCGGCTGATAGCGGTGTTCGACCGTGGCCCGCCTTAGCTTCTACGTCTGCTCCCTTATCTGCTAGTAGCCTGACCACGCCTTCGTGCCCATTTCCTGCCGCAACAAACAGTGGGGTTCGGCCGTAGTTGTCCTTAGCTTCTAGGTTTGTTCCTTTCTCCACTAGCAGCCTAACCACGTCTTCGTACCCGCTTCCTGCCGCGAGCGATAGCGGTGTCTGGCCACGCAAGCCATCTCTAACCTCTAGATCTGCCTTCTTCTCTGCTAATAGCCTTGTAACGCCTTGGCGGCCATTTTTGCCGCGAGCGACAGTGGTGTTCGGCCATAGTTAGTTTTTGTTTCTAGGGCTGCTCCCTTCTCCATCAGTACTCGGACAACATATTCGTGCCCGTTCCCCGCCGCAAGTGATAGTGATGTTCGACCGTATTTATCCTTCGCTTCCAACTCTGCCTTCTCCACTAGTAATTTTTCCATTACCAGCGTTAATCCACAATATGCTGTAACATGGGAACCTAGCATCATCCGGTCTAGAAAATCACTTCTTAACCACGATCCTGTGCAGATAAACATAACTTGAATGCAAACCAATTGTAAATCATCCTCCAATAGAAAATTTAATGCTAGTACAGTAGTTTCAATTTGTCCCAAACACCAAAAAGTTTCGGACTTTGCTCCAAACTCACAGGAATATTTATTGCTGTTCAAGGATTTTTGAATATGGCAGCTCCAACTTTTTATAGCATACTCATATAAGAGGTTCGACTGTAGTCTCTCCTTGAACTCCTTTCTGTTCGAACTTGGCCCTAACTTGAAATTATTGTATGATATATAAGTGACACATACTCTTGTGATATCATTATGGGGATTTGGAAACCATAGCCTCTTATTTCGTTTGAAGTATTCTTATGCAGTATAATAAATTAATCTGACAGTATTACTCTATTCATCAATTGTGACTAACCCATTGCACACCAAAGCTAGATTTTTAATCTCTGAGATATTTTCTTTATCAATTTCAGGCTCACCAGTTTGAACCGCGATTGTATGTTGCAGCTCCGCTTTAGTAAGAGGCCTCGACGCACAGGTTATCCATGACAAAACTTGAAAGGCAATATCGAAAGCTCTATTCCTGGTCTCGTGCCCAGACGCCGCAAAGGAAGTTATCCTATTTCCTAACTCGGATCAACAATCGGCTGGATCTACGCCATGTATAGGAAGAGAGCATGTTACTGCGCACTGCACAGTGGTTTCTAGATAAAAATCGTGACGGGAGACTTAAATACGCATATGCTAGCGCTAGCGACAACAACTCCTACACATTAGGTAGGATTAAAGAAAACGTTTAAAGCATGCAATGTCGTCGTAGATATTTATCCTTGGGCAGTATGGCGCGTAATCTGCGACTGCCGTTATAAATGATATGCTAGCATGCTGCGTAGCTTTCCCAGATCCCAACATGATGGTATCGGAATCAGTTTGATGGTTGACGTCGGCAGCGTTGTACCAAGCCGAAAGCATGATATTCGTCTTAGCGATGTAGTTGTCAGTGCTCCTCGCAGTACCAGCGCATGTGAATGACTGTGTGTTCCGATGTGATTTCGACAAAACAATACGAGGCCCGGAATATCAAGCATCACCGTTTCTGCTAGCTATGATCAGGGACCTATGCATGTAAAGGCGATCCGCAACGAGGTCCATTGCGTCGGCAAGCTAGCTAAATGCACGGGTGGTCGATCACGTGGGAGGTAATGCAAACTTATAGGAGATCGTTGTATTTAGCTTTATTAACTATTGTTCAAAGTCAAGCTTTAACTACGTATAGGCTTTGGGTAACTATGTAACTCAAAGGAGATAGCCAATTGGGGATAAAATTTTAATAAGGTTAGATTGGGTTGGGCCGTTATGACCTCTTCGATTGAATAATGGTCGGAGTTTTAGGCAAAATGCTTGTCACCAGGCCGCCGTCGACACCCCCGCTAGGGTCTAGTCTCCGGGCAACGATTCCATCAGTAACTAAAAAAGGAGATTCCCAAATGATTGTGAAGTGCGAAACGCACTAACATGGCCCATCTGTTAGTCTTCTCCGTCGACATAATATACAGCTGTCATGCTGTCCCCTTTATTTTCTGCCCCGAAAGGCGATAAGTTCTCTATGGGCTATCAGCGAGACCGCTGATAGAGCCGTACATAGCATATAAAACAGCTGAGCCTAAGTTTTTCTATTCCCATATGAGTTCATCTACTGCAAAGACCGAGATCCTTAGTCTCATAAACCAGCCTCAACGAAGCAGAACACTTCGTGGGACTTGCTTGGTCCGAACTAAACTCAAAAGAAGTGAGCTGCCTTCTGTAACAATCTTAAAGGCTTTCTCGTGGCCTAAATAACGGGCATCACACATGTATCCTTACTAATATTTATGGTTCGATGGCGTAATAAACCACAGCGTGTTGGCATTTCGGTTGGTTTCCTATCGTTCCCAACATTTCAGATTCGAATGACTAGCCCAGTTCGATTACGATGGAGCTGAAAACGGATGATTGGAGGTGACAAAGGATTTCCACACGTATACGCTTTATGTAAGTATACCTTGACTTTGAATTAGTAAGTTCACCGAAACCCTCGAGGTCTCGTTCGAGCGTTTAAGATTGTATTTAAAATCTGCTTCAACGGCGAGACGTAATAAACAAAGGTACAGGGCAAATCCGTCAAGCTATTTTGTTAAGTTAGTTTAACTTAATTCCGTGTATATATGCGATCCGTGTACACGGAATATTCCGATCTCGTTTTGGCTTTGAGACTACCCCAACAGTTTCTACACTGTATCCATAAACACCATTCCGAAAGGGGAAAGAAGGCTCGGGAAACCATTCGTGTTACACAAAAACCTTATTAGTACGCCTGAGAAGCGTATGGATGGTACCAAAGCGAACTTCGGTACCCTAAAGCATAAATAAATACCAATATCCGGTTGTGATTTGTGCCTTCTTTTTCATCTATAGCACCCATTGTTAGTGGTATGTTGAAGAGTTTAAACCAGTTTAAATCACCATACCTAAGTACTTCGTATTCGAGAATTGACTTTGACGTTTCTAGTAGTGATCTGATCAGTTTCGTGGTTTAGAAACAGTTATTCAACATGCTTCGCAAAGCCGCCGTCGTTACAGCCTCTTTGGGCGTTATCACTGGTGCGATCGCTGCCCCACTGGCCGGCCCGGAACCCGCACCGCTTGCACAACCCGGGGCAGTCGCTGGGTATAACCCGGCACCGGCACCTCAGCCACCGACATACTGGCAGCCGGAGCCATACCGCAGTGACCCGCCCAGCCGAGGTCGCGGCAGAGGACGCGGTCGAGGACGTGGTGGCCGAGGTAGGGGGCGTGGTGGTCGAGGACAACCCTATGGAGGATCAATCGTTCGTCGCTCCCTAGATCAATACGAGCCGCCAGAGGCATATACGGTCAAGGGCTATAATCCTGAGTCATCACCCCACCACCCTAAGTCACGAGGCCGTGGGTATAAATCTCGGTCTCGATCTCCAGGCGGATACAGCCCAGCTCAAGCCAAAGGCCACAAGCTTGAGCCACGCGCAGAGTCGCCTCACAACCCTAAGTCACACCCTTCTTCGGAGTCACAATACCCCCTTAAGTCACCCCACTCACGCCCAGGGTCGCCCTCCGGGTAACCGCCAAGCAGATACCAGGTAATAGCAATGAAAGCAAAGATGGGCCCTTGGTAACGGAAGGTGAATTTTCAGAATAGTCTAGGCTTAGGCCATGCAATGCAATCTTGAGGCAAAGGTCGGTTCTGAGCGATTCTAGCTTAGTAAGTAAGGTGTACGTAAAAAATAAAGACAAAATCCGAAGGATATATGTATTATTCTATACCCATTCTTCTTTTCGAATGCTAATATTAAATTTGGGCGGCGGTATAACCATAGTGATGGTGGTGATGAAACCGTCATGACTATAGCGTTGACCCGCGCGTAATTTCAGAAATTTAACCGCATTCATCAACCATAGAATCTAGGTTATATTATATAGTCATGAGCTTTCACCTTTTTACGTTTTAATTGACCTTAAAACCTTTTACATTTACTTCTGTAGCCCCAAAACTGTTGAAACTAGCGGGTGATTCGCGATTATGAGAGATCGCTTAGTCGAGCTACGATCTCTGAGTGAGAAGGAGCTTAGAGAAGTGCGTGATACAATACTACAACTTACACGGTAATGCACTGGAGGCGAGAGAGCAACTAAGCATTTACCAGCGACTCGTGAAGGCTGGTTTAAACCTAGTAGACTTACTAGGACTGGGTGCATTCATGCTTTGTGTTATTTTGCTCTTCACAACACAATTTAATCTTGATTAAAGGGGGACGTGTAGCAAGAGTGCTATCAATAAACCTGCCATTCCAGAATATTTCGCCAGTTTTGCTTTTTGACTCTGCTCTCGCTAGTCGGTGTCATCTCTGACGAATATTAGCAAAGGGCTGGCGTGAAGTGGGTTTTTCTGCGTTAGCTCCAAGAGTGTCGGCTTCTTTCAAAGTCAATGCACAAAATAGGGAATCGTCCGAAAAGGGAAACAACCTGCTGGTGCACAACGCAGAGGGAGCTTCCTTCTTCCTTCGCCAACCTCAAGGGTGGATACCTTTAACATTGTCTAGTGGGAGGAAAATACAGCCTCATGCAAGGTGGGGCCTCCTTACGGCTAGGCTCCCGACTGGGTTCCTGGTCCCCGTACGCGATATGCGGGGGGTTTGCTAGATCCCATGCATATAGATACAATGTCGATGGGGATAGTGGGGTTGCTCGGTCGCTTCCCATAGGACGATTACACCATCAGGTGGACCTGCGCTATGTGTTTAGAGATGGCCGCCGCCACGGCCATGTTGGATACCGTTCATGTCAAGTGACTGAAACAATAGAAAATAGTTAGAAATTTTGTGTTGCAGCGGTTGCAATGGCGTGTGGCCCTGCCTGTAGCTCGAATCCGGCACCCTGTCGCACTCGCAATCGATACCCTCATGCGGTACGTAATATAAACTCGTTGTGAATCATGTATCATAGTTAATGTGCGTCCCGGCTTACATCAGACAATCGGTTCCTCCATCTGCATGGCCGAAACGCATCTCAGCTTGCATGAGTATCGTGGCCATTGATACATATGATGGTGTGGTGTTGGTTCGAAGCGATTCCACATTCACATCCCAAGACTGGGGCGCCCCCGGGCCCCATTAATTTGTCGATATTACTATGTTACATATCTGGAATACCTCGAACATACAGGCTGTTCTATTCATCGACTCGATTTCAGTGATGGACAAGGAACTTATTTCAATATGCCGCCAGTCGTCCCTGGTGAGGGGTTTCGGTAGTCAGCTGTGGTACTGGATGTTGCCCTCTAAATGCCAAGATTCTACCGGGTTCGCACTTCGGAATACGCTAGCACACCGCCGCATAGTGCCATGCAGGGTGGGCTTGCCCTCGAGCGAATAACGTTGAGGTTCGAGACGACAAGATACTCCAATATGCAAAGACATATCTCATGTGGTGCCACTGAAGCTCAGCTCTATTTTTCCTTTCTAAGTGAGGGGTTGGCTCTGTTCTCCATCTCAAAACTAGAAGAATGGGGGCTAGATCCATGGAGGTAGGAGTATTTATTCCCCATGGACCACCAGGCCTCCAGAGAAGTCTGCTTACACCCGAGTAGCACTACATCTACAATTTGGCACCTCTGTGTTTATATATTATATTCGTTCGAATCTCGGACAACATCTTCTCCTTCGCAGTGATGCGTCTGTTCAAACCTCTAGAGATATGGTTTTTCACGACATTTTTTTTTTGTTGGCAGCACCATCTGTAGCCCTCCAGATCTCAAGCTGGACTGGGGAACATATAGCCCTACGGCGATTAAAGATGTCGCAGATGCAAGTTAATTCTTTATTTGAGCCTTCCAGTCTATTTTCAAGACGCATGATACTGACAGCCGGGTCTTTGTAGGTAAAGGTCTACCGGAACGTCCGTTTCGGCCTTCCCCCGACCGGGGCGCGTCGTTTCATGGCCGCGGAATCTCCGGATAAGAACTTCGATACTAGTAAGGACGATCCTGCGGACTGTATAGCAGTGCCTTTGGATCCCCTCAAAGGTCCTGCTTGCGATGCCACTTTCGACGTCGACCCCGAACTCACCCAAGGCTCACTAAAACAAAACGAAGATTGCTTGTTCCTCGATATATACGTTCCTTCAAACCTTGCGGAGTACAAGGCGCCTTTGCCAGTCATTGTATGGTTCTACGGTGGCGCATATGTTGCTGGTAGAAAATACAGCGAAAATTACAACGGTATGCTATATTCGGGTGTCGGAGCTATTCGCAGTGCCGCCCTTCATGGCAACGGCGTGATATTCGTTGTTGGGAACTATCGGCTAGGCGCCCTTGGCTGGTTAGCCGGGTCTTACATAGAAGCACATGGCACCCCTAACGCGGGCCTTACAGACCAAAGACTTCTCTTAGAGTTTGTGCAAAACCATATAGGGGACCTCAACGGCGACCCCGACAACGTTAGCGCTTGGGGTGAATCGGCTGGTGGTGGTTCCATTTTACACCATCTAATCGCGAGAAACGGTGACGGAAGTGTGAGAAATCCGCTATTTAGTAAGGTCGTTGTTCAAAGCCCGGCATACGAATGGAGGTGGGATCGATCTGGAAAACTGAACGACCAGTATATGAAGTTCGCGGAACAGGTACTTGGTTACCGAGACGGCAACATCACAGCTTTACGAAACGCTCCCATAGAGAAGATTACGAAAGTAAATAAGGAAATGGCGTGCGACGACTACAAAAACGGATTCTTCCCTTTTGGACCGTCAATTGACGGTAAGTTAATCAAGGAAATACCGGTATACGCCTTCGGAAAATGTAGGCCATATCCTTATCCGTAACCCCTAAAATCGCTAGGTTTTAACAATGATGTACATGGCATATAGCGGGAAATTACTGGAAAAACCTTGATTCGGTCATATCATCTCACGTGGCTCTAGAAGCCGCTGTGTTTACTCGGAATCTGAACATCACACGCAAAGACCAATTTACGAAGCTGGTAGGCCTCAGCTTCCCCAACTCGGTTGTGAAATACATCGAGCAGTCGGAAATATACTTCAAGGGGCCCTCAACAAACAGAACATGCGTTTGGGATCCGAACTGGAAGAAATGTTATACCCAAGTGGCTCAAGACTCGATGTTTATGGCTAATGTCCGGGCCTTGTACCAAGCGTACAAAGGCAAATGCTATATGATGAACTACCGCTGGCCGTCAGATGATGTTGCACAGCATGGAACTGACCTTGTCCTTACATTCGCTTATACAAATATTAAGCTGCCGTGGTTGAGTATCCCTTGGGAGTTATTTGGAGCCGTAGCAAGTATATTCCAGCAGTACTTTGTATCCCATGCTATCAGTTCCTCCCCCAGCGAATATAAAAGCCCGGGTGTTCCAGATTGGACGGTCACAGAGCCTCGGACTGATAAAGACGCACTGCAAGATGGGGTTATGGTGGTTAAACAGGGCTTCGGAGGGCCAGAGAAGTGCTTTACGGTTGGCAAGCATGCAGACACGGACGCTACAAAAAAAAAGTATAGCTTCTGGTTGGACGCTGTGGATCTGATTATCGGTCAGAATGACTCTGGCCGGAGCGAACCAACCGGTTCTCGGGAGACAAGGGGGTACCGAGATGAATTGTAGCATGTACCCGAATATTATTTCCATGCTCAGTCTCGATTTTCCTTCAGTAATTTTAGACACTTCAACTTTTACAATTGAGTCGTCAATATTACCACTAGGCGGTTTGCGTTATCTTAAGCCAGAGTTACAATGGTTCCACGGATCTCATCTGTTGCATTTCTGTAGTTCAATGTGTTTCGCTGCCGGAATTGCGTGTGGTTGGAGACGTTCGGACCATTTTGGCCTTTCTGCCCCTACATAACTTCAGAACGTTACCCGTTCCCTGCCTAGGTACTATTTTAACCTACTGGGCTTCGTCACCGGAGCTCGAGGTTCCATGCGCATGCACGGAATGAATACGACGAACCGGAGCCGTTCGTCGTAGACGCGTTATCACGTTATACGCAACCATGAATCCTTTTTGGATGGCCACGGCATGGTCCGAATTCGGAGAGGCCCCTTTAGCGCCCCAAACTCAGCTGCGGATGGTACAACATTGAGGGAGATCTTCCCTTCCGCGAAGTTTATATTCCCAGAGACGAAAACGACGGCCCACCGTCCTGAAACGAACCCCTATCAATCAGTGGATCGGCGACTGTTTTCTAAAGAACCTTAGCACGCGGTAGCACCTACAAACAGATAGTCTGGGAGGAACGACCGAATTTGCGCATCAGACCGTTCAGAATGAGGTTTCAAGCGGGATGCTCCTCAGTAATATCATTCTTGGAGGTTTGTGCCAAGGCTGTCACGAACGTGCCCCGAAAATATGAGATCTATAGAAACAGCTCGGACTTTGGTACCAATGGAAATGATACCGGTAGCGTAATCGTCAATCACCAATTTCCGTTCTACATATGCTATCGCCACCAAAACAGAACTATCACTATGAAATGTGTTGCTTTTGGGCGCATAGGTGTTCATCTCGGTGTTACGTTGCGTTCTTCGGGACTAGTCCTTGCAGGCCTGTTCACCAGCTCTCGACACCCGCTTGACCACTCTACTAACAAACTAGAATTTGTGGATCCGAAGACTCCCGAATTTAACTTTGGGTGATAAGGATTCCGGCTCCGCAAGCTCTGCATCGTTTTCTTGCTTTCTTTGGGAATCTTGTCCATGGAACGCCTCCCGGCTAAACCATCTCATTTAGACCTAGACCACCCGATCACAGTTAGTCGTCTCGCGCCAGACCCACCGTTCCGGAAGGCTCGCCACATTCGCGAAGATAGCGCCTTCATTGGATACAGAGTAGGGATTTCCAGAACACTATGTAAATTTCGTTTGAGTTTGCACTTGCTCATATCATAGAGATAAATATATAATACACAAGCTCAGGTTACCAATTTCGTTAAGCTATACACTACTCCACCTATTCGACCTCAAGATATAAACTTCGGGCCGTAAACCTCGGGTTAAAAATGCGGTTTCTGTGCCTCCATGGGCTTGGAACTAATAGTAAGGTAATGAGCAGCGCCCTTGTCTTTGGTAGATAGAAACAGAGATTTGCTGACTCTGATATATCCCAGGTTTTTGAAACCCAGACGGGTAAGGGAGCAATCTTCGTCGAAGGAAAGGAGTGACGTTGATAACTCATACTGACAAACTTTACAAACTGTCAGCGGCGATCCGTGCGGAACTAGGCGAAGAACATGAATATGAATTCGTGGATGGTACTCTGCCATGGCCTAAAGCTAAAGGTGCAATCCCGCCTTCCCTTATTCGAGTACGGCTGGAATTTGAGCTGATTACTAGACTGGGCCGGTAGAACTTGGAGACTTGTTTTCGGATGAAGATGAATATTTAGCATACTACGACCCGTTGAGTGCTGAGAGTATGTTAAATGCGCTTTTTCAGCTGGAAAACTATATAGAAGAAGAAGGTCCCTTCGATGCCGTGATGGGGTTTTCACATGGTGGTGCTCTATCTTCGACTCTTCTCCTAGGTAGAGGGACCGAAAGGGCGGGGTGGCAGAGTCCGTTCAAATTGGCAGTGTTTCTCGCGGGGGGTGGACCTTTGAGCTGGGACGCCCTGCACAAGAACCAGACAGTTTTGCTAGATCGAGAGTACAACCTCTCGCGAATACGTATCCCGACAGCTCATATCTGGGCTCTCAATGACGAGCTGGGCCCATCAATGAGCGGGGTCCTAGAACAACTTTGTACCCCCAACTTACGGCACGGTTACGTCCATAACGACGGCCACACTGTGCCTGGCACAAGGTCCCCTGAAACCCTGAGAGGGACCTTGAGGACGATCCGGCGTGCTCTCCGGGATGCACAGGCCATTGCCGCTTGATCTGGGCCTTGAACCTAGCCACAAATAAAAAGTCTAATAACAAACTAGTTTTCTGGAGCTTTTTTTGGCTGGTGGCCCCACATATAATGGTACATCTTTGAACAGACCCGCAGCTGATGGCCTCGCGATACCTCCTAAGCTCGTATAGTAAGCACGTAATGCCCTGGTGTCGTTCCGAGCTGCTGCCGCACCCCCGGAACACACCCACCTGATTAAATATTAATGTGGGTCAAAGACCGGTTACTCTGGCGCAGCTAGCTATCATTGATCCATCAATATAGGTTTCGATTGATACACAGCCAGCCAACAGCACGTATTACGGTAGTGAAAAGAAAACAGAAAAAGGAAAAAAAAAGGGGGGGAAAGACATCAGCTACTTCGTAAGTCACACTCGCGAGTTAGAGCATCCGCCCCACAGGCAAAACCTACCCACAATACCACAGTACAGGCATAGTTAGCCCATATCGGACTGGACTGGTATTGTAATTCGATGTGCGAAGAAAGAAAGGCTTGCCCAACGCCTCCCCGTTGAATCCGTAGTAATAGGCTTCCTTATTAGGTGATGGTACAGCTTCAGATAAAATACTTGTCTGAGCAAAGGTACTTGAATGAAGAGTAGTAATTCTATGCGCAATTGCGCAAGGTGTGCGTAGCTATTATAGAAGGCCTATGATTGCGATGCCTCCCGAGTACCTGGATAGCTAGAAGACATAATCCTTCCAATGTTAACGCTGATTGGCTGGTTAAACTAATCGTTTAAGCCATTGTAACTCTACATACGAAACAACCTAGGTATCGGTGTCCGCATCGGCTGTATCAATATTCATTCAATTTGCCGAATAGAAAGGCTTATTGGCCACTTAGATAGCGTAGTCAAGGCGCTATTTTCTGAAGGATGGCCACCGACAAAACAAATACTGGCAAGGGCTAATCCAAGTTAGAGTACAGAGAGAATTATTTGCATTATTATCCGCGGAAACTAGTCAGTGGCTTTTGCGTGCATATATAGCTTTATTATCTAAGGCTGTCTCATCGAAACTTCACCCGTCACGCTTAACAACATATTGGTTATAGGTAAGCGTTGATATAGGGTACTTGGGACCCATATACTAGGTAGCTCAGTCTAAGAAGTTAGTTTGTGGTTTTCGCCCCCCACAGGGTTACCCTATCTCCAGACTAGCAGCATATCAGAGTTCCCCCTCGCCACCAGTGTTGCATATGCGACATTCTTCGCAACTATACGCAGTTAAGGGCGAAAAGAAAAACGCCCCTATCGGGTACCTCCTAAGCCCCACTTGCCAGCGTCGTTAACAATTGACAATAACTACCATAACAAAACAGGGGGTAAAGGCCCTCAGCAAAACAAATAATTTGGCGGCCGGCCAGCGTGGTACCAGTCTAGCATATTCTATTTACCCATCCTACTGAGTACTCCGTACCTAAGCGGTCTCCAGAGCCGTTGGCGCTAGGGGGCCCATAGCTGGATTTTAGTGCTGTTAGGTACTCTCAAGCTACCAGATGCCAGTAATTTGTATCATCCAAAGTCCGGTTTGCGCCGGCTCAGTAGAGCCTCACCAATGCTCCTTCCGAGAGAGTATGAAAACATAAATGTTTTCAAAGGTTGTAGCGTATATTCCCAAAGGGATTACTCCCGGACATACATAGGTGCTATAGTTATAGCGGTCGCTTAGGAATTAACAAGATCGATAATATTACGGCGGTCGGTACGGAAGTGGCAAGTAGCGAAGTAGACCTGTGTGCCCTACCGGGAATTGCGAAATGATTCTCCGAGCCGATGTCGGAACCTAGTATCTAGTATACGTGAATGCTTATCCATCCCAGCTGGGTAGCGGTTAGACAGTCCGAATCTAGCCCTGGTTAAGAGTTCTAGAGCAAGGTCTGCATATTCCTTCTTTTGGCGCGTTATCTTCGTTTTGACTATTTAATTTATACGAATTGCTATTGGTTGATGAATCGCAAAGGATGGGTAAAAGCTATTCCCTTTAAGGCGATCGTTTACCATGCCAAAGGGCGCCACTTTTTAAACTTTGTGAGGAAGTATTTAGCCGCAAACTGTACCTCCTGAGAGAGTATGTCTTTACGGGGCAGATCTGGTGTACTTCAGTTATCTTTGTTGAAAAAAATAAGTCACCGAGTTCTACAACGTGTAAGCTATCAAACTTGTACGGATAGATCCGTTCGCAAACGGATATTTTAGCGTCGCGGCGCTCCGCAGCCAAGTTAAGGGTCATCGATCTCGAAGGTTAGGGTATGTTAGATTGTGCAATCCTAGTTTTGGATTAACTATTTTGGAACCGGAATTGCTTTTACCGTATGCAGTGCAGATGTATGTACGCCAATAATATATGCAGGGAAAGAAGTTTCCCACAGCAACGCGGCGAACGTGGGTCCAGACAATTTGCTAACTGGCTTTGAAAAGACTAGGCGTTACTAGTATACTATGTATGCCTTATCCAAATATCAGTTTTATTCTGCGCATAAGCTCACCGCTTACCCGTTTGTACCGCGTTCCATATCCCAACGGTAACCCGCCAACCCTAATGCATCCAATTCCTTCGTTTCCAAATGCCAGAAAGGATACCATTCGTTTGACGGTGGGTAGGCTTTAAATTGTCGTGAAGAGTGAAGAGATACCCAATTAATTGGGGCAGAGACACGCCTTAGTTTTAAATATAAACTGACAGATCGCCACGAAGTGTACCCTTTCTGGAGAGAGTACCTGTATGCTAAAGAGTTTCTCTTCGCCTAATCAAACGAAAGGATAAGCGACGCTTAATTCGCTAAAATTGCTATAACCTACAAAAATGGTGACGGGAAGTGATCAGAAGCCGGCTTTGGCGGTAGAACCACTCGCAATTATCGGCTTTTCGTTTAGGTTCCCCTCTGGAGTCGAGGATCCGGATTCCCTGTGGAATACACTCGTGAACGGCGAAGTTGCCCTACAGGATGTCCCAGAAAACAGATTCAACGTGGCGAATTTTAGAAATATACGGGCCGCCGGGAGTACTGTAAGTTTTCATGAAGTTACATTGAAAAGTATTCACGGTTTCCGTCAAGCCTAAGGTCTAGGATCTTTGGCTGGCATTGTTGTATTTTTACACTATCAACACATCTCCGCCGGGGCTTGGGACTTAGCTTGGTTTCCTGGTGCCACGACCTCGTCGGTGCCGTCTTCAATTTTTTTTTTTGCTGGGGAAATCGAGGTCGACGAGCGTAAATTTACCTCTGCGTAGTGGGCTTACTGATGATAAATAGGACCAGAAACCCAAAGGCTATCACATCGGTGGCGACATCACCGCGTTCGATGCCCCATTTTTCTCAATAACAGCCGAGGAGGCCATGGCGATGGACCCCCAACAGCGAATACTACTAGAAACCTCCTACCATGCACTAGAAAATAGTGGTCTCACCTTAAAAGAGGCCAACGGAAGTCGAACTTCGGTGCATGTTGGCGCACTAACCATGGATTATCTGCTTACCAGCTCAAGAGAGCCCGAGTCTGCCGCAAAATACACAAGTACTGGCACGGAAGATGGTGTCTTGGCTAATCGGCTGAGCTGGTTCTTTAATTTTAAGGGACCAAGTTTGACAGTTAAAACAGCTTGTTCAAGCAGCTTGGTTGCAATGGACATGGCATGTCAGCTGCTATCAACTGGAAAGACAAACATGGTGAGTGCGGGCCCGGATCGAATCCCTCCTATGAGGTGTGCCCGAAGGTCCACAATCTGGTTTCGGGGACGACCTACGAGGTTGATTGTTCGATGAATTTTATGATGCTAAATCTTCGTCCAGGCCCTCGTTGCCGGATCTGGTCTTATTCATTCGCCAGACTTTCATACGTACCTGGGAAACATGGGATTTCTGTCCCCAGATTATAGATGTCACAGTTTTGACTCTCGGGGAAACGGATACGCTCGTGCTGAAGGGTTTGGAGTAATTCTTATAAAACGTTTGTCAGACGCGGTTCGAGATAATAATACCATCCGTGCCGTGATTCGCTCAAGCGGAAGTAATTCAGATGGTCGTACTCCAGGTATAACTCAACCAAGTGAAGAATCGCAGCTTGCTTTGATCAGAGAGACCTACGAGAGAGCTGGGTTGTCGATGGAACCGACCCGGTTTTGCGAAGCTCACGGCACGGGGACTATAATTGGGGATCCGATAGAATCGCATGCGATTGGGGCCGCATTTCGTGGCGTTCGCAGTGATGACGACCCTATTTATATGTGAGTGAAGCACCCTACGTTAGACTTACGATCCTTTGCTATATTCAGACATGCGTTCGCCGCGATCTCATTGTATTTTTATTTGCTAACTTGGGCTTGTCAATTTAGTGGAGCACTTAAATCAAACTTTGGGCACATGGAAGCTGCCAGTGGGATCGCAGGCGTTATTAAGGCAATTCTTGTCCTCGAAAGAGGCGTAATACCGCCAATTGCAGATCTTAAGGAACTAAATTCCGAAATTGATCATGAATATTACCGACTCAAGGTAGGCGTCATGGCTTCCCTTAGCATGTCAGCAACATAAGGTGTTTGAATTGCAGCTGAGTTTAGGTTTAGTTCCCCGTCAAACCTACTCCATGGCCTACTCAAGGACTACGCAGGGTGTCAGTCAATTCCTTCGGATTTGGGGGAACCAACGCACATATTGTGATGGACGACGCCTATAATTGTCTGATCGAATATGGGCTTGAAGGGATTCACAATACTATTGGTACTCCGTCGATCACAAGCGAAGTAATCACTCCTAGGAGCGATGACCCAGGGTATCAAACATCAAGCCCTGTTGCTGATAGTAAGGACACTCAAACTGGGATCTCAAGTGATGAGCTCAACAAAAAACTCGAAGCGCCGGCCACAAAATTTAGCTTTAGACCACAACTTATAACTCTATCTGCGGCTGACCGTGAGGGCACTAAACGTATGGGAGGTCTATATAGCGAATATTTAAAAACCTCGGTTCAAAATCCCAAGACTGCCATGGATATATGCCAACGCCTTGCGTACACCTTGGATAAGCGCAATAGCTTTGACTGGAAATCATATGCCGTTATTGATTCCTTGGAAGCGTTGACATCTATTAACAGCGTATTATCGTCATCCAAACGTTCGTTCGCGAAGCCGTCTCTCGCTTTCGTTTTCACGGGGCAAGGCGCTCAATACGCACAGATGGGGATGGATCTCATGCAGTACGATATTTTCGCACTAAGTATTCGACAGTCTTCGCAATATCTTACCGACCTTGGATGCCCATGGAACCTAGAAGGTAGTAGCCCGCAACATCAAATTCTAGGGAGTAAGGCATACAATACTAACTCAAAATTTCAGACGAAATCCTCAAGGAGGCCTCAACTTCTCGGATAAATGACCCTGACGTCAGCCAGCCGGGAACCACTGCCCTTCAAATTGCGCTTGTTGATCTCCTAGAACGCGTCGGGTTGAAGCCAGCGGTTGTCCTCGGACATTCTTCAGGCGAGGTAGCTGCTGCGTAAGTCTTTAGTTACCCAAGTTTGAACTGATAAAAGAGAACCACTCTAACCAGCCCTAATAGCTACTGTAAAGGTGCGCTTTCCCATAAAAGCGCGATGAAAATCGCCTATTTCAGAGGTATGGGCGGAGCCGCGGCCTCGAAGGATCGAAGTAGCAACGGTACTATGATGGTAGTTGGCCTCGGAGAAACGGAGATCCTTCCTATCATCAACGACCTCTCGACCAAGGGTTATGACGACCTCCATATAGCCTGCATTAACAGTCCTAGAAACGTCACCATCGCCGGTGGTCTTGATCATATCGAAGCGTTGAAAACGGCGCTCGAGGCTCAAGATCCTAGTGTATTTGCGCGCAAGCTTAAAGTATCATGCGCATACCATTCACCGCACATGACGAATGTCGCCAAAGAGTACTTCTCGAGAGCCGGATCTCTCGAACCACGCTACGAGAAGAAATTGATACCGATGATCTCCTATCTAGATGGGGAGGAAGTCTCAAGTGCCCGTCTTCAAGAGTTAGACTACTGGGTAACAAATATGTGTTCTCCGGTAAATTTTGTGAAGAGTACCCTTGCACTCGACCGGTTGGCTCTGCCTGCAAAAAGTAGGACTACAAAACTCGATTCACGACACCGGAAAGCCATCACCGTCACAAATATATTAGAAATCGGGCCCCACAGTGCCTTAAAAACCTTGCTTCGAGATACGATCAAGACATTTGAGTCTGTCAAAGATATCGAATACGATTCCGTCCTAGTTCGCGGCACACCTAGCTTGAACTCTTTCCTTCAAGCAGTAGGCAGTCTGGAATGTTCCGGATTCAACCTTGACGTATGCTACGCAAATTGCAATGGACCTCAGCTTGCCCCAGTCGTCGACCTACCGTCGTATCCGTTCTTACATACACGCTCCTACTGGAAAGAGAGTCGACGCAGCAAACTTGAAAGATCTCGACGTTTCAAACCGAATGAGGTTTTAGGGACCCCTACTCCTGACTCTCATCTACATCTTGCCTGTTGGCAAAACTACTTAAGCCGCTCCAAGTCTGACTGGATCGAGGACCACATCGTAAGTCTTGCTTTTCGCATTAAATAAGTCTGAGCTGCTGGGTTGATAACTAGACCGGGTACGTAGGTTGGAAACTCGGTTATCTATCCTGGCGCGGGTATGGTAACTATGGCGATCGAAGGGCTCAACCAGTACGTTCGGGAACTTCATGAAGCTATACCCACAGGCTTCCATCTTAAGGATGTTAAGTTCCTTATATCGATGCAAATCCCTAAACCACCGGCAGCTCTAGAAGTCATGACCCAAATACGACCAGTTGGGGACGGTACCCCGACACCTGATTCTTGGTTCGAGTTTACTATTATTTCCCACGAATCTGGACGCTGGAAAAAGAATTGCGAGGGGTCCATTCGAGCGGAATTTAAGAATGAGAACCACGATGACGAACGTCCCAAGCCCATTGTAGGCCCAATTTGTCACGAGGTGCCAGTACCTCAATTCTACGACGACCTCCTTCAAGCGGGATACGGGTTTGGGCCAGGATTTCAAAGAATCCAGAAGCTTGAGTGGTCCGCACCGAGACAAACTCACGGTCTAATAGACGCATACAGGCAGCTAAATTCTCAAGAGAACGATCCTCGTGCCGGAGCACTCGAGTCGGCACAGATTATTCACCCAGCAACCCTGGATGCCTTCGTGCAGTTACCGCTTGCTAACATCATTCGAGAATTCGCTGGCTCCATGCCGACACTAGCACCTACCGGGTTGAGGAAACTCTGGATTTCAAGCGCCGGGTTGAACCGCGATGCTGGCATTTTATCTGCCACCGCTTGGACAGACTCCCATACATACCGTGGAATCAAGGGATCCGTGGCTGTCGTCGATGCAGAGAGCAATACAAGAATGTTATATTCGGGGCTTGAGATGATAAGAGTTTCAGGTGGAGATAGTGGCGCTGGTGAAGCAGCAACTCCGGCAAATCTTCAAACTTGTTGGACACAAAGCTGGGAAACCTTCATACCCGATTCAAGCGATGATCCTAGTGCTGTTGCCGAAGCCATTGGCAGCAAGACAAAACCACGCCTTATCGAGATACACGTCCATAATCCTTCAGCAGAGGCCCAGGAGCTTGCTGATGCTCTGCAATCAAGCTTAGAAAAGGAAAAATCTACGAGGTGCGAAATAGTTACTTCCATGGATACCACAAAACTCGAGAGCTCAACAGCCGACCTCAAAATCGTTCTCTGGGATGTGGATAGGCCATCCGTATTGTTTGGTCTTAATGAAGACGAGTTACTTATGGTACGGAGGGCATTAAGTGGAAGACAAGATATCCTATGGATTCAGACATCCGATACCCTGTCAGAGAATTTTAGTTCACAGCATTTAATCGATGGGCTTTCCAGAGTTGTTCGGGAAGAACAGGCTATGTCCAACTTTGCAACGCTCAAAACAGGTAGTGCAGATGTATCTACCCGCGTTCAAGCCATTTCTAAAGTCGCCCAGATCCTTCTCTCATCAACGGACAGTCTGAACACTCCGCAAACATATCGGGAGTCAAACGGAGATATCGAATTCCTAAGGCTAACCGAGCTTCCAAAATTAACACAGTTATTGCAACTAGCACGACCAGATCCGATCCCTGCACCTGCACTCTGGGATACTAAGACACCGATGAGAATAACTGTAGGCTCGCCGGGAGTGTTAGACACAATACATTTCGTCGAGGACGAAACCTACAATTTGGAGCTTCAGGACAACGATGTTGAAGTGGAAGTCAAGTCTACTGGCTTAAATTTCAAAGATTGCTTGATCGCTCTAGGCGCATTAGATGAAAACAGCATTGGTCAAGAACTTGCAGGAGTTGTTACCCGCATCGGCCAGGATACCGAAGGGCACGGCCTAAAACCTGGAGACCGAGTTTGTGGCTTTGCCGAAAATGCCTATAGGACGTTCTATCGTAGCTGCGGTAGCAACTTTTCTCGAATTCCTAACGGTAATGGAGGTAACAGCGTATCCTTTACAGAGGCTGCTTCCATACCCATCAATTTTGCTACTGCTTGGCATTCATTGCGATACGTCGCGCACCTATCTCCCGGAGAAACGGTCTTGATTCACTCTGCCGCAGGCGGTACCGGTCAGGCTGCGATACAAATCGCCAAGCATCTTGGGGCTACCGTCTTTGCCACTGTCGGTACCCAAGAAAAGCGCGAGATGCTAACCTCCAAGTATGGTATCCCGCCAAGCCACATCTTCAATAGTCGAGATTCTACATTTGCCAAAGAGGTGATGCGCCTGACCGACAACCAAGGTGTCGACGTAATTTTCAACTCACTTTCAGGGAACATGTTGTTTAGCTCCTGGGATTGCCTTGCACCCTTCGGCCGGTTTATTGAAATTGGCAAGAGGGATATACAAGCGCAGAGCGGACTTCCAATGGGACAATTTGAGAAAAATTGCTCCTTCAGTGCTATTGATCTGGGCCATATGTTTCTGCAGAGGCCTAAGAAGGTTAAAAGGTTGATTGATGAAGTTCTTGAAAAGTTCGAAGCGGGCATCTTCCACACTGTGCACTCCGTTCATGCGTATAACGTTTCAAACCTCATTGAGGCTTTTCGCCTGATGCAAGGGGGGAAATCGACGGGAAAGATTGTGGTTAATATGGAACCAACGGACGAAGTACAGGTGAGAATGATTCTTCAAAAATCGATGATATATACCTTTGATTCTAACACTTGATAACAGGCGATATTAAAACCCAAGCAAAGGTCGTCGTTCAGCCCAGAAGCTTCCTATGTAATCGTTGGTGGCCTGGGAGGGCTTGGTCGCAACATGGCTCGTTGGATGGCAGCAAGAGGGGCAAAGAATCTCATTTTGCTTTCTAGATCTGGCCCACGTACGGAAGAAGCCCACAAGTTAATAGTGGAGTTACAAGCCCAAGGGGTGGCCTGCTTCACCCCAGCATGTGATGTCTCCGATCGCAGAGCTCTTATGACAATCGTAAATTCTCTCACAGGGGCTATCCCGCCTATCAAGGGTTGTATTCAAGCGAGTATGGTTCTCAGGGTGAGTTTAAACATCTTTCTTCTTTTTAGCCGCGAATCCAGGTCCCTGAGCTTCACATTCTCCGCTCTGCATCGAGCGCCTGGGTTCGAGGCCATCTTCCTTTCTACACTAAAGTAGTATGCAATTGATAATCTGACTATTTCTCATAGAGTTCTGTATTCGCCGATATGAACCACTCAGATTGGACTTCAGGAATCTCCTCCAAGGTCGCTGGCAGCTGGAATCTCCACTGCCTTCTCCCCAAGGACATGGACTTTTTCCTCTTTCTATCCTCCTTCCAGGGTCTCCTCGGCGCTAGAACCCAAGGCAATTATGCTGCTGCAAACACGTATATGGATGCGTTAGCCCAATATCGCGTAGCACATGGCTTAAAGGCCATGTCATTGCAATTAGGCCTCATGGATGACGACGGATATCTGGCAGAACACCAAGAGCAAAAGCAGATGATGCTCGCCTTAAATTCATCTATCCCGGTGCAGCGGTCGGAGTTTCACGCTCTACTAGACTACTACCTTGCTCCCGACGTACCCGCCGTGCAACCCGATCAAGCGGTTATGACGTTAGGCCTCAATTTACTCCACATAGATCCAGAACTCGACCCTTTTGGAACAGGTTGGGGGCGAAATCCCATGTTCCAGAACCTCCGCCGTCTCACAAAATCCGAAACATCAAGCAGATCGGCAGGGAAGAGCATTACGGCTCAATTTGCTACAGCTAAGGATGACAAAGAAGCTACTGAAGTCGTACTCACGACGTTCCTCGAAAGAATCGCATCCACTATCACCGGCGTAGACCCGCAGGATATCGATCAGAGTAAGCCAGTACAGGCTTACGGGATTGATTCGCTACAGACGATGGAGTTGAGGAGTTGGTTTTTGAAGTATTTCCAGTCGGATGTGCCGACTTTTATGATTACTGGGGCGGCGAGTCTGACGGCTTTGGTCCAAGTTGTCGCGAGCCGGAGCACTTTGAGGACAAGATAATCAGGTTGGGAATTTGCGACTTATTTATACTTCCATGTGGCCCACTGTGTAATCAGAGGGCAGATATTCACACACACTTACCTGAGCATAACGTCAGTCCAACTCAAAATTCATCTAGCACATTTCTGTAATCCAACACGATAGCCAGCTTAGAATCTACGCGATAACGTGCGCATTTCAGTTTCCAAAGACAAAAAAGACAAAAAATATGTTGACCCAAAGACCTCTCAAACGAGGAAATGAATCCGGTTGTCTGTTAGCTATGAAAGAGGCTGTAAGCTACGGAAGAGGCTTTTCCGTCAAAGTCTTAGCAAACCGACCCCCTGGTCGAAGGTGCCCAGGATGTGGTTCCTAACCTGTCTTGATGTGGTGCATTTTTTTGTTCAAACACCTGGACTCGAGGCCGGCTATGAAAAGACCATGTTTGTTTTTGTAGAACTGCCGAAAACAGTATGTTTGTTCTGGCGGATTCACACGAAACTGTTGTTCGTCGTTGTTGCATTTTGGCACCTAACTAGATCTACGGGAACCAATGCAACGCGAGACCATTTGGAACCTATACCTTATGCTTGTGCTTCCATGAAAAGTGTAATTAGTTTACCTTCCGCTAGTTACCTTCCGCTAGTTTAATGCTTCACGTGGAGACTTTCGGATTGATAGTTTCGATATACTTATAGTTATGAATTCACCCAATGTGGACCCATGGATTGAGTAGTTAGCCGACCCAACCCGGAATTTAGCGTGTGCAAATATTGATGCCCGGCCACACTGATATGCTTAATACTCTACTAATGAATGGCATATCGATGTACAAGATTGCTCTTATGATTACTGATGCGCTTGATATCATCTCACATCCAAAGTTAGCAAACTAGAGTCGCACCTCTGTGAATTGAAATCCCATCGTCTATGAATCAGATCAAATACATCGATCGTCTACACGTAAGCACTACTTTAGCTTTAGAATCCCGAGTTACGACTATATTCAGAGAGGTAGATCTTTACATCGAGTATACGATAGCTCTTTCCGCCAATTCTTGCCATCCGCCTTTGGTCTCTGCAGTTCTCGCTGCTCTGTTATTAATTTTTCTGTTAGGTCCTAACGCCGCCCTTTGAAGCATTGACATACCATAGTGAATATCACTAATGCGATCAATGCAATGAGTGTAGTATAGCAAGCCGGGTGATGGATCGCTACGGTAGGTACCGGTGACAGCAACTGCATAAAAAGAAGAATATAGTAAGAAAAGCTATACGCATCGGATAAATTTGCTATCGGGTCATAGACAGCGAAGTAATTATGGAAATCCTTCCCTCCACAGGGTTGCAAAGTATATCAGCTCGCCCCTCTCGCGCTTATCTAGCCGATTATGGGAGGTTTTATTCGATTTCTCAATGCAAAATGCTCCATTCAAAAGCTTGATATAATCCAATATCAGCGCGGCGGAGCCACGGAGTGCTCTGTGGGGAGTCTTTCCTACCCCACAAGGTCATTATAGCTACAGCTTACTCTGCGTCCCTGTTATCTCCTAGAAACTAGCAAGAGGCAGATCTTCGGCTTCTTATTCGACGACAGCCCCTAGGAACAGGGGGTTTAGCTACGTTGAAATTCAACCTGTGTTTTCTAGGAGAAATCGAAAGTTTTATTTCCTTTTAGGGTGCTCTCTGCTAGCTAGATCCCAGATACCTCAATATTTGTATCGGGAAGTACAATTTCTGTGTTTTAGATGCCGTTAAGCATCCCTGCGTGCAGTGTTGGAGGTTAAGCTCGCTGCAAAAGACTTTAGAGCCGCAGTCTCGGCACCTAGAGTCGGTCGGTCCGCTCTGTTCTTAGTCCTTGTTTTTGTTATACGTGTTGACGTTGAAGGTTAGACCATCAGGTGCTTCATCATCTCCCTCAAGGTGGATAGTGTCCTCCCGACTCCAACCCAGGGCCTCACAAAGGGCGTTGCCCATAGTGGAAGAAATGGTGCCAAGGGTCTCATTGTTTTCTTTAGCTAGATCCATGCCCCATTTAACCATGCTTGAACCATGACCACGGCGCCAATAGGATGGGTGGACAACCGTCATGGACAGTTCTGGGCAACCTGGGAAATACCTTGTCGAAGGCAAAGACTAGTTAGTGGACATGTGCATAGAAGATGCTCGAAGGGACCGTGGGTTGTTTCGCGAGCCGAACCCGGTCTTAGGCTTTAAACATACTTTTTCGTAGCCTCCTCTGCTGCCTCGTCTACCATATCCATATGCTTGGAGTTTGTATCCCTTCCTCGAAACCCACGTCCAGGAGCTTCATTATTAGGGTTGTCTAACACGGAGATCGGATTAAAAAATTGTTTTATACATGGAGGTGCAAGATAGTTGACAGAGAGCTTCTTACCAGGTTTGAATTTTCCGCAATGATCTGAATCCGATGGGAAAACCCAAGCCGTGACGCCAACGATCACCTTCTGGTCTTTCGGCGCATCGAGTGAGATCTGAGAGTATGCACTCTCGATAAGGCTGTGTCTTGGTCCGTGAGCCTCTTTCTCGTCATATGTATCTTCAGCTACCCAGACCGCGCTGCATGGGTTGAGAATCAAGTTTTTGAAAGAGAGGCAGTATGATTTGAGAGTATCTTCTGGGTATTTGTCCGCATATGGTCTTTCCCAGTCCCAAAAGTTGGAGTACTGGAAACCAGCGGCAGCGACGAGGCCGATGCGTGGTACATCATGCACCGTCGCGAGGCGGATTGGGGAACCGATGAAGGCGTTCATGTTTACAGGGATATGTGGAAGCGTCAATGACTGGTAGAAGTTTAAGGATGTCCTTTCAAATAGTTTTCATTCATTAAGTGAAGTAGAACTGAGGGGGTTTTTATAACGACAAGCTGCTCCTAATCAACAACAATCCTCAACACATAGGTAGTAACGTAGATTTCCGCAACAAGTTTGTTCCGGTGGAGAAAATGCTGCAGTAAGAAGAGGGCCCGGAGACTGTCCATGCTACCAATGCACGCCAAGAAGCGGGAGACAAGGCAAGGGGCTATCTTTGCTAACCGGTGAAGCTTCACCGGTTAGCACTTAGGGCATCTGCCTGCGGCTTTTCCTTTTGAGAACCTTCCTGAATGCATATGCATGTCTGTATATCCTGAGTTGGACATAAGAAGGGAGGGGCTGGAAAGACACATACCCACGGTGAAACCATCCAGCCTCATCACCAGACCTTTGTGTTAGTATGCTATGACCATCGAAGCATTTGTGTTATTAACAGCAGACGTTTGTTGCAATACAATTTTAATAATAGGAAACAAGGATCTCCCTCAAAAAGAATGGAAAACCAAGGAGAACAAGACCTGCAGGTTTGCAGCTACGTAACCACGTACTATCAGCTAGCGTTCCAGACCAGCTTCGAATTATTTGGGCCTCTTTTTCTTGAACATTGATCCTTGTATGATATTATTAAAAGTATACTGTAACAAAGCCCTGATGTTAATAAACCAAATGCTTCGACAATCAAAGCATGATGTAAACCCGTTAAAACTGCTTGATGTAAGACCCATTAGCGACTTCCACTCAGAGAAAGTCGACTTTCAAAAGTCAAAAAGGATAATCCAGATTCCCAGTCCCGTGAGCCAAACGATTCTTTTACCGAATTGGCGCCCATCCTGTATCGTCTAAGTTACTAATTCCCACCCAATCCTAGCATCGCTCCGCCTTTACGCCGATCACCCGTTCCAGCAAAAATTATCAAACTCCAGAAGAAAGAAAAGGAAAACGTCAATTGCGCCGTATAACGAAGAGACTCGCTCATCTCAAAGTAGAGATAGCCAGTAGTGTTTTTGAGACATTCCCTACATGGACAATGCCTCGATGTACTGGACATAGCGAGATGGTAGACCTGAATCGTTATCGTTGTAGTCTTGCTTTGATTGTCGAAGCATTTGCCCAATTAGGTCCTCTAGAGGTCGACATGGTGCATTGTTTCCCTTTGGAGAGTCTTTAGTTAGTATTAAGCAGGAAAAGTAGGTTTCTTTGTTGGGGGTAGTAAAATTTGCTTACAAGGTCTAGAAGTGGGTCCTCACTGTGACATCCGCTCGTGCTATCACTGAACATCGTGAAGTCGCTCATAGTGGAGTCGTCCAAGGTAGAGCCACCCATATTTGAATCGCAGTCACGCATGTTGGAATCATTCATGCATATGCTGGGATCAATGTTTCGGGGATCGTCCAGAGCGGGGAACTCGCTCATCTCAAAGTAGAGGCGACCGATAGCGCCTTCTGTTACCGATGTGATCCAACGTGATATTTCGTTATCATGGGGTGGGAGGGCATCTTTCTGCAGGGATTCGTCGACGTCGACTTGTGGCAACGCATACGCGTCTTTGTATTCTCGGACCATTTTTGCTTGCATCACCGGGGTGCACCCCATTTTTTTTTTTTTGGTGCCCTGATAAACTAGTATCTGGGCTACGTATTGCCTCGATGTACTCGTTTGACCTCCGAGATTTGTGTACTTTATACAAGTATATTCTGGTATTGAAATAGGTAAGGAGCCCTTGTGCGGTAAGTTTCGTTATATTTGGTTACGAAGTGTTGCATGAAGATACTGCAATATTGCGGATAGATCTGGTCTCGTTGGTAGATAGATCTCTGATGCTGGTTTATGGGGCAAAAAAATGTGATACAGCGAGTTTCTGAGCGGGACTTTATATGCGAATTTCACTCTCATCTAAACAGCTATTTTGTTCGCATAAATTAATTTTGAACTTCAAATCTCTACTGACCGGTGAGTCTAGATAAATATTCACCGGTTAGCTAATACTGACCGGTTAACCAACCGGTCAATACTGTGGGGCTCCCTCACCGGTTAGCTAATACTGACCGGTGAGTGTGGTGAGGCTCCTTCACCGGTTAGCTAAGTACTGACCGGTCAGTATTGAGGCTCTCTGGTTGGCCAAATATTAACCGGTGAGTATTGTGAGGCTCACCGGTTAGCCAAACCAGTTTATTGTGAGACACCCGCTCCACGCAAACAAAACTCGTGAAAAGGCCCAAGAACGTAATATCTCCACAAAATCCTTTGTGGGTATCGCGGAGATTAGACTCGAAGCAAGATTTCAGGAAGCGTCCAATGGTGAATTCTCGTGTATACCGTCCCGATAGCTGTCCGAGGTCTTCGTGACGCAACGCATATCGTATCCTGATTCAAATCTAAGTCGTAAGAAAGATGCTCTAGAGCCGCTTTCCTCTGCGGCAACCATACAAAATTAGGAGTTGAACGACAAGGACTAATTAAACCACGGTGTATCATTTTCTTCTTTTACCGAAATCTACATGTTGTTAGGTCGACCAGCCTCCAAAGTGGCCAAGTTGCCGCCCGTGTTCACATTTCACGCATCATTTGTGCAGTCACCTCACCACTCATCTCGTACTTACAATCGCTCAGGTAGAACTAGGTACTCGATAGGGAGGGATACTTAGAGACTGCATTGGAGGCGGGAGATATCCTCACCGGTTAGGGTGAAACTTGGATCCTTTGTTTCGGCGTTTGCAACAGCCGAAATAAAGCCGCTTCCCCGTCTAGGCACCTGCAGGTTGGCTCTGAGCCAGGGTTTTTTAAGCAATAGACAGATGTGAGCCTCACGATCCTCACCGGTTAGCAAGATAACCGGTGAAGACGACCGGTACCGTCCAACAGTGCGGGCAGCAAGTTTTTCTGACAGCAAGTACGTTTTCCAGTGCCATACAAATTCGAACATAAGAAAGCACGCTGGTTTTAAAACAATGACTTTTCAAGGCGGGTTTGAAGGGCGCGTCCTTACTATAAAGGCTTTGCTACGAAATTCCAAAAACTCACCGGTTTAGGATCGAGTATTGGCTTGGACTGACATCTTTCTTATTTTCGAGTTCTTAGGGTATCAACGAATTCGAAATGCGCATGCGCATGGCACATAAAGCAGGCGGTTCACTCTGCCACCACGTTACACACCATGCAGTCGATCGAGCTGATAAGGCTCGGGACTAAGCAAGGACGCAAACATTCCTTTTCAATCATATGGCGTTCGCAAGGGCGTCTTCTCATTCCAATGACAAACATTCCTTTGGCACCCAGAAGCAGAACCAAAACCCATCTCTCCTAAGATACCTGTTTTAGAAGAGAGGAGGTCGCATCGATGCCCGAAAAATCGAAGTCGTATTGGTGGTGTGAGGCTCTTCCGAAACTGCTAGTTGGGGGTGTTGTTTGTTCAGCAATATTAACGTTGGGGTTCGCCTGGAGGTCTTAAATACCAGTTCCCCGCCCCCCCGTTTAAGTCTAGTGGCGAAATGCATCTTTACAACCAAGCTACACACACACAATTGACTTCAAACTAGGCATGGACACATTTAACAATAGCCATGGTCAATTTTCGAGACCCGCTGCTGGCTTCAACGAGTGGGATGCCCAGTTCCAGAACACGGGCGATGGAATGGCACCGGAAATCGATCTAGACGAATATGGCCTTGTCTACAACTATCCACTCAACGCATCCTTCCAACCAGTACAATCTTCTCTGTTGTACCACAATCGAAACAATCTGCTTTCGCACGACTATAATCCTTTGAGCGCAGATTTCTTCGGCTCTATAGAGCAAGAAGAAATCCCTTCGATTGATGCTATAGCCCTTCATCCACCAGTAGATTGGCTACAGACACTCAACGACTTCGACCAACATGTGCGACGGTCGCCAACGGCATCACAACGCGAGATTAATAGCATTCCGGCGGCCGCTTCTAGAGCTCAAGCACAGCAGATGGTTACTACTCAGGATAATATCCTAGGGGGTCAGTTTGAAGATCTTACTTCATGGATCCAATTGTAGGCACCTTACATCTAGTAACAGCGATATTTGTCCCGTTTAAAAGGTTTTTACTATCAAGGCTGTTGTATAATAAATCAGGGTTCTAACGGTTTTCTTGGCGCAAAGTAATCCGCCCAATGTAGGTCACCTCCATAGATGCAATATTGATACTGGCTCAATCCAAATTTACCCTTGAATTCATGTTATCAGGTCCAGGCCCCGCCTTTTAATGAAATTCAGCCCTATGACTATAATTACGGCCACCTCACACAACACATAAGTGGAGTTCCACTCCCATGGGACCTGACGATTCTTCCTGTTCTACCCGAACCAGGGAACTATTTCAATCCGAACCAACCGGGCCAAGCAAGTTCGAGAGACCAGTCGTGGGAGAGGGTAGAATATACACCCGAAACTACGGCACCGATATCTGGCACCGATAGCTTTGTAAGAGTCAGTTCGTGGGGCGGGTCTAGCCCGGACAATTTTGTAAACCTCGGCCCGCAAGATATAACTTTGCTTCGTGAGAACCGAATTCTGGGAGGTGCCACTACCACAGGTTTGGAGGCCAATCAAGTTTCGGATATATCAACTTCCAGTTAGTTCTTTCCAGAATGACATTGACCTAGGAATTACTTCTTGGACTGATTTCTCTCTTTAGATTTACACCAGCGTGCAGGCTCTGCGATATCAAGCGATATATGCATTGTGGATCCGGCGACAGTTCCAAATGCAAATCCGGGTGTACATCATGGAGTCGAAGAAATTTCCCAAAGTGCTAAGCGCGATATAAAAGGTAAAGGGAAGGCGATTGACCCAGTCACAGACATCGAAGCAACTTCTAGTAATTCTGAAGTGGCTACTTCGCAAATCGTGTCTCGCGCGATAGCACAGAAGATGAGGGCTAGGAGGAAGAAGAAGGATGCAACTGGAACGGCCCAAGAGAATACCAAAACACCGATAAAAAAGACCGGGCCTTCCAAGAGGACGGGTAAGCTTACAGATGAGGCTCGCCAAAATGCGGCGTGGGTTAGGAAGAATGGCGCCTGCATTCGGTGTAAGATCCAGAGGAAAACGGTAAGTCATCTCAAACCCAATATCTACCGGCTTTCGATGCCTTCAAAGCGAAATATTAATGTTTACGAAGTGTGGCCCTGGCGAGCAATGCCAAAATTGTATAAACGTATATGGAAAAGCCCGGAAGTTCCGGGAGGTCTGCTTTCGAGAGGATATATCAAAAGTGGCTCTAGTGAGACATTGTAAGTTTCAGATCAACAGCACCATCGCGGTAATTGAAAGGTGCGGTTCTGACAGGCACTAGGCAACGCACGGTTTGGACAGTATAATGTGGCATTCTTGGATTATAGATGGGCTGATTTCGATGCCGCTCCGATAAAACTTCGACTTAGATGGTCTCTGCCAGGCCATATCCCATCAAATCTTCCCTCGCTTGAAGTCAGCTCAAGAGAGTATCAACCAGGGCTATTGGATTCGGAAATTGAGAGTACTAGCTACATCTGGCAAGTAGACGGAGAGCAAAACGTAGTCAAGTTACCACCTCATGCATGCTATGACATTAAGGAACTTTCGCGAACAGTTGGGGCGTTTATCGACGAAAGCTTGCCTGGTTTGCAACAATGGGTATTAGACGGAGAACTGGACGAACTTACATTCCTCTCATATCAAGAAGCCCTACGATTTGCAAAAACGTACGACAGTGAACTAATCAGGCTCGCCCTCCGCATGCAATGCGGGGCAGTATTGTCTCAAGGCTGGGGCTCGGTCAGCGGAACACAGGCATTCGATGTTGATACATCGGGGCTTAAAGATTCTAGCCATTGCAACTATGACCGGTATAACAACGTCACCGACGGACCAATTCCGCAAGCTATTGAGCACCAAATCGATGTCGCCCTCCTTTTGAGCATTCGAAACGATGAGATAACATTGCTCAAACTGCTAAAGAAGACGTTTTTCCAGCGTGAGCAAAAGCCATGGTTTGAACTCTTCCTGGCCTACCATGTTCTGCTCATGAATTTAGAGTTTATACATCGCGGTGGTAAAGAGTTTATATTGTCAATGCTTAAAACGGTAATTATCAATATACTGTACCCCTGGGTCTACGCCCAACATAATATGGATCGCACTAAACAGGCCCTAGATGCTGGAGTTTCAAGTCAGCCCCGTTGGCCGTACCCAAGTTAGCGAGTGGGAGCACTCTGCTCAGGTGATGCTAGCTTACTTTAGAATTGTCCTCCGAGGCTTCATCCCATTTTCAATAGCAAAATTCGATATCAACGAAGTGAAAATTCGTGCAGGCCTCGATGACCACTCAGTCATATATTTACAAAACGTAGTTCGAATTCTTAAGCAAAAAGGCAAGTAATATTCTCTCCAGCTGTATGATAGTGATTACTTTTCGTGGACAGCCGTTAACAATACGAATTAGAGGCATCACCGTCGCCTGATGTGCGTACGCCGCGGGACCCGGATGAAATAACACCTAGACGTTGGCTTCGCCAGCTCTTTGAGGAACAGTTTGAGTAGTATATAGCAAGACACGAATCCTTTAGCTACGCTTGTTAGATTAGTTGCAACTAATATGCTTTCATGGAAACTCCACAGCCGGCCCGCTCGCAGAGAACCTGGGCTGTAGATGACTAGCTGTTCCGTAGACCAACCCCTCGCCTTCACTATGTGATGACTGGTTTCTTCTGGAAATTTCGAAAAACTAAGTTCGGTTATGTCAGTACTGTGATGAGCTTGCGACGAGAATATGGTAGGTGCATCTAGGCCTATTTGAAACCCCAGAAACATATCTTGATCGATTTGTAGTCCGCTTTCCCACTTACAAGATGGCCTGGGTTTTTCTAGGGGTCCCATAGAATATTAAATTTCGATTAACCAGCCGAATGAGCTGGTGTTTGAGATAAATACCAAGCGCAAGCAAGACATCCATCAAGCATAAATTTCAAGCTGGCTATCTCGCGTTTGCCTATCTTTTCGTTTAGTCATCTTGATAGAATATCTAGCTAGAATGGGAAACGTTTCACGCAGCGACTCCGTGCGTAGTCTCACCGGCAAACTCGAATACCATTCGACCATGCGTATGCATTAGTTAGTATAAATATTCAACAGTCCCGCAATCTTGAGCATCTGCTGGATCCATGGAAGCAAATCAAGAACGGACTGGCCACTTAGTGCGGTACTAGCTTTAGACGACTCGGGGTAGCTTCTGAGAGATCACTATTCAGACTGACACCATGATCGGAGACCTGTATCCCTCAACACTCTTTCCAAATGGTCAGGTGGAGCAGGCGGTAGACGAATATTGCGAACAACATTCTCTACCGGTACCGTCTTACATCACAGAGCACAAAGTACGATCTCTGGAAGAGCTCAAAGACCATGACTATATGGTTCCTATGTTGGAGATCCAGTTTTTCATGTTTATGGTCGGTATATTAGATGTAGAGACAGGTAAGCCGATTAGTTGTCTGGATGAGCGATCATTGGATATTTTCTCAGATGATCTTCAAAGTTCTTACTAACCGCAGTCCCCTACAATTTTTGGTTTCCAGTACTCGAGATTGGTTGTTTTACCGGATACTCTGCTTTGGGCTTTGCGGAAGCCTTGAAGAACAAACCGAATGCAAAGGTCTTTATTACACTCCGAAATGACATTACCATATGAGGAAATATTAATTCTAACGATAAAGTACAGATCACGACATTGGAGATAGACCCAAAGCCAATCTTGATCGCTCGCAAGGCTTTCAAGGGACAGCCCGAGGCCCAAATTATCGAAGTATTGGGAGGGGATGCAACCGCTTCCTTGAACTTCCTACATGGCCAATCACGGTCATTCGACCTGATATTTCTCGATGCGAATAAGGAAGGCTACGCGGATTACTTCAAGCAAATCTTAGACTTGCAGATGCTTTCGCCACGCGGGGTTCTCGTTGTCGACAACGTTCTCTGGAGGGGACTTGTGGCGGATCGCACACCAGCAAATCATCAGGGAAATGAGATCTCATTGGCAAAAGCGGAGGTCATGGACAGTTTCAACAAGCTAGTGAAAGCGGACGACCGGGTCGAACAACTCGTTCTTCCCCTCTTCGACGGGCTATCTTTGATAAGATGGAAACGAGGCTGAGGTTAGGGATAGCGGCTTACTTTCAGAATCATGCCACGTTCCCCCACTGAATAACATGCATTGCAGGTCAGGCTGCGCAGCTGCAATGCAGATCGAATAGCTACCTTCGTTTCAAGTATCTCCATTGGGGTGGCCTTGGACCCAGACCATCGCCATAATATGAAGTAGGCTCGAACCTTGTATTGTATCAAAGGGAACTGTCAATAAAAATTGGGCGAAAAGACCGTTCCCTGGCGTCCTAGCATGAATTTCAGTCCACTCTAGATATAGGTAGATAGAGATTCGATTCCGATTTAAGAAAGCAACAATATATTTACTAAGAAAGCACGATAACGACGCCAGGAGACCGGATACTACGAAGAAGGCTAACCTCGCCGCTACGTTCTTCTTGGCTGGGAGGGGTACAACGCAACCAAATCGTGGGTACGAGGCTGAAAGAAGGCTGCAAGGCTTCAGGCAAGTGAGGCGTAGTGTTGGCTTTTTTTCCAAACAAGAAAAGCAAAACAAGGCATCGAAATCCGCGAACATGCCGTGTGCTGTCCACCTAGCACCTCCATGCCGGCATCTGGACCTTGGCTTGTAGCCAAGATATATATCCGACCAAGAGTTTTGTATGGCATAACATGAGACGTTGAGACCAGGGATACGGCGCATTTGCAACAGCGCGGGAAGCAGTCTCATAACCAGGATGTTGCGCTGAAAGTGTACATGTACAACCAACTTGAGATACGGCATTAGTCCGAGCTAGCCCCCGAACTATTTCGCCTGCAAATCGACTGACAGAATACGGATTTGATTCTATAAAGCCTTGTCTACATATCTTGCTCGCTCCATGGAAAAGTGGGAGGCAGGGATGTGTCCAGGCCAAATGTCGAATGGGACTGATGGACTAGCTCATGCAGTTGCATATCCCGTTCAGTATATATTAACAGGGATATAGACATAGCGGGACATCACTGGAATTGACCAATCAGCCAATACAATTGTATTATTAAACGAGCTTCGGCTTGAAGCGGGGCTCAATGTGTGAGCTAGTCTGTATTCATAGATGAGCAATGTCCAAACCCCGCTTGAAGCCAAGACGATGCGATGCACGGGGTTCTTTTCTTGCCGCCAATGGCTGCTTAAGCCGTCTTGTCTTCAGAAGGGCAATTGAAAGAATGGTTGTGAAGCTTTGTACGTTCCCTCTCCGCAACTTTGTAGGTATCACAGTACGTACTGCGAAAGACACATGTATACACTAACAAAGCGGGGTTCTGTCATTCTGTGGGGTTCGCCGGATAACTAGGCAGGAGGAAGCAGGATTTTGCCAAATATAATCAATGTATTACACTCCCGCTTCAAACGACCTCTGCCCTACCTACAAGAATAAACATATATGAGAGTACAAACGTACTCTAGTAGACTGCTAGTTTTGATAGCTGTTCATTGAATCGAAAGATACCAATTAACACCTATTTAGCGACGTTGATTTGAGTAAGATGGCAGGGATGTCGATGAGTTCGTACAGGATTGCAGATCGGTATGCAACAGGGATGCCTTCGTGGGCAGACGTACAGAGACCCCACGTTGGTAGCGATCCGTGAACCCGCCTCCGTCAAGCTTAAGTAGTGCATTTCATTCCAATCCCCAACATTCAGGGCCTGTGGGCAATCCATCGTTGTTTCGGAAGGTAAGAATTGAATATTTATTAGCAGGTGGGAGCCTCTAAAGATCAGGCCGTAATTAATCAGAGTTTGATTAGATAACAGATGCTAAACTTCGAACTGACAGAGCGGAAGGGTGCTCCCGCTCCGAAGTAGACGCTCCTGTCTAATAGCCACTACCGGGTACAAGAATAAGTATAGTGAAGGGTAGCCTTGTCGTCTGACCTTTTTTGCTTTTCTACGTGGCATGGATAGGGCGACGGTTAGGTACTGTATGACAAGTTTAGGTACTCGTTTGCAACCGGACTCATATATAACGGCGACTTGCATTAAGCGGCTCTGCTGTCCTGAAAGTCTATATATTCGCCTTCAGTCATCAGAGATATCTGAAGGGTATCCAAGCCGACACAGATATCAAACCTGAGGCTGGAAAGTCAAACAAAGCTCTGTATATTTATCGAGCTTTGATTAGCCCTTTCGGGATATTTTACTAAGCTCCCTCATCGGAATTGCTCGGTGGACTGCATCCTAATATAATTTCTCCGCCTCCTCCTCAGTTCGGATCTTTCACAAACTTTCAGGATGGATACCGAGCAACCGGCTCGGAATATAGCTGAAGAGCCTACGTCTCTTGGGAAAGCCAACGGACCCGTAGGGCACAATGTACCCGATGGATTCGTTCCCAAACTCTCCGGGGATCTGGTCTGGGAAGGATCTTCCTATGCAACCACGTCGGAGAAATACGTGCGCGTACTAAGCGCGGCTGAGATTGAGGAAGTTGAGCTGGCCATGAAGTACTTCAAAAGTATAATACCATCCACATTTCTATAGCCTTCGTAATCTCTGCGACATTAATTTAAAATCATACTAACGGGTGCTTGATTTCGGGATAGACCTTGCGCTACCATATGGGTTGATCTCACCCCAGACATTTCCCCTTAGCCGTCAACTGGCCACAGATTTAGCCGGTATCAGTGACACTCTACATACAGGACGAGGATTCAATGTTGTCCGGGGCCTTAATTCCTCAAAATATACCATGGAAGACAACATTATCATCTACATGGGTATTGTAAGCCATATCACGCCAGTCTTCGGGGCGGACCCTGATAAAATGGTCTTGGGTAAGAATAACAGGAAATTCCCACATCCTTCACTCCCGCGAAGAAGTCTAACAAGCCTATGCGACCAGGACACGTACGGGATGCAACCAAAGATGCTGTTCTTCCAGGCGATCATCGAAAACTAGCCGTTTCCAAGTATCCGGAGTTCCTCGTAAGCTAGCGTAAGCATTGGACTTTCAAAGTAGACTCAGCTAAGATATTTTTCTCGATCAGAACTTTCACACAGATGTTGGCCTTGGGGATATTGTGAGTCTATACACTTATGGCATGGCAGCCACTGGAGGTTCGCAGCAACTTGCAAGCTTCTGGAGGATCTACAACGAATTAGTGGAACATAGACCGGATGTTCTCGCGACGCTGTGCCAGGGCTGGCCAATTGAGGGGAAGGATCCGTAAGTTGCTCCTCCTAACTTAGAACTATCGGCGAAGTTCTGAACAGTTTTACCTCAGAGAAACGTTGCTTCCCAAGGATCTTGACCGGCCACTCATCTTCTGCGAAAAGGAGAGGGTCATCATACAACTTTCTCGCCAAGTGCTTTTAGGAACGACGAACCTCCCTCGTTCGGCAGAACTCCCTTCTCTCAATGCCTCCCAAATAGAAGCCCTGGCTGTTCTCGACGAATTATGCAACAAGTATTCCTTTGTGGTGGAGCAGCAGCAGGGTGACATTCTATTTGTCAATAATTTCGGCATATTGCATGCAAGGGACGCGTGGAAAGACAGTTGCGATCGTAAGAGACATTTGTTCCGAATTCTCTCGAAGGATCCACGAAATGCGTGGGACAAGCCAGCTATTGTTGCAGATGAATGGGAGAAAAATCTTTCATATGATCCGGCGACCTTGTTCATCCCTCTTGCAGACTTTGATCCTCGTGGGAGAACAGCATGCGCGGCGAGTGATGCACATGGTTAAAAGGGGCTAGATCTATACAGTTGCTGGAACCGGTTTGATCTTTTGTCTACGTTATGGTTCTTCTACTCGTCTCTCGTTGCAGTATTCATGTCGCCCATCACATGTTTCTCAGATTGGGGGGTGTAGATATCGCCCACCGTGATCAATCTCCACTTAGTTCCTCCATACTTAGTCTAGTGCTGAGACTGAGTTCTTCCATTTTTCTTTCCCTCTTTCATTCTTTCCTCTGCAACACTATAGTACTACCCTCATTTAGAATCTACTTCGCCATTTTTATAACCTTCGCTTACGAGGCTAAGTCGGTGATACTAACGTGCGCACAACGTCTCATGTCCCTCGTTTCTAATCAGACAGAGCTACCTTTAAATAATCCGCATTTGAAGTCAATACCCAGAATTCGAAAGAATTTCTTTCTTATAGGAGACGATATCCACTATATTGTATGGTAACTATATCACGGGTAAAAGGAAGCCGCCAGCCCTCAGGATGGGTCGATACTATGATCGAAGACCTACCTTGGAGTATGCTGCGGCGCAGTTCGCTCCCTATCTGGTGTATGGCCCAATTAAAGCCCGCCGTATCTCCCCCCAGTAGTCCTGTAAAGGGGGTGATAGGGGAGGACGTCGATTAATTTATATATGTCTGCTATATTGCCGGCTCAACGGATTTGGGTAGTTTCAGCCTGGAAAAGAGGGTTTAGTTTATACCCATTCGGATCCGCCAGGAATAACTTTCCTATGTGACGCGATCCTAGCGATCCCTGTTCCTTACGAGCTCTTAGCTATTTCGAGTGTGACCGGATGGTATTTGCCCGAAGCCGTCTCATAGCCAGTAAGCACTTGGTTGTGACTCTACGTGGTTTCGTCATATCTGCCATATCCTTTGAAGACTATAGCAATCTTACCAATCTGACCAACCTACACCTGGATACGAGACCAACCTATCTATTATAGTATCCTTTATAGCCACAATCAGTGTGGTTCTTCTAAGTGTTCCTATGCCAATTAATGTACGAAGTAACAACCACGCCGCTCTTCTATCTTGTTTCTGTGTTAAGTCTGTCTAATGATCCCTTGCAGATTGCTACCATTTGCCGCCACCTACTACTATACTACTAATGGTCAAGTCGCAAAGATACCCGACCTACACGGGTAAGTTCTTGTGTTGGATCTAGATATCTGCAGGCCTGTTAACGTTATAACCCGTAGATCAGAATAACGAAAGAGGGTTACATTAGCGGGAAGACATGGGCTCTTGCCGCATTCGCTAGTCATTTCGTCTGTGCTTTCAACTCAGGTCTATTTTACGGTATTTACAAAAATTGTTCCTCGGCTCGTTTAACGGTACTACAGATGAGAAAAAGGATAGCTGAAGCACGCCTCCGAAGTATCATAACTTACATCAACCAATCGTTCTAAAAAAAACTAGAAGAAAGGTTAGGGTACAGCCCCTTCAAGAATTGCGACCTTTACATTTCTCTAAGATCCACCTCTGCCCAGGCTGGCCCTTGTCCACGCTAATACAAACTTTTTCGTTGGTGTTACCCTTTACAATGCCCCAATTCTTAGTCACGTCACCGTCTTGAATGCTGGAGAATCGACCGAACCGATCAGTATTGGATGACGACAGAACTCAGTGGAAGGAAAGTAGTAAGAGAACATACGTGAAACCCTCATTGCCGCTCCTGATGGTCCAAACGTACTCCCCAGCAGGAATGACAACTGCACCGGTGTCGCCCCATCCGACCTGGAGACTGCTATCTTTCTTCGGGATAACATATTGAGTCCTTCCATCAGAGTAGTTACTTATTGTCCACTACAAATGGTTTTTAGTGGCTAAATTTGAAAGAAATCATGTTATGAGGGCTCACTTACGACCTGTTCTTTGCGGTATGTCAGAGGAGTGACGGTGGCGGGACCGCCCTTCTTGCAGAAGGTGATGGCGAGCTTCTCGCCGGTGCATGAGAGCACACGGCTGTAGATAACATAGTCTCCGGGTGCAGGCTTCGTCATTTTCCAGGTGATATATACTCTTGTTGATAAAAAATGTTTCGAGTTTTGTTTGGAAGGAAGGTTACTTGGTCTGGCGCCGAGACTGTCGGAGGCCTCTGTTTATAAGCGTCGGCCCTCAATTAGTAGACACTACATTTGCTAGTCATCGGACACAGGTTGTCACGTTGTTGTATAGAGGTCGGTAGAGGATTGGCCGCCAAATTACCGAACAGCGCTGCCAACCGTCGCCAGTGCTTACCAGTGTCGTCTACCACCACCCGATGTCGCCAATGCCCACCAGGAAGAAGAACCCACATGTCACCTCTTTTATAATCGTCGGTTTACCATCAGTCGATGTTACATAGCTAATTAGTTTTCATATAAATAGTTGCAAAATGATAAAAATAATGGCGTGGCAATTGTGCTACGGGACGAAACCCTTTTTTCGCGTTCAAATGCAAATTTAAGCGTAAAGACTCTCGGTTCGCAATATCTGGGCTACCTCGGTTCTACTTCCGGTAAATATCCCCACTTGCCGCGCGCGCATCAATATTCTGACAGCGATCGGTCCACTTTCCCATAGTTTTCAGACTCCCGACACCCGGAAAAGAAACTTGTGCACGAAACGAGAAACGAAACGAGAAACAAAAGTGTACTTGTCTGTTAATTTGCGCGGAAAGCGATCATGCCATGGCCAGTGCCTTACACTTACGCGAGAGGCCAGTCAATGGCCTCGCAACCAAAATGTGTTGATACCAGCCCGTGGGCAATGAAATGCAACAAGGCCAACAGGTTAATGGTGTTGTCTCGCACAATGTCGCACGGTGCTGGCTTCACATACATGCAGTATAGTAAGGATGACAGTGGTAAGGCAAAACGATGCCAGGCACGGAGAAAAAATATAGCCGTGATAAAACGATACTGAGACGCACGTGTATCGTTCAGCCCGTGCCCGGTACCCTACTTTATTTTAGATACTCGACGTTTTCTTGGATACCAACAGGGTGTAACGTAGGTCGCGAACGGAATCTGGAGGCGCGCAAGTGTTGAAATTGTTGTGGTTGTACAGATTTGATCAGGTTCGTTGAAGGGTCGGCGTCCACGGTACTCAGCTCCGCCAACTTGGAACCCTGCGTCTAGCTCATACATCTGCTTCCTAGAGCTCTTCCATCGCGATGGTAACCCGCCCCGCGGTTCCAACGCCACAAGATGGCTGGAACTCAAGACTGTGGTTGAAGGCTGAAGCCCGACCCCGTAAATTTACGCAAACATCAACACCCGATGCCGAAGCGGGTTTCCCAAGAATTCCCATGCAACCTACTGGTCCCTGACGTGAGCTGGTCCCAAAACTAACCTCTATTTCTTTTTGGAAAATAATATAGCAACTTTCCGATTAAGATCTTCATATTCCGAATCAGATATTTTATTCGCGGCTAAGAACGCTCTGATAGATCTTAATGCTGAGTAGTCGGTGACGTCGAGAAGGGATGACGTGGCCAGCATTTGTAACGCCTTTAGAGATATAGATCGGACTATGAAGCAACAGTCTTAAGTGCCCGACTGCTAAGTCGGGGTCTCCGGTAAACCTTAATGCATGACAGCGCTGCGGTTTCTAGTCGTAAATCCTCTCCAGCCCAGATCGGTCCCAAAATGTGTTGTTTCTTCTAGAAGGTTCTTTATATTTTATATTAGAATTAAGTATATAGTAGAGCTGTTATGTAGTAGAGCTGTTATGTAGTAGAGCTGTTATGTAGTAGAGCTGTTATGTAGTAGAGCTGTTGTGTAGAGCCGACTTAGCTAGGGCCGACTATGGGCCGGGCTTCGAAGGAGAGGCTCTGAAGAGGGCTCGACTGAGAAGCGTGGGCCCTAGTCGGCAGGCAGTCGGGTGATATTGCTGCGACAGCGGCTATCCAGTTTTAGAAAAAAAATTTAAAAACAATACAGGTGCTGGGACTGAAGTGCTTGAGTGTTGATTGACTTCCTTAAAGGTTTCATATTTAATACCAAGAGCTAAGTACCTTGCGTGTGGTAGAATTCTTAGATACCAGTCTCGACAGGTATAAGAACTGTTGGCCCGAAGTCGTGCATTTCCCTTGTATCAATGTTGACTCCAACCCTCGCTAAGTTCAGAGTTGCATTCACCTCATCATCCGTAGCAAATCGATACGATCGCATTTCGCAAACGTCAAATCGATCTCCTTTGACAAGAAAGGCAATAAATCCCCGATGCGTGACGACAGCGATATTAAAGTATCTTTTCGAAAGCTCCTTTAAGCGCCGCCGAACCCTTTCCGCGCGTTTAGTAGCTTCGTCGATATTATGTGGGGGATAGTTCCATTCTTCTGGACACTCCGAAAAATTTAACTGTGGAAATTTTGCGGACAACTCTGTCTTTGAAAGACCTTTATTACAATTTGCGTCATGTGCTTCACGTAAATCGGGCCAGATATGCACTTCAGTCTGGGATGGGATCTGAGCCGAATTAAGGATGGACGGGAAAGCGTTCATTGCAGTTTGAATAGTACGTGTCATTGGTGAAATAATAATGAGATCAGGGACGGTGGGTATCTTGATTGCCTTAGTAGCATTCTGTCCTGCGGCCGTCAAAGGCGGATCGCGATGAGGATAGCCCCGCTCGATATTGTGAAGAGCTTGCCCGTGACGCATAATGTGAACTAGAGGGATAGACACTGTGGAATTTGTGCGATCTATCAGTAGCGTCATCGAATATGAGGATATATACTCAGTACTCACTATTTATTATTTCCCTTCTCAATCCCAATTGATAAAAGTTGCGTAATAGACATACTTATCGACTAAATGTAAATTTAAGTAAAGAGTGAAGGAGTAAGGGAAGGGGAGGTAGGTGTGTTTTAAAATTAAATTTTGGTCACGTTCGGCTTTAGGGTTGTAACTACCACTTACGGTCGGGGTTTGGCTGATCTACAATTGATGATCAGTATTATCAGCGCACCGATTGTGACGTTGAAGATAGTAGTTAGTCTCAGATAAGTAGTGCAATCGTAACCCTAGATGTAAATTCTCTAGAAAATCAATCAAAAGCTTCGGCACCTTCGATCGCTTGCGTCTCCGGCTACAGCAGGGTTATTTCCTTGTAGCAGGGCGTATGTAGACCCATTTGTCATCTTCGCTGTCACTATTCCGAGGTATAGTATAACCTCGTTCATCATACTGTACTATTCTTCACCGTGTCGTTAACATATCGATATCACGTTGCGTATGATCGAAGTATGGCGTTGTCAGCAGTGAGATGCACGTACTCCGTCGACGTCGAGTCCAGAGCCCGGCCAGCCCCAGAATCTCTACGGATTCGCCTCGTCACCCAAACATCACACGAAATATTCTCTGGATGAGGGAAAAGAATATAGAGCCCAAAATAAAGAAAAACTGGGCCTAAAGAACGCCCGATTTAAATTTCTTGCGAGCAGAAGTATTGCGGACGATACATGATAAAAACAGACGACATCCTCGACCGGGAGGTTTCGGAAATCCCACAAATCAGAAGTGTTGTCCAAGCAACGCAAAAAATGCAACACTGCTTTGCGTTGGAGAAAAAGACCCTGTTTTAAGTATCCATGCGCCAGTCCAACAAGACCACACGGCGCAAGTCTCGTAACCAGACTTTTGTTTCTATGCGCGCGGGAGCAACATACTCCGCTTTTGTCAACCCGGGGCCACCAATTTATTTTATTAAATGGCCTCAAAGGCACTATCATTTGACATAGAATAACGGCTAGGCTTCGTCTTACTGTAGCTTTACGAGATCTTATCGGATTTATATAATGCTGGCCTGATTCAGCGCCAAAAATGTAACTTATACAAGATAGAAAGTTATTAGAAGGGTGCAGAGGCACCTTATCGAAATCGATTTTCGCCTTTGTTAAAACTTATCCTTTAAGCAACACACTGATTGGGATTATGTATCTTGGTGAAGTTGGCTGTGCACGCTGCCCTCGCGCGGCGTGCGTGGAAATAGGGTTTCAAGTAGATCCTCCTTTCGGTCGGGCATGCTCGTTAAGCCTAGTTCCGATTTTCTTTTATAGTTTAGATGTTACGAGCCGGACTATTTATAAGATTACATTTAGTATGTACGTTTTATGCGCAAATCACTAATACCAGGCGTCAAACTTTATAGTTCACACTACAAACACTATATCGTCCCGTATTTCTTTATCCCACGAGTGTGCAATAGGCATAATCTGGCCACATGTTTCTACAATCTGAACCCACGGAAGGATTCCATTCATAGAATTTGGCTATGGTGATCCCGGCCTCTGTAAGGATATCTGCGCAAGATATGTTCGCTGCAGGAAGGAAAGCCATCAAAGTCAGTGGCTAATCATATACCGCTTGCTGCTGCGAGAGAACCCCTTTAGAATACCGGGTGTTGGTGGGGAATGTACTTACTAGCAAGTTTCCATCGAATGCAGTTTGTCGCGGTACCCTCACGTGTCGGGCCGGGTATAACTGCTGAGCTTGTTGTAGTTACCCTGCTGGTAGTTGTAGTTCCAGCGGAGACGCCGACGCAATAAGCGTAATCGGGCCACATGCCTGTACAGTCCGAATTGACAGTGGGGTTCCATGCGTAGAATTGAGCGATAGTGATGCCTTCTTGAGAGAGGATATTGGCGCAGCTTGTGTCTTTTGCGTTAAGCGGCCACAAGTTAGTAATATGCAACGCGAGAATATTCGCCATCAAAAGAGTATGAATGTTTGGCAGAAGAGACATATTGAAAACTTACCGGATAGTCGCCACTTATTACAGGTAGAAATGGTTCCTTCTCTGGTAGGACCAGGAATAGCGCCGGAGCTCGTGGTCGTAACTCTTGATGTCGTCGTAGTTGTTCGGGGAGTAGTAGTTGTCGATGTTCCGGAGACCCCAACACAGTAAGCATAGTCGGGCCACATACCAGTACAGTCCGAGTTCACGGTAGGATTCCAAGCATAAAACTGTGCGATTGTGATACCATTCTGCGAGAGGATGTTCGCGCATGAAGTGTCTGAAAATGTCAAATTATGTTAGTGACACGGGATGAAAGTATATATGAAACGAGCGAGTTTGACTATTCTTACTGGATAAAGCCCATTTGTTGCAATTTGCTGCGGTTCCTTCTCGTGTCGGGCCAGGGATATTTGGGGTCGTGGTTGTCGACCTGGAGGTAGTCGATGTAGGTGTTGGGACCAAGGTGGTGACGAGTTCACCAGTTTGTGGCCAGGCGTCTTTACCATCGTAATCTGGACCCCATACGCAATACCAAGTGTCCTTCCAGAGATTCTGGCAATCGGAACCGACTGCTGGATTCCATTCCTTAAAGTGGGCTAGGGATATACCCTTCTTGTTTACAAAGTTGGCGCAAGTATCGTTGACTGAGGTTGCGATGTTAGATGTTGTATCCTAGACCGGCACGCTTTTCATATGAACTTACCGTTTATCGCCCACTGGTAACAAGGGGAAACAACACCTTCTTGAACGGGGCCCGGCGCGGGGAAGGCTCCTTCTTCCTCTTTCTCGGGTAATGCTAGAGCAAGTAATCGGTAATAAGTATCTTTAATCGCGAGTTTAGTAGTCGGCTTGCTAGAAAGGTATGACTCTACCTAGATCTCCAATTGAAACACAATACTGATAACCAATAGTGAAAACACAATTTTCACCAGGTGTCAATGCTTCATTCCACTGTTCAATATCTTCCTGCTTAACTCCGTACTGTGCTGCTGCATCTGCACAGCTCTTTGCGTACTCACTACTACCGAAGTAATATGCACAATCAAGACGAGTTCCGTTAGCCAGTGGCATTGGAGTTCCGGTCGCTACCGGACCCTCAGTAGTCGTAGCTAATGAATTCCAGTCGAATGTAGTTGGTGGGGCCGTATTCGTCTCGATACTCAGAGGGTGCCCGCTATACGTTGTGACTACGGATTGTAAGCGCGTCAGTTAGAAATCTACTATGCTATAATTTGTATGTGCAATCCTAGCTTGTATACTTACTGGTTCCGACTGGTAGGATACAATAGTTATAACCCGCCCAGAGATTCGTGCAATTCGAGTTGATCATCGGGTTCAAGAAAATGAAGTCCTCCATGGAAATACCGTTCCTCTGGACGACAAGATTGCAATTGTCCCCGAGCGCAACCTGGTAGTATCGCCCGCACCGAGTGTTGACATCTGGTGCTAAGCTTGTTGGAATAGGCCTTGAACACGATTGGAGTTAATTCACTAGCGAAATATGAATACGGCGCTAAGTTCTGGGGAAGTTGTCGCTTACACAACAGTAGAAGCAGTAGATATTTGCGAGGTTCCCGGATCGGTTACTTGTGGAATCGTAAATGTACCGTAAGGATTACTGTAGATAATATTGGATCAGTCATCAATTCTCGACACGCGAAATGGGAACTAGGGAAAGTATTCTAGGACCAGAACACCTACCTCACACAAATATCTTGACCGACAAAATAGCCGCCATCGAAGTTACGGCACCAGTGATCAATGCCAGGGTTCCAGCTTTGGAGCATAACCGCGGTAACACCCTGGTTCAAGCCGTAGGCAACACTGTTGCAGGTATCGTTCGCTTTGACTCGGTAGACATCGCACCGCCCAATATCAGGTAAGCATAAACTGCCAGAGGTAGGGAAATCGCCGCAACCCTCTCCGATGTTATTTGCCTGAAGTAGGTTAAGAGTGCTAATACGATTTTGCGAGGATATGTCGGTGCAATTTGCGCCAGAAGGTATCGGGATTGTGGTTCCTAAACATGTTGGAGTGACGACAGGATGCGTAGTTGTGCTATTGAGTATTACAGGCGTTGGTTTGGTGATTAGATATCCAGTGACAGAGCAACTGGACTTAATGGCTGAGAAGTCCGCATTCAAGGAGTCCTCGTAGCCGAATTCGGAGTTAAGAATGGCTTGCTGATTCTTCAGAAGGCCTATACAAAGAACCAAATATTAGCCCGGAGACCACGGATACCGTTTTATGTGCCCTGAAGCCTCAACATACATTCTTTACACAGTGCGGCGACTCCAGTTGGAGCAGGTGTAGTTTCACTAGTAGATTTGGCGCACCAACTGCCCTGCCTGTTAATGGAGACAGTTATCAGTTAGTAATATATTCCTTCCTAGAGCATTGGCAATTGAAGATGTCTTCATTTAGTGTGGATGGTCAAGTGATAACGTACGAATCCTTTAGACAATTCAAATTCCGTCCGTAGACGTAGTAATTAGCTAGCGATACAGCTGAATACGCAAGATCCGTAACCCCATCGATATAAACCCAGCTTCCACAGGCAGATTGTACGTTATTGGCATAGGCGCTCAAGCTGTTGCCGCAGGCGGTCGAACATAGAGATGTCAGGACGGATTCCTCGAAGTCTCGCGAGTTAGGTTCGGTAGCAAGTTCATCTGGACAAGAAGATATCGGCGCAAGAAGCGCATTATTGCATGCGCTACTGGCACCTTTCTCCGTAAAATCTTCCCAGTATAAGTTGACTTGCGCCAATACGACTTTGCCCGTGCAAAGAAGCCCTAAAAGGCTTGTTGATCTCATGTCTTCTACCTTTAGAGGTTCGAAGACAATAGTGAGGAGGTAGTGATTGAAGATGATAGATGCTCGAGAATCAGCATATCATCGGGTAGCTGATATCTTTGATCCAGTGAATATGATGAGCTAAGATATCCTGCGTTTGTATGTAAGGGATCCAGAAAAGATGGAAAGGGTGGGTTGAGCACAAGTGTGCCGGTTCTGTGGAGATACAAAGGAGCGACTTGTCTCTCTGCGTGAGAGCGTTCCTATGGGCTGACAGAGCTAAGTCCAGGAATGGAGTGCCGAAGCATATTTCGAAGCCTGAAGACGTTGATTGAGTTAAGAGAGCTCCTGCATCGATAGGAGACCCCTCCTACGTAATTACGGCTATCGGGACAATTTTGCAAGTGGAAGAGGGGCCCGCGGCCAGATAGCCAACCACGAGGATATATTGAATAGTTTGGACAGGGTATGGGTATAAACACCCACCTGTACCGAAATGGTTCGTCATATCTTAATCGCGCTACAGGTCGATGCGATGTAAGATTCTGATCAATAAGAAAGGAGCTCTTTCGCCGCTGAGGCTTAACCTAAAAATTGATTTAATTACCTTGGCTAGTCTTGCTCATTGGCCGGGGACTGGGCAACGGCAATTCGTTAGAACAGCTTCCGTCTTTGGATGGCATCGATGCATCGGCGACATTTCGAACATGTCGGCTCTTGGTGCCAAACTCCACTACTCCGGCAGGTGTGTACATACATGGTACCCTAGCTCCTGAACCTAGCTATATTTCAACGGGCTCCGAAGGTGCAAGGAAAACCCCTTGAACCCAGTTCACCGGGTCCTTTAGTTGGATCGAAATAAAGTTATCGGCGGTATGCGAAAGCGGATCTGCACATTCATATTCGTCTAGTACGATTGGAGCCGGCCTCGCCCTCCCCTTTTCCCCGAGAGGAAGAGTTTTCATTGTCATGTTTTTGGAGGCTTTAAGATAGGCAGCAATCGACATATAACCGGCCGTTTCTCACATGCATTTGTTTCTAGAACTGGTCAGGTTCATTGTAGGTGCATAGGTTTCGTTTAGGGTTTCTCTCAACTGCCGAAATTTTAGGGGGCCTGTCCGGACCTGCAGCAGGCCTGTTGACTGCATTCTACAGGGGAAAGCGAGAATATGCAGGTGTATTCTCCTCTTGATAAATGCGCCGGCGCCCTGTAGCCGATCAGCCTAGTATCATGTCAAAAATATCTAATCGGACGCATTATGTATAATAACTAAATTGAAAGGCAATATTTTGCGATTGGTAGGTCCATAGGATGATGTAATTTTGTAGCTCCAACCGTGTCTATACACTTCAGCTATCGTGTTACAATGATCAGTACTGCAGTTAGAAAGCAGGTCCCCGGGAAATTTCCAAACTTTGAGTATTTGGCCATGGTAGTATCCTGGGATGCCCATTCCCGATCCGTAAAGCTTATAAAGTATCTTCGTCAGTCTCGGCACTTATCTTCTTCATGTTTTCTATGGATGTAGAGGTGAGCACTCGAGCCTGCTCTCCCAACACAAATCTAAAAAATACGCCACTTTCGCGTGATTGTTAGTGCAGAACTCAAGTTCCGACGGACACGATTCAGGGGCTTCGGGTAAGGCGCTACCCGGCCGAACAAGGTTCCACCTGTCTCAATCTGCACAATGACGGATTTCGGCGACATCGACATCGCGCAGTCGCATGGGTGCATCTACATATTCACTCCACGGTAATTGCTTTCCGCACATATATTTCGCCAAGGTAAGCGCCAAGGTATCAGCTAGATTGTTCAAGTCAGCGACAAACTGGGATTTTAAACTGACGCTTTATCACTTCCAATCAAAGCTGACATGGCCTCCGACTTAAATCTTATTTCGAGTCAACAGTCAAACGCATATGAGGCTTTTACGAGTATACTATAGATGGCAAGTCGAATGGGTACCAGGCCGTCACGAGGTTCTGGCGATCGTCGAACTCATTACCGAGCCGAACCCGGAACACAAGGTTCCTGACATTGCCATTGCATTGTATATTATTTCTGATATATATCAATACCATATCTGACGATTGTATGGTCATGGAAGAGGTAAGAATTTTCTACATTGTGTCAGACAGCGAATATTAACCAGGGAAACTTGCCCTCTCGAAGCGAAAAGGCAGGTCTAATCAGGGAATTCTGCAGAATCCGGATCCCTGGATTTGCCTCTTCAAAAACCCCAACTCCGAATAGTACCAGTGTGTAAACGGTGCTATTCTAACCTGCGGTCTCCATGAGGCTAAAAGAGTAGCCGGCATTTGAACCGCCCCAAGCACCCGGCCGATACCAACATGGCTACCTAGAAACTAAACCCGGGTTAACCCTTGCACGAAACATGGTCTTAGAAGATGTTCGGCGGAAATTGGATATGCAGCAGGGTCTTCTTGATTTGGCAAGCTACCCCTGTAAAGACTTGCTAAAACTCTCCATCAGCGAGACTCGGTATCTTCGGCCGCGAGTGTACTGGCAGACATGATTCTAGGCGAGCTCGCGATAATGAGTAAATCTCTGCGATATGGTGGTATATTCGCCCGTACCCTCGTTCGCTATACTATCTTCTCTGGGAGAAAATCAACTACCGACAGCTCTGAGCTAGCACATCCTTATTTCTGATACCGCAAGAGCATTCCTTCAAATTTCTCTTTCAGTGATGTCTATCTTCTCTTACATTCTGTAAAGTTCAAGCGTAGACATAGCTTTTTTTGCAGTTTACACGGTATTTTGATGCCGTTGTAGCTCGCATCAATCATGAGATCTCTGTTTCTACGGAGCTTAGCGGTCATCGTAGCGCTCTCTGGAGTGGTCGATGCCCGCGCCGCTGGTCCTCAACAGTATCGCCACCGACACCACGCCAAACGCTACGAAATAACCGATCCTGAGCACGCCAATGCTATTTCGCAAAATCCATCGAATGCTAAAGTGCACGCTGGTCTGAACAAGCGTCAAGATTACACCTGCGGTCCAGGTAGACCGTGCCATAACGGAGCCTGCTGTGGTCCTTCGTAAGTGGAATATCGAGCATACATATATGCAATTGAAGGGTAGATTGTACGAATATGAGAATGCTGATTGTCTCAATTCTAGCGGATGGTGCGGCTATGGTCCTGAAAGTTGTGGTACAGGCTGTAGCTCCAATTGCGACGCTAAAGCCGAGTGCGGGCAGTATGCTGAACCAGCAGGCAAAACATGCCCTTTGAACGTATGCTGTAGTAAGTAGTATCTAATGTTTAATCGATGGCGGCTAGCGCTATACATCCTGCAGGCGCGATTTCGATGCTTTTGTATCTAATTACTTGGTAACAACTATACAGGTCAGCATGGTTTCTGCGGTACTACTAGTGAATTCTGCGATGACAAATGCCAAAGCAACTGCGGAAAGGTTAACCGCCCTTCTGGTGGTGGTAATGTAAGAAAAAATGTCATCGGATACTACGAATCCTGGGCAGCCACTTCGAAGACGTGTAGCAGAATGCAGCCAGAAGAAGTCCCAGCCTCGGGAATGACCCATCTGAATTTCGCCTTCGCTTTTGTCACACCTGATAGCTATGGTATGCACTCGAAAATACAGCTCCCTATCCTGATAACGGTATCGCTGAACTTACCCGCCCTTTCTAGACATCGTTCCGATGCCTAATACCGATCCAAAGCTATTTTCTCGTACAACCGCCCTGAAAAGCACATACCCAGGCCTTAAGGTCTGGATCAGTGTTGGCGGATGGTCGTTCAATGATGTAAGTTTTAAAATAACGCGCTGAACGTCTTTGGACGTAAATTCAGAGAGTGAGCTATCACTGACCATTTTTCAATTGGGTAGAATGGTACAATCTGGCAGCCGGTCTTCTCCGATCTGGCATCATCACAGGCAAAGAGAACCAAGTTTGTCAATAACATGATCAAATTTATGGTTCAGTATGGTTTTGATGGTTGCGATCTAGACTGGTACGTCAACCCAAGCTTCGTTTTCTATAAAAAAATCGTTATTAAGCTAAAACATGTGTAATATAGGGAATATCCAGGTGCACCAGATCGCGGCGGTCACAAAGCCGATGTTGAGAGTATGCAATCCTCTTATGGCACATTCTCATTGCATTTCGAATATACGGTTACTAATGCTCGTTCGCTTGTTGTCTCTTAGACTATGTTTCTCTTATGAAGGAGACCAATAATGCTTTCAAGGCCCATCCTAAGAAGGTTAGCTTAAGTGACCCATTGCCTGTGCTAAAGATATATACTGATGCACGTTTAAATAGTTCGGCCTTAGTTTCACTGCACCAACATCTTTCTGGTATTTGAGATGGTTCGACCTAGAAAAGATCCACCCTAATGTAGGAAATGCGATTCTTACTAAAGCCTTTCGCAAGCCAATATTAACTTTTACTAATCTGCTTAAATTCTAGGTTGACTTCATCAATGTTATGAGTTATGATCTCCACGGTATTTGGGATAGTACCAATCCGATCGGTGCACAAGTCTTAGGACATACGAATATGACCGAAATTGACCGTAAGCTGTGGCCTATAGTCCCACCTCTTTTCCAGGCTCTAACAGCTCGCTCCTAGTGGCTCTTGATCTCTTCTGGAGAACCAAGGTCCCGTCCAATAAGATTCACCTGGGCTTTGGCTTTTACGGCCGAAGTTTCAAATTGAAGAATTCTGGCTGCTCCGATCCTGGATGTCCTTTCGAAGGACCTGCCGATGCTGGCCCGTGTACCGATACTGCCGGAATCTTATCTTACAAAGAAATCCAATCTCTGATTGATGCGTGTAAGTACTAGTCAAATATAGGGTTCAAAATCAACAAACCCTTCAGAGCAAGGTACTAACATTGGTTTTCTTGGAACTAGCTGGCGGGGCGAAGCCAAAGCTCGACAAATCTGCTCAAGTGAACTACCTTACCTGGGGTAGCGGGAACTGGATCAGCTATGATAACAAGGCTACTTATGAGGCGAAAGTCGATTTCGGAAATAAAAGAGGCTTGAAGTAAGTCGTCAAAATTCAATCATATCGATCAGGATATAGTATAGCTTACTAATAACTCGCCGAGTACAGCGGCCTCCTCATCTGGGCTGTTGACCAAGATGATACGCAATGGAACGCCATCAAGGCCGTTACCGGACAAAATGTGCTCACCACAAACGAGTTTCAGGATATCCCTGAATCGGACCTGCTGCCTAGAGACTGCTACGTTACTGGTATCTGCGGAACTGCTTGCGCAGCTGGCTACCTTTCGATTACGGATAAGATCTATTATGCTCATAAGGACAGACTCCACGATCCAAATGCTGACTTTGACCCGAAAAGATGCGGCGGTGACAAACAGAGAAGCTTATGTTGTCCATTCGCCAGTCGTCCAAATAAGTCCAAGTGCCATTGGCGAGGTAACGAAGGCCATTGTAACGGAAGATGTCACGACGGAGAAGTTTTCATGATTAGCGACAACCAGGGAGATAACGGGCATGCCTGCCTCAAGTAAGTCGACCCTTGCTGATTTCACGGTGCCGCGAAATGTGTTATGTTACGAAAGTGCCGTTTCCGCATTCGGCCGATTACCCAAAGAGGAAATAAGCCACCACGAACCTAGAATGATATGAAAGAGAAAGTTAGTATATTTGCGTAGGGTTCCTAACATGTGGGCCTCATTTTTAGGGGATTGCGGGCATTCTGCTGCGAGGTGGAAAACACTAAGATTGTAGAGGCATGCGACTACGGCGCTTGCGGTGCTACGGACTGTAGCGCTATGGGAGACAAAACAGAGCTCGTCGAGGGCGGAAAAGAATTCAATGGCTGCAAGAAGGGTGTTTCGAAACCTTTCTGCTGTACGAAGAAATCGGTGAGTTGTGGCCTAGCTGCTTGGGTTAACCTACCTCCAGTCTGCTAACCGGATTCCAAAAGGGTGTGAAAACTTGCAACTGGTCGGGACACGGTGCCGATTGTGTAGAGCCAGTCTGCAAATTAGACCAGATTCAGTTACGAACATCTTCAAGAGGTGATGCAGGCGGTGAATGTAGATGGGGCAGGCAACGCGCGCTATGTTGTAATGCCCCTAAGGGTTACTCCAACTTCCTTCCAGTCAAGTTGGATATGGTCTTCCCAACTCTTCCCCCCACCGACTACGACCCAGTAAGCATTCTTTTGTCTCTTTCGGGAATCGGAAATCAGACTTAGGCCATGACATTAACCATATACGTCCAGGCATTTGGGCTGGTACTCCATGACAACTCCGTACCAAACCCGAGAGAAGGACCGTTTGCCATGGTCATCGTTGTTGGTAAGTGTTACTGAAACAATCGCAGACATTCCCTTGATATTATTGAGTTCATATGAGACCGAAAGCGGGCCTGGTTCTCCTTTGTGGCGTTTGGGTGCGAAACCAGTCTGGTTAGATTTGAGACTAACCATGTGAACGACTCCGCAGGGCCGGCGGACGATGTCAGTACGTTTTCCAAGCGAGACGGGTCGCATATGGAGCTTTTTGACTGCCCCACACCTCGTAGGGGCGACGATGGCATTCATAAAGCCAAGGCCGTTTGCCGGGGAGATCCTGAAAATTGTAACAGAATCTTTAAACTTGAGGGAGGTGTAGAGGGAACCTTTGTCAAGATGCCTTCCCACGTAAGTTTTATCAAACTGCGACACTTGCCAAATGGCAATAAAATTAACATGCGAAAAGTGTACAGGAAATCGTTATGTGAGGGCTATACATCTCAAGAAAGCTGAGGATCAGACTTTACCAGGTCGCCTCCTCCCAAGAGATGTCACGTCTGAGGTGTACGAGTTTGCTTTTGACTACAACTTCCACTTGTAAGTTCATATAGACTAGCTCTACCATTTCCACCATGAATAATGCTGACCGCTTTCATTAGACGCAAGAGAGCTGCAAGTGATGTCTCGGTTCGAATCGTAAGTCATATAGCTACTCCGGTTGCTGGCAAGTCCTGTTTTCTGAATCTCCTTTAACTTTCTTGCTACAATATAGGACTACGGTTCTCAATACAAGTACTTTGAGCAGTTCGTTGAAGGCGCTCCATTCCGCAAACGTTCAGAAGGCATCCTCACGGTGGACGAACTTTATGACGCATGGGAGTCAATGCTTTCCGTGCATCCAGAAACAGGTGCTATCGAAAAGCGTACCGTTGAAAATTGGCTTGAACATGATGCTCGTGCCCTCCACCCCAGATTCCATTCGACAGTGGCTGCAAATTGGGAGCGGCTCTGGGGGCTCCTTCTTCAATCTTGGGAGTTCAGCACGACGATTGACAAGAAGTGGGATTTCACAATTGAGAAAAAGCTCTTCAAGGCGGAGAAAACTTGCACCTTCAATGGTGGGAGTCTCAAAGCAGAGGCCTCTGCCGGTATGAAGGTCTCAGGGACTGCTAAGGTCTTGGCAGGTGCTAGTTTTGTGGTAAGTTGGCTGTGGTATATATATCCAATCCGGGTGTTAACATCAAGTATTCTAGGGTAAATTTACTTCTAGCGGTGTCAACTTCGACGAGTCATATGCTTTCTTTGGACATGATCTCACTGTCACTATGGGGCTCGACCTAAGCTTGACCGGGCGCCTCAAGTTTGATCAAACAACATTTGGCTTCCCCAAAGATGGTAGGCATTGGATTCCTTTCTCCCGTGCATTATATTTCCCTACGCTTGTCATCTTCGAACTAATCTTTGAATTCTCCGATATTAGTCGACGTGAATATCAAGTAAGATCAGATCCCAAACGACCCTGAATCTATGGTATTAGATACTGACACCTAGGTAAATCTTAGCATCGGTGATGCTTTTAACGTCAAAGGGTAGGTCTACTTGGCAAATTACCCTGTCAGAGATCGCTCGGAAGCACTAACGCTAAATAGAATCCTGGAGGTTGTACCCGTTATTGGCGCGAGAATGGCTTTATCTGGTGACTTGACCACATCAGCGTAGGTTCACCCTTACCAACCATCAACATATCACTTGCACCATGTAAACATACAGTGTATTGATCATCTCATAGTACCGTCAACTGGGAGCAGGGCATGAACTCCAAATACGGCTACTCCTTCCCGAATCATAAGCTCGGAGTTCCGAATGATGACCCGGATTTCAAGGGCGGTTCATTCAAGATCATTGGTAACAAGAAGATTGGAGCGACTACGTCCGGAACTCTAACTTTCAAGATTGCTCCTTATGTGCAACTCCAACTTTCGGTTGGAAGTCTCAAGGGAGACTCCACAGTCGCGTCCCTGTCCGTTGAAGGTCGCTTCCCAAGCGAGCTAAACGTCAACCTCGAGTCGGATTCTAGCTGCAACGGTGTCAAGATGGGTCTTACCGGGAAGTTTGCCGGGGAAATTGAAGGCACTGGCAGTGCCGGACTTAAGGATGTCGTATCGTCTGCAAAGGTTCTGAGTCTCTTCAGTACTAACAAGAAAACGATTTCGTCCCCGAACTGCTATAGTTTCAGTTCTAGCTCAAACAAGAAGATGCGAAAGCGTGAATACATCTGGGATAACACAACCTTGGGAGCTGAAAATGAAGCATCACTATTGGGAATTGAGGAGTACTCTCATACTAAGCGTCGTTCGCTTGCTAAGCGTGCTGACGGATTCCTATATAACCTCGGAAACTCCTTCAACTGTCCGGAGGGTGGCGACAGTGATGGTAATGATGTGTGCGATACCCCGCTTGGAGAAGATTTCGCAAACGCCTTCACTGATGCTTATGGAGACCGAGAAGACGATCCGTCTGACGCTTCGCGTAAAAAGAGATCGGATGATCACCATTGGCAGAACGCTTTCATGGAGGAAGTTGGTCAAGCAATTAAGGACTTCAAAGATAACGGCGGTAACTTGACAGATGAGGAGTATTGGCGCCATATTGGCATGGTCGCCCAGAAGCGTGGAGCCTTCAGCAAACGTGCTGTCTCTAATTGGGAGTCCCCCGCACCATATGGACCCTTCCACTCCAGAACTTTGCAGAAAGTTTGCACCGGAGGGTATAAGCCCCTTCGCATATTTCCAGAGGGAGATTTTACAAAGGCTGATATATGTGTCTAGGAGAAATGCATTCACTTGGAATCCTGGTGATTACAAGGCTTGGCCCCATCAACGTAGGGGTATGACAGTATACGATAGGGAACCTGGTTGTGATGTAGCTCCTTTTCTGAAGACCTACCAGTTAACTGATACTGCTCCGGAACGAAAGGGCAACAACCTTCACATGGCTAGTAAGTTAGCATTTAGTTGATATTATTGAGTGAGCAATATTTGAAGGAAAGCTTTACTAATCACTGTCGATAATGTCTGTCTATAGCTGAGCATATTCTTGAGCTTCAAAACGTAGGTCTTTCGCAGGGCAATAATTTGAGAGTCAAGAGATACTAACAACATCAAACTAGTTTAATTCTTTCTGGATCTGGGTCACCGATAGCGCCAACGGACAACCTTTCGCGCTACTCAATAACTTTGACACCACCAGAACAGGTGCTTGTAACCGTCTGGAAGAGAAGTTCTATGAGCCCAACCACAATGGCCAGTATAGACCTATCGGTCTTCTCGCGCTTGGTGTATTCCCGAACAACATCAATTACCATGCCAACAACCTGGGGGAGTTTGTCGTTTTAGAAAGCCCCACTAATAAAGTCAAGATGAGTGTAAGTTGGATTCAAGCTACCAGAATACTTTTTTGTATGCGTAAGGTATCGTTAGACAAAGGCTAACTGGAAATTACTGACAAATCTAGTTGATGGGCGGTGGAACAGTCCGACGTGACACATATATGACCACTCACAGTGTCAAGGAGCAACTGACTGTGTTGAAGTCATGCTTCTTGGTATTCTCGTACCTCAGAGACCCTACCATTAAGGCAAACTTCGAGGCTCAAGTCCGTAGAATGGGTGTTGGTCTTCGCTTCTTAGAGGACGATTATATTCCCAGGGTACGCTCGACACTTTTCTTTTCATGTTCACGACCATCTACTGGGGAATCATCACTAACACAGCACTTTACAGACTGACCTGAGTCCTTATCAAGGATATGCCTTGGAAGATTCCTGGTATGATTACGTGAGGGATAAGGTCATCGCTGACCTGAATCGTATTGGCCAGCAGTTCCTGCGCGACCACTTGGCAAGATTGATGCCAATATACGGCAGCCCACGACCTGGCGAGAGTCAGCAAGATATCCAGAACAGACAAGCACTCAATATACTAAACACTGCTTTCCGGAATACATGGTTGCCATTCAACCCAAGTATTCCCTGAACAGGCAATATCGGAGCGTTGAACGTTTGTTTTGTGGGGGCTCGATTGGTCCCTTATGTAATTAGCTAAAAGTACATATGTACCTCCAGTTTGTACCCACGCATATTTAACCGTGGATTTTTCTCATTTTGGTTTTTCGAAATTTGTGTTCTAGCTGTTTTTTTTTCTCTTATCACATACAGGAAGAGTTTTCCATAATATATATAGATGTAAATATTTTATGGCTTCATAGAACCCTGCTAGGTAATTGGAATTCATATCTAATAAGTCGAGTACCCTCGCTAAATCTAACGGACTAGTCCAATGACCTGGGAAGATTGTACCTGATCTTCACATCCTCACCTACTCCTTCTTTGAAGATCCGTACTAGTTCATTGTCACCCTCTTCGTCCTCATTTCCAGGTAAATCGTTAGGCTCCAAGACCTGGTGCCCAATTACCACCAGCTTGGGATTTGGTGCTTTGTTCGCATACTCCATATATACTTGGCTATCAAATGAAAGATCTTGAGAGCCGTATTCTCGGGTCAGCTTCGATTCTATGCTGGGATTGACTACCAACACAGAATGACTTACTCATTGACATCTTGAACGATTGAATTCCACGCATCTTGTTCGCGACAGCCTTTGCCGCTGTCAAGTAAAAGTTGCGGACTCCAGCTGTTGCTGTCCGCTTAGCTCCGTCATCCTTATAGTTGATTTTGTCGTCCACTATATCCGGATTCAACCAATCGAAACCATCATTATCGTTCCTCGGTATATCTCGGTATTCTTGGTCATCGTCCATGGGTTCGAGTTGTTCCTCTTCCTCCTCCTCTTCGTCTTCATTTTCCATATCCCGAGGTGTGTCAGATCGAAGTTCAGATCTCCTATACCCGTAACCATCCATGTCGCTGAAAGTTAAATCGAATGTGTGGAGATGTGGCCAATCCTCCGTCTCTCCATCAGACAGAGCGCCGTCTTTCGGCTCAAAAATTTCCGATGTGACCCTGTCATAACGTATAAACACTTTCTTGAGCCTTTTTGACAGTTGTCGCAATAGATTTGACAGGTTATCGCCCCTGTCGTCAATTTTTTCATCTAGATAGAAGGATCTCGTAGATGTGTTGAAGGGCTGTCGCGACATGAAGATGTCATATCTGAGCTCAAGAGCCGTTAAATTCATTATGCTCTGGCTCTGAAATTTGATTATAGATTCCATGTATCTGCAAGTAGCTGTATTGAATCGAAATTTAGTATACTGCGTTTGCTAGTCACTTGTGTGAAGACGCGGTGGCTGCTAATTGAGGGCTTTGCTCCGCTAGAGCAGGGAAAGTACCTTCGTACGTCGTCCGTAAGAATCTTCTCGAACGGCATACACCATATACATAAAGCTTTAGAAACGTCGTAATTTTCAGTCTGCTTAGAAGTATATTAATGGATTGGTGACCAAACTGAAGCACTTGATCAGAGCCGTCAGCCGGATTGTTGATACTGGTGTTGAGCTCCAATTTCTCTATGGGTATTGGTGCAGAGGACGCGGCTTCTGGGTTAGCCGAATCCGCGAACTCGTACAAGGTGTACTTTCCACCTTCCGTCCCCGCAACCTGACCTGTCTGCCCGTATGACGGTTTGATCACCAGGCTTTGGAGACTCGCTCCTTCTTCGGCCCATTTCAAGATTTGTGCCCAAAGTTCGGGGAGGTCAAAATGGGCCACGAAAACTGTCAAATTGCGTAAAGAAGTGGCGACCACCGGATGTCTTGCAGTCAAACTTGCCAATTCTCGCACGTCTTCGATCCGGCGAAGATGCTGAGACTTGAATTTTCTGCCAATGACTAGACGCCTCCATTGTTGATTTATGAATGCCAGTCGCTTGATTTCATCAGGTAGAGGATCGCTTTTCCATGGCTTGATCTTCCTCGCCTGGTGATAATGTGCTTCGATTAAAGAAAATATCATTGCGTGTATCTCCACCGGTAAGGCGGTAAACGTGGCTTTCGAGGCGCTCATGGTGATATCTATAACAGGTTGGAGATTTGTACAATTGTACAGTTCAAGATCCAAGAGGTTTAAATTCGCTCTCTGAAGGAGAGCCAACGCCGTGCTGTTATATGAAGGAGAGCCAAGCCGACCTCGGGCTATCGGGGGTAAGAATGTAAGGATAAAACCTGTATTTGCAAGCTCACTGTCAACCCACAAGGGGCCATCTCGCTCAACCCAAACAATGCAATTTTTTGTCTCATACTTACACACGGAAGCCGAGGGCCTGCCTACAACACAATCGATCCGTACTCTCAGGAATGTTTCATTGATCCTGCGCCAATTACTAAACTTATCTCGCACACGACGTGAGACCGTTGTTCTCCAGCTATTTCAAGTTATCAAATTTCGCGCGGCCTACGGATATTGCAGGATCGAAACCATAGGCGTTCGCAAGCTTCTGTTGTGAGTTATGAAGTCGCTTCGTCGACAGATTTTTCAAGCCTTGCGAGTAGTGGTTGCCAAGGGAACGTATCCATCCCTATGTTGCGGAAGGTTCAGAAGGTTCAGAAGGCCCCGGGACAAATCAGCTGACATCAAAGAGCTCGAGAGCATGTCAATCCAACATTACAAGAAGCCAATTGCGAAGAGCATAGATTCGTCGATATTCTGAACTGGAACGCTGTACGTCCCGAGAAGCTATCTTGCTCTGTCCTCACTCCCAGCATGCAAAGCCAAGATACCAACACAGCACTCCCTTTCTATCCTGAAAATCTTCGAAACGTAGACACTAGAAATTATATTTGCAGAAACGGCGGTTACTATAACTACGCCAACTAAGTATACTGCGGTTATATTTCGAATATTGCTGTGGTTTGAATATATTCCAATCTCCTTACTAAAAAAATTATTTGTTTTAGTGGCCTTTTTGGCATGCTCTGGTCCCGCCGGTGGGGTTCCGGCTTGCAGTTGGGCAATTAAAAGTGGGCTTGAGGGCGGGTCAGACCAGTAGACCAGAACTTCACCAGACGACTCGATTATGCGACTACCCTTCGAGACCGGGGGCTGCCACCGAAGTTTTCCTCTGTTCCCGTCTGTGTAGCTTAACACGTTTATCCAACAAATCTTCGATTGCCCAGTTATACTGGCATCTGCTGAGCCTATTCGCACAGTAATCGTATCCACCATTACGAAGCTTCGATAATACTGAGTCCGTAATCGCTTTTCGCAGAGTCGGCGTCTGAAAGCATGCGCGATCGCTGCCAGGTGATAACGACCACTTGAGGGGTTCTCCACCATTAATATTATTCACGCCCTCTTGGTACTCCGAAAAAGACCCCTCGACCGCCTTCTATCAGATTGAGAGCCGCGTCAGTGGAGAATCGAAGGACAGGAGTAACAATTCTAGTTGGTACCAAGATTGCTTTCCAGGCGACTTCGGGAGCGGCGTCCGTAGGCCAATCCGGATAATGTATTAAAATATATTCCATACCAAGTTCTCTCGCTGGAATCTCTAATGATGTGCGAACACGACCAAGTTGAAGGTAGGCCCCTTCCGGACGTGGGATCGTATTCGGCTGCATATGCATCTGTGGTGGTGGTGGTTGCCACTCGTGCGAAGCGGGCGCTACCGCATGGGTTTGGTCAGTGAGTATTGTGCTCCAGTATTGATCTTGCGACATCAGTTCGATCAAGTCGACGTAATTCCGTACTTAAGTGGCCCGCAGGATAGTTTCGGTCAGCCTGCTGAGGGGTACCGGGGTATTGTTGCTGATGGGCTAATCAGCCAGCAGCCAGCGACCTAAAAAACACAACATGGTCAACACTCTGCGCAAGGACTCCGAAGTTTCCATCAAACAATTCAGGTCCAGGGGTTCAGAGTGAAAGATTCGGCTCCTAAGAGAAAATATGGAAGGAATACCTAAAAAGTTTGTATTGTGAGAATTGAGGGGCTTTATAAGACGCTAAATCCACTTGGGTAGATGGCCGTCAAGCTTGTAGGAGTATTATCCGGGAGGCAGTAGGAAGCTCGACATCAGAAGGACTTAAGTTTCTGGGGTGCCTTGTTGTTTTGACCTTTTGGTTGACCAGATCCCCAAATGTTTCTGAACAAAGGAGGTGGGCGGGTATTCGACGTGATTGGACGGTGAGAGATAATGTACGTAATCAATCAAACGGACGTGTCGTTGCAGGTTTTTGAAGTGCTTGCCTTTGATAGGATTATTGAAAGAGCTAAGAAACAATCCCGCCAAATTTTGGACCGGCGGACGAAATGGCCCATTTCGGCGGGTTCAGCGGGTTCGCTTTCGCGTTGGTGTATACTATGAATGTATGCTGATGCTTATACGAACGCGCGCTCCACGCCGTTAGGACGCGCGGTGTTGACAGCTGGATACGTTTGTAGATTAGCAAGTTTGTCAGGTCGGATTTATCGTTCGTACATTAGTCAGATTAGGAATATGGGTGGCCAGAAGGTACAACATCCCCAATGTAAATTGGATTACTTCTACATCTCGACCAGTGCCAACCTTGATTCCTTTGGGCGAAGTGTTGACTATGTTGTATTTTACAACTCGAAACTGAAATTGAAATTTATAATTAACGACGTACTACTGTATGTGACCAAATACGGCCCTGTCTCTAAATCTGTTTCATCAATCTAATATTGAGTTGGTTTGCTGACTTCTTGGGCTTCTATGATGAGGATAGCTTCCCGAGATCGTCCCGTCCCTCTAAGCCGCGCTTTCGGGTAGGCCTAGGGCTGCCGTCGATATTCCGAGTTGTATGGGTATCATATTAGTGCTATGGAAAATGCATACTATGGGCCTCGAGGTGTTGGTAAAAAGAGACCCTATTGGCAATCAAAATTAGTAATCGAACCATGTAGACTGCTTCGCACTCTAAAGCTATACTCTTGTGGATGTGGTCGGCTGCATTACACAAATTCAAACGGGGACTACTGAAATTGAAACTCTCGCCCCTCGTTGGCCTCCTTAGTCCTACGTTTTATGTGAAGCCAATTCGACCGTGTGGAACCCACGAAATATGTTATCCGGAGCCCCTCGCGCAAGTCAGCCGAGAAAGAGAGAAAGAGGCCAATTCAATTGATGATTAAATACACAACAAATAATATATCCTCGGGTACCTATTCAGGTGATCTCTGTATAGCGCCGCGAATTGCAACCCCTCCGGCTCCTGGATCTAATTTAAGCTAGTCAGTACCCTTTTTCTGGCGCAATCTCTCAACTTCGACCTGAAATTGCGCGAGCGAGCTTGCGGGCAATCCCCCATCATCCAACCGCAGTCTCTCATTAACAAATGGCAGGCTACTGTACTCATCGGGGAGAGGGCCATATGGGCCCATGTCTATGTTCTCCTGATACAATTGGTACGCGGCCTTTACGCCGGGGTTTTCATCCGCGTGCCGGTACAAAAACTGGAAGACGCCACGGACGACGCTGTCCAGTGCACCGACGACCCAACCGTGACGGGCAGAAGCGGCCTCGCCGACTATGATATGCTTGCCGTCGTTGGCCGTAATGCCTGGGTACATGTATTTGAACTGGCCTGGCCCAAAGTACGCGAAGGCGCCGGTGGTATGAGGGTCCGCTCTCCAATCGTGTGCGAAGTGGTCAAGGTAGCTGTCAGCTATGATTTTGTGCACGCGCTCATACTCCGTATCGCTTTCGGCGTGGAGGCGCGCCAGGTCGTGGATCAGCACCTCCTTGAGCTCGTCCTCCCCTTGTGGTGACTGGCGATTGATCAGGGCGCCGATGCGATCAGCCTCCTGGCCCCAACAGTACGACACTAATAGTACTCCTGGTTTGTCTTTATCATCGCTAGCGTTGTAGGATGGATAGATGCACTGTCGGATGGGGAGATCGGTCCTGGCGGCCCCACCGGTGTCGATGCCGAAGTGTTTCTTCCACCAGAGGTCCTTGAACCGTACGCCCACTTTGCACGACGCTCCGTAGCCAAGAGACCGGATGGCTGATTTGACCTGCCAGCTGAGGTTCAGTCCTTTCAGGTCCATTCTTTGCATCGCCCCGAGAGGCGCCGAGTTGAAAACGGCGTCGTACTGCCTCGGGACACTCTCCCCGCTGACACGAACGTTGATCTGTTCCTTATCGTTGATGTACTCCATCCCAACTACCCTCTTGCCAAAGTAAACGCTATTTTGACGCTTGAGTTTCTTGTACATTCTTTGGGCCAATTCTTGGCTCCCACCCTCGATACACCACCACTTGGGTCCGGGGTCAAAAATTATGGCCTCGATGATTCTATCGGTGAGTCCTTGGTTATACCAACCGTCGCCACTTGCGCGTGTTAGAATTTTCTCCATGAGGAGGAATTGTATTATCGGCCAGAGTGGAGATCGATCTTACTATTCTACGGTCTCGAGGAACTCAGTTGTCTTGAAATCATAGCTATCCATATTTCCATTAATAATCAACCCGGCCAGACAGGAGGGTGGCTGTGCTTACAATTCCGTAAAATATTGTCGTACGCTATAAGGTTCGGCATCCTTGAGGATCTTCTTCCAGAAGACTTCGGCGCTATCATGCTTATATGAATCTAAGAAGGGCTTGAGGGCGTCCGACACTAAATCGCTAGCACTCCTACAAATCTAGTGAGCGCCGCCCTGTACAAAGCTCTTAAGATCTTGTCCGGTTGATACCGCATGATATATCTTACTCGTCGGGAATACCACTGATTCCAAAGGCACTAGCCGTAAGAGGTTTGTCGCCTAAGACGACCTTGACACCGTTGTAGAGAGTAGGCTGTTTTGGATGCTTGAAGATGTACGGGACTAGTTCTCCCTTTACCGGAACTTGGCCATCGGGGGTTTTCTTCATGTCTAGTACCTTGAAGAGGTCGAAGAGGCTATACCGTGCCTCCCGTTAGATCACGCCGCCATGGGCTTCAGGAGAGCTTACCGAGTCATGATGCGACTTTCAGGGAATCGCATCGCACCTACGTCGTAGTAGTCGTGTTTGCCTGTTGGATAGTTGGGGCCCATGTGCCTGAAATAGTGCGAGTATAGCCGGCCTCCCAACCGTTCCTCTCCGTGGGCCTCCAGGATTTCATACTCGATCTTCAGATCGGTATTCTCTGTCAGATAATCGAATATCATGGCAGCGAAGAGCCCTGCGGCGCCTGCACCGATGATGCCGACCTTGTATGGCTCGGTTTCCGTGTCTCTAAACCGCACCGGAGATTTCTCTTCACCGGGAAGCTTCTTGAGAATAGGGTCCTTAAAAGGTTCTAGAAAGTCCACAATGGACAAAGCCGCCCGTTGAGACAGGGGGGATATATCCCCGAAAGATTCTTTGACATTCTTTGGGTTTCCGGTATTCATGGTTGAAAGATCCTCGATTAGTTAACAGGAGATTGGTTGCTGCTCTGAAAACAGTGCGCATAAGGTTCAAGGGATGGCTTATTCATTAATTATCAGCAGACGCGGAGCCTAGAGCTTTAAGTGCTCCCTTTATGTAGTACTATTATCAAACCCGTGGGAGCACTGAGATTCGCGCCTGGAACTGTGTGGTCGCCGCCCAAACATGAGCGAGGCTTCCTTTAGCTCTAGAATGTAATCGACGTGTGGACGTGTGTGCCATGCGCCAGCCCCTTCCGTAGGCTGTCATAGTCACACAGGATGTGTTCCAATACATGTGGGAGCTCCTTTGCAGAAGTATTACGTAGTGATATGTATAAGACGATTCAGGAAGGCAGCCAATGGGGACTTAGACCTCCAGCCATTGTTCGTTCAATAGGCGTCCCGGCATACCGATGTATGATAGCCTCGTGGCAGACATATCGACCAACAATTAGGAAGAGGGAATTGAAGTGGAGAACTTCTACAATTATTGACCGTGTTACCGACAACGAATATCTTGCCCTCCAAATCCACATCACCATATAATACATAATATCCTATTCATCGGCTGCACGACAGTAACTAATAGGAATATCGACTGCTCCAAATTGGCAACGTGCCTAGCAACCGATACTGCAAAGCTGATTCGTATTCGTGAAATATGACTCTAATACCTTGATTCTGAGAGGCTTAATGACTGCTGCATTCACGGTTCGCGTTCTGAGGGCTGGGGCACTTCGCTAAGACCACCCGTAGAGTGGTGCCATGGGTAACTCAATCTGCTGTTGCATATCGTACGCCATTGATACTACGCCCAATTGAAAATCGGGGCCTCATCAGGCTTTAATATTTAGTTGAGCAAGTTCCCAAGGAGCGAGGAGATACTGCAATTGTAGAATACATTGTCTCGTAAACAAGCCTCGAACCTCCTCACTATGGATGTAGTAGTACATTTGCAAAATTATATGCGGCTAACCCTGCGCAGCTGCAAGCAGCCAAGTAGACCACCCCCAGCGCCAAATACCCAACTTCATTGGCTTGTTACATTTCAATAGTAACTCTTCTGATGGCGGGATGTCGGTCTCGGCACTGTTGGATATGTATATAATATTATCAAAATGTGATACAAGCACAACTTCAAGTTCCAACAAAAAAAACCGAGGCTGTGTGTAGATCGCGTATATTATATGTATTGAGCCTTGGCCTGCAGTTGGCACCAGCTGATTTACTCCCTCGGGAGGAATGCATATCCCGTGCATTATTAACCCTGTCGGGATATCCTCTCAATGATAGACCCACTGTTGGTCCTTTCTACCAATGAGAAGATGCGGGGTCTCAGGTAACGGGATCTTGCAATGCTGCTAGATAATAATCAGGCCCCAGCAAACGGATTGGGTTGAATGAGGGGTAGCAGGAGGGGTAATGTAAGATTAAAGAAAGAAGGGTTGAGATTCTTCGCGGACTGCATATGTATTGTCAAATGCATGCATATGCACGTCCTCTTGCCGTGTTTGCCGGCCATACTCCTCCCTATTGCGGGCCTGCGGTAAGCTACCACCGAGCGAGTCGCGTCTGCGGATCGAGTCGAATTTGCAGTATTCGGCATTTGGTTGCGGTCCTGAATCTCTTGGCCCGTATACCGGCATAATTATTCTTCAAAAAGTACTAGTATATCTAATAACGTATGCACCGCCCCACTTGGCGACACCGAATAAACACAATTGCTATTATCTTTAATTTCTTCTCATTTTGCAATTTAACGCAATGTTATTTAGAAGACAAATTAATAAATAGCGAACTGCAAATTTATCAACAATTGTGCTAAAGGGAGGGCTTCTAGCTATCCACGGCCCTAAGAGCCTTTTCGATTTTCGATTTTTCTAACCCCCGCTACGTGTACCGATGCAACAAAACCCCTAATAACACTGTCATGTCACCATATTTCTAAGTCGAAATATCCCCGATAGTTATTCACATAGCTCTAGCTCCTACAGACTCTTTGACCAAGTCTGTTCACTCACCAGAACATCTTGCCAACGCAACCATGCGCCAGCGCCCAGCCACGTAAGGTAAACTTGTAACAAATTTCTTTCTTATGTAACATTCGGGATCCAATCCACGCCGGTCGATCTTCCATCATTCGGAAAATCCACGTGTGGCCGTAATTCAAATATGATATCTCATCTCATATTGAGAAATGTGATCTCTTGAAATGCTTTGAATATCTGGCTGGAACGGCTTCGCGCCGACTCAATAATCAGTTTTGTTCGGACATGCTGCGAATCCTATGGAGCACAAGTATATTTTGACTGTGCCATTAACTTTTCGGCGGGATATTCTCTGTCCAGACGCTTGGCAATATGTCGGCTATCTTGACCCCGCGTGGCGGTCCAATGGTTTGCGGGGCGGGAACAGGGTCCGGTTGGCCTTGCATCTTGGGCCAATTTGTGTTACTTCAGTACCTTGTTATGCAGGGATGGTTCAAACATGCTCGCTCGAGCTCGCCCTTCTGCAGGGTTACAATTCTAGTCGTCACTCCAGGTTCTTGATTGGCTTAGCCTCACGTCAGCCGTCCTTGATTACACATTTAATTCAAGTATAACGACGTTTGGGCTCAATTCCTATAGTCAATGGGTGCCAGTTCACATTGACGTTTCGTTCATGAAGCTAGGAGGGCCAAGCGTGATGATCTTCGATGCAGTTCCTCGTATTCAATCTTGATTATACAAGTAGGGGCAGGTAGTTATCAGCCGATATCGGGACCTCTGGCGGGTTCTGTAGGAGGGGGGTCTAGTTAAGGTGCCGAGATAGACGGAATTTATATTTCAGCCTTGCATTATCATTTCAAAAAATGCTCTAGGGATCCCACGTGTCTTATGGTTGGACACTAGGTTAGCTGGAAAATATTTCGTGATTTTCATATACGTATACCACGCGCGTCGACCGCCAATATTTTCTCTCGACTAACTAAATTACAATTCCACTCTGTGCGCTCCTAATACTGCAGAGAAAAGACTCAAGCATAACCCGCAAATGGACTTTACGCACCACAAATTCATCGCAAGAAGAACTAGATAGAAGTAACTAGGATATCCTTTCCGTTAACGTTGCAAACCAAAGCGGAGAAACCGGAGAAAAACGACTAGTATTTCGCGGTCAAAAATATTCTTTCGGTAATATCCAAGAGAGTTCTCCGAACCCGGGACTAATCTACTCAAATCTTTACGGAATCCGACAACGCGCTGCGAATTTGGCCCGCAGGTGTCTTTGGGCTAACAATAGCGGTAGCTACTGTAGAAGGCTGATACTTCTTAAGAGTACTAATTGTTGTTCCCTTGTTGATTTGTACCTGGAGGTTGTGTTTCGCAGGCTGATCGGACGTCATCTAGAAGCATAGAGCATGCTTAAACGTTAGTGTTTCCTATTGTCTTGGTGGAATTATCCCACGAATAAGTGCGTAGAAGGCGTATAGGTCTATATATTTATGACCCTATGGAGGGCTTTGCAAATTTGACATACCCCTTGCATGTCGAGCCGGAAGTCTGTGTCCTTATGAATAGTCTTGATAGAGGTAGTGATATCAAGCAGTTTCGAATCGGGAATATCCTCAATAAATCTCTTTACGGCTTTGCTAGCTTTGCCTATCTTCTGGCGTCTATAGGATGGGGTAGGTAGAATATTGATCTGGAGGTCTACTTTGAAAGAGACATTAATTGAATTTGAATAGAATTAAAAGTCGACAGAAAGCCTTGGTTCTAGTACTATAAAAGGGTGTACGCACATTATATCTCAAACGTTCGAACTAGGGCCTAGGGGAGAGAGAGCTAGAGAGAGCACTATGCCTCAATGGTGACCGTCTTCAACGCTGCTTCGATCCTGAGTTTATATATATTACTATACACGAGCAGCTGAAATCATGACAACTCTCTTCCAGTGCTTGTATTTATAGATTTCGGAATGGCAACAGCAGTATGTGGTATCGGTAGTATTCCGTCGCCTACAAGCTTCTAAGCGGCCTCGAGGCGAATGCTGAACACGTATCAATCCTTAAACCCCGCCTACGCGATTGCCAGGCGGCACACCATGCACCCAAATGCATTGTCGGAAGAACCAATCAAATTTCGTAAGTTATAGGCTGTTATCTGGCGATTTTCTGCAGTTGATTTCGAGCCACGTGGCCACGGTCATGATCATTGCTGGGTCCGTCTTTTGTGTTGATCTACCGTATTGAAATTTTGTCACCTGCTGTTTACAATGCCGAGACCGTCCCGTAATCAATTGTTATCTATCAACTGCAATGTGGCCATGAGACCCTTTTCTCCCTTGTCTGGCTGTGCTTGAGCACTCACTATTACCTCCAATAATATTCAAGTAATGTGAGCGTACCTGTGCTCAACCAACGACAGCTTTCCATCCTGTTCCGAACCATCCGAATAATCCCCTCCTCTAGATCCCCTGTTGCTTTATTGGGGGTACCAATTCAGCAACACAAGCCCTCGAGATTATCATCATCAATTCACCTCAGATTACTACACAATGCTTCCATCTTCAGAGGTAATGGAATGGGAGAGCGGTCTATTCGGCAGCCAACCAGTCTGGAAGGTTGAACCTCCTATCGATATCGTTACGAATCTGATGCGTGCAAAGATTCAGGACGCATCACGACATGCAAAACCAGCTAAAGAATGCGAATCGACAGCAACATACTTTGCCGGAGGTGCCTTCAACAAGCTATATCATATGGATTGCAATGGTAACTCCTGGATTTTGCGGGTTACTTTACCCGTAGATCCATACCACAAGACAGCTAGCGAAGTAGCGACTACCAAGTTAATAAGATCCTTTACATCTTTGCCGGTACCTGACATAGTCGCTCACTATGCCGGGACCGCAGGGGCACCCCCTGGTGATAGCTGTCTCGGGTTGGAGTGGATTCTCATGAACAAGTTACCGGGAGAACCCTTGAGAGACGTTTGGACAGAAATTAACCTTGAAAAAAAGATTCTTTTCGTAGAGTCGCTTGCAGATAAGCTCCATGAGCTTTATTCCTGCGAGGCAGCTCGTTTTCCGTCTATCGGAAATATCTATCAAACTGATAGAGTCGAGGGAGGCGCATCGTTCGGATCATCAACATATACGGTTGGCAGGATTGTTTCCATGCCCTTTTTCTGGAATCAGCGTCTTTCTCAGCCTATCAAACGCGGGCCCTTCTCTTCCTCCGCGGAATGGTTTACCTCACGGCTTCAACTAGTTGAGCATGAGTGCACCCAAGTTCTCAACTCCGACACTGCTGACTCAGATGATAAAGAGGATGCTGAAAGGTTCAAATACCTATCTCAGCGGCTCTCTAAACATATTCCATCACTCTTGCCCGCACGTGAGATATTTGTCCTCCAACACGACGACCTCAACACTGGAAACCTTCTCGTCGACCCGGCTAGCGGGGCTCTCACTGGCATTCTGGATTGGGAATGTGTCTCCGTTCTTCCCAATTGGAAGTCTTGCCAATTACCCCTATTTTTGATGAATGAGAGAGCTCGCGAGACGAAACCGTCATTAGAGGCCTATGAGAAAGATACGGACGGGTCGCCGAGTCAGTTATACTTCGAGCATCTTCGAGAATGGGAAGTAACAGTGTTAAGACGCTGCTTCCTTGGACGTATGGAAAAACATAGTTCTGATTGGATCGAAATTTACGAGTCCTCAGAGCAATTTCGGGACTTTGAGTCTGCGGTTCAAAACTGCGATAATGAACTGATGGTAAAGAGAATCGAGAAGTGGATAGGTAGGATAGAAAGCGGGGAGGGATATGAAAGACTTCTGGACTGTTAGCCTTGCGCTTACAGGATTAGATCATTTTATGCACTACTAGCGAAGTAACTGAATAGCGAGACATCCTCGAGATCTCCTTTGGAACGACAGAAGGAATATGTTTTTCTCACATGTTGTGTATCAATATAGCTTAGTGTAAATTGGCCCAACATCGAATTCTTCCAGACGCGATAGTTCAAACTCCTCCCCATCAATACATCTCTACATGATTAGTTTCAAATTATGCATCTAGAAGCTCGAAGGTCAGAACATAAAACCAGCGTGGAAACGGCAAATTCTGTGATCGTTACAAACTTTAAGCGATATGGACATATAAAGATGAGGTATAGCAGAGCTAAGCCTATTTTGGCCTTGTACTATTTTGGGCTTAGTCGCCAGTAGCCTCCCTCAGGAGAAATTGGGAGCCCCTCAAGCTCACAGTTGAAATGTTATAATCCATCCTGGGCCCTGCTCTAGAAAATAGCACACACAAGTTCGGTAACTCTAGCCCGGCATATATTCACTTGGTTTCCTCTACGTCTAACATTGGATTAAATAGAAAGCTTAAGGACAAGGGCTATTAGTGGAGGCGCTAGATCGGAATAAAACAAATACTGTTTTGATGCTAGCGACTGGGCATGATAGTCGAACCTCCCTACACCGTCCCAAGCAAAGCATGCTTAGCAAAACAATCTCAGATCGCGATGACAAAGTCATGTCTCTTGAAATTGGTTTGAATTTTTCTGGTTTTTATGTATTTTTCCTGCCCAATAGTAATCAGTACGAGATTGACGACGTTGTTTCCGTGCTACCTGTGTGTCGGTTCCGCAACCAAGAGAGAGACAAGTCTACCACCCGTACATCAACTATCCAACTAGGATATATCTACGTATATGGAGAGTGGTAACATATTGCCCTCGATTGGTATTCTTATTCTGTCCCGGATAGATCTAACTAGAATCTTCTGGGTACCCTTCCAGCCTCGACACCTCTTCGCGAGCGTTCCTTCTCCTTTTTAATATCACACGTTTATCTAATAGATCCTCAATTGCCCAGTTATCTTGACATCTCCCGAGACTATCTGCACAATTCTTGTATTTTTTTTCGGAGAGTCTTGATAATATAGAATCTGTAATTGCTATCCGAAGCTCTGGTGTCTGAGAATACGAGCGGTCCTTGCGAGATGATAGCGACCACTTAAGCAATTTTTTATTATCCTCACTGTAGACACCTTCACAATATATATCAAGGCATTCACCAATTGCTTGCTATTGAACAGCACATTAGCTAAGCAATAACAACAGGGAGGCCCAGCACTGCTAATACCAAAACAGCATCCCACGCAGCATCAGGAGCAACGTTCCGAGGCCAATCCGGATACTTCTTTGAGATAGCTTCGACACTAAGTCTTTTTTCTGGGATTCCTATTATCGCACGAAGATGACTCAGCGGTATGTATTCCCCTTCTGGACGTGTAATCATAGGCGGGGGTTGCTGCTCATTTGAAGTCGGTGCTTGGTTGGACGAGGAACCCGCACTCGCAGTACTCGGTCCCGCCGTGAGTATAGTATTCCAGTACTCCCGATTCTGCGACATCAGATCCCTGGGCGCGATTCCGCATTCAGTGGTACCGTATAACACCCCGGATAGTTTCGAGTCACCGCGCGGAGGGGTAATGTTGTCGACAACCTGTTTGACATCTTCCGGCTATGGCATGTCACTGACCAAGGTACCTATAAAATGCAACATAGCCAACACTTTGCATGGGGAGCGCCGAACTTTTTCGCCCGAGTATTAAAATTCGGTATGCAGCCTCATATGTCGCGGAGCTATTTGTACTCCAGTGGAATGCCTGGAAGGAGAGGAAATGGAGGTGGGAGATGACTCTGGGAAGGGTGAGAGGTTCGATAACACCTGCTAGTAGAGACGTAATGATCGATGGTTGTATCCAACCAGATGGATATGCTAAGGTCTATTTGTTCCAGTGGGCTATAACAGCGTATGAATAGTTCTTTCCTGCTGTTTCGGCATGCTAGGCTAGCGGGCCGACGAGGTGGGCAGAGCGCGGTGGGCAGAACATAAGAACGGGAGCTATCCAATTTGATTGGAGATCTAGGTTGTATCGAAATGACTGAGTCCGGGCTATGTTTCGGGCGCGAAGTAAAGCTACCCTGGGTCATTGCGGTAGCCATCAGGTCGAAAGCTATATGGTGCAGGGTACCACTGTCTAGGCGGACGACATGATAGAAACAGTTGGGGACTGAAGTTGAGGGAACTATCGGTAGAAAGACTCACTAGCATAGAATTTACCCGGAGAGGCACTCCAAGCATACCAGTTGTTGAGATAGGGGGTTCGGGCCATGATATTAAAGGATATTGAAAGGGATTGTGAAGTGATCTGCGGTATTGATGACCTGATCGAAGGCTTTCAGGTGGGCAACCGGGATATTGTGCTATATTTATATACTTCTGTAATCTTCCGCCGCTGCCCCCACCCATCATCCATCCATCGTCCATCCATCCATCTATCATCCATTATCTATCATCCATCCATCTATCCATCATCCATCATCCACCATCCACCGCCGCTGCCGCTGCGCCGACACTGTGAGCACTTCTGCCCGCCCAGCTTGCCCCGTTTTAGGTTTTGCTTCGCAATATTTGTCGTGCCAATTGTTCTATAGGTTTGTGAATTTTTGTCCCACATACATCTGAGACGTTTTTGTATGCGTTACGTTACGTTATAGTTCTGGTTTCGAAAAGAAATTGAGTAGAAGCTAATTCTGCCAAGCCTGTCTCGATATGGCGAACATTTCAAACCGACGGGTGGACCTCGCTGAGGTGACAAGCGCCTTACGTGATATTGCGACCGCTATAGGGAATATCGTGATCCCAAACCCAATAGGGATGCCAGATTCCGATAGGCTTCTGGCAGCGATGAATGGCCTTCAAGAGGCCATAAGGGAAATAAAAACCGACATCACGGGAATCAAAACTGACGTCGCGGGTGTGAAGGCCGAGTAAGTCTTCACGTCATCCGAGCGTGCTAGGTGGCGGATATGCGGCAGCCCGAACACTAACATTATCGTTTGACGCAGGATGAAGTTGAATCCGATGAGGATGTACAACGGGACGGCGTCAGAAGATAGCCCTCTCAAATTCCCCGAGGGGGTTCGTTTGTTGGCTATCATTCCTTCCAAGAGTGCAATTTCTGAACTCACTAGTAAGGACCCTGCCCTTAAGTACTGGATTAGAATTCTAATTTACCATTAAATTGTTAGTTGAGCAATGTAGAACCGTTTTAAGCCGTCTCGGACTTGCTTACGGGCTGCACGAAGAGGTTAAGCCTTTACGAGAAAAGATCAGGGAGCACCTGGGTGCGTGGTGAATGTATGTAGCCATGATATAGACAAATGCGGTTTTGTGAGGGCTGTCCTTGGCGGGGGGATTTGTGTACAGTATGGTTTCCCCTCCGTGATTGTTCGTTCCCAGGACATGTTTGACCTGCATAAAGTCTTTATTGGTTGACCTTTTTTTTCAAGGTGTACTTTTTCTTTTCGTCGCTTGTGGGCCCTTCGGGGATTGGGACAGGGCTCGGAAGATCTGTTATTATTACAGGACAAACATAGATCTGTTTCCCGCCTAGACGAATTGCGAGCAAGAAGTCTGCGCCTAAAGTCAACAGAGGACAGTTCGCTGATATGGTAGCAGAGGCGCCACAATTAAGCCTCTTAACAGCTCTCTTGGTCTCGCGAGGGTTAGCACTTACTTCGGGGGAGGTCTTAATACTGCTCAACCCAAAAACAGTAGAACAAATGGCGGAGCGCATACACCGGTGTACATTGAAAATGGCAATACAAACCGCCAAAGATTTGAAGAATGTTGATCCTCAACGTCCATTATTACTTCCTGCCATTCTTTTGATCATTGGCCGCGATAGCCCACCAAACGAAGGAGATCCTATCCTCCACGACAGGCTCGAACAACTCAGGAACGAACATTATCGATTATCCCTGACTCACGATCCCTTCACGAAACAGATGAAAAGACGGATCAATCAACGGATGGCGGAACAGACAACAGAGTCGACGAGAAGCTAAAGTGAGGAGGGAAGCTTCGAAGAAGAGATAGGAGGGGGATTACGGTAGTGGTGGTTTGCTGATTGTGTTATTTCGTAGGCCTTACGGCCAAATGCTGCTGCGGCATTAAAACCTTATCGGCATTCAATCTTCCGCACGCAGCATCACTTCCGGGTCGCCTGTTTTTATGTGCTCGCGCCGCTGTTGCGCTTATATCAATTGGTTTTATCTCGTAAACCGGCCCCCAACAATTGGTTATTTAGATACAATATACTATTTATATTCATATTTGATATTCGTATATTCTTCACAGCGCCTTGAATGAATCTTGAATGCGATCTTACGTTATCGGCCTGACCAGCCGGCAGCTAGTAGGTTGCAGTTGGTTGAACTTAAGTTAAAACTTCATAGACCAATGCTTGAACCAGTCGAACAAAAGCCCCATATTAACCCGCGGAGGAAAATCCGTGCTTCCAGGGATGTCGCGGACTGAATCTAGACGGGATGTCTGAAAAAGAGCGCTCACGATTTTACCTATATTCATAGAGCGAAGGAAGTCTCGCGTTGACCGCACGTGACCTCTTTAAATACCACAAACTCTATTAGGTGCATAGCGTAACGTCTTTCTTTCTCTCTCTTTTTTTTTTTTGTTTTAAAATACATGATATCATGGCCATATCTTGCGCAGCCAAGGAGTCCAACCCCCAACCATGAAGGTCCAGGTCCCCTACCAACTCATGTTGGACTTGATGTCTCCAAGTAGGCTTGGTGCGCTACAGCAACGTCAACTTTCTTTGTCTCTAGCACTCATTCCCAGTTTACCACTTCAAAAATCACAAAATCGATACCTCCACCTGATACCAACATACCGATCAGACACCACCAGATACACGCAAAGGCTGATCACTAACAAGTTGATGCGAGGGACCGATCTCGGGATACACAGACCAAAACTTCAAATTCATGCAACGTGGGGTAGCATGTTAAAGTCGACTTTGGCTAATATACCGACGCCTCGGCGACCGCGGACGACGCGAAAACAAAAAGGGAAGCCGGAGCTTCAACCGACTGTCGGCTTGAACCCCGAAAGTAAGCTAAATACTTGGGATTACCCCGGGATCGTCCATTCTACGAATTATGTGGACACCATTGTCTGCGTAAGGAAACCCCAATCTTTTATATATTGATGGCAGGGATCATTGAAATAACAACCCCCGCCAATAGCTTTTTGAATTCTTATTATTGCCAGAGATAAGAAAGGAGTTCCTGTTCTCTATAGTCTCTAGGACCGACTTTATCAAAGCTTTATTAGCTCCGGCCATTTCGTCATACCTCGATAACCATTTTCAGAAACTAGAGAACAGAGAGATCAGAAAGCTTTCTGGAAACTCAATAATCCGTTTTTTGAAAACTGAATTCGGCTCTACTGGTCGTCCACTCTATTCCCCTATATCGATTCAGGGTGCCTTTGCTACATCTTTTCACATCAAACAAAATCCCGAGGCCAAACGGGACATGTTGATGGAATTTCCCTTGGATACCTACGAGATCGAGGACGAATACGTACTTGCTGAAAGAAATAGCGTCGTTGACTCCGCAGCACCAACCTTAGATTCTCTCATAGAACCTTTACTTTTATTTCTTACCGGCTATGATTCGGTACCAGAGAATCCGAATGTCAAAGACGTCGATATAAACAGCAGCCTTTTTGAACTTGTCAGGGAACGTAAGGTGGGATATTGGCGTAACGAACCTTACCCGGAGATACTGGCTACCGCTATGGAAAAGTATATCCGGCGTCGGGATGGCCTAGATCCTAGTAAATCAGTAAGGGGGGGTTGGTATCCCTACCCTGACTACGGGGTACCGGATAGCTGGTAGATACGAGCTACCCAACTCAATAACATTATGTCAGAATATCTCTGCGGTATTAAACAGCAGGGGTATAATGTACTTACTTCGAAAATTTAACCCCACCAGGGACAGATTTTCGAAACAGTTTCAAAATATAAATGCAAAATTAGGTATGGCGGTATACCATACAAATTAAGTGCCGCTTTAAGCATACTGTATCGGCTGTTAATGCGTCTCCCGCTCTATACTTTTCTCCCGGTGTGTCGTTGTTAGCGTCTTCATACACTTATATATATGCTGTCTATTTCACTGGAACTAGTATCCCAAAAAGAAAGGCATCGAAGATACAATTGCCAAAAGTGACAGCATCAGTTTAGTAGTCCAGAAATAACTTGTTTATATATCGTATTATCATCGAGCTCACTACTACATATCGGGTTTTTGTTGGGCCGGCTATTGGGGTAAACCACAATAGTCGCGGCTTGTGTCGTTTACTCTTTATAAGATTCGGCAGAAGATGATATCCCAACAAGCGAATGACCGTCTGGTTCAGTGGCTAAGATACTGGATCTCCTGATTAGACTTTCGGAGTGGGCATGGGTAGCAATTACTTGTTTTTTCGGATTAGGTTAGTGTTGTAGTTTCAGCAGTGTGTTGTCTGTTGGTTTTATTACGGGTTTGATAGTTTGATTTCGGCGCTTACCACTTTTGGTCGACTTGCTTTTGGGTTCTGAAGGTCCTGGAAAGGGAAACAAATCTATGTAGGACTCCGGTGGCTCTGACAGCGATTTTCGGGACGGTTCATTTGTTCCTTACTAAGGGAGCAAGCTAGCAGGTGTCACTAGCTGCCCCTCGCTATTACCGGCTGCTGTGTAGTTATATTCAAATTTGTTACAAGATACATTTTGTTACTGTTGCATGTTGGAGAACATTTGTGTATTGTATTGTATTACACAATATACTATTATGGCGGTCGGCTGCAGGTGACTGACTTACAGCCATTTCATACCAAATCTAGTTTGCAAGGCGCCTAATTGCCTAAGATTGACAGGGCCTATCCACCATCTTCTATCCAATAGGCAAGACAACAGTATCTTAGTGAATATAGACGCAGGGGCCTGTGAGGCAGGCACACAAAAAAAGACATCCCCGGCTCCCAGTCTTGAACATTTTCGGCCATAGTTTAGATGCTCGACGCTTTCTTTGGTGCCAAAAGGGTAGGTGTACTATTGTGCAACCCTGCCTCATGGTTTACGTTTAGATCTCAGATTTCTTAGCTCTTCGTCTTGACGGCATACAGGAAAAAGCACCCATGTACTGCAAAGGATCTCGTTCGTTTCATTTAGATAACTGTCGCAGGGAAGGGTGATAGTGAATTGAAACATAAAACTTGTATGCGCACCGAAAACGAACTTGTACGGTTAGAACACATAGGCTATAAGAACCCTACCGCATGCGGTGGTACATTGCAGAACTCCTACAAAAATATTATCCGATGTAATATCATAGCCGTTCCAGATAGGCACCGAGCTTTCGCCTTCTTTTGCGTAGGATTTCATCGGCTAGTCCTCATTTTCGATCCTAATGCCCCGTGGAGAAACAAAAATGCATTATTTTTTCCCCTTTTTTCCCTGCCTTTTATGCAAGGGCTGAATTACAGGTGATATGTTTGACGGAAACAGAGTCCTCAATGAAGGAGGAAGCTAAGTTATGCATGGGTGGACGCATCAGAAACGGGATAGTTGCAACCCCATATACGAGCGGATAATCCATTCAACTAGTGAATGAGACGGTATGGCTTGGGTTGGGCTCTAGAACTCGGAACCCGCCCAACATGATCACTTTTGGCTTTTATTATTAAAACCTACCCACCCCAAAACCTACTATTAAAATAAAACCTATCTTATCGAAGACCCATTACTAAGTTATTAAAATCGATAACCGATTTTTCGTAAGTCATATCAGACGGTGGTAGTATTGCACAAGAAAACATGAAGTTGAAGGTATTAAAAAATATATACAGAGAAGTGCTATGTTATGTAAACATCAGGATCGCAAACTCTAATAGATAGCGAGACCCTGGCTAAACTGATTGGCTCCGTTGGCGATAGAGAAAGTCCCAAGCTCTTTCATGTTTCCTTGGCCACAAGCCAAGCCTACAACAGCAATATCAACCTTTTTAGTTGATGGGGAAAGAGTGTATAAGAAATCACCTCCTACAGCATCGTCGATGTTTCCCATATTACCATTTGTAAAATTGAGAACAGAGACGACCTTTCCAGAGGATGCGCTTACTTCCTCGATGCGATTCATCTTGATATCAGTGACGTACACGGACCCGGTCTTGGCCGAGAATGCGGTCCAGCAAGTCGCGGCTTGTCCGGCGATAGTAGTCTTAACGTCCGCTACAACCGCGTGCGTTTGAGGGTTGAGTTTAAGTTTCATGGTACCGAAGCCGGCGTCAGTAGCGATGATGTCAGTATTTGATATCATCGAACTACCGAAGAGAGCCACGGAGCCAGTTGGGTTCGATTTAACTGGAGTCAAGCTAACCTTGCCGTTATGCACGGGGAAAACTGCAACGAATCCGGCGACGTTGGTTGGTGGGTTACCCTTTACCATGACGATCAAGCTCTTTGAGTCTGGTGTGAAGAAGATGTCAGAGACGGTGCCTGTGGGGCCGACGGGAGGAGTTGATTGGCCAATGTTGAACTTTCTGGCGCTCTTATCGAGGGGTTTTAGGCCTGTTCTTGCGCTGACGCTGTAGCACGCAACGCCGTCAGACGCGCCGGAATTAAGGACACAGGCTGTCTTCAATTTCTTGGAGTACGCGACAGCGACTGGGAAGTCGCCCATCGTAGAAGCAGGCTTGCCAACCATAGTCAGGCAAGTGGGGTGCCGTGGGTCAATGTTGAACATCGTGAGGGTGTTTGACCCAGCGTTGGTTGCGAACAACATCTGCAATGAAGGACCAAAATTTAGCTTGTTAAACGGAATTGTTATACATATAAGGATAAACTTACGTGGCCTTTGACGACAACAGCGTCTTGTGAGAACAGGGGGTCAGGTCCTGCAGTGACGTTCATGGCTTCCATACCAGCACTTCCATTGCCTCCGGTAGCATGAGTACTATATTTGCTAGTGTCCAAGCCACCATTGGACATAATTGGTATAGCCACAACGGAGTTCCCAGTTGGCATATTGGTTTGGAAATAGATAGCCTTAGCCGTTCGTCCTGGAGGGCATTGACCTGACCCGTAGCCATTTGGGGCGGCTAGGGCATATTGCGTCAACGAGATCGCTGTAACAGCGATTGAAACAAAAGAACGCATTTTTCCCAATTTATAAGTAAAGAGAGAGTAGAGGATATCTTAGGCGTCTTGGAGTAATCTTGAAAATTCCAGTTATCATAAAGATGAGAGCTAGCGAGTATCGTGGCGTGATATGGTTATGCAGGCTCGAAGCAGGTCGTTTTCAGGTAGACAAAGAGCACAGAAATGATTCCAGAATGTAAAATCCTTGGAGAGCGTTGGGTATATATGTGTTCAACAACGTCAAGAACACAAAACGAATCGATTGACTGTCGGGGAACGGCACAAACGCGGAAAGAAGGACAGAGAAGGTAATCCTGCACCTATCAGCAGCGAATTAATAATCCGGAAACGGAGGGGAGACCTACCGGAACACGAATGAAGAATCGGAGGATTACTGAAATAGACCGGATGAATGAATATGCAAATATGCTTCCACCCCAGTAAAGTAAGAACAAAAGCGAGCTTTTGTTGGAAAAATAACCTTGCAATCGATGCTATCTAAAAGGACCGGCCCACTGCACAGCAGCGTCGAAGTGAAAATGTCTACCAAAGGAATGGAAGTACCTAGCTCGATGGCTTGATTAGGCTGGATATCCTCTCGTGGGATTGTCGGGGTAGTCCCTCCGGTATTTATATATAATTATATTTTGGTACTTTTCAGGAGTGACCTACCGCGTCTAAGATATCTACTAGTATGCTGCAACAATACGCGATAAAATTTCATGTCCAGTTACACGGACAGCATTTCCTCCATTCAGAGCATAAGGTTCTACAAAATCCGCGAGTATTCGAAACTGAACGGCCCTCACCATTTCAAATACAGAAAACACGAGGACTCTTTCAGGGGCCAAGGGCGCAACGGAGAAACGGGGAAACAGGATCGACTTTGCACTGTGCCATAATGCTCCTTTGAAAAGAAGAAAACATACAAACATACGAGGCCATCGACTGTCTGATCAAGCTTTGCCAAGGAGGTCGAATTTACCCGGAACGGCAGACGAAAAAAGGAAGAGAAAGAAAAAGGTGCTGGCCAGGCTTACTCTCGACGTTGGTGGGGTGTTGAAAAGGGGAATCGCCTTGTGGCTCCGCATCTGATCGCCAAGTATCCTTAAGGTTTGCAACGTTTGCTTGTGCCACGCGAGACGTCAGTAACTCGAGACCCTGGGGCTCTGATTGGCTGAGAGAGTGTTTCTTGCATCCTGGTTGCAATTGATTGGTGGGTCTCGCGATGCGGGCCAGTAGGGGGAAATCTGAGACATTGATTCTTGGCCATCGCCCGCGCAGTAATTCCAAATACCAAATACCAAAACGGCAATCGAAACAGTAGAGATCTCATGTTGAGACGGGTGTGTATACCCTGTCATCCACGTCCAATTGCAGACAGAACAATCCTGTACCCTTCGGTACATGCTCAACCATCCTTGCCTATAGATGCTCTCCATCTATTAGGTTGGCTTGAGCTACTAGTAGGCGCTAAGCTCGATTTCGGATAGGTTGCCTGTACAGGCCTGTCAGAATGTTGGTATCGTATCTAGGTTGGTATCTAGGTTGATTGGTGCCTGGTCGAGCAAAGAATAGAGCCAGCCCATTGCTCGCAACAGGACCGAGCTTACAAAGCACATAACTCCCCCCAGGTAGACTTCAGTTATGCAGCAAGACCTACCCCTCCCAACACTAGCTTTCGAAGGAGAGAACTTGAGCTAGGGTTGTAATAGGATTTTCCTCCCCTTTACACCGATCCAGCCCTGCTGAGAGCGGTCGGCTTGGCCCCGGCCCGGTAAAAATCGTGTCTTATTGGGTGCAAAAAGAAGGGAAAGTAGAGGCAGGAGTTGTGGTGTTGCATCTACATATTTGCGTGTTGGCTCATACTGGCCTATCCGGAGGCTGTCATTACAGAGAGCGTCTTGGGTCGTAGGCGGGCGTGTCGTAGCCTGTGTGGTTTTACCCTTTATGATATGCAGGAGAACATAACTCTTCAACAAGCGAATGACCGTCCGGTTCAGTGGATTTTCTAGATTTTCTACTCCGTAGACATGTAACTAATAACATTTAACACTCCCTAGCTATAGCTAAGGTGCACCTTAAGCTTAGTGTATGTTATACCTCTCGTAACTCTGGTGACTCTCCGTTGCGTTGCGCTTCACCAAAAGGCTGCACCGCGCCGGTAAGTGGCTTGCATTAAGGACATGTTGACTGTGCGCCGCGAGGTCGCATATTAATAACGTTTGTGGGAAACGCACGGTTAGATTTCGTTTCTCCAGCTATCCTTCCGTAATCCGGGTTCGCGGTATTATACTCGTTTGCTGTACCCGAGTCCAGGCATTCAGACGCGAGCGATGTTGCGGGAAGGACCCGCATCTTAGCTTAGAAACTTTTAAGCCTTAAGCTTTCAATATTGGCGGATAGGTATCAACTTCCCGAGTGACCCAGCCGAAATGGTTCGGATCCCGCTTCGGTTAAGCTTAAATAAGGCTTCATAAGTACTTATTTTAAGGATTATAGCCTGCAATCTCCCGAAATTCATACTTATAATGATCTCTCGGTTTGATAATATTGGCAAATCTCAGGGCTATACCCAAAATACACACCAAGATATTCGATCGCCTGTTTTCAACAAGGACGGCTCGGCCCTATATCACGGATACACTCGACAAGATCATCTTAGTGGTTTTTCAAAGCATAAAAGACCCCGGTTAACGGTTGAATCGCTACATGCAATGTACTTATAACTCACGTCCTCCAGACACTTTAAAGTCTCTTCAAACCTTACAGCTCTGGTTTAGGATCAGCCCGTTTATATTGTCACAATGCGCCTTTTCAAGACCTTGATCACGGTTGCCGCGCTGGCGACTAGTTCGGTTGTTTCTGCTTTGAACGGTACTGAGATTGCGGATATATATTGGTCTTTTCATCGTGGCCGTCCATGGCCAGACGTTTTTGGTGGCTACACGAGGAAGTTCGTTGGACTCCACATAGCCGCACATGGCATTGGAACTACCGCTAGCGTCAACACTACGGTGCCAGTAAGTACTCGCTCAAATCCATTGAGTTGCGCCCGTCTCGTCACCAGAACTTTTTTGAGTCGCGCAATCGAACCTAATTGACGAAAATAGAAATTTCTCGACGAGCTAGAGTCGTTTTTTAGACAAGCACGCAGCGATCGTGTGGAGATTCTTGATAGCCCGATGGTAACTTCAGGACCTGAGGCTGCGAAAATTACCCAACATTACCGAAATGTAAGCTTTATCAGTTACCAAAGTTGCTGAACACTCCGTTGAAAAGGAATAGTTTTTCGATACCGAATATCCTATATACAAACATTTAAGTATAAAGAGGCCTCTAATGGCTGGGACCGAATATCGGGTAAAAATCCTCGACCAGATTCGGGCCATCAGAGCTTGGAGAGAGGTAGGTCTATAGCCATCCCCATCACGCCCCTCAGCAGCCATATTTCGTACCATCTCAGTGACTAAAAATGACTTCCTTATTTGGAATTTTCAACATATAGCAAACCATTGCCGACCTCGGGACCAAAGTCAAGGGATTCACTGGGCTGCAATCCTACCCTATATTACCTTACACAGAAAAGGCTTACAATGAAGCACTGAAGCTATATAGTGCTTGATATTGCAAATATAATTAGCGAGTTGAATAAAAGAGGTCTCGCTCGGACTAAACTTGTAAAGCGCCGCATTATTAGGATCATCTACCTTAAGCTTATAGCTCGCGTGGGCACTCAGAATACCTGCTTTTTTATATACCAGCCAGCCCGGTTGACGTTTCTCTGGCGTGCGTCTAAATGCGTTCTGAAGTTCGTTAGCAAGCAAAGTAAGTATAATAAAGTTATAGGGTTCGAGGGTTTATAAGCAGGCACTTGCCCCTATTTATTTATTTTTTCAGTAACTTTTTTGGGTCTTTTAAACCATTATTTGTTAATAACATGCTCCATAATAAGTATACTATAATCACTAGGGTTGTAACCTTGCTCCTTCACCTTACATAGTATAATTAGTAGTATAATAAAGCTCCGGTGATGCCAGACTTAGCAGTAACACCTGTTTGTTTGCCCCCGGCCCACGTGCTCACACCAACTTTTAATATTTGAGCTGGTAGCTGCCATCGCGCGCAGCAATATCGCTCGTCCGGCGATACGGGACCGGCTCTCATTGGCCGTCACTCGCTGCCGCCCTGCCAACACACCAATGCAGGACGTTGCAATAGCTAAGATACTGGACCTTCTGGATAGGTAATAACTACTTAGCAGTTTTTGAGTTAAGTCAGTGTTGTAATTTGAGCAGGCAGGCTAATAGTGTTGTCTGTTGGTTATATTACCGGTTTGATAGTTTGATTTAGGTGCATACCACTTTTGGCCCGCTTGCCTCGACCAAACGAATCTCAAAATGAAAATAGTATCGTAATATTTTATATTATGGTAATTTTCTTAAGTTTCGAAAGCAGCCAGGAATCTCTGTGTTGCAGTCGCAAAAAGCCCCTGTCAGTTACAACAGCCTGGTAGGGTTTGGAGAGCTGGCTCGCCCTCCTAGACATCTGTGATCCTCAGCATATCAGCGTAACCCGCACCCCGTTTGTTCGAACACGACACCTTCTACCTGAAATCACAAGGATTATTGATTCGCCACCGAACGCTCATGGATACCCCGCAGGATCAGTTCGCCGCCATGAAAGAGTACCAGCGGGCTTCCGGTGTGGACCTGGCGGCTGTTCAGCTGCCGGAGCTCGGCGACATAGACTCCCTCAGGCGCGAAATTGAGGACAGTCAGTCGCGATTCGAGGGGTATCGGAATGCCCGGGGCTCGTTGTGGAGTTCTCTGAACGCTGTCCTGGGCCCCGTGGAGGCGTTAGGAGGGGCGGTCGCTGAAGGGACCTCTGCGGTAGGTGTGGCAGCGGATCACAGAAGGTGACTCAGGAGCTGACGGACCCTCAGGTCTTCCCCGCGTCGACGGCCATCATGGGGGCGGTCTCGGTGCTCATCAGGGCGGCGAGAGGCGTCAGCCAGTCTTACGACTACCTCCAGGAGCTTTTCGACGATACGAAGGTGATACTGGCGAGGCTCAAGATCCACGCAAGGAAGAACATCTCCCTGGAGTTGCGCGCCGTTTTCATAGAGATCCTGTCCTGCATTTTAGAGATTATCGGCGTCTCGACCAAGTATGTTGCCGACGGCCGAGCGAGTATGTCGGTGCCATCGCTGAACCTCACGACTCGCTGAATGCCGCTTGCTGAACGCGCTCGTGATGATGCAGAACGATTCGTGAAAGGGATTTTCCGGCCTGACGATGACCCCGCGTCCCAGCTGAAAGAGCGGCTGAAGAAGCTCGTCGATCAGGAGACCGCGATTGTCGGGGCGCTGAGCCTGGACGTCACCATTGACGTCCTGACGCAGACTATGTTGACGGGAGACGTATCGAGGAACATAGACCTGAAGATAAACAATATCGTCGACTCTCTCGGGAAAATTTTCGAGCAACTCGGAGGTAACGTCCCGCCAACGACGCACCGACGACGAATGGCAAGACATCTGAGCTAACGCGACGCCGCATTCGTAGCAGGTAAAGACGCAGGTACTTCCTCTGACGGAGTTTATTCCTACTCCCCTGCGCACAGCAATACGGTCTCAAGCTAACCTTCCCGCAGCCCCGGTGAAGATCAAGGCGATCAACTTTGTCATCCCGCTTCGCATGCCCTTCCCGCGGAACAGTGCTTTCACCGGTAGGGAGGAAGAGCTGAGGGCAATCGACAAGTGCTTCACGGAATCAGCCTCCGGAGACGCACCGGCCGTCTGCGCACTCATCGGCACTGGGGGGATGGGGAAGACTCAGATCGCTCTCCAGTACGCTTACCAGCACGGCGATCGTTTCACAGCTATCTTCTGAGTATCGGCGGCGACCGAGAAAGCCGTCCGCACCTCGTTCGTAAACATCATGCAGCATATTGTCGAAGAACAAGCAAGGGTATCCTAGCCTGAATCCGCTCCCGACTATGAGACCCTCAGCATAAGACTCAGCATTCCGGGGTTGATAAACGATAAAGGCATGGTCAGTTCTGATCCGAAAATCACCAATAATATCCAATCTGTTTTATTCCACTAGCTCCAGTTACCCGGCAACCGAAAATAACTATTGATCTTCGATAATGCGGATGACTTGGAGACGTTCTCGGTTCAGAAGTACTTTCCGAAGCACGGGGGTGGGGCGATCTTTGTGACCAGCCGCCGACCGGAATTTTCGCACTGCGCAGAGCAGGTGGAACTGGATGGGTTGGATGGGGAGAACGCAGTCAAATTACTGTTACGTCTGGCACGGTCGCCAGACACCGCGGAAGGTACGAGTGTCCCCGAGGCGATATACTGATGACGTTCTAACGTTTGATGGTGCAGCTGACAGAGATGGTGCGACGGCGGTCGTCGAAAAACTGGGGTTCATGCCGCTCGCGATCAGCCACGCGGGCTGTTTCATGCATGAAGCGAAGGTCTCCGCGAGAGAGTACCTGCGATATTACGAAGGGGCTTTCATGACCGTACAGTCCAGAAAGCCAAAGCTCGGGTGGAACTACCGGAATGACACGGCCGCAACGGCTTGGGAGCTGTCCTTCTCGGAAGTCCGAAAGCAGGACGAGGAGGCAGCGTCGTTGCTGCTCACCTGTTCGTACCTCAGCCCGAATGAAATCTCGGAGAACCTATGGGAAGACGAGGAGTGCGACACGGAATCTCAACTCCGACGTAAGTTCGTCCCTCTCGGATCGTTTGACAAGGTGTACTAAGACTTCCAGCAGACAAGAACAGAATCTCGCTCCTGGTCTCATACTCCCTGATCAAGAAAAGTCATGCGGGGGCATTTTCCGTCCACCCCGTTGTGCACACCTGGGCACGGGAACGGTTAGACAACGCGGACCAATTGCGAGTCATGGGGAGTGCCATGAAATTGATTGGGAAAGCTCTTGGACAGCAAAAACTCTCCCGATCGAGCAGCGAGTGGGACGGCCGGGAAGAGAGAAGGATGGCGGGACACGCGGAGCACATTGGTAGGTACCTGAAGCCTAAGTTCGCGGAGTTCCTCGAGCACGGAGAAGAGAGCTTCAAAAACGACACGCTTGATATTATCCACAAGATTGCGGGGATCTTTAGTAGTCAGGGCAAGTACGACGAGGCCATGCAGTGGTATGAGCGGGCCCTCGCCGGCAGAGAGAAAACTTTGGGCACAGACCACGCGGAGACTCTTACAATAGCCAATAATATAGCGTGGGTCTTTAGCTATCAGGGTAAATACACTGAGGCCATGCAGTGGTACGAACGAGCTCTTACTGGTAGAGAGAAGGTTTTAGGCAAGGACCATTCAGATACCCTCGCGACAGTTAGCAACATAGCGTGGGTATTCAGCAGCCAGGGCAAGTACAATAAAGCTATGCAGTGGTACGAGCGGGTCCTCGCTGGCGAAGAGGCTTTGGGCAAGGATCATGCGGTGACCTTAGCAACAGTCAACGACATGGCATTGGTATTCAGCTACCAAGGCAAGTACGACGAGGCTATGCGGTGGCACGAGCGGGCCCTCACTGGCAGAGAGAAAGTTTTGGGCAAGGACCACCCGGAGACCCTCACGACAGTTAGCAACATGGCAGGAGTCTTCAGCAGGCAGGGCAAGTACGACAAAGCTATGCAGTGGCACGAACGGGTCCTTGCCGGCAGAGAGAAGGCTTTGGGTAAGGACCACCCGGGGACCCTGGCAACAGTCAATGATATGGCGGGAGTCTTCAGCTGCCAGGGCAAGCACAACGAAGCCATGCAGTGGTATGAACGGGCTCTTATTGGCGAAGAGAAGACTTTAGGGAAGGATCACCCGCGGACTCTCACGACAGTCAATGACATGGCGTTGGCCTTTAGCAGGCAAGATAAATATGACGAAGCTATGCAGTGGTATGAGCGGGCCCTTGCCGGCAGAGAGAAAGTTTTGGGCAAGGACCACCCGGAGACCCTCATGACAGTCAATGATATGGCGGGGCTCTTTAGCAAGCAGGGTAAGTATGATGAAGCCATACAGTGGCACGAGCGGGCCCTTGCCGGCAGAGAGAAAGCTTTGGGCAAGGACCACCCGGATACCCTCACGACAGCCAACGACATCGCCCTCATCCTCGACAGTCAAACCAAACGCAATAAACCTCAGCCACAATATAAGCGAACTTTCAATAGATTTACAAAAGCTTTCGGCAAAAACCATCCCTCAAAGTTCAAAGCCGATCATAGCATTTAATCAAACCTCAGCGACCAAGCCAGTTAAAACAAGACCAACACAACCCATTTGGACTTCAGCTCATTGTAAAATAACTTCAATCAACGGCCATGGATAGTGCACGAAATCCACTGCCGAACTGGCTGTAGTGATGACTAGCACCTGTTTACCCACCTCCTCAGTAGCCTTCCTGGGTCTTCCAGACCACTATTCGTCAACAGCGTGCTCCATAATAAGTATAGTATAGTCACTGGGGTTGTAACCTCGCTCCTTCACCTTACATATAATAAAGCTCCGGGCGATGCCAAACCTAACAGCAACACCCGCTTGTTTGCCCCCGGCTCCCACCAACGTTAATATTTGAATTTGTTTGTATGGAGTGGTAATTCGTCGCCCAGTAGTCATAGTAGTGTTAGTAGCAGTATTTGGACGCTCGAAAGCGATGGTAGTGGTAGTGACGGCGGTGATGGTCAAAACGCAGCGCGGCGCTGTTATTCGACCGCCATGCCCCGATAGCCATAAATTATTTATTTATTTACAAAATGGGGCGTTAATTTTTTGGCAAGCCTTCGTAGCTAAACAAATCCTTCGCTTTAAATTGATCTCGTGACCAAACATATGAAAACATAATTTGTCAGTTTAGTAATCTTGCCCCAAATCTGCAAACCGTCATATTTGAATATGATGAAGATGAATTGCAACAAAAAGCCCTTTCGTTGGCCGGCATACAACCAAGGGTCTGGAAAGGGTCCAAATCCATGGAACAAGCACCTACGACCTACTCTAACTAGTTCTCAGACGGGTACTCTCCTGCCAAACCCAATGTGTCTTAAGACCTTGGAGACGCAGAATTGTCATAGTGTGTAAGAAGAAGATACGACTATACATTTGTGTGTAGCGAGGGCGAAAGGCCCATTCGCCTAACTTATCGACTTATGAGTTTAGTCTGCTATGGCTCCTAGATAAAAGTTAAGACCAGATTGCGCGAAGCAATATGGAAAAAGTATAGAAATAGATTCGTTGAAGGAATAGTATAATAATTATAACACTAAAATATGGTCTCGTTGTAACTGGGTGATATAGGTAGCCTCGAACCATGCGTGGATATGAATGCCCCGAATTGGTTGCTGGGTAAATGTGCGGGGTGACCTTGAGCTGAAGGGCGCAACCGCCATGAACCAACCGTTGCGAAACAACTGCCATCCGAATCCGTGGAAGCTCGGTGGCGGCCTGGAATTCCAAGCATAATCATTCTCGGCCACACCGCGGCCGCAGGCTGTGTGGCCTTTTGTCGGGCGCTCGGTGTTGTCTCTATCAACATACGCCTTTAATCAACTCGTAGCCTCTAAGATTTCACACTTTATGATATGCAGCAGAAAATGACTCTCCAACAAGCGAATGGCCGTCTGGTTCAGTGGACTAAGCCAATAAATCCTCAGATGGTCCACTGGCTAAGATACTGGATCCTCTGAATAGGTATTATATTGGACTTTCTGGGTAGGTAGTAATTACTTCGTAGTTTTTTTGTAGAGTCAGCATTGTAATTTGGGCGGTCAGGCTAATAGTGTTGTCTATTGCTGGTTTGATAGCCCGCTTACCCGGTTCCGGAGGGTGGCAAGGGTCCTAGAAAGGCCTTAAGGGAAGCGATCTGTGGAGGACTCCAGCGCTGTGACAGCGATTTTCGGGACCGCCCATTCCTTGCCGAGGGAGCATCTTGCTAAGAAGCTAAACAGGTGTCACTGGCCGCCACTCGCTGCCACCGGCTGTGTAGCTGATGAGTATTTGGGCTTGGTCGGTTGAGGCAAACCAGTCTTCGACACCGCGATGTCTAAAAGCTCGACGGCCATTAATACGTAATACAATAATACCTTAGTTCAGAATGCCAGGGGCGGGCTACTGCATACAAATCTGTTACAAGATATACATTTTTGTACTGTTGCATGCTGGAGGACAGTTTTGTATAATCTTGTATTACATAGCTAAGCTATATAGCCTCTTCTAGACTACTATTACAATCCACCCATGAAAGATGCAACCGTCCATCTCCATCTTTGGAGTATGGTTGGGCGCCATATTTAAGGACTACCCCAACTCTTTCGTCGCCTTTTTCGGCGACTCGCGATACTTTGGGTCTAACTAACCCCGATTTAATAAGAGATCCCGCCTTAGAGATAAAGAAATCTTACTCTCTGCAATGATCAAGAGTAACAGCATCGGCCATGAGTCCGGCGATAACCTGTTTACATGTCACCGAACTCACTAAACCCCCTATAAAAGTCAAAAATGAAGGCATCAGCCGTCACTTCATGCCTCAAGTAGTGCTTAACGACCGTCTCGCGACCCCTCTTAATGAATGTTCCCAACCTGTCCACCTGGCCGGTTGGCTACTGATGGCTTGCAGCCGTTGCGTACTAAATGTAGTTTGCAAGGCACTCTAGTTGCCTAAGATTTACTGGACCTATCTACCATCTTCTATCCAATGGGTAAGATAGCAATGCTTAGATAGATAAAGACGTGGAGGCCTATGAGGCTAGTATACAAGAAAGACTTTCCCGACTTCCAGCCTTAAACGGTTTCGCGGACGACTAACCTTGACTCAGAATAGGGCTATCAATTTTAATCAAAACACTCGCTATGCAACGAGACCATCACATAGACTCCAAAAGTAGGGTCTTGTAACCAGACGGGACGCAACGAAAACTTATATATTATGCCTTCTATTTTGCCCTCAGAAAATCTTCTTTGGTAAATATATACTCGCCGAGCGTACTCTTTTATGTCTAAAGAACCGCAGTTTGGCTGCCATTGCATTTCCGTTGCATGCAATTGTAAAGGCTGTCAACACTTCTGGTTGCGCGGGAAAGAACAAGTCAACATCAGGCTGTGCATATGCACGTTGACCGAAAAGAGCGATTTAGATCCTGCCAACTCAGAGGTAAAATGTGATACGGGGTGGAGTAAACGTCTTTATCTAATATCTCTTAATCCTCGGATTCCTCACCTGAGCAATTATTGTTATCGAGTATCGATACCGGTTCCATAATCGCCGCTGCCTATGATACGGAAACTTCAATAAAGCTGACAGGGACTCCCAAAACGAATTTACAATATGACAACAGAAAGAGGACAAAACGTCGACGGACCCACAGCACAAGAATGGTCACCGAGGCCAGGCCTATCCTCTAGCCTCCAGACTAACCAATCCGCGATGTCCGCGCACCAAGCTCCTAAGCCTCAAAAATCTCATAGCCATTACAGCGTAGGATGGGTTTGCGCGCTTCCCAAGGAGCAGACGGCGGCTATAGCGATGCTAGACGAGAGACACGATAATCTCCCGAACCCCTCGAGGTCCAACGACGACAACTCTTACGCTTTAGGATCTATCGGGTCACATAATATTGTCATTGCTTGCCTGCCCAAAGGCAAGATTGGCACCGTTTCCGCGGCCAGTGTCGCTATGAATATGATTCGTACTTTCCCAAATATCAAGTTTGGTCTTATGGTGGGCATCGGTGGTGGTATTCCGAATAAAGGCAAAATCAGGCTTGGCGATGTAGTGGTCGGCACGCCTACAGATCGATTTCCAGGTGTTATTCAATGGGATATCGGCAAGACGACTCAAGGCGGGTTCGAGAGGACTGGGGCTCTTAATAACCCCCCGGGCTTCATCTTAACAGCTTTGAGCAGATTGGGGTCGGGCCAGGAGTTAAGGGGGTCCAAAATATCTGAATATTTAGATCAGATGATAGCAAAGTTCCCAAGACTTACGAAGTATCTAAGGTCCGAATCCTTAGAGGATATCTTGTTCAAGTCAAGTTACGGTCACGTAGATATATCCTCTGCAGTCTCTGAGGAAGAAGCGAATGAGAATAATGAAGACGAGAGCGACGACGAGGAGGAAGAAGGAGAAGAAGAAGGAGAAGAGGGTGAGAACTGCCAGCATTGCGACAAATCAAAGGTCGTGAAGAGAAAGGCTAGAGATATGCAAGTTCACTACGGCCTAATCGCATCAGGAAACCAAGTTATCAAAGATGCCAAATTTCGAGACAAACTGAATAACGATCTTGGTGGTAAAGTACTCTGCGTGGAAATGGAGGCAGCGGGGCTTTTGCATAATTTCCCTTGCATTGTTATTCGAGGTATATGCGACTATGCGGACTCGCACAAGAATAAAGTCTGGCAGGAACATGCCGCGGCTGTTGCTGCGGCGTTTGCAAAGGAACTTTTGGAGTACATACCGGCGGATGACGTCGACGGAGTGGACCCGGCGCGGGACGTGATTCAGAGCGGTATGTCTTTTTCATCAGCATTTATTAAAGTATGTTCAGTCGCCTCTAATAGTGCGCTAGTGACAAGGATTGAGGCAAAGTTCGAGCGAATGAATTCTAGGTTGAATAGGAAGGATGACCTCGAGATCCTCGACTGGCTCACACCGACTGACTACAGCAATCAGCAAATCGACTACCTCAATCAACGACAGCAGGGAACTGGCGAGTGGCTTTTAAACTCTAACGAATACCAGAATTGGTTGGACGCAAATAAGCAGATATTATTTTGCCCAGGCATTCCCGGAGCAGGGAAGACAATTCTTACGTCAAGCGTCATTAACGATTTAACTACCAGATTTTCTAACTCGAAAACTGGTATCGCATATATCTATTGCAACTTTAGACGGAAGGACGAGCAAAACATCCAAAACTTATTAGCAAGTCTACTAAAACAGCTAGCGTCCGGCCAACCTACTCTTCCAGCCGCTGTGAAAGGGATGTATACCGATAATATCGAGAAAAAGAGACGACCCTCAAGGGATGATATCGTCAGGGTCCTTGAGTCTGTATGCGGAGAATATGAAAGATCTTTTATCGTCGTCGACGCCCTCGATGAATGCCAGACATCGAATAATTGCCGGGAAATCTTTCTTTCGAAGCTTTTTCAATTCCACTCTAAATGTGGTACAAATGTCTTTGTCACTTCCCGAATGCTTCCGGAGATCACAGAAAAGTTTGAGAACTGCGGGAGACTTGAGGTCCGTGCGCACGCCGAGGACGTGCGAAAATATTTAGACACCCAGATATCAAACTCGGGGGTGAAACGGTTAATGAATCACCGAGAAGAAATCAAGACTGAGATAACGAGGATTGCTGATGGGATGTAAGTTCCCCTTTATGGCGAGCCAAACGCCTCACGAGGTATATCATTTCATTTGCAAAAAAGCGAGAGAATAACTGTGAATTTCACGAGTTCATGTACATTTGTGCAGTCGCCAAACTGGGCACCACAACACCGGTAGACAGGTGGTAGTCGGCTGCACGCAGGTCGGGCGGTACGCTTGCCAGATGTACACTGACTGGCTGTGTTATTATTCGCCTGTTTATTCAGCTTTCTGCTTAGCTGTCTGTTCATTTGGCTGCCGATAGCTGTTGTTGTGGTGCTCTGTGTGCCTAAGTGAGATGCTATTAAAATAGATCAACTAACTGATGTCTGAGTAGGTTCCTCCTTGCGCAACTCCATTTTGAAGCTATAAAAACCAAAACGTCACTTACACAACTGAGAAACGTTTTGAGAACTATTCCGATAGGGGAAAGGGCGTATGACTGTGCTTACGAAGATGCTATGGCAAGGATTGAAGGTCAAAATAAGGACTTAAAAGATCTAGCACATAAGGTTCTATGGTGGATCATCCGCGCAAAGAGACCAATCACTACGTCAGAACTAAGGCACGCACTTGGAGTTGAAATTGGCCAGCCTAAATTTGATGAAGACAATTGCCCCGAGGAGACAGAAATGGCTTCTGTATGCGCTGGATTGGTGACAATTGATCAAGAAAGCCAGATTATTCGACTAGTGCATTATACGACGCAAGAATATTTTGATCGAACATGGCAAGGATGGTTCCCTAATGCTGAGACGAATATCACAGAAATATGCGTTACTTACTTATCATATGACATCTTCGAAGGTCCGAGTTTAACTAAGGAGGACTTTGAAGCGAGATTAAAATCGTGCCCCCTATATGAATACGCAGCAAACTACTGGGGGTATCACGCTGGTATATCTTCAATTGGGAATACTCCGTTGGTAATGGTTTTTCTTGAAAAAAGAGGCGCAGTATCAGCTTGCGGTCAGGTTTTGATATCACCCAGTTTCTACAGACATATTAATGCAAAACTTGAAGGATGGACAGGAGTACACCTTGCAGCATACGCCGGAGTGTATGAATCTATGATGGGCATGCTCGACAGGGGCGTGGATTTGGAGGCTAAAGATAGTTATAAGGGCTGGACGCCGTTAGTGTGGGCTATGCGGGAGGGGCGTGAGGCGGTAGTGAGGTTATTAATAAATAAAGGTGCAAATTTGGAAACTAAAGAGATGTGGGGTCAAACGCCATTAATGTGGGCTGCGGTGAATGGGCATGAGGCGGTGGTGAGGTTGTTAATAAAAAAAAGTATAAATCTGGAGGTTAAAAGTAAATAAAGGAAGACGCTGTTAATATTGGCTGCAGAGAATGGGCATGAGGCGGTGGTGAGGTTGTTGATAGAGAGAGGTGTAGACCTAAAGGTTAAAGATATTGATTGGGGTTATATGGCGTTAACTTTGATTGCGGAAAATAGGCATGAGGTGGTGATAAAATTGTTAATAAAAAAAGGTGTAGATCTGGAGGTTCAAAATGGGTGGGGTCAGATGCCGTTAATATGGGCTGCGGCGAATGGGCATGAGGCGGTGGTGAGGTTGTTGATAGAGAGTGGTGTAGATCTGGAGGCTAAAAATAGATGGGGCCAGACAGCGTTAATTTTGGTTGCGGAAAATGGGCATAAAGCGGTGGTAAGGTTGTTGATAGAAAGAGGTGCAGATCTGGAGGTTCAAGATGGGTGGGGTCGGACGCCGTTAATGTGGGCTATGAAGGAGGGGCATGGGGCGGCGGTGAAGTCGTTGATAGAGGGAGGTGCGGACCTGGAGGTTAAGGATATTGTTTGGGGTCAGACGCCATTAATGTGGGCTGCGGCGAATGGGCATGAGGCGGTGGTGAGGTTGTTGGTTGAGAGAGGTGTAGACCTGGAGGTTAAAGATATTGATTGGGGTTATACGGCGTTAATCTTGGCTGCGGCGAATGGGCATGAGGCGGTGGTGAGGTTGTTGATAGAGAGAGGTGTAGATCTGGAGGTTAAAAGCAAATAGAAGGAGATGCCATTAATATTAGCTGCAGAAAACAGGCATAAGGCGGTGGTAAGGCTGTTGATGGATAGAGATGCGGATCTAGAGGTTAAGGATCAGGAGGGCTGGACGCCGCTAAGTTTGGCTGCGGGGAACGGGCATGAGGCGGTGGTGAGGCTGTTGATGGATAGAGGTGCGGATCTGGAGGTTAAGGATCAGGATGGCTGGACGCCGCTAGAGTGGGCTACGGAGAACGGACATGAGGCGGTGGTGAGGCTGTTGATGGAACGAAAGATTTCGTTTAACCAATCTTAGGAATAGTTGTTGGTATACCTCCTCCCACCCATCTTCTAACCCACCCCATCTTTTATACAAACCCCCAGAAGGAAAAGTTTCCCCATGTCGTGATCATGTATATATTTGCTACTTGGGAATTACTGCTGGACAGATAGTGCGTAGAAGTCTGTGGGTTTAAACAAAGCGGCAAAGGGACATTAGGAATGCCTATTAATTAATCTGTCGTAAGTCTTCAAGAATAGGGGTTACAAACTGCATTATTACAAATATCATACCTCATCTCCGGACACGTATGAAGAAAGATATATATGTACACAGCTATTCCTATCCTAATATATATGAAAAGGAAAAACGAGGTGAATTACCAGGAATTCGAAAAGACTCGAACTACGAGGGCTATTAGGATTTACATTGCATCTGATTTAGAGCTTGCGTTTTCCTTGTTCACGACGGGATTGCAGCGTGCTGGCCTTAGGAGGATGACGTGACTTTTATGACATTAGAAACTGGGATACATTTAGCTTAACTCGGTCTTCTGAGACTTGTTGATCAAAGATATCAAGCAGGCCTATTGGACAGCATCGAAAGTTTGAAGTTGAAAGACATTCAAGGCCTACTAGTTTCCCGCTCGTCTTATTTGAGAGGCCGCATGCAATCTAGTTCGATGGAGTTTCGAGAGGACATGTTGTGGCCATCCACTTCCATCCTAAAACACGACTTAGGATCTAGTTAGCACAGAAATAGGTTTAAGGGAATTTAAAAAAAAAGAAAATTTCATCAATGCACGAGTCCTGATGTTAAGTTCTGTAATTGAATCAGCCAACGAAGTATCAATATTTGTGCGTACAGGAGGCCAATTGCGAACACTTAAATTGTAGACGATTCTTTTGGGTGATTTTGAACCGACTGTATATCCGAATTCACCAAGTTTTGGTGTCGGACTGTTTGGTGCACAGTTGGTATGTGCGGCTGTAGGGTGGACATGATGAGCATAGGTATTTACATGATTTACACTAGTAGCCGAGTAAACTTTAAACCCCTTTCTCCGCGTGCGGTGCACATGCCACGTGATCGGATAGCCATCGTGTGAACTCGCCACATTCGCAGGTATGTACAGGTACCATTCATCTTATAGCATAACACTACTCACGGTCAACTAATAAACTCGCCATAGCCCGTTAGCGTCGGCCAGATTTGCAAAGGAATAGGGATGCGTCGGAAACGTTAGGAAAGAGTGGCTTGCATTCAGTACCTTACAACCCGCAATTAAATGGCAATATCGAAGCTGCCGGTGCGTATACACGAATTATAAAGTGCGGCATTAGTATAGTCTTAAATACTCTTACCTTGCAGAAACCCTCAAAAAATTATAAGAATGATCTCCCATGCGAGATAGCAATACCATCCATTGATAATCGCGATCTTGATCAGAGAGTCATTAGAGGACTGTACACGAGAGCATGTTTCTGACACTAAACAGGGTAGAAATATTCCTAGCTCTCCCGACGATTTTTCACCTCTCACGATTTGCTAGGTAGTGAGGCTAGATTGGTCTATTTTTGAGAATAAGCCCATCCGATTACATGTAAACAGGAATTTTTACACCTTGAAAATTATTGCGGCTTTTCCGTAGACTGTTGCCTCGGGATGCAGCCTGGTTGTATTTGAGGATTCGCTGAGATTTGTAATCGAATTGTAGTACTTTTCTAGGCTGCGAGATAAACCAAAGGAGCTTTGGGATGAACTGGTAGGATTGTCGAAGTTTGAAGGTAGCATAGAGCAAAATTTGCAATCGTTCGTATCTGCGTACAAAGTGAGATTGTCTTCTAAATCTGGGTGTAAGTTGTATGATCCGTTAAGTTTCCCGTTCAGGGTTCGCCCCAAAGCGGCATACAGATACTCGTTCGGAATTTGGTAGGAGGCGGGGTATTCCCCCCCACCTGACCTCGGAATTAAGGGGCTATCCAATGGTTCCGTAAACGTACCCAACTTCAGGTCCGGCATAACGTTCGATTTCTGGTAGCAAGGGAAATCGTCGTTATGGTTCGCATTCAAAGCGTCGCACTCTCCACTATTGCCACTGACGAGAGGATACGGCCGCCAATATATCAGTTAACTATCGCGCCCTCCCAATAGGCTGAAGAAAGACTTCCTTGGGATTCACGACTGAAAAGTAAGAGTGGTATTACTCGCCCCGTCCACATATTGATTATCTTTAAGATACCAAGTAGGCGCAAAGCCCTTCCATCGATAGATAATCGCGCCGTTATCTCCTCTGAGAATCATAATAGCGGTAATTTTTACTTGAAGATATAAGAGCGGGAAGTTTAAATAAGGAAAAGAAGCATCTGAAAGTTTTTGGTAGAAATTCACATAATTTGGGAATTCTAACGAGACTATAGATCTAGTTTAAGGATTCGTCCAAGATATTCTCCTAGATATTTGTCGATACGCAGTTTGATATGCTCATAAGTATGGTGTAAATCTAGCTCGGAAACTGTTAAAATCTTCAGAATTGTATAGATCGAGAGATACCTCGAAAAGGTCGGGAAGTTCATACGGTACAATTGAAACAAGCTCTACATGCTTACAGCCCTATGGATAAAATAAAATTCACCAAATAACACCAAATTCGATAACAATCTTCGGATAAAATGGAGCAGTATATCTCACACGAAGATTTCTACTTTAAAGCTGGTTTGCGAGACTAAGTATATCTAAGATTCGTTGGATATAATATATTAATATAATATCGGCTGCATGGCTTTATAATGCGGCAACACGCGCAACCAACCCGCGAAACCCATCAGAACCAGCAACCCTCATGGACAATAAAATGCAAAAAAGTTGGTCTGACGTTGAAAAGGGTCAAGAAGCTCGTTAGCCACTACTGCGACTTCGCGTCGTCCGGCGATACGAGACCGGCTCTCATTGGCTGTCACTCGCTGCCACCGCCCTGCCAACACATCAATGCAGTACGTTGCGGTAGCGTTATCACTTCGCAAATTTGTCCCACCGTAGCAGCCTGTAAAATTTGTTTCTTATCAGACCCAACAGAAGATGTGTTTTCAAGTAAATGACCGTCTGGTTCAGTGGACTGAACCAATCATCATTCTCAGTGGCTAAGATACTGGATCTGGACAGGTAACTAGTAACTAGCGCTAGTAATGTATTGCTGTCAATATGTCCGACTTTTTATAATGAGCCAGTGTTGTAGTTTGTATAGTTTGAGTTACTAAGAAGTTAATGGTGTCTCGTACAACGCCTTGATTCTACTACAGGTTTGATAGTTTGACTGAGGTGCATGCCACTTTTGGTCCACTGCGTTCGTTACGAGGCAAGCGACAAAAGTGTACTTTGCTTGTTGTGGGTCCTCGTATTACCTTGTCGGTCCTAGTGAATAATGCGAAAATGCAAAAGACCAGGCTGCACGAATTTGGAGATACAGCTTTCCGCCGAACCCACCAGCTGCCAGACTGGCTCCAAAGATGCTTTTGTTAAGGCAAAGGCACACAAGGCTGAAAATGAGGAATCATGCAAAAATGCAGTATGGTCCATAGTATTTGAAGGATCCAGACACGGTTATCTTGAAGTTATAATCTTGCTTTACGTGTAGATTTCTTCGACACCTTTTGCTACGTATACACCATAAACAAGAGAAAAGCCCTAAGCATATACTATACCCGTCCAAATATATACTCGAAAAGTTTAAACCATGAGCTCAAGAACATACATCGTCTTCGACCAGGACTATGCCGCCGCCGACCTCAAGCGCCTCCTCGGAGCTGTCGTGGTAAACCCAAGCCGGCCACTCGATCTCTACACCCCAAAAGTAGAACGTACGCAATCACTAGCATATATCGACAAATACCGGCTTGCGCCCAGGAAAGAGATGTCAGCAAACATCGAAACCACGGCCATCCGTGGGACAGGCGCGGGGCTCTCACTGGCTTCGCTTTTCAGCTTGGATGGAGAATGGGAGACCAACGATACGTATAAATTGACTAGCGCCGAGATAACTACATTTTCCATTGAGCAACACGCCGAGGCGTTTAAAGCACTTAAAGCAGCCCACGGACCGGATATCAATAAAATTTTCAGGGAACCTGGGGTAAAAGGCAGGACGGTTTATATGCTCGTGGGTTTCAAAGTGGCAAAAAGCCCGGAGACGTCCAGGATATCAGGGCAAACAAAGAAAATTTCAGCGTCCGTGAGCTCGGAAGGCGCTGTAGCGATTTATACTGGGATTCCTCTACCTATTGGTGCTGAGGTTTCGGGGTCAAAAAGCATCACTTGGGAGACCGCAGTTAGCTCGTTTGTGGATGAGGACCGAGCCTTCGCGGGGCAGTACATCAGAATCGTCCAAAAATCGGGTGGTATCACAATTTCAAACGGTCGCATTACGCTCGAGAGGATGATTATACAGAAAGGAACCGCTTCACATAGCAAGAGGACACTGGCATTTAGTCTAGGCAGTAGCAAAGATGATACTGATAATGACGGTGAAGAGGGAGATGACGATGAAGATGATGACGATGAAGATGCAATAGGCGAGCATGTGGAAAGCAAAGGCTCTGACGAGGAGGAAGATACCATCTGTTAAATCGATCCGTGTCCAATTTAACCTCAGTTGTTCACTCATTCTGAGAAAGGAATTAGCACTATGAGTGCACAACAAAATACCGGCCTTTTGCTGAGCGATGTGATTAAACAATATAGACCTCAATACCAATTTAAGTATAATACTCCTGTCGAGTAAATTATTACATAATCGAGGATACCTCTAAGTTAGAATTTAGGAGGGGTATCCTCTGGCAAAGTCCTGAGAATTGTTGGTTGAACAGCTGATCGGATCTCAGCCGCACCCAGGTTCCGAATGCAGCTCAGCCGAAGGATCCTTGATATGACCCTATCGATAAAACCTTTCTCAACTCCAATATCCTACGCTGTATGTTATTAGATTTTTTCTGTTTCCTAAAATCAACCAAACATCGATATACCTCATCCCGCCTTACTATATTTAACTCGAGCTAGCAGTTTCGATGACACGACAAGTCGCGATACATTACTTGAGGCTATTTGCAGGAAAATCGCCCGGAAATATTCCTTCGTGGGCTTTTGAACTCCACAATGGGGCCCGGTCGAGTTCGGGCACGATACAAGATCCCTTCTATGGCTCTTCTGAGCAAGAAGAAGACCTAAGATGGCTTCTGGAAGAACATCCTATCATGAGTCCCTTCGAACACGCCAGAGCGGCAAGGTCAAAAGCTGCTATCGAGTTTTATGGCTCCGAATTACACCGACAACTTCAAACCGCCATTATGAACGTCATTCCATGCGAACCAAAGCAGGAGAGGCGCCTGTCAATTCACTTGAGCATATCTGGAAACGGTGATGACTATTCCGTGTACTCGCTACATTGGGAAACATTAGAGCTACTTCCTGACTACGAATTTATCGTTGTTCGAACGATTGCATCCCAAAACCTAACTTTAGCACTGCAAGATGGTATATCTATATCCAAAGACACTGGCCAGGATTATAACCAAATTATCTTGCCGGGAATTGCCCCTAAAACCTCTAATATATGCAACGAAGGTCTAGGCATCGACAGTAGCACGCAAAATCCTCTCCGAATATTGTTCTGCACAGCTCGAGACGCCAGCCTTGATGATCGCGACATCCCCTACAGAATGATTTCACAGATCGTTCACAGTATAGTATCTCCTCTGATCAACCATAATCAAGTTGAAATGAACTTTGTCCGTCCTGGTACTTGGAAGGCTCTTAACAGTCATTTAGATATGAAACCACCAGGATACTATCAGATGGTTCATTTAGACGTACACGGGAAAGTAAATGAGAACAAGTATGCACCATAATCGGTTCTGGTAATTGGGGATCGATATACATCTAATTTTTTTAAATTATGGCATCCATAAGACTGATGTACAAAGTGCCTTCATCTACCTAGTTTCTGATAAAGACCCGTTAAGCATGACGACATACGAAGCATCTCGCCTAGGCAAACTTTTCTCCGACAAAAAAATCCCCTTGGTCATCTTAAACGCCTGCAAATCCGCAAAGTCAAGCTCTAGTTTGAAGACGAATCTGGCTGCCACCCTCGTTCGACAAGGTATCGGGTGCGTTATCGGGATGACCTTCGATTTGACTGTCTCTTCGGCTCCAGTGATCGTACCAACACTATATCAGCAATTATTTCGTTCTCGCGGTGATATAGTCACAGCCGTCTACAAAACAAAAAATTCTTTAACGAAAAATCCAAATCGTAAGGGTATTTTAGGCTCTGAAGTCAGCATTCCTGATTCAATTGTCTTGGCAGTGTATCAGAATGGCGAACGAAAATTCGAGTTATGGCCTACACTACCAGATACTACTTCCCCTGGTGGCCCGATCTCAGATATTAAACTATCACCAGAAACCGATACTGGAGTTATTGGTCGAGACTTTGATCTTTTGCTCCTCGAGACTTATCTTGCGTCCGAAAGTCACATTGTCGAACTAGTTGGTGCTTCGGGAGAAGGGAAATCAGTTTTTTTGGAGCATTGCGCCAAGTGGTGGAAAGAAACTGGCTTCGTTCATTCGGTCCTACTACTCGATAAGAACTACCGCCCTTCCTCTGGCAAAAGTTTATTAGAAGATTTGACTGAAAAAATATCCAAAGACTCTGGCGGGGGGGAAGCCGTAGAGGCACAAGACCAGAAACATCAGAAGCTTATAATTTTTGATGATTCTGTGGAACTCTTATCTTCATTGGCACCTCAAGGCAGTGATGAGCTAATCGACTGCCTTGGAGCGCAAAAAAACATATACGCGATATTCGTAACCGATGGAAGACCAATTTTCGATTTACCCATCTGCATATCCCATCCTTTGAGGCGACTCAGTCTTGCGACAGCCGCCGAAATAGCAGTTAATCTCATCAAGCAAAACGACCAGATCAAAATCAACTTCCACAACAGTCGTAACCATGTATATCTTGAGAGATGCATCTGGCTTCTTGGCAGAAATGCCCTCGCCATCACGCTGGCGTTTCGAGAATTCTCTCATGAGGATTTATACGAATTTTTCAAAACCCTTCTAGAAACACGCTCCTTTTCCTCATTCTTCAAAGGGCTAGAAGAGAAATCGATCATGGAACGAGTTGCGAACCTCTACAATCAATCGGTAAACATGGCTGAAAGGCTTATTCTCCTCTCTATTGGGCTGGCACGGCTACGGCTAAAGAGATCTCCCGAACATTTAATTGACGCGTTAGTATCAGAGAATCTCTTCGAGCGGTCTTCAGAGAGTGAAATTACTCCAGTGGCAATAGCATCCCAGTATAGTAAGCCTAATAGTTCGAGCTACAATTACAACTTCGCAAATGGTTTGTTTGCCAATATCCTACTCGCCTGGCTCTCTCCCATTGCATACTTCGTCTTCGCAATTTTTTCCTGGAAAGAATCCGAAAGAGGCCCCTACGACGCTGGGGGTGCGCATCATCCCTGTAACTATGCCTCCAAGTTCAAGGAAATCGTCACAAAACTTGAATCGGAAGGGCTTCTATACGATAGAAGCATGGATACCGACTATTACCACCTCCATCCTCTTCTTCCGTATTGTCTGACCATCGTGGCATCGCGAACAAAAGGGAAAATCCTTGAGCGGATAAACCGAGCATTTACGGAAAGCTACAGAATAATGAGCAAAGACTGGGCAATCGGCGATCTACCAGCTGTTTGGTCTTCTGGCCAAAATCTGTTCAGAGACCCGAATCCGGCTCGAGATGTCGTTTGTGAAGATTTCGCGAGCTGTCTGGCTGTAATACAGAGGACCATAGCAGCTGGTTATAGTACTTGGGAGGCAAAGTTTCCTTGGTTTATAGCAATACACCTCGGTGCCCAGTTTTGCACAATTCGGCGTGTGAACGTCTCTCAAGAAGAGGCAATGACAGTTTCAGACTTAATAGAAGAATATCTGCTAGAATACGAAAGGCCGACTCTCTTCAAACTCCCAATTACGGATTTCTATATAATCCAGGAAAGTCTTGGCAAACGACAAAGAGTAAACGGGGGCGCCCACATGTCAGGCTTAACATCATGTTTCCTGTCCATGTTCTTACAGAGGAATCCGCAAACCGTCGCCAATGTCAACGGTTCAGCCAGTATGGAGCGACAACTGACACTGATTCGCTTATGGACCAAATTTCAGAAATATCAACTTGTTCCGCTATTATTTTCTTCTGATCATGAGGTATTTGAACAAAATCTGGTAGATTGCATAAGGGCCCAACTGTATCTTGGAAGTTTTTTAAACGGATTGAGAGCTCCAATGGTCGAAAAACTGGCAAGCCAAGCCTCTCGTATACATTTTGAAGACTATCAACATGACCCTCAAGATGCTCCGGTGCTTTTGAACCTCGATTTTACCGAATTCCCCAGTTTAGTTTCGGCTGGTTTTGATGAAGCCGCTCAGTACGTGTACCGGAAGTCAACATTTCGTCCACAGGAAGTACCCAAAATTGGTTCATTTAACGGCAGGTATTTGGGGTGTGTGGAAGGAGAGCAAATTCGAAACAGTAGGGGACCATTGCTCGGCGATGCTCCTCTTCTGACTCCTTTAGATTGCGAGATCGATGAGTTAAGTGTCGGAGATCTAGTTGATGCACACAGCATCGGGTCAAGTGAAATCGATGAGTTGGTCGGAGTATCTACCCAAGTCACACTAGGAGAGAAGCTTTTGCGGCAAGGCGAATATTCAGATGCGGTTTGCATTCTCGACAGAGCACATCGTTGGATATCCATCGAAATAGAAGAATTACGGCATTTAGAACCTGATATCCTAGACATCAAAATGATGGTTCTCCGCATAAAGATTCTACTATCGATTGCTTTCCGAGCGGTTGGCGATCTAGAGCAGGCTCGGAGCTACCTACTAGACGTTCGAGAGATCTGCAGAGATAGCGATATGGACTCATACTATATTCACGTTCTCTGGATAAGCTGCTCTCTACTAGACGAACTCGGGGAGTTTCACTGGTTGGTTGATCGCCCTGCATCAAATTATGACCGAGAGACTCTATTCTGGTTTATTTGGTATGCATACTATGGGTACAATCGACTATTAGGGATTCCAAGGGCTTTAGAGAAACGTTATCTTAAGGCTTCTAGAGGGCAACCTGCGTACAATGCGACTGATATCCTCTTGAGACGGTGGAGAGGGGAAGGAGGGAGTGGAATATTCTTATCCATAATTTATGAGCACCAGATATTTAAATACGGTGCTAGCTGGGCTGACCGAGAGTGGAGAGACAGTTCCTCCTTCGTAATCGATTTGCTCGCGGAAAATACAGAGGTATCGCCCGATTGTATCCGGAGCCTTTTAACCGCAATTCACAATGCCAGGGAACACCTCGGCATTCGACCGGTTGGATCTGAGGCATATGATGAAGAAACCAAGGCTATATTCAAAGAAGGTGAAAGTGTTTTATTCGGGGATATAGAGCATTGTAAAAACTTCAGGTATCTCTGTGAATACGAAGGCAAAGTAAGATCCCCGGAACCTAGAGTTCTTTGTGTCCTATAAATTTACTAAATACGAGAACTGGACAGCCTCTACGAATTTACAGACCGTGGGTATTAAACATCGAGCAGGCAAAGGATCTTTTGCCTTTGCGGTTTCCCGAAGAGGCGGTGTCATTAATTCAAAGGAGTTTGGAGCTCGAAAAATTCATACCCAACGAAGCTGAGAAGGAGGGCCCTGGGGCACGCGATAAAGAGTCAGTTTACCAATGCTAGCTAGAATTGGAGTTCTCTTTATCTTCTCACCTAGAAATAGCTTGGATACATACACGCATACGCCTAGCTCATCAAACTGCCCCTTATTTTCTTCCTACTCTTTAGATATGAGATCGTAGTCCAAGTGGACCTCAAAGCTTATACAGCCATAGACAGCAGAGGGCTGCTCTTTGGTGAAGCCCATGTCAGCTTCCGGACAGACTTCGGTTCCATAGCAGGGGATTGATGTGCTTCATATTCGACGAATGTATCACTAGAACCTAACGTGGGCCCAGTCTCGAATCGAGGCTAGCCTGGGATCTGGAGAGTTGTGGTTCCTAGGTATCTACTCATCCGGTTTTGTCATTTTGCGGGGTGTGTCACATTATCGCTTCTACTAAATAATATTTCCTATTTTTTAATACTAGAGCAACCATAAGGGGCCTGTGTTGGCAGAAAACTAATTTAGCTAAACAATATATATTTCATTTCGGATTATGAAAGATAAGTAAGTATTTGTATTAGTTTTACTATTAGAGAATCATCTCGGCCTATGCGACCTTGTTTAGAAGGTAGTTATGGTGTGGTATTTTTGTTCTGTTGTTCTGGGTTTACCTTGAGATTCTCCGAATCTGTACTATTGTTCTTGGACTTTGTTTCTGTGCTCCCGCCGTTTCTTTTTTAAATACTGTTGCTTGCACTGTTAAGCCCACCATAAAAGAACTGAAGAGTTCCATTTATTGGTTTTGCTTGATTTTCAATATAGTATAGGTTTTTTGTTCCTGGAACTAGCTGCCAGTGGGATGAGGGACCTCTTTTTCGGCGGAATGGTGGGAGTGGCTGATATCCTTGCAGAAGGACCTTGGGCCCACGCCAAGGGAGCCTGAGGGGTAACCCATTTCGCATATTCTCTCTTTCTCCTGGGTTAAACCAGGTTCCGAGAGGGATATTTGTAGTCGCAGGCTTTACAGACTCTGATAATCCGACTTCACAATAGCAACCTACATTGATATGAAAGGCATGGAGAATATTTGGAAATATATTAAATCGGAAATGATTTAGTTACGAGGATAAAGGTGTTTACTGGCCCATTATTAATTTGCAGTAAATAAGTACATCTTGGTTACAGATCACATACTGGCCATTTTGTAATTTGTTAGTGTATATGTGCAAAACGTTCTGCCAGATTATACATATAGTAATGAACAGGCTTCTTATTAGCCAATACATGTTTTATATATAATAGACCTTTTAATAGAACTCATTCTGAGGATATCTAATTATTTATATAACTTATATATATATTATATAAAATAGAATTAATATTTGGTAGAATCTTATATTATTAATATATTATTAGTATGAGTTTGCTTTATTAATTATTTTATTTTATTAAATATGTATTTTATAATAGTTGTACTGTTTATAGTTATTATATTTAATAATCTTTTTTATTGTATTAATGTATTAATTTATCTGATTATTAAATAAAATTATGTTTTTTAGTAATGTTATTAAATTTATTGAAGATGGTTTGAATTATTATATATGATTTAAAAATATTAAGAATTACTTGAATATTTAATCTAAGTTTGGCTATTTATTAAACAAATTTATTAAGAAGAAGGTATTTTTAACATCTGAATAAGATATTTTTATTAATAATATATTATCAAGAATTTTTATAAATTTAATTGATATAATAATTTTATTAAATTAGGTATTTAATTTTGAAGTATAAATATTTGAGATTTTTTTTATTTAATTAAAACTATAAAGTTGTTTTATAACTATAATTATTACTAAAGACATTACTAAAGTAATGACTCTTTTATTATATAAAAAGTAGTATATAATTTTGAATTTAATAAGTTAGAATATTTATAATTTAATTTATAAGAATATTTAATTATTATTATAAGGTTTTAAATCTTATAATATGCTTGAGATATTTAGAATATAATTTTGTTTTAATAATTAATTTACTATTAATATTCTTGAAAATAAGTTATAACTTTTTTATATTAATTTAAAAAGATTTATCTACTCTATTATATTCAATTACTTTAAATAAATTAGTAATATATAAAAAAAATATTATTTAGCCACTACAAATATATTTAATAATAATTTATTTATTATAATTATATTAGATACTCTATTATTATATATTTATACACAAATTTATTTATACACATATTTATTTATTACAATTACAATTAGTGAGATTAAGAAATATACATATTCAAATTTCTATAATTAAATATAATGAATATTTTTTATAAAAAAAATATAATTTAATTAAAAATACTATTAACTCCAAAAACATCTAATAAACCAAATTTAGATTTAATTTAAATAAGCTCAGTAATAGCTACAACAGTCACTAACAATAATAAACACAAATTCAACAAAAAACAAAAAAATAATAAAAACAAAAAAAATTTTAAAAAACAACATACATCAAAAACAAATACAGAAAATAAAAAAATTACAAGTTCAATTAAAACAAAAAAAAAAACATATCCACCTTATTCAACATATAAACTAACCAACCACTCAAAAAAATATTATCATCTCAAAAAAACATTTAAAAAAGTAATTATTTAGAAAACAATAAATTTATCTATTAAAAATTCTAGCTTTTAATCTAAATCTTATATTAAATTTTATATTATTATTTTTAAACATTGTATAACCATAACAATTTATTATATATACATTATTCATAATTACATTACTTATATAATAAACTATCAAACAAATTTTATTAATTAATATATTAATTTTAAAACTAATAATTAAATTTATAATAATTAATATTAATTCTTACCAAACTCCTATTAATTATTCAACATTCCACAAATTATAAAATTTAAAGATAATTTTATTATTAGTGAATGACATAGAGTGGTTTGGGTTGGGTTTTGGGAAGTAGAACCCGCCCATTATAGATTTTAGGTTTTAAAGATAAAATCCAAATTGTTCCAAAACCTATTATTAAAAATAAAACCCATCTTGCTAAGAATCTACTCTGTCAAAAATATATCATATCACCCTAATTCTGTAACACTATGACCTTTTTATATATAAAATAACATACATCATTTAATAATAGATTTAAATATTTTAAAACCAAATAATAATATTTTACTATACTATATACATAAAAATTTTAATATCTCAATACTTTTTGGCAGTAGATGTTTTGTTAGAAGTAAAAGTATGTTTTCTTTTATCACAATTTAAAATATTATTTATAAAGTTAATGTGTATTTAATTACAGAGCTTTACATCTAAAAAAATCTACTTTATATTATTTTTTTCTTTGATATTATTATTTATGGAATAAAACATCTTATTGATTATAATCACTAAAAGTCCTGTAAATATATGAAAAAATAGGAAAAAGATTATAATATGTCGTATTTTTGATAATCTTAGAATTAAACCTTCCGCAACACCAAGTTACTATATTCCTAACCTAATTAAACACTCTTTTTATATCAACTAAGATTACCAGCACGGTAAACACATCCTTTACCAGTTTTGATAAAACAGGGTATCTGTGATTATATTTTATCTACCATTCCCTGGGAAACAGTTTAGTTTCAATCTATTTTAGTGTTAGCAGTTATTTATATGTGGAGTAATGATATATTTAAATTATTGTGAAATGTATGTATGTACATTTTCTTAACGTAAATATAGCTTAGCTTCATTATTTTTCTTTTTATTTTTAAAATTTTAAAAGCAGCTAATTTTTTTAAAGTGATTGGCTTCAAAACTGAAGTTGGAGAATAGTTTATTGTTGGAGTGTATAGTGAATATGTTTTCTAAGTGATGAAGGTGTTTAAAGTGTTTATAAACAGTTTTAGGGGTTTTCCGTTTGGCATATAAGTTCCAATAATAATTAAGAAACTTATTTTGGTAAAGTTTTATATATTTTTTTTTTTAGCTAGCCAAGTTATATAAGTTCAATTTAATTTTGGGATTTAATATGATGTTAAAATTATAGAAAGTTTTTTTTTTATTTTTAGTCTGTTTATAGTAAATGTTTAATTTATTTTAACTTTTTTTTAGTGTATTTCAAAAAAAAAGTTTCTAGAATGACTGATGATTAGATAGTTGCTTGATATATATTTCTATATGATTAAATAATTTATTATAAATATTCCAAACTGAGCAAATTCTAGGCTGGGTAGAGGTGGAAACTAATTGAGTAAACTTAAAAAAAGACTGCAGTATCCTAATGATGTACTTAATTTGATCAAATTCTGATTCTGTGGGAAGGCAGTATTGCCAATCTTCATTACCAGGAATTAGCATCCACTTCTTAATTACTGCTTTGAGATGGTAAAATCGGATTAGTATTAAAATAGTTGAATTTTATCGCGTTTGAACATCTAAGATCAACCCAATTGGCAGTAATAGCTTTTTAGAACCTACAATTTTTTGAAGGTGGGCCTGGATTTTTAATAACAGCTGTAGTTTTTTGAATTGTTTAAATTGGTTGGGCGATGTTATAATAGCTTTATATAGTATTTGGATTTATTTCCTTTAATTAAATAAAGTGTTTAAGCTATTTTAAGCATAGTGTTATTTTATATATAAAAAAAAACAGCTTATTATAAAAAATGTTTTATGAAAAGAGGGTGGTATGTCACAAAATTTTTCAAATTCTTTGATATTGGGCGGAACGGTATTATGATTGTTACTAGCCATCCCTTTAATACTACCGATAAAATTATTAACTGTCAACTAAATAACATAGGCGAAACAGAATAAATAAAACTGATTTTTATCCCACACCAGAAAAATCCAAATGGCAGCATCTTTGAGAAAATCCATTAAACCATCATCATCCTCAGAATCAACTAAAAGTTCAATCTCAATATCTCCAAATCTCTAGGTAAAAAAGTCAGCCATAATACGATTATTATTGGCACTATTAGTGGTAACTGCATATAAACAATGCCTGAGATTATAAGTATTGATGACTTTTAAAACCACTTTAACAATATATTTTTTGGTATAATACTCAGTTAATTGCTCAAACCCAATTAGATATTTATAGAGCTTTTAATTATCGTCAAACTAATAAGCAAGAATAACAACAAATGCTATTTTGTTTAAAGAAGTCCAAACATCCAAGGCTATAGAAACCTTACGATTTTCCAATATTCAAAATTTAATAGTTTCTTGAATATCACAGCTTTAAATTTCAAAAATAATTTTCATTCACTTGGCTAACAGCAGTATTATATCTTCTTTAAGCATTTTCAGTAAATAATAAAAATCTGGCTGATCAAAAAAAGTAAACAAAAGATTACTAATGATTATTATTTTAAAGAGCTATAGTCGGAAATTTTTTTCATAAAATAGTAACCACAGGTTTATATCCTATTTACACAGTAAATAATTTATTTACAAAATTTAAGTTACCCACATATAGAATAACACACATACCTTAGTCTTGGTCATCAAAAATGTACTAATAGCCTTATCTCCTTTAGCTATAGCTATTTATCAACAGTAGGTAGAGGCAATATGGTGGAGAAGGGCTGATATACCATTTGTACTACTATAAGGATGTTGTAGAATTTGTTTGTAAATTCTATAAAGAATTTTTGGTTCACCGGTTTTGATAGCGGCTACTTCATAGAAATTCTTCCATCCTTGCAAAAGCTTTGTTCCATTCCATTTTACTAGTTTCTTGGCTTTAGCCGAGTTTTGCAAAATAATAATTTAATCCGTCCCGCTCCACCACTAAAAGAACATTTCTTTTGTAAAATCCTCAAAGAGGTAATATTGAGGGTGAATTAACACCGAAAAAGTTGGTTCTGGACATTCCTGATGATCCATGTTATAAAAGAAAGTCTTGATGAAACTAAGAATAAAATATTGATATTACTATACTGAACTCCCAGATTAAAAGGTAAACTATCTCAGCTTTATAGTGCTTGGTTCACTTATATTCCAGCCTTTCCATTTCATCGTTACTCCACATGTAGAGTGGTAACAAGTGGAAGTTATAAAGATAGAGTGCCCAATATCTTTTCACCAGAAATCTCAACATCCTTACTGAAAAGCTTAGTAACTTCAACACGAGCGGTCTCCTTTGTACTCACATCTTCGCCATGCCTCGCGGTATTACTACTTGTTCCTTTCACTATAAGTATAGCTTTCGAATGTACTTACTATTAAGCTAATTATGCTAGGGAATCAAACTCTCGGCCATAAAGCTATTCCTCCTTTCGAAAATCAACTGGTGTATATCCAGAGAGTCGGGCTTACCATTCCCAAAGATGGAAAGTCATGGAGTTCCGGGAAAAGGTTTCGATTCGTTATATACCTGACGACGAAGAATTCAGAGATCGTGGGCTACTGCAATACCTATGATAAAACTATCGGAGATGTTCTTATTGTAAAGAACATTCTAATTGGTTGGATAACTCAGGTAAACTTCGAGGACATAGGTGTAGATCGCACGGCTTTAAAGATTGTCATGATTCTTTCGATAGATGGTAAAAATGGTAAGCTCTTTTGCTTTCTTATTTTATAACTTGCTAATAAATTATAGATGAATTGGTAAATATGGTCTGGGATATTCATGAAGTTCCAAAAACGCCCCCTCAACAACCAACCAAACAAAAGTGTTAAGATCCTTGTATTAAAACTATTCCATAATCATCTAATAATACAGAAAATAAAGATTAAAAAATTCTACCTCCTCCAAAAATTTCTCGCAAAAAACCAGAAGTCATTTCTCTTTTATCATCTCCTTAATTTACTTTTTTCAGCTTGTAGATATATCACAATATCACTACAAAGCTTACCCACATATAGAGTAACACTATGTTTGAACAAAAATATAATTTCGACTATAGCTAGATTAGGAAATCAGGAAATATTACAACAGCCGTTATTCTATATGTAAACCTTAGAACTCCAGTAAATACATCAAAACCTCAAACAAAAGCAAAACGTAAACCCGATTAAGCAATTACTTCCTCCTCATCTTCCTTTTCTTCTTTTTTACTATCCTCCGAACTTTCTTCTTTTTTTTCCTCAGTTTTTTCCTCTTCTTCACTATCCTCATAATTTTTGTTGCTTAATTCCCCCAAATCAACTTCCTAATCACCCTCAAAATTTCCATTGTTATATTTTTTTTCAAACTCAGCCATCCAATTTTAGCTATTTAATATCATTCGATGAACATCCCCTTTTTCTCCCTTAACCATATTAAACATAGCACCGAAACAAATTAGCCCAAAATTTATGGCTTTATTAAAATTAAATCGCTTTCCCATTTTCTTTTCTACTGCCAACCAATTTTTTTTGTCCTTCTTTTTTGTCTTGATTTTTCCATAATCTTTTTCCTAAACAGTCTTAGTTTTAATAATTTTGTTTTTTAGGTTACTGACGGAATATTTATTTTTCTAGGTAGTTGTTTTCTTCCTTTTTTTTTTTTCTGAAAGTTTAGCCCAGTCCATATTTAATTTTATTTTTTATTTAACTATAGATTTTTTTTTGGCGAATTTTGCCTTAATCTCCAGCTTTTTTTAAGCCCATTTTGTTTTGTTATTCTGGAATTTTTTTTGTTGGGTAGCAGCTTACTTTTTTTTTTTGGTTTTTTGGGTGGAAGTTTTGCTTTGTTTTGGATTCTTTAAAAGTACATCAAAAAAAATATCATCATTACTAGCTTTTAAAAAAGGTTTTTTTTTAAAAAACATAATAATAAAATTGATGGATGATTTGTGATGTAAATAATACTATGATGGCTGAGATTAATTAAAATAGATCCATTAAAAAATATAGTTTCCTAAAAATATAAGTATAATTTCCCACTACTTATATAGAATATCCGATTATTATTTTTTATAAAAAACTTAAAAATACTAAATTTGCAATCACAAAACCATTTTAAGTATTATTTTATTTACATATAGATTAATGTAGTTAATTAGACAGGAATAAACATATGAAACAATTATAGAATAATGAGTAAAAACATAATATTATTGGCTAACACAAATTAATACCCAGGATATTTACTAAATTATGCCTGCATAATCTAAGAATTCCAACATCAAACAATTTTAATACTATATAAACCTACCAATTTCCATACCTATAAATCTAAAATATACCTATAAATAACAATCTTATAACCTCACAGATTCTCAAATAATCTCATATCTTACCTAAATTTATTCCATAACACCCTCTAAACATCTACCAAACTAATTTAAAGATAATACCGGAATTAATTTAGTATTATATAGTGATTCTACTTCCCTATTTCATTCATTACCCCCTAAACCTTTATAAATCACTTATATTCCTACATCACCTTACAAAATAAACATAGCCCGCATCAAGCAAATTAATCCCATCTACAAGCTTAAAACTCAAGCTCAACCTGCTCCAGCTGCCAAAGCTGCCCCAGCCGCAATTCGCACTCATCATCATTAAAAATTGGGAAATAAGTTACCAATATCTTTATTGTTGTGTTACTCCATATGTGGATCCTAATAAAGCTTTAGCTATCACCCTCCAAGAAATCAAATTCTACCAGCACGAAACAGAATTATTAATCCTAAGATTACCCTTCAGCCAACTTATCCATAAAATAATACAAAATACTGAGTATTGACAAAAGTTAGGGGGTTTTTGTATTAATGCCAATATTTTACAAGCTTTTCAGAAAACCACAGAATTTTATATAATAAAGTTCTTCAATAGTAAATAATATTATTTATACAAAACCTCATAATTTAGCTAACTTACCTTAGTAACCCATACTTTTACTATTTATTGCAACCACATTACCTTAAACTTAAAAAATATTAATTTTTGGAAGTAGGTTATAAAGGAATTCGATCTTAATTATAATAGCTAGGCGTTTGGATTTTTAAAAATTTGATTTTAGAAGTTTACAGATTTTTTTTTAGAATATTTCTGGCTGCAAAGATAGAAATATCGTTGAACGATATAATAAAATAGATTTATGTAGTAATCGATGGAACATTATTTTATATGTAGACTTTTTTTTTAGTATTATCTTATCGATAAAATAAATCACTAAACCAAACCATTTCGAACCATAATTTCCTTGGCAAACCCAAACCCAATCCAGCCCATTCTTAGCGATTTAGAATGGTTTGGTTTTTATTATAACCCACCCCAAGTCAATCACTATTTATTATAAATATACTCAATTATAAAACCATTATTATTAAAATTTTATTATATAATTTAAAAATAAATAATATCTTATACATATTAAATATAATAATTAATTTATATTCAATTAATAAGCTTATATTACACAACATTAATATATACTTTACTTTATTAAACAAAATCATTCTAAAAAAAAATAAACTTATAATAATTAAATCTATTTAAAATAAAAAAACTTATTTATATATACTATAAAGTATAAATATTACTATTTTTAAAGTTATAATTAAATAAATAAAAAAATTTATAAAATCATTTTTAAATATTTTAATAATTTTAAACAAAAAACTTCTAAAAAAAATAAACAATTTGATATAATAATATAAAAAATTAAACCATTATAAATAAAATTAAATTTAAAAAGTTATAATTTAAATTAGAATAAAAATTAATTTATTATAAATAAATCTTATATATAAACTATATTTTCTCAAAAAACATATAATATACCAAAATTCAGAACTTACTTTAAATAAAAAAAATAAACTTTTTAAATATATTTATATTAATATTATAAACCCTTTTTAAATTATATTTTTATATAAAAAATACATTAATTTAACAAATCAAATCATAACAAAAGCAAAATATCTATTAATAATAATAAATAAGATTATTTCAATAAAATTTATTTAGTTTTTCTTAAATAAATCAATTTTTTAAAAATATTTTATTTAATTTATTATTATTATGGAGGATAAAATCAAAAAAAAAAAACATATAATAATTATATAATTGAATAATATAAAAAAATTTTTAATTAAAAATATTTAATTATTTTATATATAATATAAAATCAAAATTAAAATTTTAGTTTTATATATTTATAAATAAAATAATATAATTAAAAAAATTATTTAATTATTACAAAAATTTATAAATATTATATTTATTAAATTTAAATTATTAAAGATTTTTTAAATTAAAATTATAAAAATAATAATATTTATAAATAATAAATTATTTTTTAATAAATATATGAGTATTATTAAAAAAAATAAAATTATTATTTAAATTAAAATTTTATTTAAACTTTTTAATAAAAAAAAGTTTAAATATATTAGATTATATTTATTTAATTATTTAATATATATTTATATATTAAAAAAACTACAAAAAAAAATATTTAATAAATATTAAGTATAAAAAAATATATTTTTTAATTATATTATTTTAAAGAAATAATATAAAATCTGGAATTTAATAAAAAAGGTTATTTTAATTATTTAAAATGTTATATTTATTAATTTAATTATATTAATATAAGAATATTTTAATAAATATTTTAAAAATAAAAAATATTAAAAAAAATTAAATAATAATAATAATATTATATTTAATATTTTAAAAAATTATAAGAATTTTAAATTAATATAATAATTAAATAAATAATTTTTAATTTTATTAAAAAAATTTAAATAATTAATTTAGATTTAATTAAATTTAATAGTTTTAATTTTATTATAATAGAATAAATTGTATAAATTTAAAAATAATAATTTTAATCATATAATTATATTTATTAAAATTTTAATTATTTTAATTATAATTAAAACCCAAAATATCTAAAAAATTATTGAAATTTTAATTATTTTAATTATTAATAAATCTAAAAGTGTAATTATATTTATAAAAAGATTTTTAACTTTAATAAAATTATTATAAAAAAGTAAAAAATTTTATAAAATTTAGAATATTTATATTATAATAGTATATATAATTATTTAAAATAAAAATATTCTAGATTATTAAATATATATAATTTTAATAAAAAGTTTAACTTTCTTAATATTATTTTTATATAAAAAAATAATATTCTTATTTAAATAGAATTTTTAAATTAAAACAATAAATTGTGAATTATTTGTATAAAATAATAATTATTTATAGATAAAAATTACTAGTATAAATTTATTTAATAAAAAATTATTAAATATTTATTAAAAAAAAAAATAAGTTTAAAAAATTTATATATAAAGATTAATTTATTATTAAAAATTATAAATAATATTATAATATTTATTATATAGAAATATATATTTTTATAATAAATTTTTAAATTATACAAATTCTATTTATACTTATAATAATATTTAATTAAAAAATATATTAAATAAATGTTAAAATTATATTTTTAAATATAATATTATCTAAAATTAAATAAACTTATATATAATTTTTAAAAAAATATATTTTTAAATTAAACAATATTTATATATTATTATTATTAAAGTTATTATATAATTTTAAATAAATATTATATTTTTAAAATAAAAATTTTAATAATATAATTATAATTAAAAATTTTTTTTTAAAATAAAATATTTATATATTAATAAATACTTATATATAAATAATAATATTATAATAATTACTTATATAAACAATTTATTAATATTTTTTCTAAATATTGATAAAATAAATATAATTAAGATTATATTTATATAAAAATATATAATAAAAAATTTAAACAAAGTTAAAAAATTTTTAAAATTATAAATAAAATATAATCAAAATTAAAAAATTTTATATATTAATCAAAAAAAATATTATAAAATAATATTAAAAAAATTTAATTTATAAATTATTTATTTAAAAAATATTTTTATAAATATAAATATTTATTTATTAAAAAACAATAATTTTAAAAAATTAATTTTAAAAAAAATTTAATTATATAAAAATATATTTAATAATTTAATATATACAATTTAAAATAATAAACCAAATTTAATATATATAATATATAAACTAGATTAATATATTTATAAATTAAATTAAGAATATTAAAAAATTATATTTTAAATATATTAATATTTATTTAAAATATATAAAATAAATTTAAAATATAATTTTAATAATATTTTATTATTAAATATATTAATAAATTTATATAAATATAATAATATAAATTAGACAAAATATTATAAAATTAAAAAAATTATTTATAAATTAATAAATAATTATACCTTTAATTTATATAATAAAACAATTTTATAATCTAATAAACTATAATTTATAATAATTAAATTTTTAATAAAAGCCAAAATAATAATTTTAAATTACACAAATATAAAAAATATATAACTAAAGAAATTTTTATCTAATTTAATATTTATATATTTAAATATTATAACAATTTTAATAATATTATATATAGATAATATTAATATAATTATAATTAATATTATTAAAAATAATTAATAATAAATAAAATATTATAATATAATGTACTTTTAAATTTAAAATAAAATTAAAAATAACTTTTTTAAATTAGAATATTTGAATATTAAGAATTTTATAATTAATTTATTTACTAAAATATTATTAAAATAGCTAAATAATTTATATTTAACAATTTTAAAACTTTAAAATTTATTTTATTAATAAAATTAAATTAATTAATATTTATTTATTTATAGAAAAATAAAAAAAAACCAATAATTTTAAAATTTTATATTTGTTAGTGTATATGTGCAAGACGTTCTGCCGGATCATACACATAGTAACGAGCAGGCTTCCTATTAGCCAGTACGTGTTCTATATATAGTAGACCTTCTGGTAAAACTCATTCTAAAAACACCTAATCATCTACATAACCTACATACATACCATATAGAACAGAACCAATATTTGGTAAAACCTCATACTATTAACACGTTATCAGCACGAGTTTGCTTTATCAATTATTTTATTCTATCGAACACACATTCTGCAACAGCTGCACTACCTACAGCTATCATACTTAATAGTCTTTTTTATTACATCAATATATCAATTCATCTAACCATTAAATAAAACCATATCTCTCAACAATATTATTAAATTTACCAAAAATAATTCAAACTATCATACATAACTTAAAGATATTAAAAATTACTTAAATATTTAATCCAAATTTGGCTATTTATTAAACAAATTTATCAAAAAGAAGGCACCTTTAATACCCAAACAAGATACCCCTATTAACAACACATCATCAAAAACCCCCACAAACTCAACCAATACAACAACTCTACCAGACCAGACATCTAACTCTAAAATACAAATACCTAAAACCCCTCCTATTCAACCAAAACCACAAAATCATTCTACAACTGCAATTATCACCAAAAACACCACCAAAGCAATAACTCTCTCACCATACAAAAAGTAATACACAGCTTTAAACCTGACAAACTAGAATATTCATAATTTAATTCACAAGAACATTCAACCATTACTGCAAAACTTTAAATCCTATAACATACTCAAGGCACTCAAAATATAGTTTTGCTTTGATAATCAATCTACTATCAACATTCTTAAAAACAAATTACAGCTCCTTCACATCAACCCAAAAAAATTCACCTACTCCACCATACTCAATTACTTCAAACAAATTAATAATATACAAAAAAAACACCATTCAACCACTACAAATACATTCAACAACAATTTACTTATCACAACCACACTAGATGCTCTACTATCATACACCCACACACAAATTCACTTATACACACATCTATTTATTACAACTACAACTAATGAGGCTAAGAAATATACATATTTGAACCTTCATAACTAAATACAACAAACACTTCTCATAAAAAAAGACACAATTCAATCAAAAATACCATCAACTCCAAAAACATCTAACAAACCAAGTTCAAATTCAACTCAAACAAGCTCAATAACAGCCACAGCAATCACTGGTAATAATAAATGTAAATTCAGCAAAGGATGAAAAAATAATAGAAATAGAAAAAATCCCAAAAAACAGCATACATCAGAAACAAATACAGAAAACAAAAAAACTACAAATTCAGTTAAAACAAAAAAAAAAACATATCCACCTTATTCAACATATAAATTAACCAACCATTTAAAAAAACACTATCATCTCAAAAAAACACTCAAAAAAACAGCCACTCGGAAAACAGCGAATTCATCTACTAAAAATTCTAACTCTTAATTTAAGTTTTATGTTAAATCTTATATTATTGTTCCCAAACATTGTGTAACCATAATAATTTATCATACATACACTACTCATAATTACACTATTTATACAACAAATTATTGAACAAACTCTGCTAACTAGTATATTAACTCTAGAACTAACAACTAAATTTATAATAATTAGCATCAATTCTTACCAAATTCCTATCAATCATTCAACATTCCACAAACTATAAAACTCAAAAATAATTCCACTATAAACACACTCAACTACAAAACTATTATTATTAAAACTCCATCATACAATTTAAAAGTAAATAATATCTTATACACACCAAATATAACAATTAACCTATATTCAATTAATAAGCTTATATTACACAACATCAATACACACTTTACTCCACCAAACAAAATCATTCTAAAAAAAGATGGATTTATAATAACCAAACCTATTCAAAACAAAAAAATTCATCTATATATGTTGTAAAATATAAATATTACTACTCTTAAAGTTATAATTGAATAAATAAAAAAATTCATAGAATTATTTTTGAACACTCTAATAACTTCAAATAGAAAACTTCTGAGAAAAACAAACAACCTAATACAATAACATAAAAAACTAAGCTATTGTGGATAGAATCAAATTCGAAAAATTATAATTCAAGCCAAAATAAAAATTAATCCATCATAGATAAACCCTGCATACAAACCATACCTTCTCAAAAAACATATGATATATTGAAATTCAGAACCCACTTCAGATAGAAAAAACAGACTTTTTGAATGTATTCATATCAACATCATAGACCTTTTTCAAACTACATCTCTACATAAAAAACACATTAATCCAACAAATCAAACCATAACAAAAACAAAATATTTATTAATAATAATAGATGAGACTACTTTAATAAAATTTATTCAATTCTTTTTAAACAAATCAATCTTTCAAAAATATTTTATTTAATTTGTTACTACTATGAAAAATAAAATCAAAAAAAGAAAACATATAATAACTATACAACTAAATAATATGAAAAAATTCTTAACCAAAGATATTCAATCATTCTACATACAATATAAAATTGAAATTGAGGTTTCAACTCCATATACTTATAAACAAAATAACATAGCTAAGAAAATCATTCAATTACTACAAGAACTCACAAGTATTATATTTATTAAATTTGAATTACCAAAGATCTTTTAAACCAAAACTATAAAAACAGCAATGTTTGTAAATAATAGATTATTCCCTAACAAGCATACAGGTACCACCGAAAAGAGTAAAGCTGTTATTTAAATTGAGATTTTATTTAAATTTTTTAATAAAAAAAAGCTTGAGTATACTAAACTACACCCATTCAGTTATTTGGTATATATCTATATACCAAAGAAACTACAAAAGAAGATACTCAGTAAGCACCAAGCATGGAAGGGTATATTTCTTGATTATATTGCTTCAAAAAAACAATATAAAATCTAAAACCTAACGAAGAAGATTATTTCAATTATTCAAAATATTATATTTATTGATTTGGTTATGCCAATGTGAGAACACTTCAACAAATATTTCAAAAACAAAAAGTATTGAAAAAAACTGAATAATGATAACAACATTATGTTTGATATTCCAAAAAATTACAAAAATTTTAAGCTGATATAATGATTGAATGAATAATCTTTGATTTTATTAGAAGAATTTGAATAATTAGTTTGGATTTAATTGAATTTGATGGTTTTAATTTTATTATGATAGAATGGGTTGTATGAATTTAAAAATAATGGTTCTAATTGTGTGATTGTATCTACTAAAATTCTGATCATTTTAATTATGATTGAAACCTAAGATATTCAGGAAATTATTGGAGTTTTAGTCATTCCAATTATTGATGGGTCTGGAAGTGTGATTATATTTACAGAAAGATTCTTGGTTTTAATAAAATTGTTATGAAGAAGTAAGAGATTTTGTAAGATTTAGAATGTTTGTGCTGCGGTAGTGTGTATGATTATTTGGAATGGAGGCATTTTAAATTATTGGGTATGTGTAGTTTTAGTGAAGGGTTTGGCTTTTTTAGTATCATCTTTGTATAAAGAGGTAATGTTTTTATCTGAATAGAATTTTTGGATTGAAGTAGTAAATCATAAATTGTTTGTACAAGATAATAATTGTTTGTAGATAAAGGTTACTAAAATACCAACACAAATTTATTTAATAGGAAATTGCTGGGTATTTATTAAAAAGAGAAACAAGTTTGGAAAATTTATATATAAAGGTTGACTTGTTATTAAAGGTTATGAATAATGTTATGGTATTCACTATACGGAAACGTATACCCCTGTGGTGAATTTCCAAACTATACAAATTCTGTTTACACTTACAACAGCGTTTAACTAAAAAATGCATCAAATAAACATCAAAACTACATTCTTAAATGTAACATTACCTAAGACTAAACAAACCTACATACAACTTCCAGAAAAATATATTCCCAAATCAAACAACATTTATACATTATTATTACTGAAGTTACTATATAATTTTAAGTAAGTGTTACATCTTTGAAATAAAAATCTCAATAGCACAATTATGGTTGAAAACTTCCCCTTCAAAATAAAACATTTGTATACTAATAAATGTTTATACATAAATAATAATATTATAATAATTATTTACATAAACAACTTATTAATATTTTTTCCAAATATCGATAAAATGAATGCGGTTAAGGCCGTACTTATGCGGAAGTATGTAATGAAGGATCTAGGTGAAGCCAAAAAATTCTTAAAATTGTGAATAAAACATGATTGGAATTGAAAAACTTTATACATTAATCAAAAAAAATACTACAAAACAATACTAAAAAGATTTGGTTTGCAAACTACTCACTCAAAAAATACTCTTATGAATACAAACATTTGTTTATTAAAGAATGATAACTCTAAAAAATTAATCTTAAAAGAGATTTAGTTATATAAGAGTATACTTGGTAGTTTAATATATACAATTCAAAGTAACAGATCAAACTTAATATACACAATATGTAAATTGGGTTAGTATACTCACAAACCAAATTAAAAATATTGGAAAACTATACTCTAAACATATTAATATTTGTCTAGAATATATAAAATGAACTTAAAATATAATTTTAATAACGTTTTACCATCAAATGTATTAATAAATTTATATGGATATAGTAATGCAAATTAAACAAAATACTATAAAGCTGAGGAGATTGTTTGTAAATTAATGAACAACTATACCTTCAACCTATACAATAGAACAATCTCATAATCCAACAAACTACAATTTATAATAGTTAAATCTTCAACAGAAACCAAAGTAATAACTTCAAATCACACAGGCATAAAAAACATATAACTAAGAAAACTTTTGTCTAACCTAACACCTATATATCTGAATATTATAATGGTTTTAACAATATTATATATAGATAATATTAATGCAATTATGATTAATACTACTAAAGATAATTAGTAGTAAACAAAACACTATGATATAGTGTATTTTTGGATTTGAGATAAAATCAAAGATGGCTTTTTCAAGTTAAAACATCTGGATATTAAGAATTTTGTGGCTGATTTATTTATTAAGGTGTTATTAAAGTAGCTGAATGATTTATATCTGATAATCTTAGGACTCCAGAATTTATTTTATTAATAAAATTAAATTAATTAATATTTGCTTATTTATAAAAGAATAAAAAAAAATTGATAATTCCAAAACTTTATATCTATATAAAATGCGTAATTAAAATGTAATATCTAATAATGTAAAAATTTTAAACTAATTGAATGCTAATTTTATAAAATTTAATTTAAATTAAAACTTTTTATATTTATTTAACTATTTGCTTTGTAAAAACAAAATATATATTAATAAAATGAATGAATATTAGTTAAAGTTGTATAATTATAAATTGGAATTTATTTATGAGAAGAATCACTTATGGTGGTTACACAAACTTAGCACCATATTGGTGGAACTGCTGGAGGCTATATACATATTTATTAATATTTATTTGATTACAACCAATATTATAATTTAAAAAACTACTTATGTATTTACCCAAATTAGAATGAGTGAGAAATTTGCTTACAAATCCATTAAAATAGATGTTATATTATTAATGCTAGGGTTACATATGTTTTTAATTGTATCTATGATCTTTATGAGGTTAGGGCGGCCTTTAGCTGTATTAAGTTTTCTTATATTTCAAAGGTTTATGATTATGTTTGTAAGGTTTAGATGAGGGAGGTTAGGAGTTGGGTGAGCACCATGAATGTTATTTGTAGTTGTATTAATGGTTGTGATGATTGTAACATACCCACCAACTGTATGAATGATTGGTGAAGGTAAAGATGGTGGTGGAGATGGTGGTGGAGGAGGTGATGATGGAGAAGGTGGAGGTAACAAAAATAACAAAACTGCTGCAGTTGCTAAAACCATAGTGAGTACATTTTGTAAGGTTATAGAATTAAGATTGTTCAAAAAATAAAAATATTGTGCTATTTATACTTTTGTGGTATTGATCAGGCTCCATAAAACACCCATGACCATACAATTGTTTGAGGCTGGGAAAAAACTTTCGTAAATAACAAAAATAAGATTACTGCAACCATAAACAGTAGCCAAATCATATGCGATTTGATATTTCAGTTAACCAAAAAGAATAATGAGTGTGAAAAAATTACAAACAACATATAAATAGCCGGGACCAATGTAGTGACTTATCATAATTAAAGGGGTTAATTTATACACTTCTATTGAATATTATAAGTTATCAAACAACTTACTAAAAGTGTATGTGTTTTTAGAATGGGTGTAGTGTTTGTATTTGTTATTTGTGTTGGCAAAAAAAATTTTGTATTTGTTGTGAGAGTTATAGTAAGGTTGGCAGGGTATAACTGTGATATAGCAGTTTAGGTTTGTCAAAATAGTGTTAGTATGAATAACATTATCGGCTATATTAACATCTTAAAAAAAATTATAAAATTAAGAATTTCACACAAAAAAAATAGAGTAAAATACGATTATAAAAAATATAAAATATAAGAATGATGGAGGAAATTGGTTTTGGTGGAATAACAAAAAATATATATTATATCTTTTTACTACCTACTAACTCTATTATATGATTATAAACACTAAGCAAAGCTCTATAAACATATCTACATGGATCCAAAAAACAACTACACTTTAAGCCAAAATATAATATGTGATTTACTCAACAATAATAGTGTTATTAAAACAGGTATATTATATAACAAAATATTTAGAAACTTCATAATAAGCTATGGAACTTTTTTGTCTTATCAGAACAAATATTCTAAAATTCATAACTCAACAATAAAAACAAAAACACTCTACTATTTATTAATAAAATACTCTATTAGATTATAACAACATAAATAAGCCACAAAACTCTAAACATAATTCTAAAACAAATACAAATAACAAAAAAAATCATATAATTACAAAACTATATATATACACTTCAAAAAATTATAAATCATACACTTACAAAATAAAACTCTATTATATTCAAAAACTCATTCCACAATCAATAATATACCATTATTAAGAATATAACTACATACCTTATAACATTCTTAAATAATAAAACAATTACAACTTACACATACTAATTATAAAAAGTACATTAATAACAAAACCAATATAAGCTTTTCCAAAACATATAACAATCTAGTTAATAAAGCATAAATATGTTTTAGAGCTTAACTAATTATTTGAATGTTTTAGATTTTTCATACATTTATTTACTAATATTGTTGGTAATTAAATGAATTATGAAATTTGTTATATAAATAACCACTATACATTCTAATCTTCACTGAAACAATATATTCATTCAGCAAAAACTATTACTATTATATATAATATAATGCTATACACAAGCAACCAATAAAGCCTAAACATAAGCTGGAGTGTTAATATATATGTGTAAGGTGTTCTGCCAGATCATACACATAATAACAAACAGACTTCCTATTGGCTAGTGCGTGTTTTATATATAGTAGACCTTTTGGTAAAACTCATTCTAAAAACACCTAATCATTTACATAACTTATATACATACCATATAAAACAGAACCAATGTTCAATAAAACCTTATACTATTAACAATATTTATATAAAATATATAATTAAAATATAATATTTAATAATATAAAAATTTTAAATTAATTAAATATTAATTTTATAAAATTTAATTTAAATTAAAATTTTTTATATTTATTTAATTATTTATTTTATAAAAATAAAATATATATTAATAAAATAAATAAATATTAATTAAAATTATATAATTATAAATTGGAATTTATTTATAAAAAAAATTATTTATAATAATTATATAAATTTAATATTATGTTAATAAAATTATTAAAAATTATATATATATTTATTAATATTTATTTAATTATAATTAATATTATAATTTAAAGAATTATTTATGTATTTATCTAAATTAAAATAAATAAAAAATTTATTTATAAATTTATTAAAATAAATATTATATTATTAATATTAAGATTATATATATTTTTAATTATATTTATAATTTTTATAAAATTAAGATGGTTTTTAGCTATATTAAGTTTTTTTATATTTTAAAAATTTATAATTATATCTATAAAATTTAGATAAAGGAAGTTAGAAATTAAATAAATATTATAAATATTATTTATAATTATATTAATAATTATAATAATTATAATATATTTATTAATTATATAAATAATTAATAAAGGTAAAAGTAATAATAAAGATAATAATAAAGAAAATAATAATAAAAAAAATGAAGATAATAAAAATAATAAAATTACTATAATTATTAAAATTGTAATAAATATATTTTATAAAATTATAAAATTGAAATTATTTAAAAAATAAAAATATTATATTATTTACATTTTTATAATATTAATCAAATTTTATAAAATATTTATGATTATGTAGTTATTTAAAATTAAAAAAAAATTTTTATAAATAATAAAAATAAGATTATTACAATTATAAACAATAATTAAATTATATACAATTTAATATTTCAATTAACTAAAGAAAATAACAAACATAAAAAAGTTGTAAATAATATATGAATAATTAAAACCAATATAATAATTTATTATAATTAAAAAAATTAATTTATATATTTTTATCAAATATTATAAGTTATTAAATAATTTATTAAAAATATATATGTTTTTAGAATAGATATAATACTTATATTTATTATTTATACTAGCAAAAAAGATCTTACATTTACTATAAAAATTATAATAAAATTAACAAAATATAATTATAATATAATAATTTGAATTTATTAAAATAATATTAATATAAATAATATTACTAACCATATTAATATTTTAAAAAAAATTATAAAATTAAGAGTTTTATATAAAAAAAATAAAATAAGATATAATTATAAAAAATATAAAATATAAAAATAATAAAAAAAATTAATTTTAATAAAATAACAAAAAATATATATTATATTTTTTTATTATTTATTAATTTTATTATATAATTATAAATATTGAATAAAATTTTATAAGTATATTTATATAAATTTAAAAAATAGCTACACTTTAAACCAAAATATAATATATAATTTATTTAATAATAATAATATTATTAAAATAAATATATTATATAGCAAAATATCTAAAAATTTTATAATAAATTATAAAATTTTCCTATTCTATTAAAATAAATATTCTAAAACTCATAATTTAACAATAAAAACAAAAATATTCTACTATCTACTAATAAAACACTCTATTAAATTATAATAATATAAATAAATTATAAAATTTTAAATATAATTTTAAAATAAATATAAATAATAAAAAAAATTATATAATTATAAAATTATATATATATATTTTAAAAAATTATAAATTATATATTTACAAAATAAAACTTTATTATATTTAAAAACTTATTTTATGATTAATAATATATTATTATTAAAAATATAACTACATATTTTATAACATTTTTAAATAATAAAATAATTATAATTTATATATATTAATTATAAAAAATATGTTAATAATAAAGCCAATATAAACTTTTCCAAAATATATAATAATCTAATTAATAAAATATAAATATATTCTAAAACCTAATTAATTATTTAAACATTTTAAATTTTTCATATATTTATTTACTAACATTATTAATAATTAAATAAATTATAAAACTTATTATATAATTAGTGTATATGTGCAAGGTGTTCTGCTGGATTATATATGTAGTAACAAACAGGCTTCCTATTAACTAGTGTGTGTTTTATATATAATAAACCTTTTGGTAGAATTTGTTTTGAAAACATTTAATTATTTATATGATTTATATATATATTATATAAAATAGAATTAGTATTCAGTAGAATCTTATATTATTAATATGTTATCAACACAAATTTGCTTTATCAATTATTTTATTTTATTGAATATGTATTTTACAACAACCACACTGTCTGTAGTTATTGTATTTAATAATTTTCTCTATTACATCAATATATTAATTCATCTGACCACCAAACAAAACCATATCTCTCAACAACATTACCAAACTTACCAAAGATAATTCAAATTATCATGTATGGTTTAAAAATATCAAAAATTATTTGAACACTCAATCCAAATTCGGCTATTTACTAAACAAATTTATCAAAAAGAAGGCACCCCCAGTGCCCGAACAAGATACCTTTGTTAACAATACATCATCAAAAATTCCTGTGAGTTTGATTGATATAACAATTTTACCAAACTAGGTATTTAATTCTAAAATGTAAGTACCTAAAACCCCTCTTATTTGACCAAAACCACAAAGTTGTTTTATAGTTACAATTATCATTGAAGATGTTGTTGAAGTAATGGCTTTTTTATTGTATAAAAAATAATATGTAGCTCTGAATTTGATGAGTTGGAATGTTTGTAATTCAGTTCACGAGAATATTTGATCATTATTGTAGGGCTTTAAATTTTATGACATGCTTGAGGTACTTAGAATGTGGTTTTGTTTTGATAATTAATTTGCTATCAATGTTTTTGAAAATAAGTTATGGTTCCTTCATGTTAACCCGAAAAAATTTGTTTATTTTGCTGTATTTGATTATTTTGAATGAGTTAATAATGTACAAAAAAAACATTGTTTGGTTGTTGTAGGTGTATTTGATAACAATTTACTTATCACAACCGCACTAGATGTTTTATTATTATGCACCCATGTATAAGTTTATTTATACATGTGTTTATTTATTACAACTATAGTTAGTAAAGCTAAAAAATATATGTATTCAAACCTCCATGATTGGATATAACAAACGCTTTTCATAAAAAAGGATGTAATTTAATTAAAAATATCATCAACTCCAAAAACATTTAATAAGTTGAATTCAGATTTAATTTAAATGAGCTCAATAACAGCCGTAGTAGTTATTAGCAATAATAAATGTAAGTTTGGTAAAAGATGAAAGGGTAATGGAAATAGAAAAGATTTTAAAAGGTAGTGTACATCAGAAATGAGTATGGAAAATAAAAAAATTATGAGTTCAATTGGAATAGAAAGAAAAACATATCCGCCTTATTTGATGTATAAACTAATTAATTATTTGGGGGAACACTATCATCTCAAAAAGGTGCTCGAAAGAGTAGCTGTTTGGAAAGCAGTGAATTTGTTTGTTAAAAATTTTAACTCTCAATTTAAGTTTTATATTAAATTTTATATTATTGTTTTTGAATATCATATAACCATGATAATTTATCATACGTGTATTATTTGTAGTTACACTACTTATACAATAAATTATTAAATGAGCTTTGCTAATTGGTATATTAACTCTAGAGCTAGCAACTAAATTTATAATGATTAATATTAATTTTTATTGAATTTTTATCAGTTGTTCAACATTTTATGAATTATAAAACTCAAAAATAATTTTATTGTAAACACACTCAACTACAAAATTATTATTATTAAAACTCCATCATACAATTTAAAAATAAATAATATCTTATATGTATTAAATATAACAATTAACCTATATTCAATTAATAAACTTATATTACACAACATCAATATATATTTTATTTTATTGAATAAGATCATTCTAAAAAAAAATGGATTTATAATAGTTGAATTTGTTTGAGATGAAGAGACTCATTTATATATACTATAAAATATAAATACTATTGTTTTTAAAACCACAACTAAACAAATAAAAAAATTCATAAAATCATTTTTGAGTGCTTTAATAACCTCAAACAAAGAATTTCTGAGAAAAACAAACAACCTAATACAATAACATAAAAAACTAAACCATTATAGATAAAATCAAATTCAAAAAATTATAATTCAAACCAAAATAAAAATTAATCCATCATAAATAAACCTTACATACAAACCATACCTTCTCAAAAAACACACAATACACCAAAATTTAGAATCTGTTTCAAATAAAAAAAATAGGTTTTTTGAACGTATTTATATTGATATCATAGACCCCTTTCAAATTATATTTTTGTATAAGAGATATATTAATCCAATAAATCAAATTATGGTAGAAGTGAAATATCTATTAATAATAATAAATAAAACTATTTTAATAAAATTTATTCAATTTTTTTTGAGTAGATTAATTTTTTGAGAGTATTTTATTTAATTTGTTATTACTATAGAGGGTAAAATCAAAAAAGGAAGATGTGTGATAATTGTACAATTGGATAATGTGAAAGAATTCTTAGCCAAAGACATTTGGTTATTTTACGTATAATATGGAATTGAAATTGAGGTTTTAGCTTTATATGCTCATAAATAGAATAACATAGTTGAGAGAATTATTCGATTATTATGAGAATTTACGAGCATTATACTCATTGAATTTGGATTATTAGAGGTCTTTTGGGCTGAAGCTGTGAAAATAGTGGTGTTTGTGAGTAATAGATTGTTTTTTAATAGGTGTATGGGTATTATTGAAAAGGGTAAAGTTGTTATTTAAATTGAGATTTTATTTAAACTTTTTAATAAAAAAAAGCCCGAGTATATTAGATTGTATTTATTTGGTTGTCTGGCATATGTTCATATATTGAAGGAGCTGTGGAAGAAGATGTTTGGTGAGTATCAAACATAAAAGAACATATTTTTTGGTTATATTGCTTTAAAAAAACAATATAGAGTTTGGAATTTAATGAAAAAGGTTATTTTAATTATTCAAGATGTTATATTTATTGATTTGGTTATACCAACACAAAAATATTTTGATGAATATTTTAAAGATAAGAAGTATTGAAAAAAACTGAATAATGATAATAATATTATATTCAATATTTTAAGGGATTGTGAGGATCTTAAATTGATGTAATGATTGAATGAACAATCTTCAATTTTATTAGAAGAATTTGAATAATCAATTTAAATTCAACCAAACTTGATGGTTTTAATTTTATTATGATAAAATAGATTACACAAATTTAAGAATGATAATTCTAATTGTATAATTATATCCACTAAAATTCTGATTATTTTAATTATAATTGAAATCTAAGATACCCAAAAAATCATTAAAATTCCAGTCATTCCAACTATTGATGGGTCTAAAAGTATAACTATATCTATAGAAAGACCCTCAACCCCAATAAAACCATTATGAAGAAGTAAGAAATTTTGTAAAATTCAAAATGCTCATACTACAATAATACACACAACTACTCAAAATAAAAACATCCCAGATTATTGGATATACACAGTTTTAGTGAAAAATTCAACTTCCTCAATACCATCCTCGTATAAAAAAACAATGTTTTTATTCAAACAGAATTTTTGGATTGAAGTAGTAAATCATGAATTGTTTGTATAAGATAATAATTGTTTGTGGATAAAAATTATTGAGATATTAGCACAAGTTTATTTAATAAAAAACCACTAGGTATTTACTAAGAAAAAAAACAAATTCAGAAAATTTATATATAAAGGTCGACTTGTTATTAAAAACTACAAACAACATTATGGTATTTATTATATGGAAATGTATACTTTTGTAGTAAATTTCCGAATTGTATGAGTTTTGTTTGTATTTACAGTAGTGTTTGATTGGGAAGTGTATTAAATGGACATTAAAACTGTGTTTTTAAATGTAACATTATCTAAGACTGAACGGATTTATATACAACTTTTAGAGGGATATATTCCCAAGTTGAACAACATTTGTGTATTATTATTACTAAAATCATTATATGGTTTTAAGTAAGCACCACATCTTTAAAATAAGAATCTTAATGGTATGGTTATAGCCAAAAACTTCTTTTTTAAAATGGAGTGTTTGTATGCTGATGAGTGTCTATACATAAATAATAATATTATAATAGTTATTTACATAAACAATTTATTAATACTCTCCCCAAATATTGATAAAGTGAATGTGATCAAGGCCGTATTTATGCGGAAGTATGTAATAAAGAATCTAGGTGAAGTTAAAAAATTTTTGGGATTGTGAATAAAATGTGATTGGAATTGAAAAACTTTATGTATTGATTAAGAAAAGTATTGTGAAGTAATATTAAAAAAATTTGGTTTGTAAACTGTTTGTTTGAAAAGTATTTTTATGAATATAAGTGTTTGTTTATTAAAGAATGATAATTTTGAAAAATTAATTTTAGAAAAAATTTAGTTATATAAGAGTATGTTTGGTAGCCTAATATATGTGGTTTAAGATAGTAGATCAGATTTAGTATATATAGTATGTAAATTGGGCTAGTATGCTTACGAACTGAATTAAAAATATTGGAAGGTTATGTTTTGGACATATTAATATTTATCTGGAATATATAAAATAAACTTAGAATATAATTTTAATAATATTTTATTATTAGATGTATTGATAAATTTATATAAATATAGTGATATAGATTGGATAAAATGTTATAAAGTTGAGGAGATTGTTTGTAAATTAATGAATGATTATGTCTTTAATTTGTGTGGTGGGACAATCTCATGGTTTAACAAACTATAATTTATAATAGTTAAATCTTCAATAGAAACCAAAATAATAACTTCAAATTATGTAAGTATGAAAAATATATAGTTAAGGAAACTTTTGTTTAGTTTAATATCTATATATCTGAATATTATAACAATTTTAATAATATTATATATAAATAATATTAATGTAATTATGATTAATATTACTAAAAATAATTAACAACAAACAAAACACTATAATATAACATACTTCTAAATTCAAAATAAAATTAAAAATAACTCCTTCAAACTAAAACACCTAAATACCAAAAACCTTGCAACTAACCTATTTATTAAGGTATTACCAAAGTAACTGAATGATTTACATCTGACAACTTTAGGACTCCAGAATTTATTCCATTAATAAAATTAAATTAATTAACACTTGTTTATTTATAAAAAAACAAAAAAAAACCAATAACTCCAAAACTCCATACTCATATAAAACACACAATTAAAATATAACACCCAACAACGCAAAAACTTTAAACCAACCAAACACTAATTTTACAAAATTTAATTTAAATTAAAGCTCTTTACACCCACCTAATTATTTGTTTTATAAAAATAGAGTATATACTAATAAAATAAATAAATATTAGTTAAAGTTGTATAATTATAAATTAAAATTTATTTACAAGAAGAATCATTTATAATAACCACACAAACTTAACACCATACTAATAAAATTATTAGAGATTATATATATATTCATTAATACTCATTCAACTACAATCAATATTATAATCCAAAGAACTACTTACATATTCACCCAAATTAGAATAAGTGAAAAATCTGCTTACAAATTTATCAAAGTAAGCGCCACACTATTAACACCAAAACCACATATATTTTTAATTATATTCATGATCTTTATAAGGTTAGGGCGGCCTTTAGCCACATTAAATCCCCTTACATCTCAAAAATCCATGATTATATTTGTAAGGTTCAGATAAAGAAGGCCAGGAATTGGATGAATGTTACAAATACCATCTGTAGCTATATTAATGATTGCAACAATTGCAGTATACCCACCAACTATATAAATAATTGGTGAAGGTAAAGGTGGTAATAGAGATAGTAATAGAAAAGATAATAGTAGAAAAGGTGAAGATAGCAGAAATAACAAAGCTATTGTAACTGCTAAAGTTACAGCAAGTGCATTCTACAAGGCTACAAGATTAAAATTATTCAGAAAATAAGAATACTATACTATTTATACCCCTGCAGTATTGGTCAAGCTCTATAGAGCATCTATAATCATACAATTGTTCGAGATTAGGAAAAAATCTCCATGGATAGTAAAAATAAAACTACTACAACTATAAACAACAGCCAGATCATATACAATCTGATATTTCAACTGGCCAAAAAGAATAACAAACACGGAAAAATTGCAGACAATATATGAATAACCAGAACCAACATAATGATTTATCATAATCAAAGGGGTTAACTTATACACTTTTATTGAATATTATAAGTTATTGAATAACTTACTAAAAGTGTATATGTTCTCAGAATGGGTACAATACTTGCACTTACCATTCGTATTAGCAGAGGAGATCTTGTATTTACTGTGAGAATTATAGCAAAACTGGCAGGATATAGTTGTGATATAGCAGTTTGGGTCCGTTAGAATAGTGTTAGCATGAATAATGTTATTGGTTATATTGATGTTTTGAAAGAAATTATAAAATTAAGGGTTTCGCACGGAAGAAATAAAATGAGATATGGTTATGAAGAGTATGAAGTGTAAGAATGATAAAGGAAATTGGTTTTAATAAAATAACAGAAAGTATATATTATATCCCTTTATTATTTATTAATTTTATTATATGATTATAAGTGCTGAGTAGAGTTTTATAAACATATCTATATAAATCTAAAGAGCAGCTGCGTTTTAAGCTGGAGTATAACATATGGTTTGTTTGGTAGTAACAGCGTTATTGAAATAGGTATGTTATATAACAGAATATCTAGAAGCTTTATAATAAGCTATGGAACTTTTTTGCTCTATTAGAATGAATGTTCTGGAATTTATAATTTAATGATAGAAGTAAGAGTGTTTTGCTATCTACTAATGAAACACTCTGTTGGATTATAATAATATGAGTAAGCCACAAAACTTTAGATATGATTCTAGAACAAATACAAATAACAAAGAAAATCATATAATTACAAAATTATATATATACACTTCAAAAGATTATAAATCATACACTTACAAGATAAAACTCTGTTATATTCAAAAGTTTGTTCCACAATCAATAGTATACCATTATTAAGGATATAACTACATACCTCACAACATTCTTAAATAATAAAACAATTACAACTTACACATACTAATTATAAAAAATACATTAATAACAGAACCAGTATAAGCTTTTCCAAAACACATAACAATCTAATTAATAAGGCACAAATACGTTCTAAAGCCTAACTAACTATTTAAACATTCCAGATTTTTCATACATCTATTTACTAATACTGTTAGTAACCAAACAAATTATGAAACTCATTATATAAATAACCACTGTGTATTCTGACCTTTGCTGAAATAGTATATTCGTTCAGCAAGAATTGTTATTGTTATATATGGTATAGTGCTATACACGAGCGATTGGTAAAGCCTAAGCATAAGCCAGAATATTAATATATATGCACAAGGCATTCTACCAGATTATACACGTAATAACAAACAGACTTCCTATTAACCAGTATGCGTTTTATATATAGTAGACCTTCTAATAAAACTTGTTCTAAAAACACCTAATCATTTATATGACCTACATACATACCATATAAAACAGAACCAATATTCGGTAGAATTTTATACTATTAACAATATTTATATAAAATATATAATTAAAATATAATATTTAATAATATAAAAATTTTAAATTAATTAAATATTAATTTTATAAAATTTAATTTAAATTAAAATTTTTTATATTTATTTAATTATTTGTTTTATAAAAATAAAATGTATATTAATAAAATAAATAAATATTAATTAAAATTATATAATTATAAATTGGAATTTATTTATAAAAAAATTATTTATAATGATTATATAAATTTAATATTATGTTAATAAAATTATTAAAAATTATATATATATTTATTAATATTTATTTAATTATAATTAATATTATAATCTAAAGAATTATTTATATATTTATCTAAATTAAAATAAATAAAAAATTTATTTATAAATTTATTAAAATAGGTATTATATTATTAATATTAAAATTATATATATTTTTAATTATATTTATAATTTTTATAAAATTAAGATGGTTTTTAGCTATATTAAGTTTTTTTATATTTTAAAAATTTATAATTATATCTATAAAATTTAGATAAGAAAGGTTAAAAATTGGATGAATATTATAAATATTATTTATAATTATATTAATAATTATAATAATTATAATATGTTTATTAATTATATAAATAATTAATAAAAATAAAAATAATAATAAAAAAAATAATAAAAAAAATAATAATAAAGAAGATAAAAATAATAAAAATAATAAAATTATTGTAATTATTAAAATTGTAATAAATATATTTTATAAAATTATAAAATTAAAATTATTTAAAAAATAAAGATATTATATTATTTATATTTTTATAATATTAATCAAATTTTATAAAATGTTTATAATTATATAATTATTTAAAATTAAAAAAGGATTTTTATAAATAATAAAAATAAGATTATTACAATTATAAACAGTAATTAAATTATATACAATTTAATATTTTAATTAACTAAAAAAAATAATAAATATAAAAAAATTATAGATGATATATAAATAATTAGAATCAATATAATAACCTATTATAATTAAAAAAATTAATTTATATGTTTTTATTAAATACTATAAACTATCAAATAATTTATTAAAAGTATATGTGTTTTTAGAATAAATATAATACTTATATTTATTATTTACATTAATAAAGAAGATTTTACATTTACTATAAAAATTATAATAAAATTAATAAGGTATAATTATAATATAACAATTTAAATCCATCAAAATAATATTAATATAAATAATATTACTAATTATATTAATATTTTAAAAAAAATTATAAAATTAAAAATTTTATATAAAAAAAATAAAATAAGATATAATTATAAAAAATATAAAATATAAAAATAATAAAAAAAATTAATTTTAATAAAATAACAAAAAATATATATTATATTTTTTTATTATTTATTAATTTTATTATATAATTATAAATATTAAATAAAATTTTATAAATATATTTATATAAATTTAAAAAATAGTTGTACTTTAAACCAAAGTATAATATATAATTTATTTAATAATAATAATATTATTAAAATAAATATATTATATAGTAAAATATTTAAAAGTTTTATAATAAATTATAAAATTTTTTTATTCTATTAAAATAAATATTTTAAAATTTATAATTTAATAATAAAAATAAAAATATTTTATTATTTATTAATAAAACATTTTATTAAATTATAATAATATAAATAAATTATAAAATTTTAAATATAATTTTAGAATAAATATAAATAATAAAAAAAATTATATAATTATAAAATTATATATATATATTTTAAAAAATTATAAATTATATATTTATAAGATAGAATTTTATTATATTTAAAAACTTATTTTATAATTAGTAGTATACTATTATTAAAAATATAATTATATATTTTATAACATTTTTAAATAATAAAATGATTATGATTTATACATATTAATTATAAGAAGTATGTTAATAATAAAGTTAATATAAACTTTTTTAAAATATATAATAATTTAATTAATAAGATATAAATACATTCTAAAACCTAATTAATTATTTAAATATTTTAAATTTTTCATATATTTATTTACTAACATTATTAATAACCAAACAAATTATAAAATTTATTATATAGTTAGTGTATATGTGTAAGGTGTTCTGCCGGATTATATATATAATAACAAGTAGGTTTTTTATTGGTTAGTGTGTGTTTTATATATAGTAGACCTTCTAATAGAATTTGTTTTGAGGATATTTAATTATTTATATGATTTATATATATATTATATAGAACAAAACCAGTATTTGGTAGAATCTTATATTATTAATATATTATCAACACGAGTTTACTTTATCAATTATTTTATTTTATTGAATATGTATTTTGTAATAGTTGTACTGCCTACAGTTATTGTATTTAATAATTTTCTTTATTGTATCAATACACCAATTCATCTGATTACTAAACAAAACTATGTTTTTCAACAACATTACCAAACTTACTGAAAATGGTTCGAATTATTATACATAACTTAAAAATATTAAAAATTATTTAAACACTTAATCCAAGTTCGGCTATTTATTAGACAAATTCATCAAGAAGAAGGCATTTTTAGCACCTGAACAAAATACCCCTATTAACAATATATTATTAAAAACCTCCACGAGTTTGACTGATATAACAACTCTATTGGGCTAGGTATCTAACTTTGAAATATAAATATTTGAGATTTCTCCTATTCGACCAAAACCGCAAAGTTGTTTTATAACTACAATTATCATTGAAGATGTTGTTGAAGCAATAACTCTTTTATTGTATAAAAAATGGTACACAGTTTTGAATTTGACAAACTAAAATGTTCACAATTTAATTCATGAGAATATTCGATTATTATTGTAGGACCTCAAACCCTATAACATACTCAAGGTACTCAGAACACAATTCTGTTTTGATAATCAATCTACTATCAACATTCTTAAAAACAAGTTATGGTTCCTTCACATCAACCCAAAAAAATTCACCTACTCCGCCATATTTGATTATTTTGAACGAGTTAGTAATGTATAGAGAGAATGTTGTTTGGTTGTTGTAGGTGTATTTGATGATAATTTATTTGTTATAATTGTATTGGGTGTTTTATTATTATACACCCATGCACAAATTCATTTATACACACATTTATTTATTACAACTATAGTTAGTGAAGTTAAAAAATATACATATTCAAACCTCCATAACTGAATACAACGAACGTTTTTTTATAAAGAAGGATGTAATTTAATCAAAAATGCCATCAATTCTGAAAACATTTAATAAACTAAGTTTAGATTCAACTCAAACAAGCTCAATAATAGCCACAGCAGTCACTAACAATAATAAACACAAGTTTGGCAAAAGACGAAAGAATAATAAAAACAAAAAAAATCCCAAAAAACAACATATATCAAAAACAAATACGGAAAATAAAGAAATTACAAATTTAATTAAAATAAAAAAAAAAACATATCCACCTTATTCAACATATAAACTAACCAACCACTCAAAAAAACACTATCATCTTAAAAAAAATACTCAAAAAAGCAACCACTCAGAAAACAGCGAATTCGTCTACTAAAAATTCTAACTCTTAATTTAAGTTTTATATTAAATTTTATATTACTACTCCCAAATATCGTATAACCATAATAATTTATCATACATACACTATTTGTAATTACACTACTTATACAACAAATTATTAAACAAATTCTGCTAACTAATATATTAATTTTGGAACTAACAATTGGATTTATAATAATTAATATTAGTTTTTACCAAATTTTTATTAGTTGTTTGATATTTTATGAATTATAAAACTCAAAAATAATTTTATTGTAGATGTATTTGGTTATAAAGTTATTATTATTAAAACTCTATCATATAGTTTAAAAGTGAATAATATTTTATACACACCAAATATAACAATTAACTTGTGTTTAGTTGATAAGCTTATATTACACAACATCAATATATACTTTATTTTATTAAATAAGATTATTTTAAAAAAAGATAAACTTATAATAATTAAATTTGTTTAAAACAAAAAAACTCATTTATATATATTATAAAGTATAAATATTACTACTCTTAAAACCACAATTAAACAAATAAAAAAATTTATAAAATCATTTTCAAACATTTTAATAACCTCAAACAAAAAATTTCTAAAAAAAACAAACAACCTAATACAATAGCATAAAAAACTAAGTCATTATAAATAAAATTAAATTCAAAAAATTATAATTCAAACCAAAATAAAAATTAATTTATTATAAGTAAATCCTACATACAAACCATACCTTCTCAAAAAATATATGATATATTAAAATTTAGAATCTGTTTTGGATAAAAAAAGCAGACTTTTTGAACGTATTTATATTAATATTATGGGTCTTTTTTGAATTATATTTTTGTATAAGAGATATATTAATTTGATGAATTAAATTATGGTAGAAACGAAGTATTTATTAATAATAATAAATAAAACTATTTTAATAAAATTTATTTGGTTTTTTTTGAGTAGATTAATTTTTCAAAAATATTTTATTTAATTTGTTATTATTATGGAGGGTAGAATTGAGAAAAAAAGATGTGTGATGATTGTATGATTGGATAATACAAAAAAATTCTTGGCTGAAGATATTCGGTTATTTTGCGTATAATATGGAATCAAAATCAAAATTTTAGCTTTATATGCTTATGAACAGAATAACATAGCTAAGAGAATTATTCAATTATTATGAGAATTTGTGAGTATTATATTTATTGAATTTGGATTATTAGAAATCTTCTAAGCTGAAGTTGTGAAAATAGTGGTGTTTGTGAATAATAAATTGTTTTTTAATAGGTGTATGGGTATTATCGAAGAGGGTAAAGTTGTTATTTAAATTGAGACTTTATTTAAACTTTTTAATAAAAAAAAGCCCGAATATATTAGACTACACCCATTTGGTTGTTTGGCATATATTCATATACCGAAAGAACTACAAAAAAAGATGTTTGGTGAGTATTGAGTGTGGAAGAACATATTTTTTAATTATATTGCTTTGGAGAAATAATATAAAATTTGGAATTTAACGAAAAAGGTTATTTCAATTATTCGAGATGTTATATTTATTGATTCGGTTATACCAACACAAGAACATTTTGATGAATATTTTAAAAACAAAAAATACTAAAAAAAACCAAACAATAATAATAATATTATATTTAATATTCCAAGGGATTACAAAAATCTTAAACTAATACAACAATTAAACAAACAATCTTCAATTTTATCAGAAGAATTTGAACAATCAATTCGGATTTAACCAAACTTAATGGTTTTAATTCTATTATGATAGAATGGGTTGTACAAACTTAAAAATGATGGTTTTAATTGTGTGATTGTATTTATTGAAATTTTGATTATTCTAATTATGACTGAAATCTAAGATATTCAAGAAATCATTAAAATTCCAATCATTTTAATTATTAATAAATCTAAAAATATAATTATATTTATAAAAAGATTTTTGGCCCCAATAAAACCATTACAAAAAAGTAAAAAACTTCATAAAATTTAGAACACTCATACTACAGTAGTACACACAACTACTCAAAATAAAAATATTTCAGATTACTAAATATACACAACTCTAACGAAGGGTTCGGCTTCCTCAGTATTATCCTCATATAAAGAGGTAATATTTTTATTTGAACAAAACTCTTAAATTAAAACAATAAATCATAAATTGTTTGTACAAAATAATAATCATTTGTGAATAAAAGTTATTGAAATATTAACACAAGTTTACCCAATAGAAAACTGTTGGGTATTCACCAAAAAAAAAAACAAATTCAAAAAATTTATATATAAAGATCAACTCGTTATTAAAGACTACAAATAATGTTATAATATTCACTATACAAAAACATATACCCCTATAATAAATCTCCAAACTATATAAATTTTATTTGTATTTACAACAGTGTTTGACTAAAAAGTGTATCAAATAAACATCAAAACTGTGTTCTTAAATACAATATTACCTGAGGTTAAACAGATTTATATATAATTTTCAAAGGGATATATTCCTAAGTCAAACAACATTTATACACTATTGTTACTAAAATTATTATATGGCCTTAAATAAGTGCTATATTTTTGGAATAAGAATTTCAACAACACGGTTATGGTTGAAAACTTCCCCTTTAAAATGAAACATTTGTATGTTGATAAATGTTTATACATAAGTAATGATATTATAATAATTATTTATGTAAACAACTTATTAATACTTTTTTCAGATATTGATAAAGTGAATGTGGTTAAGGCCACACTCATACAAAAATATGTAATAAAAGATCTAAACAAAGTTAAGAAGTTTTTGGGATTACAAATAAAACACAATCAAAACCAAAAAATTTTATACATTGATTAAAAAAAATACTGTGAAGTAATATTAAAAAAATTTAATTTGTAAGCTACTCACTCAAAAAATACTTTTATAAACACAAGTGTTCATCTATCAAAGAACAATAACTCTAAAAAATTAACCTTAAAAAAAATTCAATTATATAAAAATATACTTAACAACCTAATATATACAATTCAAAATAATAAACCAAACTTAACATACATAATATACAAACTAAACCAATATGTTTACAAACCAAATTAAGAATATTGGAAGGTTATACTCTAAACATATCAATACTTATCTAAAACATACAAAATGAATCTAAAATATAATTCTAATAGTGTTCTACCATCAAATGTATTAATGAGTTTACATAAATATAGTGATGTGGATTAAACAAAATATTATAAAACCAAAGAAATTGTTCGTAAATCAACAAACAACTATACCTTCAACCTATACAATAGGACAATTTTATAATCCAGTAAGCTACAATTTATAATAATTAAATCTTTGACAAAAACCAAAATAATAACTTCAAATCACGCAAACATAAAAAACATATAACTAAAAAAACTCTTATCTAACCTAACACCTATATATCCAAACACTATAACAATTTCAACAATATTATATATAAATAATATTGGTGCAATTATGATTAATATTATTGGAGATAACCAACAACAAACAAAACACTATAATATAGCATACTTCTGGATTTAAAATAAGATCAAAAATAACTTTTTTAGGCTAAAACACTTGGATATTAAGAATTTTGTGGCTGATTTATTTACTAAGGTGTTATTAAAGTAGTTGAATGATTTATATTTGACAACCTTAGGACTCTGGAATTTATTTTATTAATAAAATCAAATTAATTAATATTTGTTTGTTTATAGAAGAATAAAAGGAAATTGATAATTTTAAAATTTTATATTCATATAAAATGCGCAATTAAAATATAATATTTAATAATGTAAGAATTTTAAACTAATTGAACACCAATTTTATAAAATTTAATTTAAATTAAAGTTCTTTATATTTATTTAATCATTTGTTTTGTGAAAATAGAATATATACTAATAAAACAAATAAATATTAATTAAAGTTGTATAATTATAAGTTAGAATTTACTTACAAGAAAAACCATTTATAGTGGTTACACAAACTTAGTATCATACTAATAAAACTACTAAAAACTATATACATATTTATTAATACTCATTCGATTATAATTAATACTACAATCCAAAAAACTACTTACACATTTATTTGAATTAGAATGAGTGAGAGATCTACTTACAGATTTGTTAAAGTAAGCGTTATATTATTAATGTTAGGGTTGTGTACATCTTCAACCGCATTTATGATCTCCACGAGGTTAGGACAACCTTTAGTTGTATTAAGTCCTTTTACATTTTAAAAATCCATAATTACATCTGCAAAGTTCAGATAAAAGAGGTCAGGAGTTGGGTAAACACCACAAACACCATCCACAGCCGCATCAATAACTGCAACAATTACAACATGTTCACCAACCGTATGAACAATTAATAAAAATAAAGGTAGTAATAGAGGTGGTGGTGAAAAAAATAATAATAAAAAAGATAAAAATAACAAAAATAACAAAACTACTACAGTTGCTAAAGCCACAACAAATACATTCTGTAAAGCTACAAAATTAAAATTGTTTGAGAAATGGGGGATACTATGTTATTTACACCCCCACAGCATTAATTGGACTTCATAGAACACCTATGATTATATAGTTGTTTGAGGTTGGGGGAAGACCTCCATAAATAGCAAAAATAAGACCACTGCAACCATGAACAACAGCCAAATCACATACAATCTAATATTTCAACTGACCAAAAAGAATAACAAATGCAGAAAAATTACAGATGACGTATGAATAACCAGAACCAACATAGTAACCTATCATAACCAAAGGGGTTAACTTATACACTTCTATCAAATATTATAAGTTATCAAATGATTTATTAAAAATACACACATTCCCAAAATGGGTGTAATACTCACATTTGTTATTTGTGCTGACAAAAAAAACCTTACATTCACTACAAAAATTATAGTAAAACTAACAGGGTATAACCGCAACATAACAATTTGGGTTTGCTAGAATAGTGTTAGTATGAATAATGTTATTGGTTATATTAACATTTTAAAAAAAATTATAAAATTAAAAATTTCACACAAAAAAAATAGAGTGAGATATGGTTATGAAGAGTATGAAGTGTAAGAATAATAAAGAAAATTAATTTTGGTGGAATAACAAAAAATATATATTATATCCCTTTTATTATCTACTAATTTTATTATATGATTATAAATGCTAAATAGAGTTTTATGAGTATACTTATATGGATTTAAAGAGTAGTTGTGTTTTGAGCCAAAATATAACATATAATTTATTTGGCAGTAATAGTGTTATTGAAATAGGTATATTATATAACAAAATATTTAAAAGTTTTATAATAAGCTATGGAATTTTCCTGTTTTATCAAAATGAATATTCTAAAACTCATAACTTAATGATAAAAATAAAAGTGTTTTGCTGTCTACTAATAAAATGTTCTGTTAAATTATAACAACATAAATAAACCACAAAACTCTAAACATAATTCTAGAACAAATACAAATAACAAAAAAAATCATATAATTACAAAACTATATATATACACTTTAAAAGATTATAAATCATACACTTATAAAATAAAACTCTGTTATATTCAAAAGCTCATTCCACAATCAATAGTATACCATTATTAAGGGTATAATTACATACCTTATAACATTCTTAAATAATAGAATGATTACAACTTATATGTATTGATTATAAAAAATACATTAGTGGTAAAGTTAGTGTAAACTTTTCCAGAATATATAATGATTTAGTTAGTAAGGTATAAATATGTTTTAGAGTTTAATTAATTATTTGAATGTTTTAGATTTTTTGTGTATTTATTTTACTAACACTGTTGGTAATTAAATGAGTTATGAAATTTGTTATATAGATGATTATTGTGTATTCTGATTTTTGTTGAAATAGTATGTTTGTTTGGTGAGAATTGTTATTGTTATATATGGTATAGTGTTATACACAAGCAATTGGTAAAGCCTAAGTGTAAGCTGGAGTGTTAGTGTATATGTGTAAGACATTCTGCCGGATTATATATGTAGTAATGAGTAGACTTCTTATTGGCCAGTGTGTGTTTTATATATAGTAAACCTTTTGGTAGAATTTGTTTTGAGGATATCTAATTATTTATATGATTTATATATATATTATATAGAATAGAATTAGTGTTTGGTAGAATCTTATATTATTAATATGTTATTAGTATGAGTTTGCTTTATTAATTACTTCATTTTATTGAATATGTATTTTGTAACAACTGTATTATCTATAGTTATTGTATTTAATAGTTTTCTCTATTATATCAATGTATTAATTTGTTTAACTATTGAATAAAACCATATCTTTCAATAATATTATTAAATTTACCAAAAATGGGTTTGAACTATTATGCATGACTTGAAAATATCAAAGATTATTTAAACACTTAATCCAAATTTAGCTATTTATTAGATGAATTTATCAAAAAAAAGGTACCCCTAATGTTTAAATAAGGTGCTTTTATTAATAATATATTATCAAAAATTTTTGTGAGTTTGATTGATATAGTAATTTTACTAGATTAGGTATTTAACTTTAAAGTGTAAATACTTAAAATTTTTCCTATTCAACTAGAATTGTAAAGTTGTTTTATAGTTGTGGTTATCATTGAAGATGTTATTGAAGTAATAACTCTTTCACTATATAAGAAGTGGTACGTAGTTTTAAATTTGATGAGTTGGAATGTTTGTAATTTAATTTATGAGAATATTTGATTATTATTGTAGGGTTTTAAATTTTATGATATGTTCAAAATATTTAAAATGTGGTTTTGCTTTGATAGTTAATTTGTTATCAATGTTTTTAAAAATAAATTACAACTTTTTTACATCAACCCAAAAAAATTCACTTACTCCACCATATTTAATTATTTCAAACAAATTAATAATATATAAAAAAAACGTTATTCAACTGTTGCAAATGTATTTAACAACAATTTATTTATCATAATCACATTGGGTGTTTTATTATTATATGTCTACACATAAGTTTATTTATACACGCATCTATTTATTGTAATTATAACTAGTAAAATTAAAAAATATACATATTTGAATTTTTGTGATTAAATACAACAAACGTTTTTTATAAAAAAAGATATAATTTAATTAAAAATACCATTAATTTTAAAAATATTTAATAAATTAAATTTAGATTTAATTTAAATAAGTTTAATAACAACTATAACAATCACTAACAATAATAAACACAAATTTAACAAAAAATAAAAAAATAATAAAAATAGAAGAGATTTTAAAAAAATAGTGTATATTGGAAATAAGTACAAAAAATAAAGAAATTATAAGTTCGATTGGAATAGAAAAAAAAATGTATTCGCTTTATTTAATATATAAACTGATTAATTATTTAAAAAAATATTATTATTTTAAAAAAATATTTAAAAAAGTAGTTGCTTAGAAGATAATAAATTTGTTTATTAAAGGTTCTAATTCTCAATTTAAGTTTTATATTAAATTTTATATTATTACTCCCGAATATTATATAACCATAATAATTTATCATACATACACTATTCATAGTTATATTACTTATACAATAAATTATTGAACAAACTTTGTTAGCTAGTATATTAACTTTGGAGTTAATAACTAAATTTATAATAATTAATATTAGTTCTTATTAAACTCCTATCAATTGTTTGATATTTTATGAACTATAAAACTCAAAAATAATTTTATTATAAATGTACTCAACTACAAAACCATTATTATTAAAACTCCGTCATATAATTTAAAAATAAATAATATCTTATACATATTAAATATAACAATTAATTTATATTTAATTAATAAGCTTATATTATATAATATTAATATATATTTTACTTTATTAAATAAAATTGTTTTAAAAAAAAATAAACTCATAATAGTTGAATTTGTTTAAAACAAAAAAACTCGTTTATACATACTACAAAATATGAATACTACTACTTTTAAAGTTATAATTAAACAAATAAAAGAATTTATAGAATTATTCTCAAACACTCTAATAACTTCAAACAAAAAACTTCTAAAAAAAACAAATAATTTGATACAATAGCATAAGAAATTAAACCATTATAAATAAAATCAAATTCAAAAAAATTATAATTCAAACTGGAGTAAAAGTTAATTTATTATGGGTAAATTTTATATACAAACCATATTTTCTCAAAAAATATATGATATATTAAAATTTAGAATCTGTTTTGGATAAAAAAAGTAAACTTTTCAAATATATTTATATTGATGTTATAGATTTTTTTTGAATTATATTTTTATATAAGAGATATATTAATCCAATAAATTAAATTATAATAAAAGTGAAATATCTATTAATAATAATAAATAAGGTTATTTTAATAAAATTTGTTTGGTTTTTTTTAAACAAATTAATCTTTTGAGAGTACTTCATTTAATTTGTTATTATTATAGAAGGTAAAATTGAGGAAAGAAAATATATAATAATTGTATGATTGGATAATACGAAAAAATTTTTGGCTGAAAATATTCAATTATTCTGTGTATAATATAAAATTAAAATTAAGGTTTTAACTTTATATATTTATGAATAGAATAATATAACTAAAAGAATCATTCAATTATTACAAAAACTCACAAACACTATACTCATTAAATCTAAATTACCAAAAATCTTTTAAGCTGAAGTTGTGAAAACAATGGTGTTTGTGAGTAATAGATTATTTTTTAATAGGTGTACAAATATTATTGAAGAGGGTAAAATTATTATTCAAATTGAGATTTTATTTAAATTTTTTAATAAAAAAGAGTTTGAATATATTAAATTACACTTATTTAATTGTCTAATATATGTTTATATATTAAAGGAACTGTGGAAGAAGATGCTCAATAAGCACCAAACATAGAAAGACATATTTTTTAATTATACTGCTTCAAAAAAAATAATATAAAATCTAAAATTTAATAAAAAAAATTATTTTAATTATTCAAAATGTTATATTTATTGATTTAATTATGCTAGCACAAAAACATTTCGACAAATATTTTAAAAACAAGAAGTATTGGAAGAAACCAAACAATAATAACAACATTATATTCAATATTTTAAGGGATTACAAAAAATTTTAAACTGATGTAATGACTAAACAAATAATTTTCAATTTCATCAAAAGAATTTAAATAATTAGTTTGGATTTAATTGAACTTGATAATTTTAATTTTATTACAATAGAATGGGTTGTACAAATTTAAAAATGATGGTTCTAATTGTGTGATTGTATTTACTGAAGTTTTGATTATTTTAATTATGATTGAAACCTAAGATATCCAGGAAATTATTAAAGTTTTAGTTATTTTAACTATTGATGGGTTTGAAAATGTAATTATATTTATAGAAAGATTCTCGGCTTTAGTAGAATTGTTATGAAGAAGTAAAAAATTTTGTAAAATTTAGAATGCTTGTGTTGTGGTAATACATATAACTATTTGGAATAAAGGTATTTTAAATTATTGGGTATGTGTAGTTTTAGTGAAGGGTTCAACTTCCTTAATATTATTTTTGTATAAAAAGGTAATACTTTTATTTGAATAGAATTTTTGAACTGAAGCAATAAATCATGAATTGTTTATACAAAATAATAATTGTTTATGGATAGAGGTTATTAAGATATTAGTGTGAGTTTATTTAATGGGAAATTGTTGGGTATTTATTAAGAAGAGAGATAAATTTGGAAAATTTATATATAAAGGTTGACTTGTTATTAAAGATTATGAACAATATTATGGTATTTATTATACAAAAACATATGTTTTTATGGTGAATTTTTGAATTATATAAGTTTTACTTATATTTATAGTAGTGTTTGATTGGGAAATATATTAAATAAATGTTAAAATTATGTTTTTAAATATAATATTATTTGAAATTAAACAGACTTATATATAATTTTTAAAAGGATATATTTTTAAGTTGAATAGCATTTGTGTATTATTATTATTGAAGTTATTATATGGTCTTAAGTAAGTGTTATATTTTTGGAATAAGAATCTTAATAGTATGGTTATGGTTGAAGATTTTTTTTTTAAAATGGAGTATTTGTATGTTAATGAGTGTTTATATGTGGATAATGGTATTATAATAATTATTTACATAAATAATTTATTAATATTTTTTCTAAATATTAATAAAATAAATATGGTTAAAACTGCATTTATGTGGAAGTATATAATGAAAGATTTAGGTAAAATTAAAAAATTTTTAAAATTATAAATAAAATGTGATTGGAATTGAAGAATTTTATGTATTAATTAAGAAAAATATTGTGAAGTAATATTAAAGAGATTTGGTTTGTAAGTTATTTGTTTGAAAAGTATTTTTATAAATATAAGCATTCGTTTATTAAAGAATAATAACTCTGAAAAATTGATTTTAGAAGAGGTTTAGTTATATAAGAGTATGCTTGGTAGTTTAATGTATGTGGTTCAAAATAACAGACCAGATTTAGTATATATAATATGTAAATTGAGCCAATATGTTTATGAATTAAATCAAAAACATTAAAAAACTATATTTTAAACATATTAATATTTGTCTAAAACATACAAAATGAATCTAAAATATAATTCTAATAGCGTTTTATTATCAAATATACTAATAAATTTACATGGATATAATAATACAAATTAAATAAAATATTATAAAGCCAAAAAAATCGCTCATAAATCAATGAGTGGCTATACCTTCAACCTATGTGGTGGGGTAATCTCATAATCCAACAAGCTACAGTTTATAATAGTTAAATCTTTGATGGAAGTTGAAGTAATAATTTTAAATTATGTAGGTATGGAAGGTATATAACTAAGAAAATTCTTATCTAACTTAATATCTATATATCTGAATATTATGACAATTCCAACAATATTATATATGGATAATATTAATACAATCACAACTAATATTACTAAAAATAACCAATAGCGAACAAAACATTATGATATAGTGTATTTTTGGATTTGAAATAAGATTAAAGATGGCTCTTTTAGGCTAGAATACCTGGATATTAAGAATTTTGTGACTAATTTATTTATTAAGGTGTTATTAAAGTAGCTGAATGATTTATATTTGACAATCTTAGGACTCCAAAATTTATTCTATTAATAAAATTAAATTAATTAATATTTGTTTGTTTATAGAAGAATAAAAAAAAATTGATAATTTTAAAATTTTATATCTATATAAAATGTGTAATTAAAATGTAATATTCAATAATGTAAGAATTTTAAATTAATTGAATGCTAACTTTATAAAATTTAATTTAAATTAAAACTTTTTATACCCATTTAATTACTTGTTTTGTGAAAATAGAGTGTATATTAGTAGAATGAATGAATATTAGTTAAAACCACACAATTATAAGTTGGAATTTACTTATGAGAAGAATTATTTATGGTGGTTATGTGAATCTAGTATTATGCTGGTGGAATTGTTGGAGGCTATATACATATTCATTAATATTTATTTGATTATAATTAATATTATAATTTAAAAAATTATTTATGTATTTATTTGAATTAGAATGAGTGAGAGATCTACTTACAGATTTGTTAAAGTAGGTGTTACACTATTAACACCAAAACCGCACACATCTTTAACCACATCCATAATTTTTACAAGGTCAAAACAGTTTTTAGCCATATTAAGTTTTTTCACATTTTGAAGGTCCATAATTACGTTTGTAAAATTTAGACAAAAAAAGCCAGGAGCTGGATAAACACCACAAACACCATCCATAGTTGTATTAATGGTTGTGATGATTGTAGCATGCCCACCAATTGTATAAACAATTGGTGGAGGTGGAGGTAATAATAAAAATGGTGGTGGAGAAAATAATGGTGAAAAAGATAAAAATAATAAAAATAACAAAACTGTTATAGCTGTTAAAACTGTAGTAAATGTGTTCTACAAGGCTACAGGGTTGAAATTGTTTAGAAAATAAAAATATTGTATTATTTACACCCCCACAATATTAGTTGGACTTTATAGAGCGTTTATGATTATACAATTGTTCAAAACTAGGAAAGGGTTTTTATGGATAGTAAGGGTAAGATTACTGTGATTATAAATAATAGTCGGATCATATATAATTTGATATTTCAGCTAGTTGAAAAGAATAACAAATGCGGGAGAATTACAAACAACGTATAAATGGTTAGGGTTAGTGTAGTGATTTATCATAATTAAAGGGGTTAACTTATATACTTTTATTGAATATTATAAGTTATTGAATGATTTATTAAAAGTGTATGTGTTTCTAGAATGGGTGCAGTGCTTGTATTTGTTATTTGTGCTAGTAGGGGAGATTTTGTATTTGTTGTAAAAATTATAGTAAGGTTGGTAGGGTATAGCTGTGATATAACAATTTGGGTTTGCTAAAATAGTGTTAGTATGAATAATGTTATTGGTTATATTAACATTTTGAAAAAAATTATAAAATTAAAGGTTTTGTGTGGAAAAAATAAAATAAAATACAATTATAAAAAATATAAAATATAAGAATGATAAAAAAAATTAATTTTAATAAAATAACAAAAAATATATATTATATCTTTTTATTATTTATTAATTTTATTACATAATTATAAGTGCTGAGTAGAGTTTTATGAGTATATTTATATGGATTTAAAGAGTAGTTGTGTTTTGAGCTGGAGTATAATATGTGGTTTGTTTGGTAGTAATAGTGTTATTGAAACAAATATATTATATGGTAAAATATCTAAAAACTTCATAATAAGCTATGGAATTTTCCTACTTTATTAAAACAAATATTCTAAAATTTATAACTTAATAATAGAAGTAAAAACACTTTGCTGTTTATTAATAAAACACTCTATTAAATTATAATAACATGAGTAAGTTGTAAAACTCTAAACATAATTCTAAAACAAATACAAATAACAAAAAAAATTATATAATTACAAAACTATATATATATACTTCAAAAAATTATAAATTGTGTGTTTATAAGATAAAACTCTATTATATTCAAGAGTTTGTTTCACAATCAATAATATACCATTATTAAAAATATAACTACATACCTCACAACATTCTTAAATAATAGAATGATTATGATTTATATGTATTGATTATAAAAAATACATTAATAACAAAACCAATATAAGCTTTTCCAAAACACATAACAATCTAATTAATAAGGTATGAATACATTCTAAAACTTAATTAATTATTCAAACATTCCAGGTTTTTTGTGCATCTATTTACTAACACTATTAATAACCAAACAAATTATAAAACTCATTATATAAATGATCATTGTGTATTCTAACCTTTGTTAAAACAATATGTTCATTTGGTGAGAACTATTATTGTTATATATAGTATAGTGTTATACACAAGCAATTGGTAAAGTTTAAGTGTAAGCTGGAGTGTTAGTGTATATACATAAGGTGTTTTGCCGGATTATACACATAGTAATGAGCAAACTTCCTATTAACCAATACACATTCTATATATAGTAGATCTTCTAATAAAACTCATTCTAAAAACATCTAATTATTTACATAACCTATATACATATTATATAAAATAGAATTAGTGTTTGGTAAAATTTTATACTATTAACAATATTTATATAAAATATATAATTAAAATATAATATTTAATAATATAAAAATTTTAAATTAATTAAATATTAATTTTATAAAATTTAATTTAAATTAAAATTTTTTATATTTATTTAATTATTTGTTTTATAAAAATAAAATGTATATTAATAAAATAAATAAATATTAATTAAAATTATATAATTATAAATTAGAATTTATTTATAAAAAAAATTATTTATAATAATTATATAAATTTAATATTATATTAATAAAATTATTAAAAATTATATATATATTTATTAATATTTATTTAATTATAATTAATATTATAATTTAAAGAATTACTTACATATTTATCTAAATTAAAATAAATAAAAAATTTATTTATAAATTTATTAAAATAGGTATTATATTATTAATATTAAAATTATATATATTTTTAATTATATTTATAATTTTTATAAAATTAAGATAGTTTTTAGCTATATTAAGTTTTTTTATATTTTAAAAATTTATGATTATATCTATAAAATTTAAATAAAGAAGATTAAAATTAGATAAATATTATAAATATTATTTATAATTATATTAATAATTATAATAATTATAATATATTTATTAATTATATAAATAATTAATAAAAATGAAGATAATAATAAAAATAATAATAAAAAAAATAATAATAAAAAAAATAAAGATAATAAAAATAATAAAATTACTATAATTATTAAAACTGTAACAAATATATTTTATAAGATTATAAGATTAAAATTATTTAAAAAATAAAAATATTATATTATTTACACTTTTATAATATTAATCAAATTTTATAAAATATTTATAATTATATAATTATTTAAAATTAAAAAAAATTTTTATAAATAATAAAAATAAAATTATTGTAATTATAAATAATAATTAAATTATATACAATCTAATATTTTAATTAACTAAAAAAATAATAAATATGGGAGGGTTGTAAATAATATATAAATAATTGGGGTTAGTATAGTAATTTATTATAATTAAAAAATTAATTTATATATTTTTATCAAATATTATAAACTATTAAATGATTTATTAAAAATATATATATTCTTAGAATAAATGTAATACTTATATTTATTATTTATATTAGTAAAGAAGATCTTATATTTGTTATAAAAATTATAATAAAATTAACAAGATATAATTATAATATAATAATTTAAATCCACCAAAATAATATTAATATAAATAATATTACTAACCATATTAATATTTTAAAAAAATTATAAAATTAAAAATTTTATATAAAAAAATAAAATAAGATATAATTATAAAAAATATAAAATATAAAATAATAAAAGAAATTAATTTTAATAAAATAATAAAAAATATATATTATATTTTTTTATTATTTATTAATTTTATTATATAATTATAAATATTAAATAAAATTTTATAAATATACTTATATAAATTTAAAAAATAGCTACACTTTAAACCAAAATATAATATATAATTTATTTAATAATAATAATATTATTAAAATAAATATATTATATAGCAAAATATCTAAAAATTTTATAATAAATTATAAAATTTTCCTATTCTATTAAAATAAATATTCTAAAACTCATAATTTAACAATAAAAACAAAAATATTCTACTATCTACTAATAAAACACTTTATTAAATTATAATAATATAAATAAATTATAAAATTTTAAATATAATTTTAAAATAAATATAAATAATAAAAAAAATTATATAATTATAAAATTATATATATATATTTTAAAAAATTATAAATTATATATTTACAAATAAAACTTTATTATATTTAAAAACTTATTTTATAATTAATAATATATTATTATTAAAAATATAACTACATATTTTATAACATTTTTAAATAATAAAATAATTATAATTTATACATACTAATTATAAGAAATATATTAATAACAAAGCCAATATAAACTTTTCCAAAATATATAACAATCTAATTAATAAGATATAAATATATTCTAAAACCTAATTAATTATTTAAATATTCCAAATTTTTCATATATCTATTTATTAACATTATTAATAACCAAACAAATTATAAAACTTATTATATAATTAATATATATACACAAGACATTCTACCAGATTATACATATAGTAATAAACAAGCTTCTTATTAGCTAATATATATTTTATATATAGTAGATCTTTTGGTAGAATTTGTTCTAAAGACACCTAATTATCTATATGATCTACATACATACCATATAAAATAAAATCAATATTCAATAGAATTTTATACTATTAATACATTATTAATACAAATTTACTTTATTAATTATTTTATTTTATTGAATATGTATTTTACAACAATTGTATTACCTATAGCTATTGTATTTAATAATTTTTTTTATTGTATTAATGTATTAATTTGTTTGATTATTAAACAAAACCATGTTTTTTAACGATATTATTAAATTTATTGAAAATAATTTAAACTATCATACATGGTTTGAAGATATTAAAAATTACTTGAACATTTAATTTAAGTTTGGTTATTTATTAAACAAATTTATTAAGAAGAAGGTATCTTTAGTGTTTGAATAAGGTGCTTTTGTTAACAATATATTATTAAGAATTTTCGCGAGTTTGATTGATATAGTAACTTTATTAGACCAAATATCTAACTCTAAAATATAAATACCTAAGATTTTTTTTATTTGATTAGAGTTGTAAAATTGTTTTATAACTATAATTATCATTGAAGATGTTGTTAAAGCAATGGCTCTTTTACTATATAAAAAGTAGTATGTAGTTTTGAATTTGACAAACTAGAATGTTTATAATTTAGTTTATAAGAATATTTGATTATTACTATAAAACCTCAAATCTTATGATATATTCAAAATATTTAAAATGTGGTTTCGCCTTAATAATTAATCTACTATCAACATTCTTAAAAATAAGTTATAACTTTTTTATGTTAATTTGAAAAAATTTGTTTATTCCGCCATATTTGATTATTTTGAATGAATTAGTAATATATAAAAAAAATGTTGTTTAATTATTGTAGGTGTATTTAATGATAATTTACTTATTATAACTGTATTGGGTGTTCTATTATTATATATTTATACATAAGTTTATTTATATATACATTTATTTATTATAATTATAGTTAATAAGGTTAAAAAATATATGTATTTAAACTTCCATAACTAAATACAATGAATATTTTTTATAAAAAAAGATGTAATTTAATCAAAAATGTTATCAACTCCAAAAACATCTAATAAACCAAATTTAAATTTAATTTAAATAAGCTTAATAATAGCCACAATAGTTATTAACAATAATAAATGTAAGTTTGGTAAAGAACAAAAAAATAATGGAAATAGAAAAAATTTTAAAAAATAGTATATATTAGAAATAAATATGGAAAATAAAGAAATTATGAGTTCAGTTGGAATAGAAAGAAAAATGTATCCACCTTATTCAACATATAGACTAATTAATTATTTAAAAGAACACTATCATCTCAAAAAAATATTTAAAAGAGTAGCTATTTAAAAGATAACAAATTTGTTTACTAAAAGTTTTAATTCTTAATTTAAGTTTTATATTAAATTTTATATTACTATTTTTGAATATTATGTAGTTATGATAATTTATCATATGTGTATTATTTGTAGTTATATTATTTATATAATAAATTATTGAATAAATTTTGCTAACTAATATATTAATTTTGGAGCTAGTAATTGGATTTATAATGATTGGTATTAGTTTTTATTGAATTTTTATTAATCGTTTGATATTTTATAAATTATAAAACTCAAAGATAATTTTATTGTAGATGTACTTAATTATGGAGTTATTATTATTAAAACTCCATCATACAATTTAAAAATAAATAATATCTTATATACATTAAATATAATAATTAATTTGTGTTTGGTTGATAAACTTATATTATGTGATATTAATATATATTTTATTTTATTAAATAAGATTATTTTGGAGAAAGATGGATTTATAATAGTTGAATTTATTTAAAACAAAGAGATTTGTTTATATATATTGTAAAGTATGAATATTACTGCTTTTAAAGTTATAATTAAATGAATAAAAAAATTTATAAAATTATTTTTAAATGTTTTAGTAGTTTCAAATAGAGAATTTTTAAGAGAAACGAATGATTTAATATAGTAGTATAAAAAATTAAGCTATTGTGGATGGAATTAAGTTCAAAAAATTATAATTTGAGCTGGAGTAAAAATTAATTTATCATGGGTAAATTTTGTATGCGAATTATGTTTTTTTGGAAAATATATAATATATTGAAATTTAGAATCTGTTTTGGATAGAAAGAGTAGATTTTTTGAATGTATTTATATTGATGTTATGGGCTTTTTTCGAATTATATTTTTGTATAAGAGATATATTAATTTAACAAATTAAATTATAACAGAAATAAAATATTTATTAGTAATAGTAAATAAGGTTATTTTAATGAAGTTTGTTCGGTTTTTTTTGAGTAGATTAATTTTTTGAGAGTATTTTATTTAATTCATTATTATTATAAAGAGTAGAATTGAGGAAGGAAAATGTGTGATGATTGTACAACTAAATAATACAAAAGAGTTTTTGGCTGAAGATATTCGGTTATTTTGTGTATAATATGGAATTGAAATTGAGGTTTTAGTTTTATATGTTTATGAATAGAATGGTATGGTTAAAAAAATTATTTGATTATTATGAAAATTTGTAAGTATTATATTTATTAAATTTGGATTATTAAAGGTTTTCTGGGTTGAAATTATAAAAATAGTGGTGTTTGTGAGTAATAGATTGTTTTTTAATAGGTGTACGGGTATTATTGAAAAGGGTAAAGCTGTTATTCAAATTGAGACTTTATTTAAACTTTTTAATAAAAGAGAGTTTGAGTATATTAGATTGCATTTATTTGGTTATTTAATATATGTCTATATATTGAAAGAGTTGCGGAAGAAGATGTTTGGTGAATATTGAATGTGGAAGGGTATATTTTTTGGTTATATTGTTTCAGAGAAATAATATAAAATTTGGAATTTAATGAAAAAGGTTATTTTAATTGTTTAAGATGTTATATTCATCGATTTGGTTATGCTAGTGTAAAAATACTTCAACAAATATTTTAAAGATAAGAAGTACTAAAAAAAATTGAATAATGATAATAATATTATATTCAATATTTTAAAAGATTACAAAAATCTTAAATTAATGTAACGACTAAACAAACAATCTTTGATCTTATTAGAAAAATCTAAACAATCAATTCAAATTTAATTGAATTTGATGGTTTTAATTCCATTATGATAGAATGGGTTGTATGAATTTAAGAATGATGGTTTTAACCATATAATTGTATTTATTGAAGTTTTGATTATTTTAATTATGATTGAAATCTAAAATATCTAGGAAATTATTGGAGTTTCAGTTATTTTAATTATTAATGGGTCTGGAAATGTGATTATATCCACAAAAAGATTTTCGGTTTTAGTAAAACCATTACAAAAAAGCAAAAAATTTTGTAAAATTTAAAATGTTTGTGTTGCAGTAGTGTGTATGATTACTCGGAATAAAAGTATTTTAGATTACTAAATATGCACAACTCTAACAAAAAATTCAACTTCCTCAATACCATCCTCGTATAAAGAGGTAATACTCTCATCCAAACAAAACTCTTAGATTGAAGTAGTAAATCATAAACTATTTGTATAAGATAATAATTGTTTGTGGATAAAGGTTATTGAGATATCAGTGCAAGTTTATTTAATAAAAAATTGCTGGGTATTTATTAAGAAAAAAAACAAATTTGGAAAATTTATATATAAAGATTGATTTGTTATTAAAAGTTATGAATAACATTATAGTATTCACTATATAAAAACATATACTTTTATGGTGAATTTTTGAATTGTATGAGTTTTGCTTGTATTTGTAGTAGCGTTTGATTGGGAAGTGTATTAAATGGATGTTAAAATTGTGTTTTTAAATATAACATTATTTGAGGTTGAATGGATTTATATACAACTTCTAAAAAAATATATTTTTAAGTTGAATAGTGTTTGTGTATTATTGTTATTGAAATTATTATATGGTTTTAAGTAAGTGTTATATTTTTGGAATAAAAATCTTAATGGTATGGTTATAATTGAAAATTTTTTTTTCAAAATAAAACATTCGTATGTTGATGAGTGCTTATATGTGGGTGATGGTATTATAATAGTTATTTATGTAGATGATTTATTGATATTTTTTCTAAATATTGATAAAATAAATGTGGTTAAGGCTGTATTTATGTGGAAGTATGTAATGAAGGATTTAGGTGAAGTTAAGAAGTTTTTGGGATTGTGAATAAAATGTGATTGGAATTGAAGAATTTTATGTATTGATTAAGAAGAGTATTGTGAAGTAATATTAAAGAGATTTGGTTTACAAACTATTTGTTTGAAAAATATTTTTATAAATATAAGTGTTTGTTTATTAAAAAACAATAATTTTGAAAAATTGATTTTAGAAAAAATTCAATTATATAAGAATATACTTAACAACCTAATGTATGCGATTCAAAATAACAAATTAGACTTAGTATACACAATATACAAATTGGGCTAGTATACTCACAAACCAAATTAAAAACATTAAAAAACTATACTCTAAATATATTAATATTTGTTTGGAATATATAAGATGAATCTAAAATATAATTTTAATAGTGTTTTATTATTAGATGTATTGATGAATTTACATGGATATAGTGATGCGGATTGGGCAGAATGTTATGGAGTCGAAAAAATTGTTTGTAAATTAACAAACAATTATGCTTTTAATTTATACAATAGGATAGTTTTATGGTTTAACAAGCTATAATCTATAATAGTTAAATCTTCAACAAAAACTGAAGTAATAGTTTTAAATCATGTAGGTATGGAAGGTATATAACTAAAAAAACTTTTGTTTAACCTAATATTTATATATCCAAATATTATGATGGTTTTAACAATATTATATATAAATAATATTGGTGTAATTACAACTAATATTATTGGAGGTAACCAACAGTGAATGAAGCACTATAATATAACATATTTCTGAATTCAAAATAAAATTAAAGATGGCTTTTTTAAACTAAAATATCTGGATACCAAAAACCTTGCGGCTAATTTATTTATTAAGGTGTTACCAAAGTAACCAAATGATTTATATTTGATAATTTTAGGACTCCAAAATTTATTTTATTAATAAAATTAAATTAATTAATATTCGTTTGTTTATAAAAAAACAAAAAAAAACCAATAACTTTAAAACTCCATACCCATATAAAACACATAATCAAAATACAACATCTAATAACGCAAAAACTTTAAACCAACCAAACACCAACTTTATAAAATTTAATTTAAACCAAAACTCTCTACACTTATTTAACCACCCACTCTATAAAAACAAAATATATACTAATAAAACAAATAAATATTAATTAAAGCCACACAACCATAAATTAAAATCCACTTATGAAAAAAACCACTTATAATAACCACACAAACCCAACACCATATTGGTGGAACTACTAAAGACTATATACATATTCATTAATACTCATTCAACTACAACCAACACCATAATCCAAAAAACTACTTACACATTCACCCAAACCAAAACAAATAAAAAATCTATTTACAAATCCATCAAAATAGGTGTTACACCACCAATGTTAGGGCCGCACACATCTTTAATTGTATTTATGACTTTTATGAAGTCAGAACAACCTCCAGTTGTATTAAATCCCCTCACATCTCAAAAATCCATAATTATATCTACAAAATCCAAACGAGGGAGGCTAGGAGTTGGGTGAGTGCCACAAACACCATCCATAACTGTATTAATGGTTGTGATGATTGTAGTATGCTTATTAACCACATAAACAATTAATAAAGGTGAAAGTAATAGTAAAAGTGGTGGTAAAAAAAATAATAATAAAGAAGGTGGAGGTGGCGAAAGTGGTGGAGTTGTTGTAGCTACTAAAACTGTAGTGAATACATTTTGCAAAACTACAAGATTAAAATTATTTGGGAGGTGGGGATATTGTGTTATTTGCACCCCCGCAGTATTGGTTGGGTTTTATAGAGTGTTTATGACTATGTAATTGTTTGAGGTTAGAAAAAAACCTTTGTGGATAGTAGGGATAAGATTACTGCGATTATGAACAACAGTCAGATTGTATGTGATTTGATATTTTAACTAGCTGGGGAGAATAACAAACACGGGAGGGTTGTAGATGATGTATAAATAGTTGGGGCCAGCATAGTGATTTATTATAACCAAAGAGGTTAATTTATACATTTTTATTGAATATTATAAGTTATTAAACAACTTACTAAAAATGTATGCGTTCTTAAAACAGGTGTAATATTTGTATTTGCTATTTGTGCTAGCAAGGGAGATTTTATATTTGTTATGAGAGTTATAGTAAGGTTGGTAGGGTATAACCGTGATATAACAATTCAGGTTCGTCAGAATAACATTAGCACAAATAACATTATTGGTTATATTGATGTTTTAAAAAAAATTATAAAATTAAGGATTTTGTGTGGAAAAAATAAAATAAAATACAATTATAAAAAATATAAAATATAAAAATGATGAAAAAAATTGGTTTTAATAAAATAACAAAAAATATATATTATATTTTTTTATTACCTACTAACTTTATTATATGATTATAAGTGCTGAGTAGAGCTCTATAAACATACCTACATAAATTTAAAAAGTAGTTACACTTTAAACCAAAATATAACATATAATTTATTTGGTAGTAACAACACTACTAAAACAAATATATTATATAACAAAATATCTAAAAACTTCATAATAAACTATGAAACCTCCCTACCCCATCAAAACAAATATTCTAAAACTCATAACTCAACAATAAAAGCAAAAGCACTCTACTATTTACTAATAAAACACTCTATTAAATTATAACAACATAAATAAACCACAAAACTCTAAACATAATTCTAAAACAAATACAAATAACAAAAAAAGTCATATAATTACAAAACTATATATATACACTTCAAAAAATTATAAATCATACACTTACAAAATAAAACTCTATTATATTCAAAAACTCATTCCACAATCAGTAGTATACCATTATTAAAAATATAACTGCATACCTCACAACATTCTTAAATAATAAAACAATTACAACTTACACATACTAATTATAAAAAATACATTAATAGCAAAGCCAGTATAAGCTTTTTTAGAATATATAACAATCTAATTAGTAAGGTATGAATATGTTTTAGAGTTTAACTAACTATTCAAATGTTTTAGGTTTTTCATACATTTATTTATTAATATTGTTGGTAATTAAATGAGTTATAAAACTTGTTATATAAATAACCACTATACATTCTGACCTTCACTAAAACAATATATTCATTTGGTGAGAATTATTACTATTATATATAGTATAATACTATACACAAGCAACCAGTAAAGTCTAAACACAAGTTGGAGTGTTAATATATATACACAAAACGTTCTGCTGGATTATACATGTAGTAACAAACAGACTTCTATTGGCCAATACACATTTTATATATAGTAGACCTTTTGGTAGAACTTGTTCTGAGGATATCTAATTATCTACATGACCTACATACATACCATATAGAACAGAACCAGTGTTCGGTAGAACCTCATACTATTAACAATATAAATGATTATTATATATTCTAACCTTTACTGAAATAGTATGTTTGTTTGGTAAGAACTATTACTATTATATATAGTATAGTATTATATATGAACAATCAATAAAACCTAAACACAAACTAGAATATTAATATATATATGTAAGATGTTCTACCAGATTATACATATAATAATGAGTAGGTTTCCTATTAGCCAATACACATTCTATATATAATAGACCTTTTGGTAAAATTTGTTCTGAGGATACCTAATCATCTATATAACCTACATACATACCATATAGAACAGAATTAGTATTCGGTAGAACCTCATATTATTAACATAATTCAACTAATTCAAAGTTTTCATTGCATGCGCACTCCTTATACATATTTCGGTAACATGCGATATTACCTTCAGTGCCTCTTCCAGTGCCTCTTCAGCTAGTACTCCACTCAAAAACTAATATAGTTTGGATAATTGGATATTAGAAGGTAAATTTGTTACAATGGGATTGGAAGTGTTTGTTTACGAGAGTAAAAACTGATAATCGTAATAGAATCCATTAAAGTATTTTTTGTGAAAATTTGATAGGATAAGACAGTATGTGTGATAGCTTGGTCTTAAGGTTCAGAAGTTTTTTCAAGTGTGGTGGTTACTTTAGAGGGAGTTTGCAGGCATCGCTGTTAAAGGTGATAGCTTGAAAGACGAACCGAGGAGAGGAGGTGGTGGGGAGAGGCGTGGTGGATGCATTATTGTGAGGGGCGAATTCGGATATCGATGTAAAATTGTGCTGACGATGACCAAGTGCAAGTCTGGATACGAAATAAAGTTCGTGGCTTGTATATATATTCAATATTGGTGATTATGGGCCGAAGGCCCGAAATTAGGGGCTGGACCACTGCTTTCTCATATGAACTCGTCTCGCAAACCACATATGGTCATGATGAATAGAAAATCGAAGCTATACGTATACAATAATACATTCTGCAGATCCGAAACTGGTGGCTGTGGCAAGAAAAGTTATAACACTACCAACTCATATTAAGCTGCTATACAATAGTAGCTTCCAGTACCAAACACGAAGCAATTCTCAACTACTCATAGATCAGGTTTCAGAGGATGTTGGCTAGGCGGCGAGATGACATCCCCTTAGTAGCTATTTCGAAATTTCCTGCTAGATATAATCTACACATGCATAACAAATAGATAACACTAGTTGCTCAAATATTTAAATTATAAATGTTATATAATCCAACACGGCGAGGGAGGTGGCAAGATGTGACTCTGGATAGCCCACTAGTATGAACCGAGAGGGCTGGCAATAGTTTGACTCAAATGCATACCACTTTTGGTCCACTATTTTTCTGTGCACCGGCAAGACAAGAGACAAAAGTGTACTTACCTGTTGTGGGTCCACACCGGAGCGATCCTAATAAAAGAACAATGCAAAAATATATACGAAATACAACACACATTACAACGCTGTTGTTGTTTGTGTTACAACACTTTTGTCTGGTTTCCTATCCTCGTTCCAACTGAACTACATTCCCTTTATATATCTGAAGCAAAGATAGGTATTCAACAGTTGCAAGGGCTGTCTGGTTCAGTGGACTGAACCAATCACATTCTCAGATGGTCCAGTGGCTAAGATACTCGACCATTCTTTTTTCTTATTTTATTATCATGTGAGTGATAATTGTTTGCTATGCCCGGTCATGCTCAATACAAAAGCGTTCTGTTGGTCTCGCGCTGCGTTCTGTCGATATCGCGATAATACGAAAGTGTTCTGTTGGCAAACTCCAATCTTGTTCCCAGCACTTTAAAGACGGTGTTGTGAGGAACGAGGCAGTAGAGGTCAAGATTAGACCGCGTGAAACAATACGGAAGTAGTGCGGGAACAAATCGTTTGAAGGAACAATGGAACGATTATCGCAACATGTGGTCTTGACTTTCTGTTGACGAGACTGGTGGTCTTGTTGCGACCAGGTAAGCCGAGTTCTGTGAGTTGGGTATTGAGTATCCTGAGTTAGGGCTGTTGGATAATGTACGAGGCAAGCTTTCCAGGAATTTTGGCCACTGGACCATCTGAGAATGTGATTGGTTCAGTCCACTGAACCAGACAGCCCTTGCAACTGTTAAGCATATGTCTTTGTTTCAAATATACAAAGGTAGTGGCATCTGAAACCGAACAAAAATATTTGTAACAAAAACAACAGCAAAGTTTTGTAATTTGTTAATGGGTATATATGTTATATTGCAAGCAGATGAGTCGCGTTTGTTCCCTTCATTGGGCAGGCCTTGCAAATACAAAATGTACTCCAAAGAACAGATTGGGAATACATATTTGTGTTCTAATCAGTTAAGGTTTAAGCACAACATTATACTCTAATCTGTTGACCGGTTGGAGCACAGAAATGTCCCCCTCGTTGATTGCAATTGCAAGGAACTCTTCCACATTACAGCTATGGGAGAGGACGGCCATGGCCTCTATGATACAGCTGGTAGTGTTACATCTGTCCCAGGTATCCGTCTAGGATTTCCTCAAACTGCTATAACATCTCTGGCTATATAGATTCTCAGATCAATTACCTGATCTCTTAAGCAGAAGGGTTCTAATGTGTAAGTGGGTGGGTAATAGAACTGTGGTATGTAATAATAGAGTCATCGAATTTACTTGCGTTGACCAATGAGGTTCCAGGTAAACCGAGAACCGTCATCGTAAAGGAGGTTCTTAAGTACATGATGAAGCTTCATCCAAGACTGAGTGATCGAGTGCTCTGGCCTGATCAACAGATCAAGTCATGATCGGGTCCAAGCCACTGATCACATCACATGACCCATGAAGTTGTGCGGACGGACCATCTGCGAAGGTTCTGGATCTACAGAAAGTGTTGCCTGGCGGTGCTCACATTCGCTGACAGCTGCTAACAGACGGCCCTTAGCAAAGGAATACCTCCTTTCTTTTGCGTTTTTACCCAGGCCGAAATACCACACAAATAATATAACAGTTAGGAGTGTAATTCAAGAATTACAATATCTGATTCTGAACACTACCTTGTCCTGGGCTCTCCTGGTGTTGTACCTGTAGTTTTCCTTCTAATCACAATAATGTATGGATGTTTCCGACTGTCATTCTTATAGCACCACCAGCTGACTGTATTTCCGTCCCGAGTCTATTATGTTGTTGAAACTTGGCTATAAAATGCATTCATCAAGCTGATGCAAACTGTAGTTACCTATAATGCGAACCTTTACTAACACCCACTTCGCGTTTCCACCCATAGCAACGAAAACATAGTTGGGGTTACTTGTATGAAACCCCGACTAAAAAGGCAGGATGAGGGAAGAAACCGAGATGGTGGCGCTAGGTGGCGCTTCACGATTGGCTATTAACTAATGCGCTACCCCTCTTTCGTTGCGGGGCTGTCAACTTCTGAACCATAAGAATTGACGACAACGGGATTTTGTCTCGAGGAGCTTTATCCTCTAACCTGAATCGACACTCCGCACCAACGATCTAAATATGTCGAATAGAAAATGAGATATCAGCAGCGACGAAGAACTTGTTTCCAGAGAACTGAAAAGGATGAAGACCGAGGACGTACCTCGCTCGGGGGAGTCGGATCCCGCGAGCGTGGGCAATCCTGTAGTCTACACTGTTGGCTGGATCTGCGCTATACGGACAGAGTATGTTGCCGCACAGTGTTTTCTAGATGAAAAGCATAATGGAGAGTTGGAGTTTATATCTACCAATGACAACAACCACTATACATTAGGCAAGATTAAAAACCACAACGTTGTCATCGCTGTCTTGCCCGACGGAGAGTACGGTGTATCCTCTGCGACAGCCGTTCTGAAAGATCTACTCCATAGCTTTTCTAATATCAGGATCATTCTGATGGTCGGCATTGGCAGTGGCGCACCAAGCAAAAAACATGATATCCATCTTGGCAACATAGTCGTTAGCGCTCCTCAAAATGGAAGTAATAGCGTGTTCCAATATGATTTCAGCAAAACTATACAAGATCAGAAATTCCAACCAACAGGATACCTGAGCCCGCCACCAATATTTTTGCGGACAATTATAACTAAACTCCAGACCAAGTACAAGATAGAAGGGCATCAGCTCAAACAATTCATAAACAATGTTCTCAAAAAGAATCCAAAACTACAGCAAAAATATAAGCAACCAGATTAAAGTAGAGATAAATTATACAAATCCAGAATCACCCATCTTCCAAAGGACAAAACAAGCTGTGAGACTGTTTGTGATAACAAACCATCAAAATTCGTATCACAATTTGAATGGGATTAAAACGAGAATAATCCAACAGTTCACTACAGCATAATTACTTCCGCAAATTAGTTAATGAAGGATGCTACTATTTAGAATAGACTTACAATTAAAAAACATGTTTTGTGTTTTGAAATAAAGGCAGCAGAATTAATAAACCACTTTCCTTATTTAATTATTCATGATATATATGATTATTTAAATTCTCATAAGAATAAAGAGTGACAAGGATATGCAGCAATAACAGCAGTTATGTATGCTAAAGATTTTCTCTATCAAATCCCCTCTAATAAGGTGGAGGCTGAGAGAAGGATCGCTGAGATTCTCTCTTCTGGTTAGTTACTTTTCGGCGGACTATAGGAATCACCCTTCTAACGAATTTCAAGTTGAGGGAAGTGTAAACGAAATACGTACCAGTGTTCAAGACGCGAGCGATAGCGTCAAACATCTTATATCCGAACAGAGGCAAGCAGAAATAAACCGCTGGTTGTTGCCCCCAGATCCTTCAATAAATTATAATAAAGCTTTTTAATAACATCACAAAAGCTCAAACAGCTGATTTCTGGAAAGCAATATCTTCAGCGAATGGAAGATGCAACAAAATTTCTTTTTATGGCTCTATAGTATTCCTAAATGTGGTAAAATAATTTTTAATTTAACTATTATTAAGAATTTTTTATCTTATCACCCTCTCCTTTATTTCTACTTTAATTTAATAATAAAAACAAGTAAACATTTGAAAATATGATCTACGCTTTTATTAGTCAACTCTACTATCAACGTGTAGAGACCTTGTTGTAACTGGGCTCCCTTTTCTTCTGTTACAATAATAGGTGTCAACAGCCAACGCGCCAATCACTTTGCGAGACTTTCTTCTGCATAATAGAACAGGTCAAGGAAATCTGACTTATTTTGGATGCATTTGACGAATATAGCAAGGAAAAGAGGAGAGACTTATTATTATGGATGGAAGAAGTCTTAATGAATTCAGAACGCAGGACCATCCACCTCATTACAACAAGTCGACAAGAAAAAGATATCAAAGCCAGAATAGCGAAGTTTGCCCATACCTCTTCTTTCATGCCTATCCAGAGCAGCCTTATTTCCAATAATATCCGTAAATACATTTGCTCGAGAGTCAGGGAGAAGGATAGCGGCTTTAAGAGGTAGCAATTGCGCCCTAAAGTCCAAAATGAAATTGAGACTGTAGTTGGAGAAAAGGCAAATGGAATGTAAGATTCAAGCTGTTTTATTATTAATCCATTTGGTGTAAGATATACTAAGATTTACCAGGTTTAGATGGGCTGCATGTCAGCTCGACGTCTTAAAAAAATGCCCGGACTATCACAACCTCCACAATACTCTAGAATCTCTCCCGAAGACTTTGCACAAAACATACACAAGAATTTTACACAGCATCCCTGAGGAATATAGGCAGACCGCTATCAGGATTCTTCAATTTTTGACGTACTCCAAGACGCCATTAAGAATCGAAGAGGTCGTTGACGCAATAGCAGTAGAAACGGAAGGGAATCAATACTTTGATCCAAAAAACAGAATGCCTGATCATAGCGAGATCTCGTGCTACTGCCCCAGTTTGGTGGTTGCGGTTCTTACAGAGAAATATCGGGACAGTGCGGGTGATAAACATCTAGTGCTTCAGTTAGCGCATTTCTCGGTCAAGGAATACCTAACGTCAGACCCGTCTAATGATGACATCGCGCGAAACTTCCGGGAAGTCTTTCGGGAAGTCGATGCTAAAGCATCAATGGCAAAAGTTTGCCTTGCGTATTTACTGCAATGGGGCATCGACCTTCCGGCCAAGGAACGCGAGATCTTTCCCTGGGCGAAGTATTGTGCGAGGTATTGGATGACCTTCGCTGAAGTAGCTGAAAACACAGACCAAACATTGCAAGATTTTATCAAAAGGTTTTTTTGCTACGACAGTGAGCTGTATAGAAGATGCCTCGATCTTCAACCCCCGTCTATACACTGGAGAACTAGACCCTGGGGGCGGAAAGAGGTTTCGGCGATGTACTACGCATCGATCGGCGGCCTGACTAGTACAGTGGCATACCTACTAAGTAAGGGCGCTGACAATGCTAAAGGCGAAGAATATGGTCATGCACTCCGGGCAGCATCGGCTGCAAACAAATACGAAATTGTTAAGCTACTGCTGGATAACGGCGCTGATGTTAATGCTGAAAATGAAAGATTTGATAATGCGGTGTATAAGGCATCGGTCTGGGGTCACGTCGACATCGTCGAACTATTGCTGGATAGAGGCGTCGGTGCTAACGCTGCCAACGACGAGAGCGACGATTACCACAGTGCGCTTGAGGCGGCATCAGCCCAAGGTTACGTCGACATCGTCAAGCTGCTGCTGGATAAAGGTGCTGATGTTAATGCCGAAGGTAGTAATGCGCTCAAGGCGGCATCAGCCCGAGGTTACGTCGACATCGTCAAGTTACTGCTGGATAAAGGCGCTGATGTCAATTCCGACGGAGTATGCGAAGAAGTCGGAAGGTGCAGAGAGTGCGGAGGATACGGGGAGTGCGGAGGATACGGGGAGTGCGGAGAAGACGGGGAATGCGGAAGATGCGGAGGGTACGGATGTGAAGGATGCGAAGAGTGTGGAGGATGCGGAATATGCGACGGGTGTAGCAGTGCGCTTGAGGCGGCATCGAGCGGAGGTCACATCGACATCGTCAAATTACTGCTGAATAAAGGCGCTGATGTCAATGCTGAATGCGAATTCTTGAGGGGTGCGCTTCAAGAAGCATCATCCAAAGGTCACATCAATATTGTCGAGTTATTATTGGCCAAAGGGGCTGACGTCGATGCTGAAGCCGGATTCTACGGCACTGCACTTCAGGCGGCATCAGCACGTGGTCACATTGACATCGTCAAACTATTACTGGATAAACGCGCTTACGTCAATGTTAGAGCCGGACAGTATGGCACTGCGCTTCAGGCAGCATCATACTGTGGCGCCATCGACATCGTCAAACTGTTACTAGATAAACGCGCTAACGTCAATGCTAGAGCCGGAAGCTACGGCACTGCGCTTCAGGCAGCATCGAACAGAGGTCATGTTGAGATCGTTAAGCTACTGCTAGATAAAAACGCTAGTATTAATGCCGACGAATGGTATAGAAAGTACCAAATATGCAAAAGCTCCAGAGAGTGCGGAGAATGCGGAGAATGCGGAGAATGTGGAGAATACGAAGAGTGCGGAATGTGCGAATTAGACGAAGAATGCGAGAGTGCGCTCCAGGCGGCATCAGCCAAGGGCCATTACGAGGTTGTGGAGTTGTTGCTGGATAAGGGTGCTGATGTTAATGCTAAAGGCAGAAAATATGGTAGTGCGCTTCAGGCGGCATCAGCTAAGGGTCACCGCGGGGTTGCCAAGCTGTTGCAGGACAGAGGCGCTTCACCACACCATAAACGCCATAGATCTGATAAACAAAATAAGATGTCTTAGTGATGTGGTGAAGTATATTGGTGTGGTTGGCTGGCACTGCGACATCCGCGTTACGTTCACCGCCCTATTCTTCTTCTTCTTCTTCTTCTTCTTCTTCTTCTTAAGAGCTCATTCTTATTGTTTTCACCTAATCATTTCTATCTTGTCATATACACGCGCTTGTTTATCATATTCTCTTCCGCCCGATTACCGGCCTACTCCGCCTATCATTAGTGCCACAGCCCAGAACGGCACTTATAACTTACCTAAGCATGAGAATTAGGACTCGTGGCCCTGGACCCTGGGGATACCTTTATAGCGCGCCTGCCGCAACCCAGCGCCGCGCTGAATTTTGGCACGGCACCTACAGCACACCCATCTCATTTGTTTTGCTAATAATTATAGAGCATTATAAGAACCTCACGATTGGAGCGTGCCAACCCCCCAACATAGCAACATAGCATAGACGTGTACATCCTTCAGAAGGAGTTGCACCGGATGGTCACGCATGCAGTCACGCCACCTCTGTTATAAGAGCATTGATTTGGGTTGAGCGCCCCGGTTGTGGCGACTGGCTTATGTGCAATGCTCATACCGCCCCTCTATACGGGAGAGCTATCCATTCAACGGCTTACCAGTATAGCATAGAAGCCTGCTTCATAGTAGTGAGTGCTCCCTGCAGGTACTCCGGCATACTAGCATACTAAATTACCAACATAGCAGCAGAAATAACATTCGCCGCGCTACGGCACCCCTTTCATCCGTTCGTGCAATTAACTATAAAATGCACACTACACAGCACACGGCACTCGTCCTTCAGCGGATAACACCCCATTCAAAACATACTTCGTTGAACATATACAACCACCCCATCCCAGTTACCATTATGTCAGGCCGCGGTAAGGAACCAGTTACCAGAGATAGGGCTGCGGCTCCGTTGGGTAGAGCGGCAATGCTATTGTCTAGTGGCGCAAGCTACTATTGGATAAGGGCGCGGATCAAAGGCAGCAATAACGATCGGATGCCATTATCGTGGTCTGGAAACCTTGGATTTATGTTAACAAATTGATATTGAATTCTAAGAATCGCAGCGAGTGAGCATCAGTTCTGAGGTATAATATAATTTACATCTCACAAGTACTTGGAGCAGTATTCGGAATTATGCATAGCAATATAAAACGTATGAGGGGGTCGTAATGAAAGGACCGAATGGGTACACCATAGATCTGAATAACAAAGTAACATAACAAAACAATATATTGACGACGCCGGCTATCTTATTGGTTTGGAACTTATATGGTGGTTTGTCCGCGTAATAGAATTGCTCCAAAGAAGTGCGATCTTGAGAAGGATACACTCCTTTGTTGATGGCGGTGAAGGGCGTGAAGCCGTTGTGAAGCCGTCGTGAAGCCGTCGTGAAGCCACTCGCAGACGAGAACACGGATTTGCGAGCCAAAGATAATCTATAAACATAACTGAGCACCACTCTCCTGGGCTACATAGAAAGGAGATGAGGCGGTGGTATGGGATTTTATGTTGTATAACTTATCCAATTCTATTGTTAGTCATTGATTAGGAGGCAACTTACCTTCCGACTGTTACTTCAAGCTTAATCTCTAATAAAACCCCATATTAAAAAACTAGAACCTTTCTAATCTTAAGATCAAGCCAATAGCCTGGCATATATACCAAGGCTTGTCAAAAAAGTAATTTGTGTGGTGCTGGGAGTGGTATCTTGGCGGCCTGGAAGCACAGTGAGTGAACAACCGCGCTGCGCTGTCAGCCGCCGGCCACCACAGCTGCTGCTATTATTGTCATTTCCATGTCTCCAAATACCGCTACTTGCACTACTACCGCCACTGGGCGTCTTCTATGTGTGGCCGCAAGAAGCCACAATTGCATCACCACCATTTTCAAATGCTCGCGACAGCGGCGTCACGTCTGCCAGTTATGTTAATAGAATACCCCGTTATATATTTCAAAGGGGGAAATTACTCTCTCTAATCATTCAAAGCAATATTAATATTAATCTATTACAAATTAATTTAAATACGGCTACCATCTAGCTTTACTTCGATCAAGTATAGCAATACCTCAGTCCTTGATAGCTTACCCTGTCTTGTCGGTAGACTTGTCGCTGCCTAGTAAATAAATAGCTTATCAGAAAATATTTTCATGCTTACATAGGCAATATGGGGAACGTAAGGAGAATCGAGCTGCTGATATTGTGCCAAAGCCCAGCCCTGCTTCCTTTGTTAGGATATTCATCACGTCGAAGACGCCGAATCCTGCCCTACACCGTGCTCATAGACCCGGTGGAACGTGTGTTTAGAGGTATATAACGTCTTTAAATTTCATAAATCAAGGATGGTAGACTCAGTTCTCTATAGCTTGGTTTCCTGCTTTTGGAGCATCTACTGACATATTGATCGTTTATTGGCGGGTTGCCATTTTTCAACTCGCTATCAGCGCGATAACAACTAAAATATGTATGATTTCCTTGTCCAATATCACATGCTAGGCGTCTAGATTTGGGATGGAGAGGTGGCTGTGGACATTCACAGGACTGAGATGTTGGCCATCGAATGTATTTTACTGTTATGCATAAACGGTCTAATCTCTCGGAATGCTTCGAAGGCGTAGTTGTGTTTTAGATATTTAGCATGCGGAGCCGTGTAATTCAAATAGCTTCTAGTAACTAACTTCAACTAATGCCATTCCGGCAGGTGTTTACTTGCTCAGCCACATAGTTTACTCAGCCCTATAGCATATTGTGGGTAGATATTCCTACGTCGACAATCCATGGCCTTTCTTCCGTCCTCTTTTGTTGCATTTTGCGGATTCGGGATTCGAACCTTATAATTACCCGACTAGGAACTTTGAACTACCATCTTGAATGATGTATTAATAAAAGAATACGTTCTCGGTTCGGGTTGGATCGACAAAAACTACTTAACGGGGTTCATTGGATATAGTATCGTATACACTCTGATGGGAACAGGTCCCTGAGCCAAAAGAGACAGTGTGAGAGAGCCAAACTATATATCTTTCCCATTCCCTTTGCGACAACGTCAGTCGTGACCACTGATATGAAAGTGATGCGGCCGCGCGCCGCACAAGTGATAACCTTGTCGAATCCATAATTGATGGTATAGACCATAAAGATGATATCGTCTACGGGTTACATCTATTTTGTAAGACCCACCGGAGGTTCTGCTTGAGGTCCCAGTTGATGTTGTTTGGTCTCCCAATTGCATCGCAGATGGGGATGGGGTTTTTTATTTAAATGTAGAATTTAGTGACATATCGGCCAAATTGATTGGCATAGTTTTCCGGGGCTGCCTGAATCGTGATTATCATGAAGTTTTGAATATATCTCTGTACGCATACGGGATAAGTTTCCCTGGCACTCGTGACGACTAAAGGAACGCTGCGGATGGACCACAGAATCGCCAGTATGTATGGAGGGTTTTGGAATCCAAATTCGTTGATTCCTACCTCTCATAGGTCCAAATTCATTCGGTATGGCTCTCCCGTACATGCTTACCACGTACTAGGACGGAATACGTAACGGAAATATTCGGTTTTCCCTTCCTAGACATTTCATCATCTAGCCGTTGCACAGCCGTCATTCGAACAAAACTGCCGTCTAAACCGGCCTATGAGCCTTACCATGTGGGGTTTTTCCATCAGCTAGTCCGTAATCCTAATCGAGAGGGTTCCAAGACTAACTCGAGAGTGGATGCGTGTGAAAAAGTCATGAATTTGTTGAGACGCATGTGATGGCATGCGTCGAGAACGAGGTCATTTTGCAACGGGCTAAACGGGGAGACAGTGTATATAAAAACCATCCCAACCGTCACCCACGTGTATACATCCGTCTCCCTTTCTCATAAATCCCATCTGAGATAGCTGAGCGGTATTCCCCAGTATTGCTTGATGGCTATCGTGACTGGATGGCCGCCGTCGTTCGCCCTTCTATGGGTTGTTTAATCAAAATATTTTCATCCCTTGATGTTATCTTCGCACTTTCCGTCTCCCAGGCCATTCGGAAAACTTCAGACGACCTCGAATTTGTTACCGGAGGCCAGCAGATTTTTCGTGTTGTATACAAGAAATGTTTCGGACGGAGCTAACATCTATGCAACTGTGGGGATCTTATGGATAATGAGGTTTAAGCATTTCGCCTTGTGCGAGCCAATTTGAGCCTATTCGACAGCGGAACTTTAGAGGCTCTCCGACCTTTGTTCATTGAACGGCTTTTTCCATATCGTTCAGAGGAAAACCTTTCCAAGCTTGCAAGCCACCGTCAATACTTTGGTTTGGCCCGTCCGTTCACTGGGGCGGATTGATTTGCAACCTTTTATTTTTCATTCTTGGAGGGCGGTATGGTCTAAACATACAAGAGTGCTTCCAACATGCAATTGATGCAATAGCAACAGATGGTAATACTAGCCTCTTCGAGACGAGGTAATACAAAAATGTCCTCCAACATAACATGCAACGGTACAAAAACGTATATCTTGTAATTGGATTCGTATACGGCGGTCCGTACCTGACAATCCGAACTGAGGTATGATATACCATGTATTGGCCGTTGGCTGTCGAGCTTTCAGACATTCCGGTGTTGAAGACTGGTTTGCCCCAACCGACCATCCAAATACCTAACAACCACACAGCCACATGCACAGCCGATGACAGCGAGTGACCGCGGGTGACACCTACTTAGCTTCTTAGCAAGATACTCCCTCAGCAAAGAACAACGGACTTAGGATCTACATACAGTCTCGAATATCACCGTCAGGACGCAGTGGATATTATTTTTAGCCCCAACTCTGACCTTACTAGCTACGGCACTACTACCGCGCCTACGGTGCAATGGCCTACGATTTGCAAGTTGACGTCCATGTCGCCGGCCACCTAAACCGGCAGCGACTTCAGAATGTGGGGCTATTGAAGCGCCAGCCCCGCCGGCCCGATATACTGGATGTGTTTCGGCACCACAACTATGGGGAAGAGAGCTGTGATGTAGAATATATAACAACAATTGTAGTATTTCTAGAGTATGGAGAAGATTACAAATACTAAAATATCTAGCTAGATTTAGTACTAGCTAATTAAAGCTTGAGGAATAATCATGGGCACACCTAGCAGGCAGGTAGCTATAGCTATAAAACGAATAACACAATTAACGATTGCTACCGGCTATTGGTCTACCTAGCAGACGTCTTGCTAGATAGGCAGTCGAGCAGGCTGTTAGACCGGCAGTTAGACAGGCCAGTGCAGTGGGTGGACTGCGGGCTAGTGATCAAGCTAGCAAATCGGGGGGAGGGTTATAATTCCTTGCGTCCGACCGTTATCTTGATAGTACCACCAGCCGATTCTATTTCTTTGAGTTTATGATGTTGCTGCAGCTTTGTTACACTATGGAACAAATATTGAGTTTACTGATCGGGCTTGTTCCTATCATCCGCTGGAGTCTCCAGATTTGAAGCGAAATGTGTTGTGCAACGGCCGACGGACACGTGTCAGTGGGTTTGGCGGACTTCGTTGACGCAATTCAAACTCACAGATTGTCTCGGATTCCTGTTCCCTTTATATATTCTAGCTTCCTACGTTAATTCAACAGTAGCAACGGCTGTCTGGTTCAGTGGACTGAACCAATCACATTCTCAGATGGTCCAGTGGCTAAGATTTCCGCCTGTCAATGGAAGAGCCTCTTCCATAGCTCGCGGACGACCGGGGTTCGATTCCCCGTCTGAGAGTCTTCACTTTTTGCATAATTTTTTTTTGCCCCGGACGCCAATCTAACCTAGCATGGACACGGTAGATTGACAATGCGCTATCTCGTCTCGATTTCCTTTTCTCTTTCTTCCCCAAGATCCATCTAATCCGATACCCTCTGCTCGTGCAATGGGCACTTCCTTACTTGTTTACTTATAAAAATCATAATTTCAAAAAAAAAAAAAAAAAAAAAGTAAACCCCCCACCGCCGAAAAACAAAAGTACCGATAAAACAAAAACCGAGACTACAGAAAGCCGCGTGTATTTACTTAGTTTCAAGAAAACCAACCATCATCTTTCTTCCTCCACAAGGTATAAGAGACCTCAATTATAACCCTTATACTATAGAATTACAAAGTCTAAACTGGGAAACTTTTTGTTCCAATACCGAACCTTATTAGAGTATTTTAACCCAAAATAAATACATCTAACTCATACCCAAAACATATTTCCAAAAAACTAAAACATTCAATGCTATTTATACCGTCGGGCCTGCTGGTACCCGGCCGTTTTTCCGACGGCCGGTCAACATCTAGACATCAGATTGCACATATACTACATCTACGCCCATTCATACCACACCTTGAAGCACGCAATTAATCTCAGACTTTTCTAATTATAAGGCCTCTAGCTTAAAGATGCGCACCAAGTCTGAGACAAGCCATCGTTAATATCGCTTCTTACGTGACTAGAATACTGATTTCTAACCAAATATTAAGGATGGCGTCAAACGATATCTGTTCTGGGCAGGGCTTCAATAATTAGGCACGCCATGTTATATCCGGAAGCTCTGCTTTCTAGTGCCCTCTTTATATTTGATCGGAAGTAGTATAGGAGCAGTTTGGTCACGGGATTGGTATAGAAGCTGAATTGAGATTGATAGCTATAGCGCCAGCTCTTCAAATAATTGATAATCACGCATTCTATGGAACAAGACGCTAAGTGAATTGTAACCTATATTGCTTCGATATACAAGGGGCGTTACCGGGAATGAGACCGACTATATTTGCATTATAGCTAGGTCTCGATAAATCCTTTCTCATATCGTGTTTCCATAATTCCCATTTAGATCTAAACAAGGACCAGTGGTGTTTTTAGTCTCGGTGGAATCTAAGCTTTCGCTTATAGTATCCGCTCGCTTCGTCTACCTGACCAACTTGTTCGCCAAGCTTTTCCTTTTCCTCCGAAGTAATAGGTGTATCCTTAAGTTCCTCAAGAACATCTTCATCATAGTGCTCTCCGCCGAGACCCGCTTCAAGCTCTTCATCAGTAGGCTTTTCATCTGTTGGTGGCCTGGCAGTAGGCTCAATGGGTTCTTCAACACTTGAAGCATCTTTTGTAGGGTAAACCTTTGTCTCAACAGTCACTGTTCTGATGCTAGTTTCCACTGTTGTTTCTGGTCGTGGCTTCACAACTTGGGTCACAGTGAGAACGTTATTCTTGGTGATGACAGAAACACGAGTCTGGCCGCCTTTAATAACCGTGATGACGTTGTTCTTCGTAACAGTGATAGCCTTAGGAGGAAGCACAACGGGCTTGGCAGGTTTGACGACAGGAACCGGAACTGGTTTCTTCTGAACTACCTGCTTCACAACAGGTTTGAGTTGTTGGACGGCGACGCATCCTCCAAAGGGGCCGTTCCTAATACACGAAATTAGAGTCTATTCCTCTTAGATGTGACCACGTGAAAGCGAATTATAAAACTTACACAGCAAAATTTTCACACCTCACAATGCAAATTCTGTCGGTGTCGTATTTTCCCGCGCAGTTCAAGTTGCTGGGCAAATGGACCGTCAACGAGCATGCCGACGGGCCGCCCCACGAACGTATAGAATGGGCATTGCCCTGGCAGTTTGTCTCTACTTTTAAGCCCTCCGATGTCCAAGACTGCGCAGTACCCTTATAGTCGATCTTGCACTTGAATGGACCACCGCCATCCTGGTTTACCTGCCAGACTGTCATTCTTAATGTTCCACCTGGGACGACCTTTGGGAGACCACTGTTAAGATATTGGCCAGAAGCTGAGTCTTTTCTCTGTTTTTTGGCCTTTTCCTCCTTGCACAACTTGTTAATCTCCCATTTAATGTCGATTTCCGCTCCAGCTGGAGTATCATGTTTCACCCATGGCCATGCAGCCTTTCTCCTTGCTACATCCAGCCATTCCCAGTTTTTGTGCCTCTATACCCAGGTAACATGGGTGTCGACAGTAACTCCGCATCCATTAGGCTGGTAAATTTTGTTCCAACCATCGTGGACGACTTTTCTGTCGAAAACTGGGACATCTTTCTGCCAAGGGAATAAATAACCCCCATCTCGTCTATTGTTTGAATCGTAGCCCATTCCGTGACCGGCAATATTGCCATCCCCACTCCCTCTGGCGTCAATAAAAAGAAGATGGGCAGATACGAGCTCGGATACGCCCAAGAAAGAAAGTGCCACCGGAGTGAGAAGATTTGAAACGTGCATTTTGATCGATACAATGAGGGTGTTGAATTTGATTCAGAGAGTGAATGATTGTAGTAAAAAAGTTAAACGAGAGTGATCCAGAGGATAAGTTGAAACGGTGAGAAAAATGAAGGACAATAAAGCGAAAGTGAGCTGTGCCTGCTAGGTAGCCCTGAAATTGGATCGACAGAGGCTGTGATGGTGAGAGAAGTCGTCTTTCGAGACGCTGCGATAGGCCCGTTTATATCCATAATGATGGATGTAATATCGATCCTATTATGTTATGATATCACAGTACAATGGCAGACTATAACTCAAGTAGAATTTCGAATATCTTTTCGGCTTTGTAATAAGGTTTGTGGAGCCGCTTCTGAAAGCCTTTGCGGGAGGTTTTAGACGAAGTTGGAATATTTCTCCCTGATACTGGTTTCCGAGTTACACGACTATACTAATCTGGCAGGATTCTAACCACAATTTCAACAAAGGCGTTGTTTCTATATGCAAATTCCAGAGTATCGACAAATGCTTTTCCCATTTTTCTTTTGTTTCAACAAAAAAAGCATCTTCATATTTCCAGTACCGTATACCGAACCGATGGAGAAAACCGCTTTCGAAAGATCAAGTTTTTTTGTCAAGTACCGCTCGCATCAACGACCCTAAGAACTATAGGTCTACCACATCATCCTATAGATCTGGGTCTCTATGTGCAAGATAATCTCTAATCTAACCGATGCAACATGTAAGGTTTGGGTATGCTTGAGGCGACGTTTTAATGCAGTTTCTTGTACTATAGAATCGCCAGGCACGCCCGCAGGCTTGGCGCTATAGCAAGCTAGGGATATATGATAAAGTTACCAGAGCTTATTGGCATAAATTATACCGTGGTTGCCATACACTGTAAACTTCCATGCATACGTGCGCTAGTAGGTATCGCGGCGGGGTATCCGAAATCGGGGTGTGATCGCATTGGAGGCAATCGGTCGGCATGTTGCGCCGAGCAATTCTTATTGTGGATGTCATAGGCAATAGTTTCTTCCGTAGATAGTAATTCGAAAACGGAGATCTGTCTAATCGGGCGGAAAATGTCATACGACGCTCATGTGATAGTAATATTATAATAGTTAGCGTTGATAACTGGCTACCCGCTAGCCGGCTAGCTGCCTTCGATAGTATATTATCGATTAGTTTCCCTATATAACTTCTAGAAGTGTAATTATTTAAGCCGGTACGAGCGGCTGAACGGAGGCGTTTAACCTAAACACCGAGCTTATTTCCAGATATATTGCAATCAGTTCAATCGATTGTGACCGACAAATTCTTTCAAAACTAGGAAGACCCGAAGACCTATCCAGTTATGATAAGTCGGAACTTCTTACATTAATATTGAGGGACGGAGGGGAAAAAAATGTTCTGCCTCGGCCCTTCGCGCCTCCTTCGGGACGTCGATATTAGCTTCGACGACGTCGGTTTATCAAGATACGGAGCTCTTCCTTTTAAGCAGCTCTTGGATTTTCAACGTACGTTTTGTTTCGCATGAATCTATATCAAAAAAGAATAGCAAGCATCATACCTGAAACCCAATGATGACAGATGTTCGACTTCGGCGTCGGCTGTCGGTTCGACGATCAATTAAGCATCTAGCCAGGATTAAGTGAAGCTTAAAGCGGAGCCTATTATCAGCGGGCGGAAACCTCAAAGATTATTTAGCGTCACGAGGCCGCGCCGCCACGATGCCTTAGTCGGGCTAGGTTGCGACATAGCTATAATGCATAATGTTAATTATCGGTGTCGGCAAAAATTTCCCGGTGTCGGTGCCGTACCCACTGCATATCCGACATACATATTAATACCACCCGGCCAAGCTTCTTGGTTATAGCTGTTCGTGGCAGGACCACACCCTGGGGCTTGCTCGAGGTGGTTATATATTAGTTAGGGCATATTAAGCTTAAAGGTATGAATATACGGATCGGCTGAAGCCGAGTCTCCCGAGCATATCAATTATCAACTATAAACGTTAAATTTAAACCGCTCGGTTCCGTTCCAATCGAAACCACGGATCTGCAGGTCCTGACTCGGCACCCTCACGCTATATACGCTAAGCTGGTTAGGAATGTGGCGGTGCGCTAGACATAGTTTCGTTTGCACAACCCTTTAATCCTCAGCCACCGTGTTATTGCAGATTTCGCAAAGGCCTGAACAGCCTAGCTTGTTCAAATCCGTTGTTGACAAGGTTCTGGGCATCGACTATGTTCTTATCTGCCTAAGCCCTGAACAAAATGTTTTCCAAGAGGTATTGTGTAGACATCAATTGCACATCAATTCTAAAAGCTTGCAGGTATGTGCGCACAAATATGCCCACCCGAATCACCTCACTATCCGTTGTACCCCCGACCTTCGTTATTATTTTGGTACACAGCCATTTTGTCCACCTCCGGAAAACCCGGAAATACACCACAACCAAATCTCTTGGCCCAAAATAATACGCGATGCCCATAATTGGTCCAATCCAAAATACAACATCAACACAAAGGGTTTAACTCTAAAGCCGTTAGAACAAAATTGACCATGAGACGGTTCTAAGAACTGGGCAAAACAAAAATGAACTTAAAAGCTGTGATCCAGTGGCTAAGATTTCCGCCTGTCAGTAGAGGAGGCTTCTTCTACAGCTTGCGGACGACCGGGGAGTTACCCTTTTTTTATTTTTTTTTTATTTTTTGGCGACTTTGTCACTTCTTTGCGCTCCCTTTTTACGACCTCACGCATTTATACCACAAAAAACCGTCTCCCACCTATTTCTGTGCATTCGCCATTTTAGAATCGTCGAAAAAAGATCAGGCCCAACCTGTTCGACAGTAACACCCAATATGGCTTTGGAAAACCCTGCGGTCCCAATAGGCTACCCGCAATACACTCTTCGAATACACTAGGAAGATGAAACCCCAACACCGCAACACGAAATGGAGAGCCCCGCCATATGGCCGCATGCAGAGCGACATCCAATGCAACGCTCGTTCGAAGGAATCTTGGAATACAAGAATTTCGAGTCTAAAAAAATGCGCACGTGGGCACAAGAAGCCTCTGGAGTGGGACCGTTCTCGTGGATGCATCCGAGCGTCGACGCGAGAGGGAGCTGCGGAGCTGCAGGTTGTGCAGCGGAGGGGTTAAGGGCCACGTCAACAATGCATCGGAATTCCGCGAACGAGGCTTGCTGAATTCGTAGAAATGGTTCGCTTTCGCCCAAGGTTTCGCGACAGAAGATATATTGGTGCACAGTCGGCCGTTGCTCCCGCTTTGCCATGACATTGTGCAATTCTCATTCAGCCATATATTTATTTGCCTCGCATATATTGCAAATATATTGCGACTAGTCGATTCCAATGACACTACCTAAAATTTCCAAATTGAAACCGTCAAATGAGCGGGAAGAGAAACAAGGGCCTGAATATAGTACAATAAACCAATCTCCCTATATGCATCACAAAGATTTGGCGCGCTAAACTCTGCCTTAGCGGTAGTACTGTTCAACCCCGATATTGAAACAGATGTAGTAAACTTAGACGCAATACACACTTTCAATCTTGGAATTCTTTTCGAAAATGCCATTTTCGGCCCGGGAAACTCAGAAAGACTAATGTTTGCCAGACATTGGGCTCTGGTATTTACACCGCTCCGCGGTGCCTCCAAATCATTTCGGATAGAACTTAGCAAAAATGAACCTGTGGGAGGGAGTTCGTCTATTTCGTTTCCGACTCGAATTTTCTATCCTGCCGTTAAAGCTTCCCCTCTCGGTTCTTGGACAGGTTCATGGAGGGACATTCACAACCTGATAGAATCCCACCCGATGCAGAGGACTACCTATGACGCTGGCCAAAACAATTGCCAACATTGGGTAGCAACACTGCTCGTCAATATGGAAGCTGTTGCGGGACAAGCTAATGGCGGCAGGTCGCTCAGAATCACCGACCCGGATCGATACAACTCGGTCAAGCAAGTGCTCTCTCAGCACAGGGATGGTCAGTTCAGCCATAGGTATAACTTTGTGATGGAGATTGTTCAGCTTGGGGGCTATGGTGCGGGGATTACTGCTCCGTCCGGCATTGGAGCCTGGTTGCTAAGCCTTTCGAAAGCTGTCATAAAGCCCGTAGAGGTAGTAATCACAATCACAACCAAAAAGGGGTTTTGGGGACTGTTCGGTTATGAGACAGTGGAGGCTTTCACTAGGACTGTGTTATGTCAGGTTGCTAATCCATACGCACCGCTAGCAGCTTGCGTGGCCCCAATTTTCTCCGTTGCGAGCATCGAGTTTGCACGTAATCGCTATCTCTACTATTGCGACCGCGCAGGCCAATTGAAGAGGACTACTTTCAGAGTTCCACGTTCGGCTGACGTTGTAGCCGTGGGACCAGCCGACGTCGTGCCCGAGAGCGACCAACCATGGTCTGAGGAAGAAGGACAAGGTGAAAGAGGAGGAGAAGAGGGGACGGTTATAAATACGAGCCCAACATCATCTCAAATGACACATTGTTGTTGTTCTCGGGTTCGCTCGATCTCTGGATACAAAGGTTCTTTGTCTTCAAGATCTACCGGGAGATCGTTGTCTCAGGGGCCAAGCAGTGCAGTGCAAACGATATCTCAGGTTTCGGGCGATAAAATTTCAAAAATTGCTGTTCGCTGCACGTGTGGAAATGGGCTCTCCTTTAGTTACAATCTGGCAATCTAAAGTTAACTAGTTGAATCTGTGGAGCCTTGGGGCGTCAGTCTACGAGGTATGGAGCCTCGGCCTAATTTAAAACCTGGAACGACTATTACCATAGCTTTTACTACTATGATAGCATCTGTACGCATATATTCCTTGCACTATTTCTAATGATGCGGTTGGCTCCTACGCAATCTCCTGATCTCGAACACTTTTGTTTTCAGATCACATTTTTGTGGAAGGCACAGGAATAGCAAGCAAACCAACCAAAAAAATGCACCACAGAAAACGGCGAGACCAGTCCAAACTGCTTATTAGGTGAAACCTAAGTCAATCATGGCCCCTCCACTAACGAACCCGTAGCTAATTGTTGTGCTCGCGGATGACTCTTCAAGTTTCTCGAACGGTTTTGAGGCTGGCGTGTCCTGTGGGAAGCAATGGATCACGTGCCCATACATATAATGCATGTCTTCGGCTAGGAAGCCAAATATGGAGCTTAGAAAATCGATCCAGCAACCAATCGTCTCAATCTACAGGTTATGAACCTACTAATGCTTCCGACGTAATCGCCACAATGTGCAACGTTTTAATTCGATCGTCCACAAACCAAAAAGGGCTAGGGCGGCCCAACTAGTGCTATCTTTATCGACTCGAGATTACTCGGATTCGAGAATCTGGCCGTTCGAAAATGTGCTTTTATCGAAAGGCATTCATCAACCGCGGTCATCTAGTTGCGTAGTATTGCCAAGAAGGCCTATATAAGTATCTATACCCCTCGGTTTAACTTGCGTCCCGATTATAAACCGACTCAAATTTACCAATACTCATTCAATTATCTTCTTCCTTAACCTTACGCCCCCTTTCTTCCATGTTGCTTTGCTACCGCACTCCGGCCAGCCCTCCACGACGCACTCACCCGTTTCCTTGCCATCGTCAAGCCCTTTCCATCGTAGACCATCCCCGAAAAATATCCACCATACACCCCACCACCACTCTTCAAACACGCGCATCCAGAGCCTGACAACGGGCATACGCAGCCATACCGCGTAGTATTTCCACCAGCCCACCGTATATGCCACTACTACAGATGAGTCCATGACTACGATGGAATCTGACGTCTGGTTGATAAGCGTGAGCGGTAAAAGCGCGCATTCGGAGATAATGCAATCCGGCGGTTGCGGGAATCTTAGCGGATCTAAAAAAGTTAGCAAGCCCTCCCTTAGGGTTTAGTTGAAAATGGATGCAAGCGCATACCGCCATCCCAACTCCCCTTCCTTAAAGTCGCATTCAAAAACGGATCGGCGTCCAGCACCACGATCCCATTCCAGCAAGTGCCTACGTTCAGAACCCCGCCCCTCCTCACCACAGCTTTATCCTCGCTATCCATGAAGAATGGCCAAAACCCGGACGTAGTACGCCCGCACGAGTCACGCAGCACCCATTGATCGTATAGCGTCGCGCCATCCATGTCCAAGCTGCAAGCCATTGTTTTGCCATTGCTAGCAATAATCAGCTTTAGTATGTCAGTGTGGTGAAACACAACATCATTCATCAGCACGAGAGTGCGGAATGGCGTGTTGTTTTCATAAAGCGGTTGTAGGGCGCCGTTACGCAAGTTAGCCATATACGCCATGCGGTGGAGGGTGTTATGCCAGGGCATGTTTGAAGGGTATCCGCGGAGTTCTCGCGTCACATTTAGCGAATGCTGCACCTGCATTTTTGTGAGCTTCCGCGCGTAATGCAGCAGCATGGAAGCGGTGTTGTCTTCCGAGTCATTCTCAGTCAAGGACAGGTAGACGTTTTGCGGGCCGAGTACTTCAATGAGGGATGTCATTTCGCGGGTCCAATGGTCCAGGACAGGCTCATTGTTCCAAAAGCTAGCGGCGATGAAGTAGGACGCATTGGACGTTTGGTGCTCGAGGAAGACAGGGTTGCGGACGAGTTCCGACGCTTCAGGGAAAGGGCTTGCGGTACCATAAGCGTACGTCCAGACTACGAAGATACCGCTCAGTATCCAGGCGGGGGCGCGACGGAGAGACTTTCTTTTTAGAGGCGTCGGTAACAAGCTAGGAGAATACCGCGACCTTCCGTAGTGATTGCGGCTGTCTCCGCCGCCAGCGACCAAGCCCCATAATGCCGCCGCGGTTTTGATAGGCAGAAAGAAGAAGACAGTGGCCAGGTACAGGCTCAAGGTCGCGGAGTTGTGCGTGAAGATAGGGTATGAGAAGCGGAAGTACAACGCCGGTAATAGGATGAGTATCGCATATTCGTGGTAACCTCCGACTATGGATCGGTAGTATACCCACCAACGGTGGACCGTTGAAGGGATTGGCGTCTGGAACATTGCATTGTACGACGAAAACGGACCGAAGGTCGTGTCCGTGTCGGAAGCGGCTTAGCCACGAGAAAACGAGACGCCAAGCTAGCGCGACACATCATGGAAATCAACCCCTGTCTCGCGCGGTCGGTGCTCCTAAACGCCACGATTCGTATGGAACTGCCCGCGAGTGGCCAGTGGGGGGCTTGAGGTTGGATTTGAATGGGTGATATTTTTTTATGAAGCTCGCATGACGACTCTTTGTACGAAGTCAAGGCTGATATGTTAAATCGTCTTGCAGAATCGAAGCCATTCCCGACCGACCGAACGCTACAAATTCAAAAGGTTGCACCTTAGTATGCGGTTTAACAGTTTCCTGAATAAAATAACCAAGAATCCCACTCTCGCAACGTTAACGACTAGGGAGTTATGGGGTTTTTCCATCGATAAAGCTGTTGATGAGGTTTGTATCATATATTCAATGCCTGACTGTCAGGTCGGGTGTCAAATCTATAACCAGATTATCAAACTGAATACTTACTTTATGCCCGACTGCTAAGTCGGGGTCTCCGGTAGACCTTAATGCATGACAGCGGTGTCGTTCATAGTCGTGAATCCTCTCCGACCCAGATCGGCCCAAAAATGTTACTTATACTTATGGAATATACAGTCGGGTTTAGGTGCTGATGCGCAGCTCTCCAGTTATACGAGAATTGTTATACCTACCGTAGGTCCTCCTAGGTAGGATTTGCTAAAACAGCTAGGCCACAGGGTATATATGAGTTAGTCCTTCGGTTTTCCTAGTCTCGTTGTATACGACGCTTTGTGTTGCGGTTTTCCTTCGTTTACCTGAGCCAATATAACAAAAGTCTGGTTACGAGCAGTCAGGGTCCCGTTTGCCCACCTTAAAAAATCACATATATCGCCACACACCACCTTATTTATTCCGAAGTAGCAAGATAGATTCTTCCTTTCAGTCGGGCGCAGCACTTACGCATAAACCTGGCTGAGACTTAACTGAGCAGAACTTTCACTGGGATTGTGAAGTCAATTTTCGGCTTCGCTAAGAAACGTCACATTGATTTGGGTTTTCTATTTTGGCAAAATTTTGGTGTGCACGTTGCTTTTGTGTGATATATGTGCTAAGAGGGTTTCAAATAAATCCCTCTTTTCAATGCGCACCGGAAAAAGAAAAATTGGATAGCAATGCTCAGGCACCTATTCTCCGAACGCTCCGAGATTTCTGAGGACGAGAAAACTAAGATCAAGTGCGCATATCTACTTAGTAGCTATTCGGAAAAACTATTAAACATATGCTGCATAGCCTACGTTCTCAGGTTTGGACGTGTTGTATTCGGATTGGCGTGCTACAGGCCGGGCGTGCTCGCGAGCTAGTCGCCAACTTGATCAATAAGCTATACAGCAGCCACGTAATCATGTTCTTAATTAGTGCTAGAGGTGCTCGAACACACAGATATTCAGGTGCTAACTAGTACCTGATTTAGGGTCCGGTGTGTGGCTTTTGAGAGACTTTCGTGACAACGCTTTGCACGATAACAAAATGTGGCGTTAGGACCTTGTCGAGTTTCTGTCTTGCAGATTTGCTGGGATGGAAAAATCATGCAAGCTAGCTTGGTGAGGATTGGTGTTTAGCATTTGGTCAAGCCATAGTAGCACAGAGAAGCCGATACTACCCTAGTCCGGTGTTCGGCGCTGGACTGAGGAACGCCCATACTTAAGCAAACGACATCCGCAAAAGAAGAACTGTCTAATGTTAACATATACAATTGCTACGTTTTGTGTTCATAGCTACCCTTTGAACTTGAGTCTTCTCGTGACACCGAATATGGTAGATTTACTACAGTTTGGCGTTGACATAAATGCAACCTCCGATCTTTTAGATGTTGCCTCTTATGATACTTACGGATTTGCCGAGGGTTTTCCGCTTCGAAAATACAAGTTCGGGAACTTAGCGGACGAGGGTACCAATCGATGCCGGTCCGACTGGGTTTCCTACATAGGTCCTGTTGAGGTATGGGGTAGCCACAACCCGAGCTGTGGTAGCTTGGTTGCTCTCTTATTCCCAATGTGTAAACCGGAGAGGATGGCATTGATCTCATATATTTTCGAGTGTAAGTCGTTCTCATCTTACCCTATCTGATCTTCCAATAACGATGCGCCTGACGGGAGGCTGACCGTAAAAAACTTTGGAAGTCGGGTTTCTTTACGACGGAGCATTGGAGGCTTCTCGAAATTCTTCTGTAGGTGTATACATGTACCCTGGGTTACTTACTCATCAGAAACCATGGGCCAACTGATATTTTAGGGCTACCACAGTTAGATATCAATACTCGTAGTCTTAGTCTCAACGAAACGGAACACCGAGCTATTAAGTCGGTTTCTGGCACGAAGCAGATCCAAGCCAAAATTCTCCTGGAATTAGATAAGGTAGATCCAGTTTGCGCGGAGGTGGTCATCGGAGCCTGGCAAAGAATGGTTTTAAACACGGCAGAATATGATAAAAGTCGAATCTTCCATGATTTTGAAGAATATATTGACTTCAGAATCATAGATGCCGGGATTCTGTACGTTAGCACCATGCACTTTTACCTCTATGTTAATTTGTTGACTGATGTGGACACAGATTCTCCTGCAGCCTGGCCTTATTTGGCATGGGCATCGAGCTGAGCGAAGAAGAGACCAATTTGCTTGCTGATATTGTGAGACCCTGCTTCGCTGCCCTCTCTCTGACGAATGATTACTTCTCATTTGAAGTTGAGTACCGCGAGTTCTTAGACACCGGTGCAGATACTTTGGTGAATTGCGTCTGGCTATTCATGCAGTGGGAGAAACTAGACGTCGAAGCCGCTAAGAACACTGTCCACCGCCGCATTAATGAGTTCGAGCGCGATTTCTTAAGACGCCGTGAAGAGCTCGAGAAGTGCTACACTGGATATGATCCGCGATTACTGCAATATCTTGAATCGTTGTTTTACACAATAGCGGGAAACGTGATTTGGAGTTCGACTTGCCCTCGTTACAACCCAGGGCTTGCGCTTACATCTATGCAAAACGCTTCGGAACGCTATAGTACCCAGTCCTTAGAACGCGACGCTGCCCCAGAGACTAAAACGGAGAAATGTGGAAGCTCGGTGTCCTCAACGGCACCGTCTACTATCAGCGATAGGTCGAATAGACGAGATCGAAATGAGAGCGGGAAGCTAGATACTAGGGTACGTATCTAAGACGAAATATATTGTTCATGCATTGGCCAAGCTAATTTAGAATTCTTTTTAGCATCTGCTCGCCCCATACATATACTTGACGTCGATGCCTTCAAAGGGGGTTAGAGAAGCATTTGTTGATGCTCTCAATCTCTGGTTTGATATACCGGAAAAACTTCTTTCAGAAATCAAACAAATTGGGCAAATATTACATACAGCATCTATCATGTTGGTAATAACTCGGGCGGAGAAACTACTTTAGCTAGCTAGCTGACAAAATTACATAGGCTCGATGACTTGGAAGACAATTCCCCTTTGAGAAGGGGTAAAGACGCTGCTCACGTCGTTTATGGAGATGCGCAGGCAATTAATTCTGCCAATTATCTTATTGTATGGGCAATGGATCGTATCAGGAAGCTAAGGAATCCTATATGTATGGATGTGTTCTTCGGTATGTATCACGCCAGTCACTGCTCAATGCAATGCACATTTTTGAGTTACTGTTGATACTCATGGAATTCATACTCAGAGGAAATACAGAATTCGTTAATTGGGCAAAGTTATGAACTGGGGTGGAGAGAAAGCATTGAATGTCCTCCAGAAGACGAATACCTTGAGATGGTTGATAAGAGTATGTCTGTAGCGGGCTATAGCGCGCTGAACGTGTATACTCACCATGGCTAGAAACCGGCGGACTTTTTCGTTTCCTAACCCGAGCCACGACCTCTATCTCGCAAAATAACAAGTAAGGAGATCCGAACTAGCATTTCGAATTCCGCCTTGCTTACACGCATAACTTCCAAGACATCTCGATCTAGATCACCTCGCAGTTCTTGTTGGCCGATATTTCCAAATCCGCGATGACTTGATGAACCTCATAGATAACAAGGTAATTGACCTAGACTTTATTCAATTAGTATAGATACTAACGAGAGACTAAATCTAGTACACCGATCAAAAAGGATTTTGCGAAGACCTTGATGAAGGAAAGTTTTCGTACCTTGTTGTACATGCATGGCGATCTGCGGAGAGCAAAAGGTTGCACGTTCTCTTCAAGGAAAGAAAGCAAAACAAAGGTATGACTAGAGATGCCAAAGTGCAGGCTCTGGATATTTTACAAACCGTCGGAAGCTTCGAGTATACGGAAAAACAACTTAGCCAACTGGAAGAGGAGATTGATAACGAAGTTAATAAACTCGAAGACATCACTGGGAAAAAGAATTGGAGCCTCAGACTACTTCTTCACAAATTGACGACAAGAACTTGATTTGGAATCGACCTTAGACCTTTTTCTAGGATAGTTAGTGGAATATTACTCGGCGAGTGAGCTAGCAAGAGACTCCCCCCCGTTATGCTGGGACACAGAATCAGTTATGATATTTCCGCCTTCATGATTCAAGAACATGTTCCAAGGCGTGTAAAGTGCACTAGATCAGCTAGCCACGAAAAAAGGCGTCAGAGATAAGGTACTAGTATATGTATATATTTATTTTATGCCCAATCTTCAAGGTTTGCGGCACCTGTCTGGCACCCGCATATATTTCTGGAGCTAAAATTATTTGCTTTTGCGGATGAATTCCGCCCATGTATGCAACGTGGTCATGGAGTGCTAGTGTGCTCGTAATTGACAAGGCTCCACTTGGTATAAAATATGGGTGGTTGGCTAGTGTTTGTGAGTTTCTCCTTCCTAGGTTATTATTATCCCTCAACGCCTCTTGTCTGCCGCCATTTTCCCAAACATTAGAATATCAGGGCATAAGATGGATGCTCTGCCGGTAGAGCCATGCGCCGAAGAAGAAACATTTGACCTTGTTATCGTTGGGGCAGGGATTAATGGCCTTCTCGCAGCGAAGGCTTTCCTAGATATCCAGCCTTCTATAAAAATTGTTGTCCTTGACTCGGTACGATACGAAGCAATGTCCTTCATTTCGACTTATTTTCTCGCAAAATCTTGAGTTAATATTTTCCTAACGATTATTTCAACTTTCTGTTCGGCAGCTCGGATCTGTTGGCGGTGTTTGGGCCAAAGAACGGATATACCCAGGTCTGAACGTTCAAACCACCGCACAGTTCTTTGAATTTGCAGAATTCGGTTATAAAGATTGTGAGCCTCCGGTGGAGTATAATGGAGCGGGCTTTATTACCGGTCCTTCTTGGTCACGATACTTTGAACAATGGTCGCACAAAGTTGGGCTTACAAAATATATTCGACTAAACACCACCGTTAGCCAGGTTACTCGGCACAAAGACGGTCTGCGATGGCAATGCTACATTGCAGGCAGCCAGGAAATATTAACCACGGATAAGCTAATTATTGCTAACGGCATATCCAGCCTCCCAAAATATCCGGATCTTGATTTCCAAAAGTTTACCGGCCCAGTTATGCATCACCGATACTTCGGTGATAGAGAGGCAGATTGGATGAAGGAAGAAGTAAAGGAGGTGACAGTTTATGGCGCCGGGAAGGGCTGTATGGACGATATGGTGCAGTTGGTGAAGGCAGGAAAGAAAGTCAAGGTACATAAAATGCAGAAATTCATCGAACCAGGCCTCGCAAGGCGGGCTCGAAAGCCCTTTCTGGGGCCGGCTTTGATAACAATAGAAGCTTTCTGAAGGGGTAAATCGCTAATGCTACTATAAGTGGGTAATCCGCAAAGAGGGGCGTGGACCATGCTGGATACTGGGTAGGAACCTCCCATGGGGCCGAACAATCGACTCGGTTGCATTTAGTCGCATCACCTCGATTTTTCTACCGTCAATGTACCAAGATGACGGTTTCCGGATCCTCCATTATTTCTTCAAACGCAACTTCATTGGAAAAGCAGTTTCCAGCTTTTTTCTCAACTTCTCGAAGACTATCGCAATGATACCAATGAAACCCTTGGTAAATGATAATATTCAAAAAGCAATCCCGGATATCGCGCCATTTTGGTTATACCACCCCATTGGGATCGACAACTATGATGTCAACATATACGATTATTTGAGGAATGGCGATATTGAGGTAGTACGAGATACAATTATCTCGCTGGAAGAGAGTAAAATAAAGCTGGCGTCTAACCCTAGTTATAGGACAGATGCGGTGATCTTTGGAACTGGTTGGAAGTCGAGAATATCGCTATTCTCCGAAAATCGAGAGCTAGAAATGCAACTCGGTCTTCCATCTGCCTTCTATACAGAGGAATACATTCAGAAATGGAGAGCGCTCGAAGCCGAAGCAGACCGGAAGGTTTTTGCGATGAACCCAGTCCTTAGACACGCTCCAAAACTACCCACAATACCGCCATCTACGCAAGAACTTGGCCCTTTTAGGCTTTATCATCACACAGTACCTACAGATTTCGCGGACAGAAGTATAGCGTTCCTTGGCGTTGCTCAAACGGCGGGGACGATACATTATGGTCTCGTTATGGCGCTATGGACAGCAGCATATTTTAGTGGAAGATTAGATTTACCGAGCAAAGAGGAGATGGAAAGAATCGCAGCCTACGAACTTCGGTTTAATCAGATACGACATTTAGGAATTCGTAATGAATTTCCGATTATATATTCCGATTTCATGTCCGTATGTATAAACACGTTGACATACCCAGGAAGGTTTCAGTTTGTGGGGCTTTATAAGTGGAAATTAACTAATAGCTCCCATTCGCGGATGGTTTAGACGATGACTACACTTCTGAAGGAACTGGGATTGAGCCCATGGATGAAAAATGGATGGTTTCACGAGATCTTTCAACCGTATACTTGTCACGATTACCGAGATCTGAATAAGAAATGGATGCTGAAAGAGAATCTGGTCAGAAACCGGGAGGGTGCACCTATTGTTAGCCTTTAGACCCACTATCAATGCGGTTATTGTTTGATCTCCTGGCAGAACCACATATCGATACATCAAAAGTAGTTGCCGGAATCAAAAGAGGATGTTCTATCCCCGTCTATGGCAGATATCGGAATCGGCGAGATCGTGATTATACAACCGAAGTGTCAGCCATTAATTAAGGAAATACCCTTTTTTCTTGCTGCTATAGTATGGCTTGAAGACGTTTGTATCCCACATCCATGAATGTGAGACCCTAGCTAAGTCCTCTCTGGGCGAGAAGTAGTTTTAGATCTCGCCAATTATACACAGCCAGGGAACAGTCCATAAACTACTCGGAGCGAAATTGCCCTTTCCTCGGGAACTTTTACATCAAAAGCCCTGTAGAGCGGTGTGATGCTTCCATTGAATTTGGACTATTGAATCAACAGATTGGTTAGACACGCCGACTGACAAGTTAAAGAATCTTCGCTTACCTTAAACCTATAATCTTCGTTGTTCGTAAACGATATTTTAGCGAGTTGGAATTCTCGGACGAAGGCGCCTAGGCTGCCGCCGCGGATTGAGGAGGACTAGTTAAGTCTGCGTCTACGCTAGCGTATGTGCTGGGCTTGAGTCCTCTAATCTGCAGCTGTTTGGTCGTAGTACACGGCGCATATTTAGGGCCCCTGGGTATTAAACGCGGCCTACAGCTTGAGCTGAACTTTATACAATTAATGCCGGGCCTCCGGGGGAATCCTGAGTAGAACTGTTTTGGTTGTATAGTAGCGACGTGATAGAAACTGATTGGCTAGCGGTGGGTATGACTAGTGGTTCCCAATTAAACGCGATATAGTTATATATTTTAGGCACCATTCTATCTCTCTAGCCGAACCGTTTATGTGGTCTATGAATAGATTTTGCTTTTTCTTTCTTTCCCCCCTCGTGGCCAAAACATCACTCCACGTGGCCGCCATATTAGATAAATCTCCTTAGAGATCTGCGAGTATGCAACAGAAATTATAGATCCACCTCCAAAACAACACTCAAAATTTGCAAAACGGTTTAGCCTATCTGGGAACTTTTCACATCGTAGCTTCAAAGACCAATGGGCGACATGATCTTACCATTCAGGGTCATTTCGATTGTATTCACAGTTTATATAGTTTACGTTTAGAAAGGGCCTTAGTCGTGAAAGATGCGCGCGCACGCTCACGTGCTCTTGCAATTTAAAGTTTACGATTTGAATACGCGTACGCATCAGATGACGATAGTACTCAGTCACTTATCTACTAGAGTAGAGATTTAATTTTAGCAAGCAGTTTTACACGGCATGCCCACAGCTGAATCTAATCGCGGGACCGGCGTTAGCTAAAAAATCATGGCATGTCTGAAAAAGCATACCCGTAATTTCAAAATTCGAGCCTCAACAACGTGCAATCCAAATGGGAGAACAAAAACAGGCAAAAAGCAAGCGCCCACAGAGGAAGAACCGGTCTCCCCTTCTCGGGATTATCCGAGCAGTGAAGAGAAAGCAAGGGAATAGAGATAAACCTGAAACCTATTCGATGAGGTATTCCGGGGAGACGGGATAAGCGGTTACGCCTTTTTCGCAAAACTGACGTTCGAAGAAACCGACGAATTTTTTATCCGTAGTTAGAGACGCATAGTTGTTGATATGCCCTTCACAAGCTAGGGCGAGGTCTATCTTCGATTTTTTGACCCCTTACCAATCTAAATAAAATACACGTGGTTAACCATTAGATTCTAGAAAAACGTAGCTAACTCACAACAGCCTATCTTTCCACATTTCGGGCTACTTACGCTATTAGGCATTATTTGCCGCCGTGCCAAAATGCAACGAGTTATCAGGCGTGGTAAATGTGGCCCTTTTCTTCATCGCCAAAAGCTCTAGAGCTAAAATCGAGCTCTTCTGGGTTGAGCATGGCCCATTCAGGACTTTTATTTTGCAATTGCGCAAGGTTCGCGCTGTTTTCTTTATCGGATATCTCGGCCTCCACCCTTGAACTCGATGAATATTCTACCATCGAGTGCCGACAGACCGCTGGCGACGATTGTTCCAAGACGGTTATCAGCCATTGGCTGAGTGGCTTTTTGTCTAATATCGGCGATATTGTATTGGTGTCGAGCAGAATCCTCCCAAACTCTCCCGCAGCTACCATATCTGGTGGTACTGGTTTTTCGGCAGATAGGATTGGCTGGGGAAACGGGTCGCTCGATATCCCACGCCGATAGACGCTAGATTTCGTCAATAGAAATCCACTTAATCGTGACCTGTACATCTTCCTACCAAAAGCTTTTGATATCCGAAAGCCACGACAATATATACAACATGTTAACCTAGTCGATACGCTTTAACCTACTGGGTTAATCAATTAGGGAAATACACTTACAGGAGGGCGATGACGATGGATCGGAATCGGGTTTGAGTTTTCGCGCAGAGGACGTATGCCGCATGCATATGAAGTCTGAAGGTTCGATTCTGCTTCGTACTCGGCCGTAATTCGCGATACCGAGCTCATTAATTATGTTCATATTTCCACAGATTTATAGATTGAGATATTGCATACCATCAGAGATCAGCTAGCTCAGGGAGTATATACTTAAAATTGAGTATATTTTGGAATAATATACCACGGACGGGAACCGAGGCGGCGACACTGACACTGGGGCCTCGTTCCCATGGAGGCCGTAGAGGCTTACGAGACCGGTTTTAACTATAAATTTGGACTTCAGAGCTATTGATGAAAGGAGGAGGAGAACTTCAGAAAGATAATAATAAATACCACTATTCCGCCTCTCCTTTATCCTCTCAAGGCCTCACGCTCATGGCCTCCAAACCCTGTCTACAATATCCAACATACCCAACACACCCGACCTCGATCTATTCTGACAGTTTTTCTTGTTCGTTGTGAAGGAATAAAATAGGTCTTTTCAAATTGGCAGGTTGGAATCATGTTTTATTTTTTCATAGCATCTAGATTGAGGACATTTGGTACCTGTGTGCAGACCCAAGGTAAGTATACTTTTATCTCTTGCCTCACGTCCTTGTAATTGAAGATCCCGGCGGCGTAGAACACAACCTAGCCTAGTAGACCGCTTCGCCTGCCCCACACCGAAAGCCGCCGAAAGTGGAGGTCCTGTGATATTGGAGTTTCTTCCAGCCATGGGGCCGAAATGGGAAACCAAACACCAAGATAGGGGATCGGTTGAGCACCACCAACTGGAACGACTCGGGAATTTATTCATGCTGCTAAGAATGGTCGCTTACGGGGTGTGGAGGGTCTCAAGAGGGGTCGAGATCTCTGTAGTAAACCAGCTAACTGGGGGGGTTAAGATGATATCGCATTGGTATCTACACGGACTCCATACAAAGGTAACGGAAATTGAACTAGCTAAAAGCAATGCCGCGCAGATAAGGGGAAACTCCAGATGCCATAAATCATCCAAACTTAAAACAATCGCGACCTCACAAAATTTCGACTTCACCAATGGAGTCATCGTAGTCACTTCATCCTCTCCTACTTCCAAACATTTCCCGGAAATCCCAACAGCTTACCAAACAGGTTCCGCCAAACCATCAGCCCATATCCCCACGCCCCACGCCCCTCACATACCACCGAGCAAATTATCACAGTCATCAACAATACAGATATCGTTAGAGAGAGCGATCTTAAATCTCCCAAAAGATGGTAAAACACCCGATGGCCGGGAGTATACCAAATTTCAGAAATTAGAGAAAGCCCGCAAAAACGATATAAATATCTTTGATAAGTGTGATAATTTGCTTGGTGGTATGTGAGGGACTTTTGAGTTCTGGGGCAGACAATGTGGGAGACTGTGGAATATCCTGTTTGAATTTGAGTTAGGTCTAGAGGGTAGTTGTGGGGAGTAATTTTGGAGAAGATGGCTGTGACGATAGCACTCTTAAGGGGGCGGCATGATCGCCCAGGGCTCCGCAAATGTGTCGAAGCCTCGCTAAGAGTTTCCTCCTTAGATCAATCGAAAAATTGTGGGATCAAGGGGGTAGTGGTGTATATGGGGTGCTGGGAATTCATGGGTAGTGTCTGGGGTAATTTCTTAGGGTAATGTCTGGGTAATATCTTGGGGTAATGTTGGGTGGTGGTACGATTTAACGAGTTGTGATTGAGAAATTGAAGCATAAGGGGATTGAAGGAGTGTTTTCCTTTGCTTGGTGAAACCCGGAAGCCAGTGCTGCACTTCACTTCCTAGGTATCCAAGACTGGATATTTGTTCAGAGGTATGGATATATCATCGACGAGCTCACGAGAGCTTCGATGTGTCAGCAAGGTGTGCTGATTGACCACGATCCGTATTCTTTCGCCCCGTTCTTTTCCCAGTGGCTCTGGGTTTCGTGACTTTCGAAAGGGCTGGCCTTCTGGTGGCGTCTGCTTCTCTGCCGGCGGCCTTTGTCTTCTTCTTCTTGCGCTTCTCCATAGTCGTGCCCGTCAGTGCTTGCAATTGGAGGGCTTCCTTTTTCTTGTGTTTCGCTGTACGAAAGTGGCCCTGCCAAAAGTCATCCCGTGCAAACCGTTCCTTGCAGATCGCGCACGAGAAAAGTGGGTAACCCGTGCAATTGTGAAAATGTGCCATGAAATCACGGCCTCCATGGTATTCCGCTTGACACTTGGGGCATTCATGTTGCGGGCCTCTCGGTCTTTCTATGCTAGTCTTCCTGTTTTTCGGCACTCTTCTAGTAGGTGGATTTCGTGTTTCCGTTTTTCTGCAGCTATAATCTTCGCTAAGGTAACTGTATTGGATCAAGGCGTAAAGAGTGAGATTCTTGGGTGTCTTGGGTATACCTCCCACAATAGTGAGTGTATCGACGATAGTGGTGAGGCTATAGGCGTCTAATCCCGGCGGTGAGCTCGAGGGGGTTGTTGATTCTGTGTTTGGGCTCAGAGATGGCGCAGAGTCAGTGAGGTCGCTGCAAGCTGATGGGCTCTCATGGCTAGACGGTGCAGCGGCGGATGAGATTTGTGGGAATTTGTTGCTATGAATATACTCTTGGAGCCATTGGAACGCCAGATCTAGCTCTAAGTCTGTCGGGTCTATCGCCTTAAGTAAGTCCTATAACCAGTCTCGGCTAGGGCCTATGGTTGGCCTATAGGGATATTACGCAAGGATCTGGTTCTTACTAGTAGAATTGATGAGGTTGGGGTCGATAGAATGGGTAGCGATATCGTCATTGGGAGGGAAAGTTGGGGAGTTAACCGTGTCTGCCCTCAAAATTAGTTCAGTTATCTATTTCGATATCCAACAAACAGGTTAAGGTCAGGAACACGGAATCTGACATACAGCTGGAACCGGCGGAAGGCTCAGTTACAATGTCTGGAGAGGCGCCATCGTGTTGACTAGAGCAAGCTAGCTCTTTGATACTATATTCCTCCGGGGGATTCAGAACTATTGCCCTGGATTCTGAATACTCGGAAGAACTGCCAACACGAGGTAGAGATGAGGTTGTTTCTTGATCAAAGAAAAGTTCAAGATCCGAATCGGGGTAAAGTTTGGTAAAATCGAAGAAATCGTTGAGCTCTTGAGTAGAAATGTTGGTAAAGTGAGAGAAGGGGGAAGGCCGACTGGCCGGAGAGGCTGAGACTCAGACAGGCAGCTGTCACGGCCAATATCTGAGTCCCAGATGTTTCTACGGATAGTAGTGGGCCACTCTCAATTAGCTGACAGCTAGTCAGGGCAGTCTAAATAAACAAATTGCTACGATTGATAAGAAGAGGGGAGAGAAGAAATTCCATCCTTCGTCGGGGCAGAGTCGACATTTTAAGCACGCTCGACGTCAAGGACTCAAAATACAGGCGGGTTAAAACTTGCCTAATCAGGATGTTTCAGCGACTGTGTTGTTTGTTTCGGTTGTGGCAACACAAAATCCCAACAAGCTTGTTGCATTTTTCGTATCCAACGCAAAAAACGACTCCCGCAGACAGCATCCCACGCGACGCCATCCCGATATATATTATCTCAGAACGTGGGTTATTCGGATCAAAAAAAGGCCTCACTAGCGTCCTAACTCACACACAAGTGGGGTTCCCGTAGTTCGACGTCCTCTAGTAGAGTCCGCACTAGCTTGGCGGCTAGGGAGGGTTCTAAATGTTTTTCCTTTTTTTGAAATATATCTGGGGAGATAAGCTTCTTCTGTATTTGGGTTATTCCAGCGAGGCCAGGTTATTCTGTATAAAAAAAGGAACAAAGATCTAGCGCGGGGATAGATCTATGGGGCTATCTGAATCGTACTCTCGAAACTGGAAACCACGTGATCCGGGTTTTTTCTTGGCATCACCAACGCAACAGTCTGGCTGTGAGATCGACTAAAATGCAACATGGTGTAAAACACAGCTGGTGTGTTGTAGAAGCAAAGTAGGATTAGCGTGGTCTCGTAGCGTCAGCTGTTGGCGGGCGTTCGAGATCGGAACATTGTCTGCGATCTGCTCTGATAGAGAAGATCTTGTATCCGCTCCGTTTGCAGCTCCCACGCACCGGCGATAAGGACAGGTGGTGTGAATACATATGAAACCCTAACCCGTGGAGCCTTCTTTTTTGGCCTATTTCTTTGGGAGCGACTAACGAGTTATACCGGTATATAGATGTATGCAAATATCGCTTCAAAGCTATAGATACGAATAGCTAAAGCCCAATCACATTATTTCCCAACATACCTTCGTTTTGGATTTCAAATGACAATTCACCCTCATTTTCCTTCTAGCGTAAGGGACCGCTTCAAACATAGCACGTTTAGCGATGAAGATATACAATCTCTTACGAAGCAAGTAAGCTCCAAACTGAGGATATGAGCCGTGCTAATTTCTTCGAACTTTGGTTTCAGTTTACGCCGCGCTGATGATATATCCATAGACATATACTAAGCTCCTCAATTATTTAAAAATAGGTCTTCTACCGGGACGAATGCCGCTGTATGGTGAGCGGATATTATTATTGCAAAATGTACAAGTATCAACCATCAGCCCAAGAGTTAGCGGCGCCCTCAGAGAGCCTTTTATTCGGTGCTTGGTGGGACGATACCCACCGTGACTCAATTTCGACCCGGAAACATTCACACCGGAGATTGGTTATCACGAGGCCACAGTTGTACCGATTATCCCGCTTCATAAGTTCAAGAATGGTATAGAAGCCTACTGGCCGGAAAACTACGTAAGGAATGCCCAGTAGTTGACTTCATTGGACTCTAATGATTTGACAACTCCGTGTTCGTATGACCATTCATTATTTAGTAACTGACAGCTCCCTTACGATCTAGCGGAACCTTTTCCCGATCATACAAAAGAAGTTTCCATTGTTAGCCAGCTATCTTTCGAAAACGTTCTCAGAAACAGAATACTTCTCTCCGAACAATTTAGTAACGATACGCACCCGCATGGGCCAGAGAAAGGATAGAGCGTTTGAGAATCTGGATTTCTGGCTAGAATACGAATCAACAGTATCGGCCACCGAAGCCGACCCCTCAATACGAATTTGGGGTAGAGAACAGGGGCCAAATATTATCTACGACGTCTACAGTATTCTCGAATCTAACATTATATATCTTCGAAGTTTTTATCCGGGTGTAGACAGACAGCGAATTATGATACCCCAAACCCCGTTATCGCCATCCCGGGAGTTGTTGATGGTTCATGCGACCCTTTGCAAGATTTCAGCGATGCAAAGATCTGGGCTCAAAAAGACGATAGATAGCTTAATGCTAGCGAACCCTTGGTCTGACGAAGATTTGTGGGCTGAAGATGACGACGAAGGGCTTGGAGACGATAGTTATAGTGGCTTGGATTTGGAGTTTCGAGATGTAGAATTATTGGCTGCTTTGCAGCCGAAGACGAAATGCAAGAAAGACTAGCCTCGAGAGAGTAGAATATGTAAAAAATTAAGTCCTCAATTCGCGTAATTTAGACTTAATTCAAGACTACGCCGGTTAGAAGTATTTCGTAAAGGGAGGTCAGAGAAAACGCAGGTAGTTGGGTCGTAACCCCGACGGTCTCGAGGTCCCATTGTGGTTAATGCAAGTTCGGCCTTAACACAAGAGAAAGGGAATGAATAGGTAGGGTGCTAGTATTCGATTAAGGTGCAATCGATGTACAGAATAAAACTATTAGAGACTCTACTAACGAAAGTGGGAGATTTAGGACGAGGCTCTCTTCGTTCATCCACGCGCCTTATGCTCCACATTCAGCCGTCATCCGCGATATATGGCTATGGATATCTAAAAGTCTATACAAAAGAAGAGACCTAGTGATCGTAACAATTTTTTCCGGAGGAATCGAAGCAAAAAAGCCCACATAGCGGACTTTGACTCGGTATCGCCTCTCGTCCGGATTGAGTTGACGATATTGGCTATTAACAGCTTCGAACCATAATTCTAACTTGTCAAAGAGTTTATGGTATGTATTCAAAATCGTGATGAGATTATCCACAGAGTCGATTCTTTCTCCTGACAGAAGGTCTGATACCCTGGGAAAAAATAGATTGAGCGGAGACTCTATATCGAAGAGGGAATTTTTAGCGCCTGTACCAATTTTAAAAGGCTAAGGTGCTATACAGCGTACTGGGGGCCGCTTAGGAGTGATGCAAATTGCCCTTGCACCTGGTTTAAATAATGGGAGATGATATGACAGACTTCACAATACCCGCCGCCAACCTGCGTACCTGTGGGGTGATAATGTGCCTACTCTTCAAAGACTCGTAATCAAAACACCCAGTAATAGTACAGCAGTGCCTGTCTCGCCTGAATACCTGCAGTTCACCGTATAAGTCAACGCACAACAGAGCACGCAAAATCCATATTGGCAAACAAATTGTGTAGGACAAATACTAAACTTATTTGGCATCTGTTCCTGAGTCTAGAAGTGGCAGTTTCGTGATTGGACGCTGACGAGTAGCTCCTGAGAACCGCTGGGAGGACTAAAGGGTTTGGCGCCGTGACTGGGTCGCTGTTGCGGACTGCTTACTACATGGCAATTAGTTAGCATTGCGAAAGCGAGACTTCGAGAGCGTGAGAATAACTCTATCGTATACCTACTGATATCAAGGAAGCCGCGAACGATATCGCAGCCGAACGCACTGAACGGGAGGAATTGCGGTCTATGTTGATCATCCCGAAGCCGCGGCTCGTCGATATCTTTCGAGTGCGGTGGGTCTTGAGCCCTTTGGAGCAATTCCCCGATGCTCGTAATGGCAAAATGAACTCGCCAGTGTGGTACGAGTCTCGAGCGCGCACCGCAAATCAGGACGTTTACGGCGAAGTTCATCATTCCTCTCTCAGGAGGTATTTCGAGCCCGGTTGTTAACGGTTTCGCGTAGCGTGGTTTTTATCTAAAAGGATAAAGAATGGAAACCATGCTTCGTAGGCCTCGAGCCCCTCCTGGGCGAGTTTTATAGTTGCGCCGTGGATTGAACCATCCCGTTCGCCAGGAATGGTGAATGTTCCGTTCCATGGGTACGAGGGCCTGTGCTGGTGTTCGCTCGGTTTGTCGAATGTCGCTGTTTCGGTTGCGTGTGGGTGACTTGATGTTGGGATGTTAGTGTTCGTGAGATCCGGTTGCTTAAGTCTAGTGTAGGCTTTTCAATGGCCAGTGTTCTTCCACTTTTGAAATTTCTAGTTAATCAAAAGTTGATTCTAGACTAGTACGCTACTAAAATCTTCTATAATTCTCGCGGGGACTCGCGAGCTCGGCCGGCCTTTATACGGTTGTATTTCTCTCCCTAGGTGCCCGACCACCCAGCCCACGATTGAAGCCTGGAAATTACGCCGAGGGTTCCGAAATTTCTTTGGAACCAACTATATTTCTCAGGCTCCTATTACACCTTGCATATATTATTGCTAACTATGGCTACATGTCTTACATATGCTACAGCAACTGGTATCCAACCCGGATAATAGGCCTTGCTCCGCGGTTAACGATACGCGGATACAATGTGTACGACCATAAACAGTTTTTGAAGCTATTGGACTTACCAATGGATAGATTAGTGGGTGAGCAAACCAATCAACAGGCGGGCCAGTAGCTCGGCAGTTTGGTATGCAGGGAGACGTCAATGACGGCTCGAGAGGATATTACCTAACGAAACGCTACAAAGGCCCAGGGCCAGTTACGCTGGACAACCTGAGATTCAGCGTTCTCGCCGAATACGCGACGGAACGACTTATGGTATTGAGGGTGGTGCCTAGAATCGGAGTAACGATCCCGCCGGCGTTCTATTCGAACGTGTTGTGAACGCCACGTTCATTTTGGGATCAGTGAACATCGACTTAGATGAGACCGACAAGACGTGTATGGTCTCTTTCCGGGTTAAAATCTGGTCTTCTGAGGGGGATACGTGGTATGGGAGGAATTTGCCAGTTTCTATGAAGGGCACGTAGCCGACAGCGGTCAAAACCAAATGATGTGAAGCTACAATCGCTCAAAATGACACGGATGCGGAGGCCAACTATAGCATAGATCTGAGCTTAGAATGATCAATTGATCGTTTATTTCCGTCATCTCCTTCCTTCCTATAGTTTACACCGAAAAGCACGTTGCCATACTACCCAACCCCCTTAGACTAGTAGGATCCTAGGAGCTCTCATAGTATCTCACAAGAACATTCAAAATTGAAATCGTATTATGTATGCACGTGCATGCTTGACTTAGGGAAACTAATTGCTAAATATAAATAAGCCGCGACACGCGACAAAGTGTAGGGCTTGTTGGCCGTCGAGGAGTTTCATACAACTCTACAAGATGACCTCGATCACGTATCTACCTACAGATTTTTAGTCTCGAGCCATTCAAAAAAACACGATGAATACTTTTGCACAATGGGGGGGAAATCAGGTAGGGTCGCGGCTATTTAAGTCGCGCAAACCACTTCCAGACTCTCCTAGGTCTCTAACCCGCTAGAATAACCGAAAAGCCGAAAGGAGTAATGTAAGGTGGATGTTGTATCGGTACGTAGCGCTGATCAAAATGTTATGTTACTAAATCAGTCCGGGTTTCGGACACGACCAGCGGATCTTCGGCACTAGCAAGCAAATGTTAACTTAGTACTTCACTCCTTCCCTCAGACTCTCTCCACATCCTCAGGTAGGTACATTCTCCAGATAGTCTCGTTGTAACCCAGGCTGTTAATAACGGTGCTATAAACAGTCATTGTGCCCCGGTCATCGAATCGAATCTCGCAAATACGGCAGGCTGAAACCCCTGATACAATCACAACATATAAACTAATACACTGTACGCGCCCTTTCTCAAATTTCCGACTGTTGGAAAAGAGGAGCTCTGAAGAACAAACGTCAAACACGCGCCGATCGGAATCTAATTCGAACAGTCTCGCGGCTCAAAAATGCGCTTCAGACTAGCCTCCCTCAACCCAATGCGATACAGAACTGTAGTCGGAAAACTCGCTACACCGAGACAGTATACAAGCACGTCAATAAGGCAGAGATATGCAGCTACAACTATATCGGAGTCATCGATGAAAGAAACCCAAGCTGTGATACTCACTATCGTAGCAGAATTTAAGAGGGCCGACATACGAATTACGAAGGCGGGTGTCCACTATATGGAGATTGCATACTCTTCCGGATTATCTAGCAAGAATCCTATAAATTCGTTGGCCCTATGGTAAGGCCTTCAGGAGGAAGTATTGTTCGGCTCGGCCGAACCTCCAGATGACCTATATGGCACTCTCGGAGACGACTCCAAGAAATCGATCTGGAGATCTGACAAATTTTTCCATGCATGCATGGATTCTAATGTTTTAAAGATATGGGGGGCACTTTATTCCCGATCTGATATGTTTAGGAAAATGGTAGAAGAAGAAGAAAGGAGTAATATTGCGGTTACTCGTTGGTCGTCTACCTTGAAAGATTATTACTTGTGGGAATGGCTTGAGCATATGCTGAAGACTGGCATAATTGAGGCGGAAGATGTTGATAATTTGCCTGACCCTGTCAAACTCAAAGACGCTAAAGCCGGGGCTGTGGGGCTTCAGAAGGGCATGTGATGAAATATAACCCAAACGGAACCGAACAGCTCCTACGATTTTATAAGACAAGCCTTAAAATGTCATAATAGGAGGGAGCAACGGTTCGACTTATAAACACTCAGTGGTGGATACATTCGAATGCCAGCGATCCAATCCATAAATGTAACCACCTACACTTCTTATTACCTAGGGAGTCCTAAAGACTAGCTCTCTGGTGAAGCGAGTATGACGTCCAAATTCCACGCCCGCATCGGAAGTACGTATATATACATGCAACCACGCCGATGAGCTGGCTAACTGCCAGAATAATATTTTACTGGTTACAGACCCGGCAGCAGGTACGATACGCTCGCAAGATGAACCTTTAACAAATTGTTCACTATACCAAGAGCAGAAGTCAAGGACGTACTACGCTATACTATTCCTTCTCAAAACGCGATGATGACACTCTCTCGCGAAGGAAAATGTGCTGGTGGTATATTAACGATAAAGATTCTGTGAAAACTTTTGGGGAAAGTTCCTATGGGCCTTCTGGAACTAAGCATCTATTAAATCAATTCTGTCGTACAACAACAAAATCTCTAACCAAACGGACTCAGAGGTATACATTGGCATTGAATAAGCTAGTTTGGCGTCCATTTCGGCCTCGTCATTTACATAACGGGAATAAATAGCACACGTGTGGCTTTGAATGTTCATTTGTGGGGGGAGGGTCTCAAAGTCAGGCAAGGTATTCAAATATTCGGTTTCTGTAAACAATGTTTTTCAAAACGGAACCCGTGATCTGTCAAAGCTAACTGTAAAATAACTTGTCGTTTGAACCTCCGATAGAACTTGCCAAATTGACACCGACTAACCGCAATCGCATCCTATCAGGAGATCGGGGACGAAAAGAAGACGAATTAAATACCACCTCGGGACACCTGTTTTTGCGTTGTGCGCAACGCAGCATCTTGACATCTTTTTCTGTCGCTGACCCTTTCACCATATACCCTTCGGTATCGACCAATCGCTTCTTTCGTCCTCGTTTAGTTCCTATTTTCGGTTTGGATAATGGCTCGTCTAAATCTTCAAAATCTCGGCCCAATCGCTTGTCACCAGTGCCGACAGTTACAGGGTACATATAATCGGAAGGGGTTCGTCATGGAAAGCCGAAAAGCCCCACTATCGAGGATGCAATTGGACGAATAAGATATCGTTCCCGTCGAACGTGTCGCTTGTGGTTCAGCCGTTCCTTGCATGAAAGTGTGAACGAGATGGAAAAGGCGATGCAGCTTAAGCTTTGTTTCTGCACGGTACACCAGGATCAGGGACCAGGGTTTGCCCACGACGTCAATACGAAAGAAGAAGGTGGGTAGGCTCGTGGTTACCTAGAACGATGATGATGTTATATCGGACTCCTTCGCTTCAATATTGCTTTTGCTTGCTGTGAGGTTGGCAAAATGAAACGAAAAGGAAACTTTCTCAATAAATGGATATTCTTTCCTCCGTCCTGCCGGCGTCGTCAACATCAATTGCGAAGAAATCAGACCCTTCGACATAAACCGTAAGACGGGGTCTTGCAACAATGTGCCTTTGTCAGGAAACAGTCTCGAGGCTGGAAAGCCGATATCAGATGTGTCTACACGCCAGGCTATGATAACCACCAAAAGATATTTACCTAAAAGTCAACATTGCTACGTTCAACACTCTTCGTACAACAATCTGCTGGAAGAACTGATTCAAGCGTAATGGCGACTACTACGAGACTGCATTGTAATTACTCTTCCGATGATTTTATTATATACAATCACCGCTGAAACCACGATTCCAATATCGTATATATGTATGTCAAGCTTTTGACCAAGAATCTTTACCCCACGTCTACCTAATCACATCCACCTGCATCCTGCATCAGTATATGCACCCACGATGCATCTCCGACTACCTGATCAGCATCCCGAACATACTTCGCACTAGAAAAACCCGGTCTTAGTGCGCCACAGCGTATTGGAGTGCGCATCATCGCCAGTAAGGTGGACATCCTAAGCACACGTGCTCTGCGCTTTTACCCTCGTGCTGGATTTAAGGTCCCACGTGTGATGACGACTTGTTGGAGGCACGTATACGATAGAGGGGTTGGGAGGGACGGGTAGGTAACCTTCTCTGTATAAAAAGATGCAATATCCAAGTCGAAAACTCGAAGATCATATCCAGGTGGAAAACCATAGGCTTTGCCCTCTTCTACATCTATTGCAAGCAATTCTGGTCAAATCTTCATTGTCTCTTGTTTCGGGTCCCTTCAGCCCTCCAATCGCCAATATGTACCCATCCCGCAGCTTCCTTGCCACCGTCGCTTCGGCGATTATGGCGACCTCACTGGTCCAAGCGGCCTCCAATATGGTACCTGACTACGAGGTTAAGCTCCTAATGAACCCCACTGCCGTCCTTGGAACCGACAACAAGCTCACACCCACCGTCCTTTCCACCTTCGGCATGCCTACGACAGTGACGAAGATGAACGTCCAGTTCTTGGACAAGAGTAACAAAGAGATCTACAACGCCGGCTGGAGCCCGCGTATCCGCAAGACCGAGGGCGAGAGTGACTTTGAGCTCACCTACAAGAAGCGCTATCCTGTCACTGGCGGCGACATCGATGCTGCTCTCACCACCGCTAATACCGAAGGCTTCGACTCCACCGACACGAACTACGAGGCGCAGATCGAGTGGGGCTACCAGAAGCAGACCCTCTCTATCAGCCGCAAAAAGTCTGCATCTGGGTCTGGCTACAGCGGTATGGACCTACCTGGCCAGAGCAAGTCTCGCACTTTCCTGATCGACAATGCACCGGGCAAGTTTGACGACTGGCTCTCCAACGGCTGGGGCACCACCGCCCTTGCGTCTGCCCGCATCTTCGGACCCGTCCTTGCGAAGCGCTCGATCGGAACATGGAGCAGTTTGCAGATCTATATTGAGGTTTGGCCCATCAAGGATGCTGCGGGCACTGGAATCGAGTACATTGTCGAGGCGTCCTTCAAGACTACTAGCCGCACCACCGCTGCGACCAAGCAGTCTGACCTTATCGCTCTCCTGACCAACAAAGGCTGGTTCCTTGCCCAAGATTCTTTGAAGACGCAGCTTATCATGGACCGTTACTAAGCAGTTACGTCTATGTTTGCGATCAGCACCATGTGCGATACACCATAGATATGGGTCACGCACAGTGAGGGTTGGTAGCGGTTATGATTTTTAATGCGGCGGGTTGACGGGTTTGGGTGTGGAAGGGACGCATAGGATGTACATTCCGAAAAATGTAAATAGAAAAACCTATTGCATACTTCATCGATGACCATAGTTCGCCTCACACTTAAAAGACGTGAATGTCGTAAAGGCCCTTTAGCATGTTGCTAGTCCGCCAGCTTATCTTATCATTTATATGCCCTCGGTTTACATGCTTGTAACTACTTACTCATGAGACGCTCAAATGGATTCCCGCATTTCACATGTTCTATGACCTTCATTTCTGCTGGTCCTCACTATATAATATACCATATAGTCACATGTAATATAAAACCCCGAAGCTGGTTACAATGGGCCGATCGCAATCGTCACCTTGGCAATCGAGGTTCTGATCCCGGAACACCGACAACGCCGACGCCTAGTTTAAATTAACATCAATCCCGGCCCCACACGCCCTCTGTAGCCGCAAACACTATCGTATATAACCTGAGCGATAAGATATCGTTTCGCATCTGTTGAACCCAACGGACGGGCTGCGCGGTCGTATGATGTAGTAGAGTCTTCGTAGCTTGAAACAGGGTTCCACGGCTTGTAATAAGGATCTATGTGAAATATTGGCGGTAAACCGGTTAACTAGGGAGCTTAAAACGGTATTCCCGACTGCAGGGCCGGGGTTCGCTCTTTACATAGTATCTTGCTTACAGTTATTAAATTATTAATGTTATTTATGAGTATCTCGGGAGTGTTCCGGCGGTTTTCTATATAAAATATACATTACAGTTTGGTCTGAGTGCTGCCACGCAGCGGTCTAATTTTAAAGCGCGAGGACAGTTCCCTAACATATAGTGTACGTGGTTACCTTCCATAAGCGAAATAGACCCGGGATTTACTGTGAAGTGCTATAAACTTATAGTAGCCTATTAGGCTAGAACGCCGAAAACAATCTATTATAACATAATCCAAAGCGGTACTGTTATAACTCATGGGGCCAGAAATCCGGGGTGCCAGGTTCTAAAGCTTGGTGTTACATATAACGAGTTAGGCAATAATGCCCTCGTACGCTTAAACAACGGCCCAGGTCCTAAACCATAAGGAGGGATCGGGGGTTAACTCTCTATGGGTTCGAATGAGGGACCGAGAGTATCCTTCGAGCTGGGGCCAAAGATTATAAGATAAAACCAAAGAAAGGCAGGCCTCCATGCTTCGGCCGAATTTTGACCCCTATAGCTCTAACTATAGATACTAATTTGCCATTGTCGATATACTGAAGTGGAGTGGCGCCGCTGAACTGCATCGATCTGCATCTGCCGTGCATCAAACTTCAACCTCAGTCCTTCAAGCCCTTCAATACCATCATCAACTTCAACCTCCTCTATTATCAGCATCCCCACAACCACAGACATACACGCCAATAGATCCCCGAACATGAGTTCCATTACTGCTGCCGACCGTTATTCTTTGTGGAGAATTAAGATACACACCAATGATTCAACCGAGCTGCAACTAACCTGCAGTGACATCAAAGCTGGGTTTGTGTGCTGTGACGGCCTTAGTGTCTCTACAAAGACTATCTTCGAAGATTTGAGGATCGTGTATCCGAGTTTGCACACCTGCCCGGATGGCTTTATCTTAACCTTGTGGCGAGAACCCGGTGACGGGTCTCTGGTATTCACGAGTATCGCAGATGAAGAGGAGATATTCACGATGACGACAGACGACGTGTCGGACATTCTCCTCGGGCTCATATTCCACCATCAAAATCACCCCTCGTGCAAACGGTTACCTGAAAATGCGAGTCTCGCTGAACATGTTCTTGGTAAACCCCATTCCGGATATTCTCCACACAACTACGGGAGAACATGCTGACGCGGGATTTACGATTAGCTGGATGCGCCATAGTACCGACCCTTGACTTTGATCCCGAAGAGAACGGATACTTACCCGACAATCTGAACTATTATATCCCGAGTGCTCGCTCTTCAAGACCCTCTTCACCATCGAAGAAACGTAAATGGACGGAAGACTCTACCTCCCGTCCTTGGACGCCAGACTCGCTTGAGTTCGCGAGAGGACGAAACCGAGAATCTCGGGAATTTGTCGAGAGGCTTGGTGTCGACACGGGGTGGTTCGACGACCGAGTCAAAGCGGCTTATAGCGAATGCGTAATTACTCGAACCAGTAGCAAATGGGGCTCCCTCACATGCGGTCCTGGGTACGTTGCTGCCCATATCGTGCCGCAGAGGTTTTGGTTTTCTTACCCGGATTGGCGCCCTTCTTCAGATTTTACAAATTATCCCTTCAATGTGATCCCATCATACAACACCGATGAAACCAGTTTGCGGAAAAGAATGGTGTCGACTTGGAGTGCAACAAACGGTTTGCTACTACGAGCCGACATTCATGAAATGTTCGACCGGCGAGCGATTGCGATACACCCAGTAAGCTTGGTAGCGGTGTTTGAAAGGAAGACAAGGTCGACACTAATATCTTTGTCCCAGGTGACCTTTCGAATTCGGCTATTCGCGCCAATGCCTGTTGCCATGGAATACCATGGAAGAGAAGTCGAATGGAGGGTACCACCAGACAGAGCAGCGTTGGCCCATCATTACCATCAATGCGTGATCGAGAACGTCGCTGCGGGGTCGGCTTTCGGCTCGAGACTTGTGGTTCCGAGGAATTGGAAGCGAGTGATCAGTGCAATCTCACAGTCAGGTAGGTTTCGATATTTCATAGGTGCGGAGGCCTCATTGAGTCTATATTGCTAATATTCGGAATTTTTAGCCTTGGCCGATAGGAGCTTGCAAGAACTGGAAGAAAAAGGGAGAGGCGGCTGTACGGATGACGAGGTTGGCTACCATCTGGAGGATAGGCTGGCTAAGGGGCGGGAGGAAGAAATTGCTTCGTGGCTCGAAAAGTTTAATGATTGAGGGTTGTTCTCTCTGCCATTGAACTAGGAAGAAGTATGTCTACCATATGACCCGCCATGGGAGGCGAAGAAGAACTCATCAAGTATAGTTTCAGAGAGAGAACATTTAGTTAATCTCGTTATTAACTCGGGCTTTCTTTAGCATTGTTTCATCAACTTCGTCCGCAATGTTAACCCATCCCTAGCTGTATTTACCCCACAATGAAGTCACGTAGAGCGATTCACCTGCAAGCCTAGCACGGCTTTAAGGCTTGAATTTTTAATATAATATTCTTGTAAACAACTTCGCCCTCGTAAATGATAGTGTATATTCAACCTGATAGGGTCTTTAACATATACGGATTATCTTATGGGCTTTTCACCACCAGCCATATCCCCGCAGGCGTGATATGGATTTCTGCCATTCGCGATATCCCATGATCTATACCTAGAGGTCTGTACAAAATATGAGGGCCCATTCATTCCAACCACCCTATTAGGGAGGACAGAAGCTACAAAGGCATCACGACGTACCCGAATTCAGTACAACCTCTCCTCAAAATTGGGTTGACGATCCTATTCGTCAAAAGCTCCGAACTATAACCTCAATTTGTTAAACAATATGTGGTACATGTTATAAATTGTGATAAGGTTAATAGGAAGTCTGATATCCCGGGATGGAGTAGACTCAGAGATTCTAAATCATTCTTCGTCGGAGGCCTCTGAATTAGTATTTTCAACATCTGTACAGTCGTGTCGATTTTAAAAGACTAAAATATTATGCAATACAACGGGGTCGGCTTACAAGTGGCATAGACTGCCAGGATATGGTGGATCTTGGACCCCACTGGTGTGGCATGGGCCTCGCCATTTCTCTCTCTGGAACTGTGGCGCCACTTCTGGCTCGAAGCAGCATACTAGTTAGTGGCACATCTCAAAAGGCCAAATTAAGTCTTTAAATTTTACATTGCATTGATAGGAGAATATTGGGTAGCTATAGGAATAGCCCGCTCTTCCATTTTAAATTTGCCCTTCTTCCCGCCTTTTTACCAAATACAATATCGCACAACTAGTTAGTATACATCAACACCACCCAAAAACTACGTGCAACGTTGTACAATATCGATTTTACGACAAATAGAGCCTCACGCTTCATTGTCGCGCCTAGCCCTCGTAACTAGAACGCCTAGTACCGTGATCACGCCTAAGCGCTGGACTATTTGGGATTTTATTGCCGTAAAGGATAACTTTGAATTCACTTCCTTCAAGGGTGGAAACCATCCAGGAGTCGTACTAGATATAATTACGTCAGATACCAGACTGATGGATGAGGTGTCGTTGGTATCTTACGCTAACTAAGGCTGCGTGGGCTGTCGTAATTCCGGAATTTCTGACCGTGCCCCGCGCCGCGTCCATTGGCCTCGCCATCCCATCCCCCATGATAACAGCATGGTTTAGCCACTGGCTACACCAAAACGCTTTAGCCTTTCCGCTTAGCTCCAACGTATTCACAAGGTCCTTTTCCTTGCTACCTGTACACTCAAGAATAAAATCTGTCATGGCCCTTATGCTCATGTTTAAGGCCTTCGTCATAGTCATTTCCTTTTTCAGCGCCTCTTCGCTGTCGATTCGGGCTTTCAATTTGGCACAGAACTCGGCAGACTCGGCGGTGCGTGCGTTTCTCTCGGCGTCTAATTCGGCATGCAACCTGGCGGCAGCGTTCATTTCAGCAACAGTCTGGGCGTTATAAACCCGTTGGATGATGTACATCTGTGACGGTAAGTCGGTGGTGAAGCCCTAAGGCGCTCATTTTCTGCAACGGTATTATCGACAGTCTGCCGGCGGCCCAGATCTAGAGGGTTCGAGAAGGACGATCGACCCTAATTATCCTGAGTACGTAGTTAGCTCTGAAATTTCTTAGGGAACGACTATACCGAGATTAGCGAGACTAACGGGCTTGAAAAGTAATTAAAAGTTTCGATGGTTCGGTATGGTTCGGTATGGTTCAGTGGTCGACTAAGTCCATAAGAGGTATTGTCGGGACATCGCATGATGGGAAGAGAAGAAGGGAAGAGAAAAGGGAAGAGAAAAGGGAAGAGAAAAGGGAAGTGACGACTCTCTAGTAGAATTCTTCGATAAACACGACAAAATTGTGGACTATATAATGGATGTCTCGATCTGCCATGTAAGTCTGGAAATCACAGCCGAGGATTATCACTACCTTCCGTTCAAAACGGTTTTAATAGGCTTGGCAGCTGCTATAGGTTTCGTAACTCGGTAGGTGGACTAGCCTGAGTATGGAAAGGATGCATAGAATATAAATTCTTCTCCACCTTCATCCTTCCGAAAAAAAGGTAAACCAGAAAAACTTATGCTTTGTACCGTTATCAATTATCATAACCTGTATTACACCATGTAAAAATATGCTTGTTGTGAAGGCCCTTTCCGAGGCTGTTAGCTCTTCATATTGCCATATTATTTATATATCATACGCTTATGCACCCGTAATTATTCAAAAAGTGCTTGAGGATATCTTATTCGCGCGCTATATAGCCTTCGCCGCCTCCAGCCTTTAGTAAATAGTATATCACACTTGGTTAACGTAAAACCTTAAAACTGGCTACGGTAGTGCGATCACAATCGTCAGCTTAGTCATGTTTTTGAAGCTCCGGTCTCGGGTCAAGAAACCGTCGATATACTCAGGCCCAAAACTCTTGTGACGGGATTTATTACTGTTAAGGATGGCGGTGGGTTCCCAAACCCAATAGAACCATATTAGGATGAAGTTATAATGCTAAACGTTCGAACGGTACGATAAGTTGTACCTCAGGAATCCTTACCTGATTAGGTCCCAAAGAGATTTTCGTGCCACCTGCAGATTTTGAGGCCACTTCAATAACGGTTCTTTGGGCTTCTACCTACCAAAAGTTACTTCATATCCTGTAACAACTTCCTAGGAGTTTCTATAACAGTCTCGGCACTAGATCGATAGACCGGGTATCTTCTATAATACCTTAGGTAGTCTATGCGGCCAGGACTGAAAAATTCACCACCGACGCTGAATTGGACCGTGCGTATAGGCACTAGTGGGATTGCCAGGCCGGGCCCTTATTGCACGACCACCGTTAGCTCGTGAGACCACATTTAGTCTACCCAGAAGAAGGAGGAAGGTGACCCGAACACGCTAACTAGGGAACGGGCGGACCTCAAACTATATTTAACGCCTATTAATTTGGTAGGACTGGAAATCTCGCATATACTTTTAAATTTTCTGTCCCCCCTTTCCAACTTTCTGAGGCCTTTGTCCTCCGTAAGTCTTAGTCTAATCTATATCAAAGTATGTTTATACATGCGTACTATTGGTGGAGTTTGCCCTTGGACCTAGGAGGTTATTATACCCGTCCCTACGTAGCGAGCGAACATTCAGCTTCCAGCTTCTTTCCTATCACCATGGTTTTGCGCGGATGAATTCCGTACAACTTTGGCGTGCCCAACTCACACGAAGTGTTCTGCTTCGTTGAGGCTGGTTTACGAGACCATGGCTAACCTACTACAGGCAAGTAGGTGCTTCGTCAAGCGCCGTGGGAGCAGGTACCCAATCGACAATAGTCTTGGTATATCCGTGTCTACTACAGGCGATAGGAAGGAAGACAAAGTAAGTTATAAGGACACGGTCACAACATCGTACTCGTCTATACCATGGCTACATGCATTCACCGGGGCGTATATAAAGTAGGACAAAGATGGGAAATAAGGTACAAGTGATTTGTCATATGCATATTTTCTTTCAGACGAATCTATTGGCGCGGCTTACTCTAGCCTAGTGACAAAAACGTGCAAACTACGCTCGAGCTACAAAAGCCGTATAGAACGAGACTAGGCTCGAATAATTGAGTGTCGCTAATAGGGATCCAAGTAGTCATAGCCACGGCGAGAATCATTGGGTATACATAACCCAAATCCAAAGCCCTTCCGCATATATATAGATAACGTTATATACATAACGTATTCTTGACTAATTAGCTGAGGGTCGCATTTGCGTACATGGAGAAAACTCCATAGAAACTTCCAACAATGGACCCGAGCTCCATAACTTCAGCCCTCTCCGAGGGCGGAAGAGGATAGAAAAGAGATGATCGCCAGAGCGGTTGAGACAATCAATAGGAATTTCAGCCTTTGAACTTAAAGAACGAGACACCGCCAGAACGGTGGCCTAAAGCAATTGTATCACCATACGCGTCCGAGCACTTTGCCCTATAGTTATGCGGGAGCCAGAGGATTCTTTCTCCGTTTCGTACCACCCATTCTTCATTGGCCACGACAATACTTTGCTTGTGCTGGTTTTGGTGCGGGTTTGTTCTGCTAGCAGCCGAGCGCGAGAGGTATCCGTCCTTAAACGCAAAGGACGCACCATCGACAACAAGACACTGGCCGTCCTCGGAGAAAGATAAGCTACGCGGTATTCCTGTGGGAAAGTCTCGCGTCCGGAATGTTTGCAGCAGGGCACCAGTGGCTCTATCCCAGATTATGATTGTGTAGTCATACGATCCCGACGCAGTGCCGAGACTGCCCGACGCAAGCAATTCGCCATCAGCAGAAAATGCAACACTCTGGACCCAACCATTATGCCCTTTCAAATTGCGTAGCAAGGTTCCGGTGGTTATATGCCAGATTTTGATTGTGCTATCGAGCGATCCCGACGCAAGAACCTCCCCATCAATAGAAAATGCAAGACCTCCAACCTGATACATATGCCCTTTCAGTATGTGTATCGGAGCTCTAGTGGCCACATTCCAGATCTGTACTGCGCCATCACTCGAGCCTGACGCGAGCACCTCACCGTCTCTCGAAAATTTAACTACGCATACCGAACCTGCGTGCGTTTCTAATGTCTGAGGTGGGGCCCATGGGGTTTTAGTAGCCCCTAGAATACCTTTAGTAGCCACATCCCAAATCCTAACCGTACCATCATTCGACCCTGAGGCGACCACTTTCCCGTCAATAGAGAATGCCACAGCCCCGACCTCGTTGGTATGCCCTTCTAGTATCTGCGTCAAAGTTCCACTTGCAACATTCCAGGTCCTTACTGTCCGATCACCCGCCGAAGCGAGCATACCATCAGTGGAGAATGCGACGGCATTTACCTTGCCGAGATGCCCTTCCAACGTCTGCCGTAGAGCGCCACTAGCTACATCCCAGAGTTTAATAGTTTTATCGGCCGAGGCTGATGCAAGCAGATTGTCGGGAGAGAATGCAACAGCACAAACCCCACTCGCGTGGCCTTCTAACGTTCGTAACAGGACTCCAGAAGCTGGATCCCAGATTTTAATCGTCTTATCGGTCGACGCTGACGCGAGGACGCCGTCGGTAGAGAATGCAACGGCACGAACTGTATCCGTGTGGCCTTCCAGCGTTCGTAACAAAACTCCAGCCGCTGGATCCCAGACTTTAACTGTGTTATCGTGCGACGCCGACGCGAGCACACCGTCGGCAGAAAAAGCGACAGCCACGACCCAGCCCGCGTGCCCTCCTAGCTTCCGCGATAGGACTCCAGCACCCGTGTTCCAGATCCCGATTGTCTCATCATCTGACGCTGATGCGAGTAGATCACCGGTAGAGAATGCAAGACCCTGAACCCAACCTGTATGCCCCTCCAGCGTTTGCAGCAGAGCTCCGGTGGCGGCATTCCAGATTTTGATTGTGTGATCGCCCGAGGCTGACGCGAGCATCCCATTGGTGGAGAATGCGATAGCTTGGACCGTGCCTGTATGTCCCTCCAATATCTGTAGCAGGGCATCCCACTGATCTTGAACTCGAGGCTGTTCGGTTACCTCCAGAATTGTCTCTTCCGGATTAAAAATAGTCCTTATAATACTTCTCTTCGGAGCGAAAATAAGAACGGACCAGTGTGCTTGCAGAGGTGCGATATCAAGTGTATTGTGATTCTGGCGCACAAACCGTTTTATATCGTGAACCAAGGCTGATATATCCTTGCCGCTCTGAGTCTGAAGAGAGTGAGTGAGCATGTTCCGAAAGAATAAAGATAGAAGCCGACCTACATTCATAGTTGAGCTCAAAGTATCAATTATCTGAACAATCTCCCCCATTTCGCCCAATAAACCGAAGGCCTCGAGCCAGTTAAGGAGATGTTTGCGAAGGAATTCATGCACTTGGCTGTTATCGTTAACACGGTCTGTGCTTTGCTTTAGGTGATATATCCAGTAGCGACAGGCATATTGAAGTTCTGGTGGCAGATATTGCTGAATCAACGTTTTATCTATATCGGATCGTAGCGTTCCAGGCGACTTGAGATTGCAGATGTTCTTTTTTAGACCTTCCGGACCCGACATGAATTCGATGCATTTATTGTAAATACTCCGATGGGCCTCTGTCTCATCTACCCAGAAGTGACAGAACTCGCTATTTTTACGAAGATGCTGATCGAGGAGAAAATCTCGAAAAGATAGATGGAACATCCTAATAGGGGAGTGCGAGGTGGTTTGCGCAGGTATGTCGAGAACTGAATGTAACGGTCTTAGTCTGTGGCTAATCGTTCTCTCTGAGGTGGACAGAAGGCGCGATAGGGCAGGAATCGAAAGGGGGCTCGCTAGATTGACAATTGTGCCGACTATTTGTCTGAAATCCACCAGCAGCTTCTCTTGCGAGACAGCGTTCCTCATTAGTGAGTGTAGTACTGGCAGGTAGGTCCTCTCTAACTGCGACACATGCCAACCCGATTGATAACCCATCACGATTTCTATCTGGTCCTCGGGATCACCGTCCGAGATAAAACGGCAAGCCGTCGCAGCAAATATGAACAAAGGTACAGCCATTTCCGCAAGCTTCTGTATGCTCTCATCGCCTGGCCAGTCGGATGGGAGTGTGTTCGATTTCCGTATTTCCGCGAACTCAGCCCTCAGAAAAAGGGCGATATCCTCCTTAATACCGGGAATTTCGTGTAAGATCATGTCCCTATAGGTATCTCCTGACAGTTCCTTGAAACCGAGGCGTAGTGGTGTCTCCGGCCTGCTCGTCAGGAAAACGCGCATCTCAACAGACTTTATTTCACCTAGCCGTGCTAGAAGGGAAACAATAAGCTGCTGGTCGGCTTCCCGATCACATTCGTCCAGTGCATCAATTACTAAAACGGCCTTAATAGTCTGTGACGATGGGTGCCTTGGTTGCGAAAGGGGCTGAAATATCAACTTGTCAAACTGCTCTCTGTGGCCTGCATTCGCAATTCTGGTATCCATGTCTATTGCCTTTTGTATGCTTGGGGCAATATCGCGGATGTGGTTAGCTAGTTGAGATGCCAGGGTTGTAAAAAACTTCGAAGCATCTCCCCGGTCCCTTTCACCTCTTTTGAAGAAGAAGCTCGCCGCAAGCTGGCCTCCCTCGACGAGGCCTTTGGCAATAGTTCGCGAAATCGTAGATTTCCCTGTCCCTGCCACGCCGTTCAACCAGAACAGGCACTTCCCTTGCGGGTCCTTCACCCATCCTTCAATATCCTTTAGCAGATTAACCCGGGTATCGGGAAAGCATTCGGGTTCATGCTGATCCTGGAAGCTCCCGTAGGCCGCACCCTCGGCGAAAGGGAGGCCCGCAAAATCGAGTTTCCGATTAACGCTCCGTAATTGAACCCTGAATCATATCACCTATAATTACACAACTATCTAGGCACATCAGGGTATTATTTCAAGTACTTACGTATGATCTATGCTTAAGGCTAAATTGATGGATTGCTTCCATCTCTCCAGGTTTTCGACAATTTTTAACGCATCGGGACCTGTAAGAGGCCATTTGTCGCGCGCTTTGACAAGACCAAAAAACTTAGGCTTCTTTTCAGGGCCTAGCTTCTCCTTAAGTCTTTCTAGTTCGGTCCGACAACCCTCGAGGGCAACCTCTAGCTCCCTAGACGTAGAGAGTTCGGTATTATTTGAGCCGCTAATAAGTTCTTCCACGCGCTTAACTAGTTCCTCAACACTGGCGACCTCTTTCTGGAGTTCGTCGATATCGCTTTTGGCGTCCTTGATACTCGAATAGATTTTCCAACAGCTGCCAAGAGCTTGAATGATCGCTATAATACTGGCTGCAGTTGAGAGTGGGTCCATGTTGTAGGTATGATCGAAGGCCCTTTATTTATGTTTTGATCGACTGAAGGCCCTGTAGTATCATGAAATGAGAAAACCTCGTGCCTCGTGAGGCCAATGAATCCTTAGCCACCAGCTTTTTTCAGCCGGAAAAGCGGGGTGGAAGTTATTGGCGAGGGGCTACGAAAAAGCGCAACGCGGAAAAACGAAAAAGCCGCTGTACGATTTGCTGGCGACGAAGTATCTGTCGCGAGATATTTAATGCCAGGTTTATATCGGCGACAGCTCGAGGCCAATCGGAAGGATTATCGAGCCCCAGCCAAATAGAAGCGCGACGAAAGGTCCAGAAGATCTGGCTTGGTATTCTCCAGAATATGATATAACTCACGCCGCCTAAGCACAGCCGTGCGGAAATAGCGTCTAGAATACGTCGCGAACTCCAGTTTGCATTGAAGTCCATTGTATCATATTAGCCTTTCAATATGGTATAGACTAGTTAAGATTTTCCATATTACAATCTATAAAATAACAATTTTGCGATGCCAGCGCCCAATGACAACCTGAGAGTAAGGACGCTGGTTAGCCTTGACACCTTTGCAGCCAGCTATATAGGATTGATTCATATTCGAGGAAGAATGGTACTTTGAAAGAAATATCTCTAACTATCAATATGTATATAGATATTCAAGTATTAAAATTCCGATGTTCAAAATTGCACTCGCTAAGGACCTCGAGTAATTAAGGAAAGTAGTCAAAAACAGAAATTCGTTGTGTTAGAACTACAAAAAAGTCGAAGTGTGGTTGTCATAAGACGTGGATATCGAAGGCATAAGTAGGAGCAGTTAAGCACAAATATACGAATTTAGTACCTATCATACGCGTACATACACCCTGTTCGTGTTACATCAATTTAAATCAGATACGAAGTTTTATAATTTAGGCGGAGCGGCTGCCGGCGAAGCCAGCCAGAGCAAAGCAGCTACGCACGATGGATGCTAGCATACCGGGATATGGGAGATAATGTTACGTTCGGCGGGGAAATACCGAACCCCGAAAGGTGTAAGGGGAGAGATCCGGTGTAGACAGAATAAATATAGGGATTCTAGGAAGAAATTACTTGGAAACCATCCTCGACGAGCCGGAACAGGATACCTTCCACGATGTAAGTAGTTTGAGCATTGAGAATGCTTAATCTTGTACCGTACCCATCTGGTACACAACCCTATACTGGTTCCACAATGTAGCTATTTATTTACCAAGGATATATCAAGGGTTTGGGTTTCAAGAGTGAGAACTAGAAGTAGATTGTGACGATAAAATTTTTCCTAACCTAAAAATATCTAAATATTTTGAAGAAGCAGCCAACCCCCATTATTTCTCGTCCTTTTCATTAACCTCTTCGCTAGTAATATCAACAGTAGCGTGCTTGAACTTCCGAGCGCTGACTTTATGCTCAAACAGCAAGTCGAGTTCACCATAAGAGCGTCCCTTCGGTTCCGGCAACCTAAAGTAGCACCAAGCAATACAGCAGGAGCAGATAGCTCCCCAGAAGAAGCCCGCCTTTCCTTTCCAGTTCCAGGCCGTTGGATTCAGCATGTGTGGAATGATAACCCCGTTGACAATACTGAAGACATTGTACAAACTTCTAGCTAGCACAACTGTTTTAGCTCGAAGTCTGGTGGACGAAATTTCTGAAACGAGAGAGTAGCACACGGGGCCGACGGTGACATCATAGAAGAATGTGTATGCAAGGAGCATGGCTCCAGTAGCCCATTGTGTTGCTGGCTTCGAGGGTCCGAGGGCGATAAATCCGATGACAAATAGACAGGTATCCAAGATGATGAGACCCACGATATAGAGATTACGGCGGCCGAAGTAAGTCATGAAAACCCAGGAGGAGATGGTTCCGATCATGCCAAGACCATATTGAGCCATTGCCATGTTGAAAGCGTTCTTGGGGTCGAGTCCAGCCTGTTCAAAAAAGTAGGTCGAGTAACCCATTATACCTCCACCGCACAGATTCTGAATTGCCCAGACGATACATGCAATTTCTGTCCTTCGCAAGTCGATGCCCTTGAAACAATCCCAGTAAGAGGTACCAGCTGTGATGCGCTTTTCGATTTCGTTGGTGTGAATCATCATAGCAACAGTCTTCTTGCTATCGAAGGTGGAACCGCGGGGACCGGCGTTGCTCGTCAACCTATTTAGAGAGGCTTCGGCTTCTTCGTGCCTGCCTTGACGAACGAGCCACCAAGGACTTTCGGGTGCCAGAGCTACACCGATGAAAATCGGAATCGGCCAAACCCATTGAAGCGCAAACGGGATTCTAAACTCGCATGTTAGCACTGTTCAAAGGCGTCGACTATTAGAAAGGCGTTTTATTACCTATATGACCACTCATCGGTTCGTTCCACAAGGGCTCGAAGGACGGAAGACGCAAGAAGTTGGCCAATAACCCAGCACAAATTGACGTAGGTAGTCAAGTAAGCTCGAAGACCAACAGGGCAGATTTCGGATGCGTATGCGACTGTCAACGTTTGGAAAACACCCAATGGAACGCCAAGCAAGATCTCGCCGGCAAGCAACGTCTGGACGTTTTGTGCAAAGAATAGGATGAAGATGAAGGCGATTGTGAAGAGGAGTGAAACCATCATTGTCTTTCTGTATCCGTAACGCTCAGAAATGATACCATTGAGCGCCAATCCAAACATAGCGCCCACATTGACACCGTTTGAGAGACCAGATTGCCAAGCAGCAGAGATTTGATACTTTCCATCCGCCTGGAGGGTACCATATTTTTTGTTGAAGGATGGATAAGCGTAGAAAGATCCCATGAGCACGACATCGTAGCCTTCCATGATGATGGCCGTCGACATGAGCACAGACCATGCAATCGATTTAGGATACAACCGAATGTTCTCCCAAAGCGTCAAGCTGTGTTCAATTTCCGTAGCTTCACGTGCTTGCTTGAGGATCTCCGTGGTATATTCATAGTTGCCGGCAGCCTCCAGGTTGCCCTTTTCCGTTTTGTGCTCGATATGCATCTGGCTGATTTCAGCAGCCGCTATGTCTTTATCGTCAGACGACATTTTTCGGAGGGTTCCAGGACAGTGAAGGACAAGATGAAACCGATGGGTACGTCAAAATAATCTTGGGTCAATTGCAAAGAAGATTTTGGATGTCGATGGAGTTGAGCATGATGAAGCATTTGGGGTAAGAGGCCCCCCATCCTTTATATGTGTCTTGCCTACCACGGTTATGGTTCCCCATCGGTGTAACGTGAGCCAGAGATATCACGACGAAAAGCTGTGACCTCCAGCTGCAACTGCGAGTTTACAACACAAACTTTGCGTTGCCGTCGTTCGATTGTTCCAGAAGTCCCGAGCGCGAGTCCGAGATAGAGTTTCCCGGCCTGCCTGACCGCTAGAGCAGAGAATATCATACGGAGTACATAGGTTCGGAGTACAAATGTTCGGAGTATTAGGGAAAGGGCAAAACGGGCAAAAGGCATGTTTTTTCTCGGTGAAGCTTCTTGTATTGAGTGGTATGTATGTACAAGTGTTGGGTTCTTCAAAGGTTAAAGTTGCAAACCACTCAGATTGGGGAGTAAGCGAAGCTTAGCTTTAGTCTGGAGCATATACCACCACCTTGTCCGGGGAATTACCCAAAACGGTTCCTGTGGGGCTGTGGGGCTGCCGTTCAAAATGTGGAGGGCCATCAATTGAAGGTATTTGCAACTTAGCGGACTCGGAAATTATTGCTTTCGACGCAATTGCGGGGGCACTGGCTGAAGTGTGAGACCTGGGGTTCCCCAAAGAGCGCAAGATAGCTATGCCCGCTAGCACGAGATTCCCCGCTTCCCACTGGTCGGTGAGACTAGTCTGACCACAGACTAGCTATTAAGTTCCGAATTAAAAGCCGAACTCGAAACCGAAGGCAGGTGTGTGACCCTATATTGCCCTCTCAAGACTATCATGTCATGAAGTTTGTGGGTTTCGCCGTGAGCTTAGCGAAGGAAAGAACCCGATGGCTGGGCCACCCAAAACCGCACAGACTACGGAAAAAGAAAGAGATTTCCGTTCATCTGATGTCAAAAGCCCGAATGGACATTGGCCACCGCCTTCGGACCCTGCGAAAGGATATCCGCATACTAGCCTGAAATATATAATAGTAAGAGCCTCGGGGTCTGATGGGAGAGCGGAGGTATGCGCCAGTATGATGATTCGTTGGGCGAAAATTGGCTGCTGAGGTAATGCATCGAGGCGCACTAGTACGTCTAATAGCACCCGAGATATGCCCCTGTAGCCTCCTAGTCTGAGTTGGATGGATAACCCCGACTCGGCGAGCTGGAAGACAACGGTCGAAACGCTATAGCGCTATGATTGGTTACGGATAGACGCGCGGACGATTGGGACCTTGTGCAAATAATCCAACCTATAACAGAGCTACATAAATTACTTGAAGGTATAAGACGTCTCAGCGTTGGTTAAATTACAATAAAATATAGTCGGTAGGGACACTATCATCACGGCTTGGAGTCGAACTTTTATCCTCATGATATATACCTTGTGAAGTTGCCAGGACCTCTCCCAGAATTGATGGTTGATTACAAGGCGCGTTTGATATGAATGGTAGCGCTTTGCTGAGGACCGAATCTAAGTAGCATGAACGCTTTCCCCGAAACTTGGATAGCAAACCCAAGAATACGCGTAGATAGGTTTGCCCGCTCCGAAGACCCTCTGGGTCCCGCTCCGGTCCACTACATGTGCACGCCATAACATCTGTCAAGCACATGGCTACTTGCGAAATCTTTTGTTCCTGGACGAGCACGCTCGGGTGGTTAGTAACGCGCAAAGTTCAATCGTAATGATGCAGACTCACCATTCCAATCCCGTGAAATTCAAGCGACTTTGCTTGGGTACCCGAAATAATTGAAACAAGATCTTTCGCTAATACGAAGGGATATCTAAGATGTAGAAAGGCGTTGCTCTTTGCTTCGCTGCAAGCTGTCAATAAACCCAGTCTTACAGACATTTGCCATGCGACGGTGTGAAGCCATTCTCGAGTAACCATAATATCCACCCTCTGAGTTTCAATGCTTTCTGAGAGAGGGACAGATACTCTACTGATGTTTTCTTGGAATGAGACAAGCCAAGAACTAAGCTCCTCCGCATCTTCTATGGGTTTCCCGTCAGTACTGGATAGGGTATCGTCCCCCCACATATGAGAGAATTTGCGATCGACAAATTTGAAAAGACTAATCAAATTGACGAATCCATAGAGTAGACAAGGATCTTCCGAGTCAAAAATTAAGGGTAAAGAGATGGAGGGCTGGAGAATAACAGTCCGTCGACGTTGTAGAGCATATCCCCTATATATTTCGCGACGCGATAATCAGCAAGGAGGCTTTGGTGAGATTTGCAGTCTCGTACCGTATACCTAGAATTTTTAGCTGGATTTGGCTGGAGTGGATTGATTACCTTTCAGTTACAAAGAGAAGCCAAAATAATCTTTTCCGTCTCTGGGATTCACGATGTTCCGCGCCAGAGTAGAGTTCTTCAACGTCAAGCTTTAGCTCCAGAGCTAAACCAATGGCTTCTCTGAGGTAGTACCATGCGGTTGTATGTCGCTGAAGATTGCCATAATAATCGAATAGGAAGAAAGATGTAAGGATCCAGTTGACGGAGGGTGAGTCGATGAAGTCAGACCGTTGCCGAGCTGAGAGGGACTGTGAGATAAAGGATTCTGCGGTAGCTCGTGTCCCAACTTTGACTTTCTCGGTGGTTTCATACGCGCCGTTGGAGTCTGAAGGAGTTCCTTTTGATGCTGAAATTTCGTTTTCGGTCATAACATTCAGTTGAACGATAACAGCTGCAGATAGAGCAGAAAATACAGCGATCTCTTCGAGCGATAACGGTCCAGCGTCATCAACTCGGAACGTCAAGTCCGCTATCAAAGTGTTTCGGTCGAAGACAGGCATTATTGGGTAAAGATACTCGAGGAACAGTTTTATATAAGGAGCGAAGACGCTGAAAGTGATATTGGTCGCGTTACCCTCGGCCGGGGTAGAAGAATCTAGCGGAGGCTCGTAGGTAAACGCGTTTCCAACTAGATCTTCTGGGCTTGAATTCCCCTCGCCTACCGTATCTTGAGCGACAAAATCATCTATGACATTTCCAATGAAGGAGTGATATGCTCCTGGGCTATCCGACTGGGCGTAGACGTGGTAACTATCGCTAGAACTTTCGATTGGCGATTCGGAAGAAACATCTTTGGGGACTTCGACCGCCGAGTACGGCCTGGTGATGCCCAAGCCTTGGTTTGGGCATACGTCCGGCGCAGTCGTCCCTGGGGTAGAAGGTGAAGGGGAGTCGTCACTTGTAATCGAGCTTTCGCAATTAGAGGTTTTTGGAGGATTGGCGTTTCTGATCCTCCGTAGTTTCGGCCCTCTCTTCTGATGAACTGCTAGATATTCGCATTTGAGACAAGATACCTTGCATGCACCACAAGGAATTTTACGATCGCATCGCGTTTTCCGCCGGCGGCAACTGTCGCATGCCTTGCGAAGAGGTAAGAGAGAAGTCTTTGCGGTTTCCGAATTAGAATCCGAATCAGTGGCGCCTGAGTACGATGTTGCCAGCACAAGTACGCTAGAAGATTGAGTGGTCTGCATCTCTTCGATGTTGTTCTTGTATATCCTTTTAGGTCCCTGGTGGAGTCAAGCACTTGGAAGTTTGGGTCCGCAAGCTCCGATTAAATCTGGGGTAAACGGGGTAGGAAAATTTAAAGACGATGCTTCACATTGGGTGGCTATCGATCGTCAAACATGGAATCACAAGGTTAAAGATCTTCTGAGACGCAGGAACACTAAATTCAGAGTAAGGGTCCGTGGCCATGGTGCTCATTGCATTGCATACCCAAGTGTCTAGCTAATGTCAATTCTTCTAATCGATAACGGGGGAGAACTCGGAGAGACAATGCGCAACGCTACTGCGCTGATACATGATGTGAATTTGATGTTTGAGAGCAAGCTCAAGTTGAGCTGAGGAGGCAAGGCATAGCGAGGGGGTCCGAGCGTTACAACCGCCACCAGACTGCACGGCCGTCGCACGGAACCGAGCCTCCTTTGGGGCAGCGGCAGGGATGATGTCTTCGAGACGAGCAGGGTAAGGATCGGAGAAATACCACATATGGTTAGAAGTGCGTTGTAATATGGTCTGTCAATTTCTCGAGATTTGGCAACAAATTTGCAAGATACAGTCGACGGCACAGCCAATTCAATGCACTTTGGTGAAAGAGTGGAAGAGAATAACAAAATAGTTCATGGAGATGAAATTATAACAAATATCTGAAACGGCCATTTATTTCGAGAAAAAGACCATCGCTTCATATGGTCGAAACTGTATCCCCCGCTTGGTCCCGGGACTGATGGATTGTAACGAAACGGCAGTGTCGTAGCTGCGGAGAACAAGGTTCTCCAGGTCGCAGAGGATTTGAACCTCGTCTGGCACAATCCAAGAGACAGGGTGCTGTGAGAAGTTACAGAAAACCACGGCTCGCCCGGCAACAGGATGAGATCTTTGATATGCACAGATATTCTCATCCTTGACGTCCAAGAATTTGAAATCTCCATATACAAAAACATCCATCACCTTTCGGCGAAGTCGTAAAATGTTTTGCCAAAATGCGAAGACGCTCTGGGGGTCGTTGACCTGAGACTGTGCGTTGCAATGTATATAGTCGTCGTTGACTCGCATCCATGGGGTTCCAGAAGAGAAACCTGCGTTTTTGGTGGCATCCCACTGAAATGGTGACCGCGAGTTATCGCGGGCTTTCGCACGTACTACTTCCAAGGCCTGGTCGTAGAAAGCCTGGCCTTTGATTTTAGAAACCTTTACTACACTAAACGGAGGAGTGCTGTTAGAATTTGTGCCGCAATTCCCATGCGTCGTTTCGGAGCATGACAAAGTGAAGTGGGCATACTCATTCATGTAGTTTATAGTCTCGACGTCCTTGAACTCCTCAAGACTCCAATCTTTCGGCAAGTTTGCCATCCCAAGCTCCTGGCCTTGGTAGATGAAAAGTGTCCCTGACTGCAAGGCGAGGAACGTCGCTAGCATTTTAGCTGCATGAATCCTGAACTCAGGTCTATCTGACGCGAACCGGGAGATGGAACGTGGCTGATCATGGTTCTCTAGGAACAATGCGTTCCAGCCATCTCTTTCAATCATACACGTCTGCCATTTCCCCACAATGTCTCTTAAAGTTTGAAGCGACCAAGGCGCCTTCGCAAATTTGTCGGACGGCCCGCCATCCATATCGACTCTAGTTAGCAACATCAGTAAGATCTTTTTGTCGTTTTAACATCCAATTGGATCCGATGATAAGCATGCACCTCCCGCGCACTTACATATCAAACTGGAAAATCATATTTAACTCCTTCCTGGAGGCCCCGACCGCCTGAAGAATATCATCAGGATCCCTTACCCAAGGCATTTCTCCTACCGAGAACGCATCGTATTGATCGAGGATTGCTCTCAATCCTCTCAAATGCTCGTGAAGCCGAGGCCCGTTCGCATAGTGCACCATCGCCGGTTGGTATGTGCTTGACTCAACTGTGATGGGAGCATCCGGGAGACCCGGAGTTTTGCTAATAACATTGATGACATCCATGCGAAATCCGTCAACACCTTTGTCTAACCAGAACCTGATAACATCGTGCACTGCGGAAACCACGTTTGGATTCTCCCAGTTAAGGTCAGGCTGTTCAGCACAGAATAGGTGCAAGTAATATTCATCCGTCACCGCATCATACTCCCAAGCACTTCCTAGATATAGCCATCCGTCAGTGTCCGATCTTTCACTTCCAGTAAACTAATACCCATATTGCAATGATCGGGATTAGGACGAACCACCAAAGATGGAAGCCCAATTGTTGGGTGGATGCCTATTCCCTTGGGCGTCGTATGTGGGCGGTCTCCAGATATACCAATCTCTCAACGGACTCGATTTAGAGCTCCGAGATTCTTGAAACCAGGCATGCTAGGCGTTGAAGGTGTCAGAGTTTTCAATATCAAAAGATTTGAAAAGTATTTTAACTTACTTGGTCAGAAGTATGATTGACCACTAAATCCATAATTAGTTTCATGCCCCGATGATGCAAGCTCTCAATCAAGTCCTCTACATCTTGTATAGTGCCATACGGCTTGTGTATTTGACGATAATCCGCTATGTCGTAACCCATGTCTTTTTGAGGAGACTCATAGACTGTGTGACGCTCATGATACAGTATTAAAGCCAATGGTCAGATATCGAGATAGTAATTTACTCGGAAATCGAACTCAATGAATGCAATCATACCAGGAGATAACCAAACCACATCAACCCCAAAGTTTTTCAAGTAATCGACCTTGGATATTATACCAGGAATATCCCCCAACCCATCGCCGTTTGAATCGCAGAAAGAAGCAGGGTAAATTTGGTAGACGGAAGCTTCCTTCCACCAAGCTCGTGTTCCCCCAGGCACACGGCCTTTTACATGTATCAAGTTCTTAGTCTCATTGGATAGAAGATGTTCTCTCGTCTCCTTCTCGTTGATGGTGATTGTCATTATGATGAAAAAAATTAGAGCTTTCGTAGTTTGTGACACGACCGCTCCTACCGAGAAGCTTAGATAATCGAAATATCCGCACGTACGTAAATATGAGAGTCGAAGAGAAAATTGATGATAACAGAAGTCCGAGCACGAATGAATACCAATGCAACGCTGCAGCTGTATATAGTGACTTATATACTCCCTAAGCTGCGCAGCGGTGGTTAACCGAAACCCCGCCCGGAAACCCGCCCGGCGAAACACGGTATCTACACGAGAGTCTTTCCGAGCCGTTAGCCTAGGGGAATATGTGTAGCCCTTTTCAGTATTAACCTAACCTCGGGCCTTTACTATATCACCAAGTTTGTGGCTCACAACACGTTTTCCGGGTGTTTTATTTGTTCCAGATTTCCCTAAACGGTAATTGGCCGAATTCGGCCGAGATAGACGGCTCTCGAGTTCGCCGAAGTGTTTCCGAGAGCTGAATGTCAGTGAAAATCAATACTATTTCGGATGTATAACTAGATCAAGACAATCGAGGAATGGGAAGTGACCTAGACAGTTTGAAAGACGTTACGGTTGTATGCACTTGGGCACCTTGAACGTCAGCTGTCTGAATGTTGAGATCCTTGAACGCCCAATTATCGAGGCTCGGACAACACATCCTAAAAAAGGGTTGGCTTAGCCTCGAACAACGATTCTCCGGAGTTCATGTAAACCTTGTAGCCAATAATATCGTGTTAAATTCGTTCGCTATCGCTGGAATGATGTAGGTACAATTCCCGAGTGGATGGATACTAGAGCGTATTTAGTCGACAGTCTAGTCTGGGGTTCGGGGTTTTAAGCGAATTCGAAGCGAGAGGGCGGAGTCAAAGGCGTAGTCTCAGGGCTTAAGCGCTTGTCCATCTATTCCTACTTCTACTCCTGTCGATTAATATTTAATATACTCCTGTTTCGGTTTATCCCCTGGTTCGAAATGTTTTAGCCATATCACCCACAGTTATAGATATCAACCAAGCGGGAGACTCAATAATTATCGATAAAGCAAAGGCTCGGGAATGGCTTTTGTACCCTTTATTTTAAATGAACCCACACCGGAATATATCTCGTATCTCGAAGCCCTTCAAAAACGGCGGTCTATTTCAGATACTCCTGATGATGATAACATAGCAGACTGCCTAGACGACACCCCGACATTAAGGCGGCCGAGCAGAAATCGACGGTTTTCTTTTTGGTTAACGAGACATAAGAGTCTACCAGATTTGAAGGCTGGGAGGCCCGTATCGACAAAAACATCCCGGTTGGCGTTTGTGGAAGCGGTTCGACGAAAGAGTCCCACAGCACCACACGGGGGGAACAATAAGTCTCTTCAAGATGACACAGGTAGCCCTCTAGAGCTAACCGAGGTACAGCACTCGCTATTTTGGCAATCTTCCCTTCTACTACATAGATACTAACAGATTTCGATGATGATATTAGTCATCGATAGACTCTGATAACTGGCCGTTGGCTGCATTACCATCACCCCCAACAAGAGATCGTAGTAGGGCTAAACGTTTATTACAAGGGTACTCGTACCACGAAGATGCCTATACCTCACCTGATAAGACTCAGCATCTATTACCATACTACCCAAGCGGTTGTAAGAGCGAAGGGGACTATTTTTCGATCATGACTCCGAGCCCTCGCCAGTGTGACTTTCCTATCCCTCCACCTCCAGATTTCCGGTACACTGAGCTTTTCCGACGTTGCGCTGGAGTCTTGACCTATCCCTTGAGTTCACGATTTGTGCTTGATCCTATCAAACTGGGCTGGAATTGCAGTTACTTTACGCATGATGATAATGCACTCTGTGTCGGGCAAGATGGAAAGAAGCGCGCTTTGGATCTTGGACATTTATTAGCAGGTATACTCTATGCACCTGGCCCATGCAAAGTGAACGTGTGCTATACCGTCCCAGAGCCTTAATTGACCAATTCATCTAGCGGAAGAGTCCCTACAAATATCGCATAACGACACGGACAGAATGGACGTTAGCCGCAATACCACCGAACATACTAGTTCCAACAACCGCATAACCGAGAAGGGAATCTCGAGACTTACAAGCTTACCGGACGGCAGCGTCGATTTGATTTCCGCCAAATCGCTTCATAGCATCCGGACAAGCGGCAATATTAATAACCGACAACTGTTTTCAACACCATACGTTGACCGGAACAATCCAACAATCCTCGGGACACTACAGTACATTTTGAGAGAATGTTATCGAGTATTGTCTCCCGGTGGTTGCATAGAATATATATTCTTCGAAGACCAGCTGTACCGATGCGGATTGTTGACGAAGGAGGTTGAGTACTTCCTAAAAGAATCAGAAATCCAAGCTGGTCCAGAAATTAGCGAGCCAAGCTCAATTGACTCTGGCCCTTGGGATTTCAACTACGGCTACTCTGCTTCAAAATTTCACCCGCAAACTATCTCGCTCAAAGACTTCAGCCAATGCCTGGGCGAAGTCGGCTTCAAAACCCAGAAAAATATGGTCATACCATTTCCCGTGCTTACCCTGTCTCGTTTATTTGACAAGTCTGGCTGCAAACGGGAACCTCCCGTACCGCCCACGTATGAAATCTGGACTTCTAGTTTCCCCAAGGATCAGCAACTGCCAGCCGACTGTCCTGAGTTTTCTCTTCTTGGGAAAATACACAGTGAATGCGAGGAATTAGGAACATTCTGGAAGTGCTCTATAGGATGGGCTTGCAAGCCTCCCTGAAAACAAATGATTTATGTCCGCGCTAGCGAAGCACTCCGCAATATGGGCCAACTGAACCATTTCTCTGTGTTCTTTGAGTCCTGTTGAAACATGTGCTCTAAGAACCAATTTTATTTTGCCAATGAAACAACTACTGTACTAATCACATTCTGGAAGCTCGGACCTCATTATATAGGCACCAGCCTCTTAATTGAATAGAATAAAAGAATATACGATTGATCTCGTTAGTACCGCCAGACAATACGGGCTTGAAGCTGACGAAACAAGTTATAATATACGATTGAGGGGAGATATTGCTAGTAGCGATTACCCGAGGGCAGCTATCACTAAGTGCAAGTGGGAAACGAAAGAAGGAAAATTCCTCCATGAAATATTCACTTGTATCTTGGTTTCTTCAGAATTTTCTGGCATAGTAGCGCTGACAGGTCCCACTATGTTGACCAACTCGCCGGAGCATACTTTCGACTCAGAGATCTCACCTTGGTCAACAGTTGCCAGGATACGGGGGGTTTTTAGTCTACTATGCTATCTGCTATCTTTAAAAGCGGTCCTCCCCTTTCAGCCCTGCCATTCCCTATCCTGGCGCTTTGACTTAAGACCGGCCCTAATATCTAGCTCGCTTATGGTCAAAGAGATTACAATGATACACCAAATTTACTTGACTACTCCCCAAGAGTTCCGCGAGGCGTAAGAGAATAAGGAACGGTTTATATAGTGCATGCATCTTTTGTTCCATATGTCTATCTTTTTAACGTGTACTAATTTCAATTTGTAAGCTAAAATGATTCAGGCGTCTAGATTTCAACTGAACGAGATGCAAGGAGATAATTGTAAGCGTTTGGTCTAACATATTATATGTGGTTAGCAGCTGGACAAACTAGGTCTTCAAAGTAGCCTATGGATGGCCGGTGTATGTGCGTCTACTAACTGATCAGAAGATTTTTTTGTGGACCAATAATTTACTTAGTCCTTATATAAACGTCTAATAACCAGCTATCGGTTATTTAAATGAAATTTTTACGGTACAGATATGCCGATTTATCAATTCGCAAATAATCTTGTTCACTAAGAAGCTAGTTCACAGGCAGACTAATATACATGGGCTAATTATAATATTGGTCAGCCAATCGGTTAGACCTCTACATGGCTAGATTTGGAACTTAAGAGTCCCCCTTTGTATAACTTTTATTTTGCTTGGCTGGAAATTGAAACCAATTGGTTGATGGTTAATCGAAATTGTTATTCTGATAAACTCCCGATCGATCGCCAGTAACGGCGGCATCTTGTAGATTTTATGTGCGTTTTCGCATGCTTTGACTGTCTCTCAAGAGGGGCAATGGTATTCCCTGCAGTGCTTTTCGTGAGAAGGTCCGGGTGTGGCTCGCGAGGTAAACCTTTTGGGCGCCCCGACACCTCTTGTATGGTATCGCTTGCATCTATTAAAACACCATCTCTCCTCTTGCGCCAGGCTCCTGCAATAAACGATGGTATTGTTGACAATTTTTGAAGGAGCTGCCTAGTGATCCCGCCAATTAAACTTGTGGTCGCTCGGGGGCCCCGGTCATTCACGCCAGTATCTACCCCATCCGTTTTCGATGGATCGTGGTTGTTTTGAAGCAAGTAGTTGACGAGAACACGGGTAGACCTATTTGCGATGCATTAGTTGTGCAATTCTGCAGATCTGGCCCTGATATCTGGTGGAGATGTTATACATATTATGCGTCTTCCCGGCGCCCAGCGCCCCGTACATGGAGAGAAAGAAGCTTTCTTGATTCGGTTTCCATTTCTGGTGGTCGTCTGGGAGCAATCTGCTAGTACTAGGCATGAGCTTGCTGCAGGTATCTTCGTGCTTTACAGCGGGCTGCAGCGCCGGAAGCCGTTCGCAAATTTCATTTTGCTGTAGATCTAATACCCTTAACACTTGGCTGAGGTCCCGAAGAGGTAGGCTATTATCTTACCACTTCTGTCTTGTTCCAACTCATGCATTTTTCCCTCAATCTTGTCGAGTCTTCGATTAACTGTGGAAATAAATGTATTAGCGATTTTGAGAAGCAATCTGGGAATGCCGACGATATTACTGACTTTGTTCCATTTGCTGGCCCATTTTAGGGGTACTCTCCATGTCGAGAGGGGGAATCCAAATCAAGAGTTCCTTCGCATAGGCGGCCGCGGTGAGAGACGCGTACCCCTGCCAGCGGTCACTCTTGTGTCCATCAGCATAGTCTGAGATCCCACGGATGACCAAACAAGGAAAATTGTTCATCAATCCAAAGGCCTCCATCTCTACACAGCAGGCCCCGAGCTGGCTGCTAAGCTTGTTTCGTTCCTCTCGGTTTTTTATAACTTGGTTTCCCGAAGCAATAATCCCGTAATGAACCTTCGGATTCGGGTCGTGTACCTCTAGATCTTGCCGCAGCCTGCCTATCCGGCAGGAGTGACTCCTCCGAAGTCGTATACCTCCTCTGTAGCCGGGATCTTTTTCTCTGCCTGGATACGCCCAAATCCCACCAGCACTAATCCCCCCCTCAAGGTGTCTGACAAAACGATGAATTTTGCTTCTGTCAAGAAGTTGTTCCCTCTTCATTACTCCGATGGCCCTGATGAGTCCCGCAGCCGGTCGGTTCAGAGAACCCATGATATCGAACCCATCCTCCTCCCATTTCCCAAAGTCGCTTTGCACTACACCAGGATACTTTCCGGTAGGTTCACTGACGACGACGTCGCCGAGCCTTATTTGGTATTCGGAGCTCGGAATCCCGCCCCCGACCCCGACCATAAGTATGTATCTAACATTGCGAAAGCTCCTCATGAGATTCGTGGCCACTATGCTGGTGGGAGTCCCGCCAGCCTCGTTCACACATGCCATGACCACATTATGCGCTCCAATCTTTCCCAGCTTATATATATTACTATCCCCATCCGCATTACTAAGATTGCTGTGTTCCTCGTCAAGCATCATTACTGCAGCAGCGGATTCGATGGGGAGCGCTGAGATCCAACCAATAACGTAGTCATCGCGGGAGCGAGTGAGCGAATCTCGACGAGAGGTTCCGGAAGGCATGTTAGGGTAGTGCTGCTGTATCAAAGCATAGACTATTATTCGGGGAGATGCGTAGATAGATCCATAGACGTAACTACACCACTCATTATGATCAGTCTAATGATCTATATAGGTTTCTGTTAAGCGATATATAATCGATAATGCAACAGCGATGGCGAGATTCGATTTGTACTTACCGGTATACCTCAACTGCACTGGAAAGGCCGAATAAATGACTTAACACATTAGCTTTAGATTTGGTTTACGGTCCAGGTATCGACCTCGGATAAGGGCTGATTTAAATTCATCGCGAGGTTCCCATGGTATTGCTAGCATACATGCTGTAACACCCAATGTCAGCCAAATGCTTGACGTGGCCTGCACTTGACCCCCATCACACAAAATTCTCTGCCTTTCCATCATATACCTACACAAGCTTGCCTGTATCCCCTACTGGTCGGCTCCTCTGATCCTGCATTGAGGTCCTGCGTCCCAAGTCAGCGCTTCAGGAACAATTGGAAATACTGAGCGTAAGAAGTTGTATTAATTACGCTTATTGGTTTCGTCTGAGCATGCATATGTAGGTCGATGTCGTATTGAGAGTAAGGCTTGCCAATTAATTGGTGAATAAAACCTGCAACCTGGAGACATATTTACATTGGAGTCGGTGTAATAAATACCACAAGGATGAAAAAGAAGGAGGTTGGTACACCAGCACCAATGAAGCGAAACAAGGGGTTGGACTATTGTCGTGAATCCAGTTGGGCTGATCGTTTACGCACAATTGCATGCATGGGTTTGGTTCGGCAGCCTTGTTCAAGGCAAGTGTAGCTGCGCTGGCATGCAGCGAGGCTATGGATATTGGCATAAATGCAACTTCTATCACATATTCTACATGTCTAGATACCTGTCGCTCCCATTCAATGGCCATCTCTTAAAATAAGATACTATCTCGAAATCTCGGATGAGAGCATCGACCGGCTTTAAATTTTCCAAAAACCAGCTCCGCGCCGGCGCGCCCTAATAATATAAATCGACTCCGTCTCACGCTCTTCGTTAGTATATTGCTAGACATTAGCCGATGTAGCTGCATCTAAGGAATCGGAAATCCTGCATTCGGAGCGATCAACAGGCTCGCCTAGAAGAGTCCGTAGTGGCCCAAAATCCAAGCCGCTTTCCAACCACTCCACCAACATAGCTGTGCTGCGCTTTGTGTCCGATCCTCGTGGCTCAGTCAAGGAATGCAGCGACGGCGGGCAATACAATACCGCTCAGCTAATGGTTGTCTAACGGGTCTCGGGTGGAAAAAAAGAAAAGTTAACGACAAAGACCCATGGCGGCGCGGCCAGGGCAAGCCAAGACGCTCGATGTTCGAAGCCCGTGCTCGAGAACCTTCCTCGAGGATATCTTCACCTAGGTTGGATCCTAACCATACCCTATTTAATTTTTGTTTCTTTTCAGAGGATTCTTTCATCTATATCTTGAATACAACCGTGAAGGGACCTAAGAGCCAATAGCAAGAATATTTTATCGATATTGGAGCCGGAGCGCGTAGCTAACCCGCGCTACTTCGTATGACCATGGCAGGTGCACATATATATAATCAACGCTATTAATCGATTCTCCTCTAAGATTGCGAGTATAGTTATACTCTCTTACTCTAGCCTGGGCACGCTGGCACGGCAAGAAATCTGACCAAGCTCCTTGAACCGACTTGTGCCTGGGATATTCCAAATAATAGCAATAATGAGGTAGGCGAAATATCGCAGCGGATCTAGGTGGTAGAGAAGTTGAGAATATGATTGACAGCTCAAACTTTATCTAATTCAGCCCGACCTTTGACTACGAAACGTCACCGTATTGTCCCCGGTATTCCGAAGCAGTGTTATAGTGCTAACGGGGAGGGGCTGAAGGAATCTACGAATAAATATAAAAGCCAAGAGCGACTAAGAGCGGTTCGAGCTAAGATATTGGGGGCACAGAAATTGCAGAGTGAATATGATATAATCCCAAGATGGGAATATGTAGTTTGAGTGTTTCGATACGTATACGCGGGCGTAAATTAAGAAAGCATTCGAACGGACTTAACTGGATACTCTGAAATTACCCACCTACGTTTGGACAAAATGGAAGCTATGTTCCGCGGATTCGACGGTTCGAAATTCTAGCTTACGAGACAAGTTCCGACTAGACTATCATAGCAAAGGAATCTACTAGCACTGAATTGCATCAGGTTGATTATTCAATAGTCAAAAAGCCGCCGATTCATTAACAAATGGTTATAGTTAATCCACAGATCTAAGCAATTGTTTAAGAGAAGAGAGCAACAAAGAAAAATGATATTAAAACCGCAGAAACGGCCCCAGTAGCTCAACAGACCCCATCATTTAGGGACCACCGTGTGATAGGCGAGGGCCATGAACAGCCCTTCCGCGACAAGTAGAGAAGAATAAGTGAAAATGTACAGATACAGCCCGGGGGCCTCTTATGTTCAACATCCCATCTCAATTAGTGTCCACATCGGAGTTATCTACCCCCCACCAAGAATTTAGTTCTGCTTCTTCTTTGTGAGATAGCTTTGTGCGAACCTATTTCCGTATTCGTTAGCATCATGACCGTCTGACGGTTCAGCTCCCAGAAGCTTCCAGGAAGAGAACTATAGCGGCGAAAAAATGTAGAGAAGAACTTACTTCCCGACAAAGTACTCCACCAAACTAACACCCGCCAAAATCCCTGCTCCAATACCAGCAGTCTTCCACGAAAACTGTCCGACCTGGTATTTTCTCCACCCAACAACTCCCAATCCGAGGACGAGAACCGTGCTGACGACCGCACCACCGGAGTGGACAGGGTCTTTAAGCCATGCTACAATGTCCGAATCACCCTTCGCGCCCTTTCTCTTCCTCGCCGCAGCTTCACGGGCAGCATTTTCCTCGGCTTCGACAGCTGCTTCGAGTTCTAAGCGTTGAGCTTGAGTGTAGGTCTTCACCGGTTGATTCGGGAAGTCCGACGAGACGACAGAGACACCGGAATCGACGTCCACGAGCGAAGCGACAGAGGAGTCGGTGGGGATGACTTGGTCAACTGGTGGAGCGGTACTGTACACATCGAAAGTCAGTATCACGTGACCATAACGATGAACAAGAAAATGTCTCTGAAGGAAACAGAAAAAGGGCTAAGAATTGGCAATAGGCGAATTGAAGGTCAGAAGAAGATGGAAAACGGGAGAGCATACGCCTAGACATCAAGGGTGGATAAAGGTTAGCATCACGATACCCGGGGTAGCTCACGCGAGCCAAGCAGAAGCCACGGGCGAAAACATACCTCTTCAGGATCCTGAGGACCACCTTTTGCGACAACTTCGGCATACGACATGATGAATGGTAGAAGATAGGTTCGAATTCGATGTCGTCGAGGATGGAGGAGTGTGAATGAGGGGTATCTTCGATGCTACAATGATATGGTGTCAGTCGATGAGCTCGGTTTCCGAATGAGTACAATTTAACCAAAATGACGGAATGCGATGAGATACAAGAGCTACCAACTTACCAACTACTTTGACTGAAACGATGGATGGATCGAAGGACGAGGATGAGGAGGAGGAATACCTGAGTATATGAAGGTCGTGAATGTGAATGTGAAAGTGAAGAAAGAAGAAGAGAAAGGGGAAAGGATGATCACGAGCTAAAAGTTGGTACCTCTGCTCAAGTACTCTTTTCGAGAGGTTTCCCTGCTGCGGTTTGAATTTTCTACCGGGCGGGTGCTGACGTCACTGGCTGGAATGTCCCTGCGCAGCTGCCCGCCAACAAGGCCAACACACGAGAACACATTCCACAACCAGCTGATTTTGGCTGCACTGGGACTAGACGGCAGGAGGGAAAGCCATTCTACATGTCTAAATTTTGGCACGGTGTTCGGGAGTTCAAGATAATATTTTGAAACTTTTCATTCCATCTGCGGTGTTATATAATGTACATGATGAAAAGGCATGCATCGACGCTCATGAAAGTCTGTCCTACTGTTACATTTGTCATCGCGTTCCATAATTGGGAAAGCATTAATGCAAAGAAAGAAAGGGAAGAAAAAAAACATTACTCATAAACGCCATGAAACAAAGGAAAAGAAATCGAAAGTTAAAACGCCTTATCTCGACGGCACACACGTTTCGGAAAGTAGAGAGAAGGAGAGGTAATACAGAGGTTAGTAGAGAGGGTTAAAGAAGTTTGCGAACTGAAAGAAACGGTCGACCATCGATTTGGATGGAAAGGCGGTGCCGTGGGTATTGCGAGCTAGGTGAATTTTTCGGTTTCGACCTTCTTAGACTTTTTGACGCCTTTGGCCTTTTTAATTTCCTTGGTCTTCCTGGCCTTAGGTTTCCCGTCATCGGGGGTGGACTGGGCAGTTGAAGCCTTCGGTTTGTTCTCAACCTTCTTGGCCGTTGTGCTGGTGGCGGCTTTTGGTTCGTATTCGACTTCCTTAGCTTCCTTGACGGCAGTGCCCTCTGGCCCATCTTCAATTTCGGTCTTCTTGTTGGGTAAACATAAGCCGAACATGCCTGCGAGACCTTTTTGATTGCCTTCGTCCGAACGGCCACGTTTGCGAGAGGGTTTGGCATCGGGTCCTGGGGGCGTCAACCGGCCGGCAGTCTTAGACTTCTTGACGGGCTGGACTTCGGCGACGGTGGTTTCATCCTCAGGAGTGCGGCGGCGCTTGGAGGCCTTAGGGGTTTTTCCCGATTCGATAGCTTTTTCGGTCATTTTCGATCCACCTTCTTGGTTATTGTCGTAATGAGAGATTTTCTTGACCCCAGTATCCTTTGTCTCGCCCGCAATTCCTTCGCGCTTGGTAGTTTCCTTCTTTCCTTCGGAAATATCATTAACCTTGTTTTTCATATCCTTGGTAACTTTAGCTTCTGTATTCGTTTCACCCTTGTCCTTTTCCATCTTCTCGTCGACACCCTTTGATTTGATTTCCGCCTCTGTATCTTGAGGGTTTTTAATCCCTTCATTAGAATTGTGACCACCAGTACCCTTTGAATCATCCGTCTTCTTTTCCTCCACCTTCTTATCCGCGGTGCCCTCTTCGCTATTCTCCATCTGCTTGCAGCCCTCACCACTACTCTTCATATCCTCTAGCTTCTGCTCCTTGCTAGCCTTCTCGACTTCGGGCTTTGACAAGGCCTTTCGCTCTACTTTCTAAGCAGAAACATCGGCGGCAGCCTGAGTCTTGCTCCTCTTTGAATCCTCGGAGGCACCATTATTTCCCTCATCATCACGGGATCGTTTCTTCGCTTTCCTGTCAGGAGAAACGCTCGCGGTTCGGACAATTGGAACTCCATCAGCTCGGAGCTTTGGTCCGTTGTTGTCTGTACTCCTGTTGTCACGACCGCCTCGGCCACGGTTATCGCGACCTCTGTGGTTGCCACCACCGCGTCTATCTTTAAACCCGTTCTTGCGGTCATCGTCGCGTCGTTCTCGCCAGTCCCGGTTGTCACGGCCTCCTTCACGCTTACCACCTCGGCCATTCTGTCGGCCACCTCGGCCACCTGTAGCATTTCCGTCTTGCTTGAAGGCATCGAACTTTGGATTCTTGGAGTATGTCTTAGCCTTGATTTTTCCCTCCTGAATTGCCTTCATCTTCATATCGACGTAAGCTTGCTTGGTCATATACTGAACTCCCAAAGCGGCTTCCGCGATAGCTTGCTCAGCAGTTGTTTGTTTCTCCTTGTCGGGATTGACGGCCTAGCAACGGTACCATGTTAGATAGATTGGCCAGAAGGAAAATGGGCGGTTATAGATTTTTACCTCGGTCTCAGGGTCGATGAGAACCATCTTTTGCCCATCCCACTCGGGCTTGTCATCAAGTTCCATGAACTTGTTCATATCATCAACGGTCTTGAATTCAACGAAAACAGACCCTTTAAAGACCTTGGAATCATCTCTGCGAAGCCGGACTGCATTGACCTTGATGCCGGTTTTCTCGAAGAACTTCTCGAGATCGAACTGAGAGGTCTTTGTCTCTGCACCAAATCCTTTCTATATATCCAATTAGCTCGAATCCGACCCGCACAGAGAAATAAAGAGACACTTACAGCGTAGACGGAGCGAGTGATCGACTTGTCGACGAGCTTAGGATCCCTGAGCATAATCATGGGACTCTTGCGTCGCATTTTAGTCTTTTCTTCATTGAGCTCCATCAGCTCCGAATCTTCGAGAGCTTTCTTGATGTTATCCAAACTCTTAAAGCGTCTCATGCGGTTGAAACCGGCAACGAGGGCAATGTCAACCCATTTGTTTTCCTCGCCTACGAGGCCGTAGAGGAACTTATCAAAGCGAAGGTTCGAATCGGCAAAGTAAAACTCAACCTAAGTGTTGATTTTGAGTTAGCCCAGTTCAATGCTCGGCGGTGCAACGACAACACCGGATTTTTTTTACTGCAACGGCTTTTTGTGCAACGGGTGAAGCTGGATCGCTACACTTGAACACGGGCTTACCTGTTTGATAATTTCCTTAGGGTCGTCAGACTCGGGAAGCAATGAGGCATCAGAGACAATGCCAACACGTTCCTTCTTTTGCTCTGTAGCAGAATCGTCGTGCTCTTCGGTAGTTTTCTTGTCTTCGGCCTTGGTCTCAACGGGCTTCTCCTCGGCAGCAGTCTGAGCCTGAACGGGCTCTTCAGGGTTAATATCGGTCATTGTTATGTGTAACGAGCTGTCACTGGCAGGTGACTGGATGGTTTTGATGGTATTCGGACGTTGCAACGGGTTGCAGAATGTGGTTTGACGAATTGGTGATGGTTTGAGGTGATGAAGTTAGCTTGAAAAAGTCGCGTTCGATCGAAAATTTTTTGTGAGGGAGTGAAGAAAAGAGGAGAGGGAGAGAAGGAAAGGTTGCTGGTTGATGGAGAATTGAAGAAGAGGGAGAAGTTGGGTTGGAGGTCAGCGCGGCGAGTTGTGCGCGGCGATGAGTCGCAAAAACTTTTTTTTGCTCCAGCAAGCCATCTGAATTCTGTACCCCGGGTCGCCAAGACTTCTCTAGCCAATCAGCGCGCGAAAATCGGCCTTATCGATAAGGCTTGAATGCAACAAGCAACACAAAACCTGAGCAATGACTGTGTTGCACAAACTATGGTTGGCCAGTCTCGAATGAGGCTCAGTTGGTCTCCTTGGGCTCAGTCTTGAGACTCGAGGTTCTTCTTGCTCGAAGACTCATAATCACGATCCTCGCATCGCGAACATGAGTGGGACCCTCCCAATTCACCGTTCGCGGCCATTGAAGTCAAAATCCTTCTGGATATCAACGAGTGAGTCTCTATGAATCTGCAATTCACGAGGAATCCACTATGGTCGGCATGGTCGCGATTGAGCTGATGAGCTTATTCCGTACATTTCACATAGCCGAAGCTTCTCTAAATTTATAAACCATAATATCCACCCAATGCATATATTTGTAGTTTTCCTCTTCAGGAAGTCTAGTGTCCGCCGCCCTACATCCTGGAAAAAGTTTAAAATTCCGATACCTCATTACTTATATATCGTTCTAAACACGCCACTTCGCTGGAGGTCGGGCCTTCGGCCGTCTATCCGACTAGGTTTGAGCAAGGAACCGCCTTCTGAACTGTGGTAATACACACTGTCGGGATCCCGGGTTCTACGGGAAAACCCCTGTTTCGTTGTTGTTATAGCCTAAACCAAGGTGGGTTCTGCTATTAAGCCTAAATAATAGTAAAACTCGCCGCACGGAAGGAATGTCGCATGATGGTATTTAATGCATTTATAAAAAGCTACTTCCCCAGAAATTCCCCGATTCTTGGGACTTCGCATATGTTATTCTTAAGTTTCGGAATCGCCAGTAATCGAGAGTAATATGCAACATTATGGAACCAACAAGCGATAAAGCCTCTGAGGAAGGACAGGCTTTCCTCTCCAACGTCCGAATAAGCGAAGATGCCCAGCCGCAGTGGCGATTATCAGACAAGCGGCCTGAAAAGCGGAAGGTTACATGGTATCTGAGACTACTATTGGAACTCGCAATGGCCGCAGCAATAGTTGTTCTACTGGTTGTGAACTCGTATCAAGGAAGAGATACGATCAAAAGAACCCCAGTTCCACGCCGTATGTAAATACAACATCCGTCAGCTTAAGCTCTAATATCTAGCAGTCGCTAATCATGGTCACATAGCAAGTCCCGCGCAAATTATACACTTTCCGAAATAATCCGAAATACGTTCATGATAAGATGTTCTTCAACAAGACAGAGACGTTACATACGCTGCACAACTGGATTGAACTCAGCTCAGGTACGGAGAATGTTATTCAGTGTAGGTTTAAATAAGTACTCGTTACCAAGCTAATGAAATCGGACTCTAGGCAGCCGTGGCTACATCGTTGTCAAGGATGCACATCGATATGACCTCCCAAATCCTTACACGATAGCCGTAGATCGCTACAAAGATGGCCCGGGCTACATGATGACCGTTTTCCACCAACTCCACTGCCTATCATACCTCGCGGAACACTACCAGCAAGGTTATGACGGCATAAAACTGACCGAAGAAGTAGCGCACCACACAGCGCATTGCTTTAACTACATACGCCAGGGACTTATGTGTTCAGCCGATATCACTCTGGAAGGAAAAACGGATGAAGGGCCTGGGGAGGGTTCGGAACACGAGTGTGTCGATTATGATGCCTTACTGGAATGGGCGAATACGCACTCGGCAATGAAATGGCATTTTGTTCCGGACGAAGCAACACTCTGAGCTGGAGATGACTCGGATGGCTCCAGTCAGTTGCCCCGAACGGTGGAATAGCGGGCGGCCGGTTCCGCAAACATATGCGTAGCTAGTCGACCGGTCTGGAGGCAGCCCCATAATATAATCTTTAACCCCTTTTGGCTGCTTCTCTATATATATTTGAGCGCTAAATGGATCGCAGCTAGACCCTGATATAGGGGGTAATAGTGGATTCGAGGCTGGGTAATAGCGACAGCCATGCAAAGAAGCTTTCAAAATGCAGTTATGTAGCCTTGTAATTGTAGTAAAATACATGTATATTCCATGAGTATAAATTAGAATAACTTCTTACATGTAGACTGTACCATATTTTCGAAGAAATTGTAGGAGCTATTCAACAACCGCAGTGTCCCAGCTCGAGTTGGAAGTGTCCCTCTTGTTGATCTGCCTTGCGAGGTTTAGAACCGAGAAGCATCCGATCTCAGACTCAATATTGAAACGGCTGTATGACTTGAAAGTACACTCGAGGAAGAGGTCTCGCTAGCATTTTACTTTGACCCACTAATGCTCTACATAATTACCCTGCGTGCAGCATCTGTCGCTCTAGCTACTCTCGTCGTTTCTGTTATCGTGACGGTAACGTCCACGGTCTTGACCTCGACCAACACTGTGCTAGTTGCTGAGTACTCCCCCTCGGCGCCAGTATCTTCTTCGATATCAGGACACTCTTCTCTACGATTTATATCGTTATGGTGACCCAAAGACCGTTTCCTCGTGCCGCTTGAACCAGGACCACAGGCAGCGGGCGATGTTCCTGTCCATACAATTTTGAGAGCATTCGGACCCGAGAGTCTCGGATACGCGTCGCTATAAAGTTTGTCAATGGCCTGCTGCATGGACCAATTTGGGTGTGCTGACAATTGCGTCGCCAGGATGCTGCAGACTATAGGATTGGCTATATTACTTGTCCCTTGTATTAGCAGATGTCTCTTCTTTCAGTTACCTAGCTATATCTAGCTCAACGGGATAAGCTAGCTCGCATAATTATATAAAATTTCAAGCCTAGCCAAGGCGGACTAGCAAGAGGACTTACCAAACGATATCCCCGCTGTCTGCTTAAATGCGGTCTCACTGCCATCCATCTTGGGAACTTGTTTACCGGCTTGATCTACTGTAAAGGATGGAACGGTAATACCGGTTGATAGCGCGTAGACCTTGACGAAATCCGCTTCGGATAATGAATTTATTTCACTATTTTCGTCGACACTACCAACGACAACCATATTCTTGATTGAGCTCCCTCGTTTTGCAGGCCAGTCGAATACCGGCCGATCCTATTAAATAGATGGAAACCCGGATATTAATACTAAAGTGAACAATTCCAACTAGGCCAAGACTTATCAGTAAGGATAAAGTACAACTCACCACCCAGTCGTTTCCGGTTCCAGTGACGATGATCACATTCTTCCGTTTGCCCAACATCTCTAGGACAATGTCTGCGATCTGTGAATATGCCTCAATGTACTTTCTCTCGCCCTGGGTTGTCATAGCGGTGTAATCATCCAGCTCTTTGCCGATCCTATGAATGTCCAAAACGACGCTCAGGTTGATGATAGCTTTATAATTTGGGTCCTGCTCCGTTTCTTCATCGATCTTCTCGAGAATTTTAAATAGAAGGTCGATATAATAAAAAGTCCAACACACCCCTTCATAGTCAGGGCAACTTGCCACCCAGATATTGGCTTTTCGGGCAAACCCAGTTCGACGACCTATAATCTTTGAGATGACCTCTGTTCCATGGAAATCACTCTTGGTTGCGTCGTCTTTGGATAGGATTTCATCATGGTTCCTGCCCTCTTGAACGCCCCCGGCGAAAAGCCACCCTTTTATCTGGTTATTCTGGATAGCGTCTTTGAATTGATCATGTTCAGTTGCAGCGGAGGTGAAACCGTTATCTAACACAAAAATGTCAATGCCTTCCCCTTCAGAATCTTCGTAGTATACGGGTTCCGATTCCCATTTATCAGAGGTGGTTCCCGGGGGCTTTGAATAATATCTGAGATCAGATGGAATTCCCTTATCAAACCTATATTCCAACAAACTCCGTTTTTGCAAAACCTTGCGTCTTGAATATCCCTCGCCAGTGGTTATGTTCTGGTCTCCAAGTTCTCTTCTCCACTGCGAATTTCCATTGTTCTTGCGTTTCTGATCGATATCCATGTCCAATCGACTACCCTTGGGGTCGCCAGGGCTGGAGCGCCTATTTCTACGCTTAGTCCACAATGCTATATCCATTGGGCGTATTTTTTGCTGGTCTATCTCTTCCTCTGCACTAACAATCCCCCACGTGTCAATCTTTACCATTTAGCCAGTTAGTATATCACCAAAAATTCAGTCAAATCTAACTGTACAAGTTTTAAGCCGGATATATGTATTGACAGTGGAAACGGTCAACAGAAGCTAAAAAGACAACACCTGAAGCATCTACTCACATATTCAGCGGCACCGATCCTTTCGCCTGCATCTATCTTGTTGTAATCCTCGTGTACAAGAGTTGGGACTATACCGAATTTGGCTCGAAACAGGATAAAAGGCGTTCCCACATCTCTGTACTTTGGAGTATATACGCGACCTTCTGGCTGCTCTGAGTCACCGTCTTGGTCTTTGTCTAGGTTCTCGCTGAGCTTCTCTATAATCAAGAGCGCTATTTCGTCGATTACTTGCTCATTTTTCCAGTACTCCCGCTTAGGGATTATTGAAAACAGGAAATCATTTGTCGACTCCTCGTACTTGTCTTCGAGTTCACTATTCCAACCCAGTATCCCACTCTCCACGCTACCTGTGCTTCCCGCAGGAATAGCGAATGCATTGCCAAAGAAAAACGATAGAACGGAGGCTAGACCTGCTAGCCTTGATTTCAGCATCTTTCCTATCGTCTAGTTTTACTTTGATATAGATACATATATAAATATTCGCGGAATTTAGTTAATTGGAAAATGGGCACAGTGATAAATTTCCAAAACTGGAGTGTGGAATATATAGGTTTGCAGTATTGCAAATGCCACTAAGAATAAAAGACGACAGGTACTCAGTGAAAAATTTTGGATCGATTTCGGTTCAAATATTTGTGGAGGCTGGTTTACAAAACTCGATCTTGGAGGCTCTCATCGCGGTCTGCGGGCGGTATATATAATAGATCAGATAGAAATTAGGACGTAGGATCTTCCTCTCAGATTGTGAGGTTATCTCGGCTGTGTGAAGGCGAAGTGAGAAGTCATGAACTCGCCGCTTCCGATGTCGGGGCTGTGTTGAATTCAATAGAAACCACTCAGATTGCGTCCATACCATAACGCTCATGAATGGAACGGAAATATGGCAACATTGGGTGGCGATGTAGAGAATGAGTCTTAAAATGTAGCAACTTGGATCATAGTGTACCTCGTCTGAGGATTCAGATAGCCTTCGGTATGTTGTGTGCACGGTTTCAGAAACCAAGCTAGGGTATATGATAACCGTTCGGATTGCATTGATATCAATAGATATCACCACGTTCGTGAATGGAGGGGCGACGTTGGGTGGCTTCGTAGGAGAGAGGGTTTCAGGATGCAGCAACTCCAGTCATCGATCGACTTGTCCGAGTATCCAGATAGCCGCTAGTATGTTTTGTGCACAGTTGTATGGTCTCAGAGGTTGAATTTGTATTGATAAATCTATGGAAGTCATTCAGGTTACGCTAATGCCGTTTCCGTCGTGTATAGAGGGGCATGGCAATGTTAGTGGCTGCGCCGGAGATAGTTTTGTGAATTCACAAGATAGCAATTTTTCTTTACCCCGCGCTCCTAGATCGATTCGAGGCTAAGCAATTATAACCATGCACTAGCTCTCGTGAGTGTTCAAATGGGTGCTTTTAGTATTCTATGCGCATTAATTAATGCATTGTCTTATGGAAGGGCTCATACCTAACCTGTTGCTAATGCAGCATAGCGTTGGGGTGGCGGTAAGAGAGAGCTGGCGAGGCAAGTAGTTACGTTGTAGAATGGTCGTGTATCTAACTATTCATAGCCCACATGGCTTTCGAGACCCCGCCTTTGCGGCCCCAGAAGACTAACCGAGTCGGCATTTATGATGCCTCCGGCAGGGCGCCGCACCGCTCGTAACCGGTCACGAAACCTAGAACCCCGTATATCATGCATGTTTGCAATGTGCATATTTGATAGGTATGAACTCAGAAGGTCTTAAAATCTAAGAGATAGATGTAACTGCAGCCGTGCACAGCTGCTTCGTGTCTCCAAATCAAATACTATCGTTCCGACATGAAGGCCCATTTTCAGCATATCATGATATATCGATACCAGCCTTGAGGGTTTCAAATGCCCAACATTTCTAAATTTAGTTGGGGGCGGGGAGATATTTTGCTTAGATTGTGTTCTAAGCTACGCCGCAAATATCAATATCTCCTGGAACGTGATGCATGATGGTGGATCGGATATTCGAATACCCTCGCCAGTGCCAACAGACAAGCTTCCTAGTAATTACCTATAGATAATGCGCATATGATTAATCTAATATCGACGACGTAAGTTTGGACGATGGACACAGTTTTGAGTAACTATGTTAGCTACGTCACGTTGGTGTATTAATATTACATATAAAGTGGTGTACAGACTGTGCACGCGGTGCGGGTGTGTGGCGTGTCTAAGGTGGTACTAGTATCGAAATCTATGAAACAACTGCTGCGACGGATCGATCAGTTAAGCCCCTGTACTCGGATCCCAGACTAATCAACTGAAAGCAATACATCCATGGCCCAATATTTTTTTGATTAACAGGGAGCATGATGTGGACGCAGAGAGCGAGAGATTTGTTGCATGTTGTGATGTTGCCTCGGGCACGTGCGCAGGCACAACTGGTGCTAACAGCGTGTGCAACTGTGCCTTTACTAAAGCGCATAGCCACCGGTTACAGCTAATACTGCCCCAGTAATCTAGCTCCAAAATCCCTTAATAACCTAGACAGAGCCGGAAGAGAGACTTACAATGTGGGACACGGAAGGGAACTCAATTAACCGCGGCACGGGACTTCGAAACTAGGTTCCAGCTCCAGAGCTACAGTATTTGCATAGGCAGGGGCTCTCTATATTCACGCATGTGCCGCCCTAGGCCCCGGATTAGCTGCAATAGAGTGGCATGTACAGGATTAATGGGTTGTTGGTATCGATAGGACTAAGCTAGGATTGAAGTGCTGGCGGAGCCAAAGACTAACTGCGCAAGACGCAAACCGCGGAGTTACCTGGATCTATGAAAGGTAAAGTACTGTCTATCCGGAGATTCAGTCATCCTTGCAGCTGAGCGAACGGTTAAACTATGTTGGCGAATATTGATATGTCCTCGATATATCGATCCCTGCCAGTGATGATGCGAAGTTGAATTTGTTTTTTATTGCTCTTCCTTTTGGGAATCTGGATGATTCTGTTACAAAGATGTGCTCGATGAGATGGGGTAAAAGCTGTGAAACCTAACCGCCGCAAACCAGCTTTCTAGCTACAACATTATAATACTCCATTATACTCATCTTCCCTTTGCGTCGCAAGTTGACGGTTCACGATCGATGGTACAGATATGGACAATAGAATGTTGTGAAATTTTATCCTGCCAGTTTGGTGGATTCATGTGCCGTTGACTGTAGTACGACATGTGCCATTAGTTCTTTGTGAGGAACATTTGAGAAATAAACCTCCACAAGAATTTATCTGGGGGCCTCTTCTCGGTGGGGAAGCCATAGATACAGGGAGATGCAGTGGGTAAGTTTAACGGCTCCTAGGAGAATACTAGTAGGTACGTAAAGGTAATATGGACGCCTAGAATACGGTACAGTTCGCGTGCACCCAAGCCGCGGCTCGTTTTGCCAGCCCTTTCGCGAATTCGCTATATTTTGTAAGAAGACCAATATTGTTTCTACACTCGTAGCAAACTTTTATCACTAGTACCAAATAACCGTTGGTAAATATATGTAGCAGAAGCATCAAAATCCAAGATTAATACTGTCCCAACCTTGCGATCCTATTTGCGATCGATTTCATGAGTAGTGGGTCTTGTACAAAATCTTTCCCAGGTAGTACATCTCCAGGCATACAGGAAAGAATATCAAAATCGCCACAATCTGGCCGAATCCCCATTCCGTAGTTCCACCACCATTCCCAGACCTTTCGGAAATACTCTGCTGATAGTTTCGAAACTGAAAAATCGACCAAACGTTGACGATGATTAGTGCGGGAGTGAGAGCCAAAAGTGAAAACCACATCATGATCGGTCGAGAATGAGAATGGCTTTGCTGCTCGGGTATCACAATCATAAGCCGCTCAAACTTCCGAAAGACAGTGGACATATCATCCCGGTGCCGAAGTAATAGAATAGCTCTGACCGGGCCGACAACTGCGAATAAAGTAACCCAAACCCAGCTTACAATCCCAAAAATAGTGAAGATCATTTCAGATTTTGAGCTGATTGGTGCTTCAATCCCATTCAAGCACATATCTTCAATTTTTTTCCAATCATCCTGTGAAATCACTGAATCTGGTCCATCGCCGATTTTGCTAGGCCCGAAAGTTTCCAGCATGCGACTTAGGAACGGGTAGCCTGAAAGAACCCAGCAAATAACGAGTGTTTTCAGGCGGAAAATAGGCTTTTTGGCTATTCCAGCGCCTTTTTCCTGATAGGTCCATTGAGAAGAGAGACCGGGGCTACTATCATCCAGATCTGATATTGCTTGGTAGCTGATGTTACTCGGAAGAAAGGTTAATTGTATTAGTGGAAGCAAAGTTACCACCGAAACGGACCAGGTGATTGGCAGCGTCGGGAATTCCAAGCCAGTTGCGTCTAAACCGAAATCCACCTTAACTAACGAAAAGATACTGGCGATTTGAATTGAAGCACAAAGCCACACAAGACAAGTATGGAGAGCCTCTACGCATTTTAAGACCTGTTTCTCGCATTTGATGCTGAGGATACTCCGCCGATGGTAGCGAGAGATCTCCCAATAGAATATCAATGCAATGACGAACAAGAAACTTAGAGATGCGCCAGTTATGTAACTCGCAGTAACCTAACGGATCGGTTGTACTGGCTTTAGTACGACGTTCTTCTTGACGGGAAACAAAGACTAATATAGTTGTAACTGCTGCGCATGCGACTTCGAAATAAAACTTACTCCAGGACCGGCGATATCACTGTTTACCACGCCCCACAATGCCTGGCAAATCTCGGTCTTACAAGCCTCAAGCTCACTGAAATTGCCTGGGCCAATAAATTCTCTCAATTTGTAAATATATTCACCAAATCCGTTCCGTATGCTTAAAGTAGTACAGTTAACCAGATTCTGTTCCGTTTTGTCGAGATTCATGACGTTTTATTTTCGTGTTTTTGACGTTCCAATGGGATCGTACGACTCAGCGAACGTTGAATATTGTAGTCGTGGTTAAAAAATATATATTCGGCTTGGTAGGCCCAAACGTTGCAAACGAAAGTGCTAGACAGGTGTTTATGTAAATGCATTACTGCCAATGATCCAATTCGGACCCCTCTTGTTTTCCGCTTTTTCTCTGCTTCAGAGAACCCTGAGAGCTGGGTGAATTCGACTCAAGGATGCATGAGCTCAACACGTGGAATAATATGTAGCCTACGGCTGATTCAAGATCTCGCCAGCGATCCCCTTTTTCCATGCCACGAGGCTGATTCCTTGGCATACAGGATTTGAAACGTTCAACTCAACCTTGGAAGGAACTTGGATGGCTACTTTTCTTTAAGCCCGTTCCTCGGGCTCTAAGAGAGAATGGGGTATTCGAACTTGCTGATATTGGCTCCCTTGCTATCGATTGGTTTCGGGTGGTACCACTTACCCTCCTTTGTGGCGTCTGGATACCACACTTACCTAAGAAATATAAAGTCACATAGCCGTCATGACAAGCTTACAAGAATAGGTCTGTACGGGGAATAAATATTCTCATGTTAGTCGCTAGTCATACACTTCATTTTCATAACCATCTCTTTGATAATTAAAACCCTGCAACCCCAGATATTAGCAACTCGGATTCAAAAAGGGATCTCTCAATTGACGAAGGCCATGATATCGATCTAAACAGACACACATATATAGCCTATGTACAGAAGAATTCCATCGACCCTTATCCCATACATGTACACACCACACCACACCAGACACTTACCTCGTTGAGAGCGAAATATATTTTTCCGAAGACGAAATGCGGATCGCAAGGAGCATTCTACGTTCGGAAGAAACCGTACTCGTTCTCTTATATGTAACATTCACTCTACTAGCCCTTGTAGAATCGGTGAGTCGAACTCCAGAATCCTGCCCTTTAAAGGCGAAGTAGTAGAATTGCAAACAAAGGTGAAGTTACAGCCAGGGCTATGCTTCTGCCCAACACATGGCAAATTACCCAAGTTCGAAAAATACCTTCACTGTGCCTACTAGAGTCTCCCCTGTAATCTACGCTATATGCATATGCGCGCACGCGCGCGGTGCTTCTATCACCTCAATTTATCAACGGTTATTAACATGTTATTGAATGAGTAGGAGTTAGCTCTGACAAAGTCATTGCCTACTTTATCAGATGATGAGGCATTGACTTTGGAAGAACAACGCAATGAAGGCTGGCTTCGGGTACGCCAAGTTAATACGGGCCAAACGCGGGCTCGCACGGCAATATCAACGGGGTCTAAGGCGTCCTCCACATCGACCGACGCCGTCCACGGGACGCCAACGAGTGGTATTGATAGCTTAACGACCACTGATCCCAGTGCGAGTTACTCAGCCACTGCGTCGGGCTCTCCCCTACCCACTGGTACTAGCGGACCTACCGCGTCTGCACGGACCGGTAAGATCTCCCGCGACGCTTCTGCGTTGTTCGCCAGAAAATTAAATTCATTAGCTTAGCAGATATGGCGTGTTACAGACCGCTAATAGATATATTGCATATATACTTTAGGTTTCCCGTCCTGGGCAGCAGCAGTCATTGCTCCTGTAGTAATCCTGATGTGTGCCTGGGCTTTCGCGCTGTAAGACTCGTAGATACCTCTAAAACCGTTGTAGTGGTTTATTCTACTGATTATTTCGCTGACTTGGGGAAACCCTCGAGTTTTGTTCAGGAACTGGTTCATTAAACGAAGAAGGGCCAGATTGGAGCTGATGCCGTCACCGCCCGTCGCCCAGATTCACGGGCCCCAAGCTGGATCGACTGGATATTTCGGATACGGAGCTGATTCACGACTAGTACACGGCGGAATGGGTGCTGAGAGCCAAAGCAACGGATGTAACGTTTCTTTCGTCTCATCTGTAGCATAGCATCTTGGGCTGGTTTACAAATAGATTGCTACATTGCGACTACTTGCCCCTGATAGGGTACACTTTAGCTTCGGTTCTGCTCAAGCTCATAGTATGTTCACCCTTTTAACGTTTAGGCTAGCCAGCCCGGAGGTCATGGCTAATGAGCCTCGAGGCCTCATAGATGTGTAAATTTCAGAAAGGGAAATTGTCCCAAAATATGAGTCGTCCGAAAACCCCAAACTTTGTCGTACCGAGCTCGGCTATGGTGTTGATAAATTAGAAATCAGCTACCGGGTTTGCCGCATAATTTGTCAAGCTTTCGAATGTTTCACGAGCACCTGGAAAGCATTCGGCCAGTAAGCTTTCGACTGGCGGATAGAGAGCTCGCGTACCGAGATTGTCGTGATGACAATACGTCTCGGAAAGGCAGACTGCGCAATAATAAATTCCGTTAATACATACAAGGATAGCATTAGTTATGGCCTGCGTCACAGTTGAGTAACCTTAATAACCCCCAAGGACTTCGACAGGAAATTGAGAGAACGGGTGGAAACAAAACGGAGTGAGAAATTAGCAATCGGGTAACTTGTGGCTTCGCAGTTCGATCGGGTACAAGAAACGTGATGACTAAATCACTATGAGCCACAGGCTCCTCGACAACGTCGTACATAGAAATAATATAGACGTTAAATAGAAGAGGAATACAATGACCGCAAAACAAAACTGGTTGATCTACATTACTATTCTCGAACCGCTATCGTCTGCTAACCCAGGCCCATTTACTCCGGTTCCATCGAAAAATGCCGCTTCAGCGCTCCAATTAGTCCCCCACTGAAATATAAGGTTATCAGATGGTATGGTTTCGGTAGTTTCCTCAAGGCTTTGATCGTGGCCAAACCTGTCCAAGAAATCGGGCATATCATCAATGCCCCCTGGGTCATTGGACCCCAAACTGTAATCCTGAAGATCAAGCGGGGACACCGCGTTCTCGATGATACCCCCTCCCATGGATGGTGATCCCCCACCTATAGAACTAGGACTTGTATAGCATCTGTTGGTTTGGTCGCCGGCAGCCAGATCGTATAATGGATACACTGGTATCAGTGCCGAATCCATCATATTTTCCGGGTATAGCGTTCCCTCGTTGATCCACTCATTCTTCGTATGGCCAGAGGCCATTGGTGCTAAAAAAAACGCAGGCCTTCCCATAATTTCAACGCAACTACACCCGCACTGGCAGACCTTCCGAAGATTCGAAGGATGTATTATGGGCGCTGGGTGAGGGCTTTGAACAGTGCCGGTCGGTATCTGCTGCGACTGACTAGTTGTAATGTTACTGCGTTTTTTTGAAGTCTGCTTCATGGATTTCTGCTTCCTACCTGCCACACCCACTGAGCGTTAGTGACAGGGAACAAGATTAATATAGTAGTAGCCTTTAACTTACGGAAGTTTCTCTGGGCTATTCTATTTTGCATCCTCCGTCGCTCAGTCAGGTCCCTGATTTTTGTCCAATCCTCATCAGAAGCTCCATTACTTCCAGTTGCAGATTTTTCTCCAATCGATGAAGCGGTTGGTTGAGGGCCCTGCAGCGCTAAGTAACAAATCATGGTGCGGGTGAAGGTAGTTCTCAACCGCTTGGATACTTCCGAATAACGTGGCGATTATCGATGAAGTTTAGTGAACTTCGTTCACAGGACCGAATGCTAGATAAAAGTTTTAGTTTTTTTGACCTTTCCTGTGGCTTTTCTTATAGTCTCGAATCCAGGCGCTCCTTTCCTTCAGGCAAGATTTGAGCTTCAGGACTCCCAACGCAAACTTGCACTTGTCGAGGTCGAAGTAAACTACATATAAAGCCCCAAGAAACTACAGCAGCCAGCCAAGCCAGGCGACTTCGGCAGGGATGCTGAAAGGATTCTCTATTGCAGCCCGCTCAGACTTTTAGTGGGGTCATATCATACAGTAGATAAGTTACAATTCCCATGCTAGGCGGCTTGAAATTGCAACAAAATACAAATGTTTTGAAACATTCGCTTCACCCACAGGGTGATTAGCTAGGCTGGTGATGTTGTCGGCCCGATTAAATGTTCGGTAAACCGACAGGGTTCAGATCAGGACCCAGATCACTAATCAACACAGCCGAAAGGCTGTCACCAATCGACGACCTGCTACGAGTCAGACGCGGTAACGTGATGGGACGCAGGGCTGAACAGGAATAAGAACCACAAGGACGACGTGCATATAGCAGAAGCGTTTATTAAGCAAAGCTAGGGTTAGGGTCAAGAATTTACCAATAATGGCAAAACCAAGCCAAGCGCTTACATGTCAGAATCTTTGGCGACGTGCATGGATAACTCGGACTTCATACTCTCTCAAGCTTAGCGTATATCACAAGGCTGAATACCCCTGATAAAACAAATGGCGACTCAAGGCGAGAATTTCGGTTCTTTGCCCGAAAATATTCTTCCCGCAAACCCAGGCTGTAAGAAATTAGTCAGTTGCTGCAGTCGTTGTGCGTAAATGTGCAGCCGTTCGAATGGCGGAGTGCGATCCCCTGAGCCAAGAAGCTTAAGATATTTAGATTAAGACCAAGCACCTTTAAATTATGATATCATGACCTTGAGCTGACCACGTACCACCCGTGTACACACGATTCAATGACTATGGATTTGTGTCCTTTTGTCCAGGTCTGCCCCCACTTGGCCTCAAATTTCTACTCCGCCGATTTTCGTCGCTCTTTCGCCAATGTAAGAGTATACTCTGAGAAATCCGAGTACGAAATGGTCATAACATGCAATGATGAATATCAATCCCGGTTCGGATCCATGGGGCTCTTCGATGTATATTTCATCTTTAAAAGCCGCAGCCCACATGTACGCCGTATCCTAGTCTATTTAGACATAATTCTGTAGAGTATTAGTCCGTACATTGTCTAAGAACCAATACAACAGCCACCCCGCCACGTGAGGTGGTGACGAAAAGATAGGGCAACACCATTTCTTATGCTTGACTTTGTTGTATATTTACTTTAGGAAATGCAACGCCTCACAACGCAGCCCTTACGAAACTAACGCGCTCCATAATCTAAGCTTAGCCCAGCAGTGCCTTGTTCGTTGGATGCCCCCTTGTTGTGCCGCTTTCGGGGCTCTTTACTTACTTGACGGCACATTTACGCTTTAACTGTTATCGAGATTCGTATTTTACGTCGCTAGAACCTTTTGGCCGAGACGTAGCGAATATATCAGCTTGACTTACGAAAAGGTCGAAAGAGTCGAACTGGTTATATAACGTTATATCTACCGAATGAAGATGGTTGTGCGTTTTAGGAAGGCTGGAGATTTATAGATACATCCCCTATACACTGAACCCTTGACCGTCACATCCATATGTTATTTTCTTTTCTGTTCTTTTCAAAATCAAACTTTGGGCAATGGGCAACGCACGCCACCGAGAGATACCTAGGCGCCCTGTCCGAAGAAGCTGATCTTGATATCCGCTTAGCTAATTGGATGACCATCTCCGGACACGCAGTGTCTCACTTCCTAAGATACCTAAGATATCTGGCATATTTTGATCCGCGGTGGTCTTTTCGATTAGGTCAGTATGCTAGGATATCATTAGATTCGGATGTAGAGTTAGCACGCGCACGCATCGAGCTCAAATATGCGGAGATGAAACTGTAGATCGGGAGTCTTTACCTCTCATCATCTAGTTTGTCACCGCTCCTACCAGCCCGGATTTTGCCAAAGGGGAAATCTCCAATGGATAAGGAAGGCGGCTTATAGATTGCAAAATAACATAAATCTTAGTCTCCTCTTCATCGAGCGCATAAAGCTAGAAAACTCCCTACCTTCCCGCTAAACTTGGAGTCAATACCGGGGAAAGAGAGCCAGGGAGGGTCAGCGGCCTGTCGCCCGACCGACTTTCGTCAGGAAGTTCATTGCCGTTCCCATAATATTCACTATCGAAATCGCAAGGGGCATGTTCGCGGCAGAACTGGAGGTTATTCTGCTCATGGGGTAGCTGTGGGGGCTTGGGTTCATACGCTCATCCACAGCCCAGATCCGGATGTAATGTTAGCGATAATACATAAATTCAGATGTCGAGTATATATATACAAGGCTCTGAATAAAGATTGTTCAGGTTCATCGGATCGGCTCAGTTGCTAGCGCTCTATTGTAAGTAATAGGACCTGAAAGAGCTAGGGCCGACAGAAGCCTCGAACCTCTCCCAATATCCCGGCAGTCCTTCTGTCGCATACGATTCTTTTTGCCCTGTATCATCAGTTAACTGCAAGGCCGCCTTGCTACTATTTTCTTGGGTTCCTAGACACTAGCACATATGAGCGCTCCAGCTCGAGCGCTCACGCGCAGCCCATACGAATAGCCCCTAACTTATATCCATCTTTTAGGGCTCACGGCGACATATGCTCGCGAAACCGCAGCCAGGATCTTGTATTCGTGAGTCAACTCACGGGCTCAAAGATTTATTAAATCGTTATAGCGCTGTATGCATGGCAGGCCGCCACAATGGATGCAATACGAAGGAAGTCTTTTCTGTAGCGTATTCGACGATCCCGCGTGTGCTATTCTTGCGACCTTCGTCGTTCCCGCATTCGCACCATCCCCATGAATTCGAATAGTATCTTGAATGAATTTCGAAGGTCGCAAGGTCTTGCTCTGCTAGACCAAACTATCTCGTGGCACGTCCCATACCTTATCAAGTCCCATCCTCGCAATAACCTGGATGGTAGTCGTAGAAGGGCCATTTCACTACCAGTGGAAAACCCGTTGTTACGTGTTAACCGAGGTTTCAAGGCATGGTGAGTCTGAGAGGAAGTTCCTTGAGCATTGTAAAACATCAATATTCGTGTGCTCTTTTACATTAAGATAAATGGCGCAGTGGTCGACTCTGGATACTTCGTTGGGGAATTCGGAATATGGGTGTTGGATAACGCCTGTGGTATATGCAGTGGTATATTGATGGTCCGTATGTTTAGCGTAGGGAGACCTCTACGTCTACAGACTAGATTTAATGTACAACATTTTCTCACGAAGACGTTAATTAATCGGCAGTAATATATAATAGGGCTCGAGGGCTCATCACAAAAGATGATTTTTAGTTTGACGGCGTATTAATACTGTGCGAGGTTCAGAACGAATTTTATTATAGGTGTTCAATGAAGAGCATCGGTACTGGCCAGTGCCAGTGGTTGTTTGATCGATAAGGGTTAGTTGCAAGTTAGCTTACTCAAAATTAGTCCAATAGCTGGGCGCTGGCTGCAATATGAAAATCGCAGATCAAACTGGGGCTGGCTTACAAGACCGGATGAAACCAATATCAGCTGCTCAATTCTATTGGTCCGCTAATGATCGGTTCGACCGCAATCTCGACTGTGAGTGGTGGTTTCATTCAACACATCGAGATGTTGTATTTCGAAGCTGGCTTGCGCTTAACCCCTATCGATATCCCGAACCCCCGCCCGACTGCAAGCCACAAAATGGAAACACACTCTGTGTCCAATCGTAGGGATTGGAAATGAAGACGTTTACATAACGCAGATAACCCCTCATCTTCTTTTTCAATATCCTGGCGTTTCTATAGCAGGCGCTCGCCAGGTATTCCCGCTTCCAGCTTATCCCGCTTAGCATGAGACGACTTGACCCTTGGATATCGGCGAGACGGTCCACAATTTCGCTGCGTTCATCGTGCATACGTATTGAATCGAGAGATATATCATTCATTCCGGTTGGAATAATCACAACCCCTTCCGAACGATGTGCTTAGGCTCCACATACGAGAAGAACCTGCTGTCGAAATCCTCATGCAATCTGTCGCATTTGCATATTTGGGGGATTTCTAGCGTCAAAAAAAATTGGCCGTGGGAAGGAGGACCCACCACACCAACTCCGAACCCATGTCAAAGGGTATCCAGCAGCTGGGATCCATCATATTCCATGCAGAATGTTCTTCCTTTTCGTTCCAGCAACCGTACTTGTGATTAAGTTTGGCAGAGGAACGTGCATTTAACACCTTTTTGCAAACGTTGTGCTGCCATACCCTTGCAGCCCCCAATGAAATGGGCTGGCATGGATTTCGCTTCCGCCTGGATGGAGCAGGCCGGAGCTAGGCCAGCTATCGCGACGCTACCCTAACCCCTTGTCAGTGGGCTTGCTGACCAACGAGGTTTGGGATATTTGGTGCAGGTCACACAGTTTTGGGGGTTTCATGGTGGCTTTTGCCTCCGCGTCTATAAAGTTCCCATTTCCCCGACAGTTTGGGTCCTACTTTTCCTTTTTAGAAACCAATACCTCCCAAACAGCTCTTATCGGTATTGATATTAATATCTACATTCACAGTTTTAATCTATCTTTACCACCACTTTTCATCGAGCTGCCTCGGCTGGGAGACTTGTTGAGAGTCGAAGTACTCGGTTTGTACCGGGCTTCACGCTAAGGACCAAAGATGTTAAGCATCTTTACGGTTTCTTATTACGCAGCCGGCGGATGGATGGGATTCTGGGTTTTGCGGGTCCTTTATCGACTATCGCCTTTCCACCCATTAGCTAAGGTCCCAGGCCCAAGGCTCGCTGCTGCTACTCAGCTTGTAGAGTTCTACTACAATGTTCTAAATGATGGACAGTTTGTGTAGGTCACCACCTCTTGACGTCATCCTTTTAGGATCGAGAAACTAACATGATGGCGTATATATACAGCTTCAAAACAATAGAATGGCACGAGAAATACGGCCCTGTGGTTCGAATCGGCCCGAACGAAGTCCATATCAGTGATCCATCCTTCTACAATACTCTGTATAGCAAAGACTACCGCTTCCCCAAATCCCAAGGACACTACCGCTTCGCTCAACAAACAGAAGGTGGCCTGGGAAATTGCAATACCAGAGTCCATAAATCTCGCCGTGCGGTGCTCGACCCCCTTTTCTCCACACAGTCCGTGCTTAAGCTTGAGCCTCGAATCCGCAAATATGTTGATATGGCCACGGCACGAATTGGACGCAACGTGGAAAATTCGGAGAAAGAGGGATTTGAAATCAACGGGGTGTTCCGGTGTTTGACAGTCGATGTCATTTCAGAGTATGCGTATAGCGAAGCGATCGGAATGTTGGAAAACGAGAGAGAAAACGACCCGTTCTTTGTGGGGATGGATAACCTGATCGGCTTGACATGGGTATATAGTTGGACTTGGAGGATGCAAGATTTGCTTCGTGCTTTGCCTTTTGAGCTTGTTAAGAAGATTATGCCAGATGATGTACTGGGCGTCGTTGCCTTCCAACAAGTAAGTTCAACCTTCCGTCTACCCCGGAAAGGAACCAAGTTTCAAGATGCCCCCAAAATGAGGGGCATGTGGTACGGAGTTACACAGGATGAGCACGAGGACACCCTGTAATGTTTGCTATTCGGGATACTAACTCGACTGTCCGCATTTGTAGCAAGCTGAAGACCGGGTTGTTTCCTTCCTCGCTGATCCAGAAAAAGCTAAAGCAAAGTCTACTCATACAACGGTTTTCGAGGTCCTCCTTAGTGGGAACCAAGAAAAGGGGTATGAGGTTCCATCCCTGAATGCTTTGAAGGAGGAGGCATGGGGTACGTATTTAAAGGTTCCAGACTATACATGTGTACATCCAGATACTCAGACTAAAGGAAAATACAGGCTTCCTTGCCGCAGGATCGGAGACCACAGCCGCAGCCCTCACCAACGGCATCTACGAAGCCTGCAAGGAGCCCAGCTTCCAGCAAAAACTCTATGCAGAACTATTGGCGGAGTTCCCAGACCCAGAAGCCGAACCTATTACCTATAAACGTGCCGTCCAACTACCTTACCTGACCGCATTCATCAAGGAGACTTTGAGAACTCCACCCGGTGTTCCTGGCCGTCTGCCTAGAGTTGTTCCAAAGGAAGGTGTAACTGTTTGTGGACAGTTTATTCCCGCCGAGGTATGTCGATTCGCCATTCCAGAGATATTGCTGTAAGCTTGATACTAACTTCATACTGTATGAGTCAGACCATTATTGGCATGTCTTCAATTCTACAACACTCTGATCCAAATGCCTACAATAATCCCTCGAAATTTGAACCTGAACGTTGGATCCGTGATAAGATTCCGGAACAATCGTTCGTTCCGTTCGGAAAGGGATCAAGGGGTTGCCAGGGTATGAATCTGGCGTGGGCGGAAATATATCTCATGTACGCAAACCTTTGGAGAAGGTATTCGTTTAAATTTCACGAGAGCAGCACCCTAGTCGATGCATGGACGGATCAGTTCATCCCAAAGAGAGAAGGGAGACTGAGGGTCGTTGTTATCCCTCGAGGGGAGTAAATTCTTACTAGGGCAGTCTGGTTTACGAGACAGCTAGCTGTTCGTACATAGAGAGAGAGACAGGATCGAGAGTAGTCATTTCAATTTGGCTAATTGGTTGTTTGGATCGAGATTGAATATCTTTTAACTTTGCAATTGGAGTACCAGGATGCATCTGAATCGTTATAGCTTATCCTTATAGTTTCATTATTTTTGGCCCAGGGCTTTGTGGAGACATTTTTTACAAATCCACAATCTCCCGGTGGTTCCTCGCAGGCCCTGGCAGTTCCCAGCGGCTCTTCGCGGGACCTAGTAGCCTCAATCGATAATTTCGGTATTAGCCATCAGCTAGAAAGAATTACCAATAAAGCATCAATAGAAACCAACCTCGAATTTGGACAATGCCTATCGTATCACACACCCCGGACTCTATCGTCGGGGTATAAGTTCTGAAGGCAAGTCTTGATTAGCTTAGACGTAATAAACCGCCTAAGTTTTATGAGTACCTACCAGTTCAATTAGCTATTAGGTCATGGACTGTAACCAAGCTCAAGTATTTCAGCTGGTTAGTGATATCACGATCTCATTAGCCCGTATTCCCAAACCGTAAAAAAAAAAAAGGAAGAAGAAGAAGAAGAAGAGGCCAGTTTGATACCGTAAAGTCAACTAGCTTCACATGACCCCAGATCCCTCTAGTAGATGAGTCGAAACCATTATTTTTCATACGTATACCCCCCAAAACCGTGGTTTCGCATCGCCACCGCGGACCGTTGTGTTGGGTGATTTGGTGGGCGCCAAAAAGTATATCCGAACTTAACACCGTTGACATTTCCCACAACGCTCGCCCTTTAACAGACACTCCACGACAGAGCGATCACAATCAAAAAACATCACCCATACAACAGCGGAACCGCCGATACTCCTCTCTAATACCCCAAAGCGATCGCGATATACCCAGGACCCCGTTTGCGACACCAGTTCTCACAATCTCCTGACCGTTATACCTTAGAAGGCTTCGCCCCTGAAGCCCCACCACCTACACAAACGCCATGGTAGGCACTTCAACTTAAAACGGCTTTGTGTATATCACTGACGTCTTGGTGGGTGGAATAGAACGCCCTATTTAACTCTGCGCTTAAGCAGAGTCAGTCGTTAAAACGCGATATCGATTCCTTCTCCAAATCCGAAAGAACAGCGGCAGGACAGGGTAGGAGCTTCTAACCTTCATTCTAGGAGCAGGAGTCTGACACTCTACAAACAGGGCAGATATCAGCATCTTTAGCATCCTTTAATCGGACAATCGATGACTACGATGCAATGGCCAAGCGGGAACTGATACCCGCTAAACAGGAGAAGGCGAAGGAGCGAGTCCAGAACTTTCGAATACAGTACTCCGAATTAAAAACAGAGTTCGACAAGTTGCGGAGTGAACGAGAGGAAGCTGTACGTCTACTCGATTCTTGGTTCGTCGAATAAGTGGGGAAGTCTGAGCTAACGGGATAACTAGGACACGGCGACACTTCGCTCCGAACTGTACGGCCGCCGCGGCCACTCCTCCGCTACACCCGATAACCCGTACTCCTACTCTGCACCTACCTCCCGACCTCCACAAGGTTCCACGGCCTTCGGTGCACCACTCACAGCCTCAAACTTGAACCGCGAATCGCATGCCCTTCATGAACAAAACTTCTTGAGCCGAACCAATGATGCATTGGACGAGTTCTTAGCCCGTGGACGTGCAGTGCAGGAAGAATTGGCACTAAACAAAATGACGTTGAAGGAAACACAAAAGCGACTATACACCGTAGCGAATACCCTCGGAATAAGCGGCGATACGATACGTATGATCGAGCGGCGAGCGAAGGAGGATAAATGGATATTTTACGGCGGCGTGGTAGTTTTCTTCGTTTTCTGCTATCTAGTCTTGAAATGGCTGAGATAGTACACATCTACGATGTTACTAGGGAAGAGTATGAGTATGAATTAATGTATATTTTTATGGTGGGAAGCTTTGGGCACATTTGCGGTATTCGGCAATATTTGGGAGTATCGTGGCTGGTTCCTTGCATGTTCGGACCCTTTTTGGCGAGCAGGTACGAGAAATGCAGAACTTGCCTGTTGGAAATGGCAAGGGGGTCGACGAGGCAGCTTGCGAAGTAGCTCCACCACGCTCCACCATAAAACCTCGCTTGGGACTTGACTTTGGACCGGCGTACGCAAGAAACCGCTCAGGAACTGCAAGCTGCCGACGACCTTACTACCTATAAATTGACCCCGCCGCTGCCATAGTTTCTCGATCCTTTATCCTCGTGTGTCTTCTTTCCATTGGTTGGCGGCTCTGCTCTGTAGCGTTTTAGCATACCCTTTCTCTTATTCAGATTCTCGCAATTGACAAGTTCACGTCTCCCCGATAGAGATTCATAATAATACCAAACTTCTAATATTTCTATATCGACGTCCGATACGTCCTTAATCTTCATCCGCCTAAATATATCCACACCTTAATCGCTAATCCCAACCATATTCTGCCCAACATGTCGGCCACCGACGGTGAAGCGTCCCCAGCCGCGGAATCATCCGCGGTCCTGCGCCAAGCCGGTAAGTCTCGGTGCCCAAAATACAACAGCCTCAACACTGTATCTCAGCTTACCCACCTCTCCTAACGTGTTCAGGTCTCCTCGAGAAATTCCATGTAATTCGTTCCTCAATATCGTTCTATAACAATGTGATTGTCTCTGCAAGCTACTCTTCGCCAAGTCCTTTGTCTCCGGAGCATTTGGTCCGCGCTCTACACTCCGTCTTATCTACTCACCCAATCCTATCAGCCGGCATCCAACTTCCCGAGGAAAAGACTGGCACACCATCGTTCATCCGCCTCCCATCAATCGACTTTACGAAAAGTCAGAAATTTATAATATGGGAGGCATCGTCAACATCTTCTGGTCACGCGAACGAGTATAAAAAGCTACTAAGTAGATTGCACAATATTCCTTTTCCAAATGAAGAGCTCACTACCCTGCCACTATGGAAAGTTGCAGTGCTGAAACGCTCATACAATACGCCAACGGCACATGATTCCGAGACAAACTCGGAGGGGAGGATTGACTATGAGATCGCGTTCGCCTTTCACCACGCCATAGCAGACGGATTGTCCGGTGCTGCATTCCATTACTCTCTCGTCAGCGCCCTCAATAATGCTAGCGAGGCCAGTAGCGTCGGGAGCAACTGGGATGTTTATACGCCACCCAAAGACCTTGAACTGCTCCCGCCAATGGACGAAGTTCTCGACTTCGGCATGGGCCTCAAAACTGCCGGGAAGGTCGCTGGCTTCTTAGGGAAATCCATACTTCCCTCTTTCCTACACAAGTCCCTATGGGCTGCCGGAAAGGTCCCGGACAAGTTGTACCCTACTAAAATCGAGCCTTTGATCGTCGAACCCTACGTTCTCGAAAGACTCACGAAAACACTAAAGACGAAGAAGGTCGGCTTGACCGCTTTCCTAACATACGCCACGGCACAATCGCTGTTCAGTGTGATGAAGGATTGGAACAAAGACGAATTCGCCAAGATGAAGAATGTAAAGGTCAGTGTACCAATGAGCTACAGGAAGACTGCCGGGTGGGATTATACGGTCATGGCAGATTGTGTTGGGGCTATTAATTGGGATATTGGGAAGTTTAAAGAGCTGGAAGGGGAAGTTAGTGGGATGAAGAAATTGACGGCGGAGCTAAGAAAAGAGTGTATGGTAACCAGAGACTCTGAAGTCGGGTTGATTGCATTAGTGGGGGATTTGGCGGGGTTCTTCAAGGGGCAGGTTGGAAAGGAGAGAGAGCTGACGTTTGAGGTCTCGAATCTGGGAGTTTGGGATGCTGGGAAGATTGGCGACGAAAAGAAGAAGGAAGACGGAGACAAGGATGCGAAAGAAGGAAGTAGTAAGATAGCAAAAGGAGGGTGGAGGATTGAGGAGGCGTTGTTTAGTCAGAGCGCCTCGGTCTCAGGGCCCGCATTTTCAGTCAACGTCGCAACTGTCAACGGGAAAATGGGAATTGTGGTGCAGTGGATGGAAGGAGTGATTGAAGATGCTATGATGGAAGCTTTGGCGAAGAGTCTGGGCAACTGTTTGTCGGCATTTTCTAGCAAGGCTTGAAAATAAAGGCCATACGATCGATTCACCGGCATCAAGATCGGGATAGTGAGAGTAAAGGAATCTCGCATCACGAAAGATTAGCCCAATATGGGGCCCCATAAATGGAAACGACATAATGTTTAATATCGAGAGTATACTAGGAGAGAACAAAGTTACCAGTATAGATGTACACGTACAATTACATAGATAACTGATCAAATTTACCACTTAGCCCTCAGCACAATTTATGACTTTAAAACAGTTCATCGTAACCAAAAGATATCCCAAAGTAAGATTCGGTAGAAAATACAAGGCAACAGACTTACTGGCGCCCAAAGCTCCATGAATCAATCCAAAACCCCTAGAATCTCACTATTTCACAAACCAGCCTCAACGAGGCTCCGGTACTCCCTATCAACATTCTACAATTTAGACTTTTGGCCTTCATCTGGACCCTCTGGTGCCTTCCTAACAACCTGTAAAAACAATGCGAACAAATCTTCATCCCTTAGAACATTACCTTCGATGCCTGCAGCGGCACCCGCGACAGCACCAGCAGCAACAATTGTACCCGTTCCTCCCAAAGCTGCAGCGGTAATAGCGGCTGCCCCGGCAGCGCCCCCGGCTCCAGCACTTTGACAAAGCGCGAATATTGACCCCGCCTCAACCAGCCCTATGGCGGATTGCCAACCTGCGGCAATGCTTCCAGCACCGACTCCAGCACTACCGAAACCGATAGCTGGGAGTATAAGGGGGCTAAGTATTGCAGTTAAAGCAAGTGTACCTCCTATGGCAACTCCGCCAATCGCAGCATTTTTGGCGATCCCCAAAGCCTTCTTCATCTTGAGCTCTATGGGTGCGAATGAACGTTAGATTTCCGGCGGTAATTCTACTTGGATAGGGTCTTAAGATCAAATCTAGACCGTTGAAACTTACTCTTGTTAACCTCGGCAACATACTCCCAACTCCAGTATGAGAGAATAACTCTCCAGTGGGAAAGCTCCTTGATATCAGACGGATAGACGCCCCTTTCGAACAAAGTTTGTGCTTGAGAATCCAAAAACCCTTGCCAAACTGTCTCCGCTTTGAGAATCTGATAGATCAGACACCCAATCGCAAAGAATTCTCGACGAAACGTCTTTTCTCGATCGTTTATCCCGATGAGACATGATTCCGGGATCCAGAAGTGAGGATTATATTGGTCAAGCAACTTTTCGTCGGCGGTTTCATTAAGTGGTTTCTTCTCGTCGCTTACATTTGGGGCAGGAGTAGAATTCAAGATGATCTCCCCAGATTCTTGGATGATGAATACAAGTGGTATTGGTTGGTCATGCGTGCTATCCCACCTTGACATGATGCTGATGATCTTGTTGGTATATTCCTGGCGGGTTCGGATGGGGATTTTGTCATAGTCTTTGATGAAATTGTCCGAATTGTAGAGTTTAAGCCCACAGGGCAGGTAGGGAGGTGATTCTGAAGAATCCGAGTGTGGGCTACTCGACTTAGGATCCCGAGCAACGAAGAATGCTTCTTCTGGGAGTAGAAAGGCGGAGGCTCTTTCGCCTTGAGCATCGACGAGCGTTGGAGAACTTTTGTCCGACATTATGAAGGCTGAGAAGATTAGGTGAAACAATAGACTGAGGCAAAGAAGACACTAAGGCCGCGGATGTTTATTGCGTTAGGATAGCCTGTGCCCTAAAAAATACTGTGGGATGTATCATCTCGGGGTAGTTTAGGAAACTAAGGGTATGTCATGAATGATGCTTATGACCACAAATTTGTCTATGATGCATGACGTGTCCCATCCCAGGATATCAAAGTTACAGCAGTTGTAGGCATCGCATCGATTCTTTAAAAGAAATAGGTGGTGGCAGTATTTCAAAATTGCAAGAAAGAATCACTATAGCTATATGAAAGTATACACTTGCCTTCTAAACTTTTTGTGTGAAGTGCTTCAGACCTTGAAGCATAATGCTAGGATTAGCGGTATCGAACGAGACCAGGCTAACTAGTCGCCCCGAAGTATCCTAGAGTCCCGCCCGCAGCCTATTCGTACCCAGTCGATTCAAAAATTCGGCCTCGCGGTTTCACGATACCCGAAGAACTGGCAACTGTAAGGCTTCCAAATTTTATACCAAATGGCGAGTTGTTAGGCCGACAGGAGGATTGAACACAACTAACTGGGGCGAGTGACGACGTAGCGTGGGAAAGCGTTGTCCTGCTCGTTGGATCGCTACACGTGGACACACATACACGCTGCCGTCGTTCTTAAAATGGAGGATTCGTGAGACTGGAGCACCAGGTCAAACCCAAACCCAAGTCTAAGTCCTCGATGAAAGAGTCCCGGCTATCTGTTGGTATTATATTGGAGTAGTCCCCGATGTTTTTGTTCCCGAGTAGCTTGATCAAGATTGTATACGAGTGAGATGGGTTTGCTCACTCCCGTTCCTTTATGCAATGTCCGTGAGTGTTCGTTTCCAAGTTAGGCTCGAAACGTCTTGCGCAAGCACCTGAAGTACTCGACAAGAATAACATAGCAACGTCCAACAAAAAAGTCATTCTAAGTTGTTATCAGCCTAGTTCTCCTATATCTACTAAGAAAGACCCAATTTTCTCAGGAAATCGATGCTCTGGGAGCGCAGTTTGTCCTTGACTTCTACGCCAACACCTACTAGGTGTGTAGGAAAATACCACAAGGTCAACGCATTTTATACATATGTCGCCAGAGAGGTAATGAGCGTGCAATAAGGCGGCACCAATGATCTAAGTAAGGATACGAATAGTTAAGCACGTTTACAAACGGCTTCACTGTTGGATTGAGACCCGTTAATATTATAATATAGTGTCTCGTAAACCGGCTTCTCAATTGAAGCGTTGACCAACCATGCGTGATTACATCGATTGTAGCATTGTCCCAAATAGTAACTAGACCGATGTACGCCGATATGTCTGTCTCTATGGTATAATTAAGAAAGTAGATGATCACTTGTATAGCGATGAGATCTCTGTAAGTGCTTCTCTGAAGGGTTGGCTCTATGGACCCTAACTATACCGTAATTACTATCTGTGGCCAAAAAGATTCCCTCCGTTCGTGAAAAAGTACAATGTATACGTACAGAAGTATATTAAGCCACCCCGCACCCCTCTATCTAAGACTCTTCCATCTACACGAACCTCAATAATCCCAAATGCGCTCGCAATCCCCACACGTGCTTGAATATATAGCGTTCCAAAACAAAATCATGACTGAAACCAGCCGAACCGCGTCGCCGGGAGGCTCCCTCCTCACAGTAGACCTGGAAATGCTCCAGTCACTTCAGAAAAGTAATCCACTATTATTCTTGAACGTGCTAACAAACCTCGAGTTGGATAGTACTAGAATCTTGAGTTGGTTGGCCGATGCGGTGGGCCGCATCCAAGATGGCCTTCCAGGCTCTCGATCTCTGCTTCTCCTTCTCAGAGAAAACGTTAACAGGTATTTGGAAACTTTAATTTCTCTCCAATCCCTGAATACCGTCTGTACCATGTGATCTCTTATGCTTTAGAATACTTCATACTTTAACGTTATAACTACTACGCGGTTCTTATAAACTAGGTTTCTCTTTTCATACTCCGGACCTTAGACGACTTACCAGGAACCCGTTTTGTTCGAAAGTAGAGTGCTAAAATAAAATTTCCGATAGAAAACGGGCACACCTCCTTGAAGTTCAATACACCACTGTCCGCGGGGTCAAGTTACCCCTGGTGGGAAGCACCTGCATTCTTGCGGTGCTGCTATCTGGAGCGCTTCAGCCACCTGCAAAAACCCTCACGGTCTCAGAAAGGCCACGCTATTTGTGGGCCGTGGTTCGGCTGTTGCGACAATGGTGCCGCCAGTTTCATCCCAGCTCAAAGTTGCCCGCAACGCTCTGCGGAGTGATCCGTTGCCCGCTTGATGGGCCCCCCGAACTCTGGCTAGGCACTACGCCACCCAGAGGGGTAGGTAGTAAGGAGATGAAGGACAAGGTCTCAGAGGCGAGGAAAAAGCTAGCTGAAGGCACGAAGATTTGGTTCACCGGAGATTCAAGGTTTCCCATTGGGAGCTGCGCAGAAACATTCCCGCTCGCAGTGCTACTTACCTCAACGGGGGGAGGCACCGTATTTTCATCGTCTATTAAGAGTAATAATGGCGATGGTATCCATGCGTGTAAGAGGTGCACGGCGACCCTTAGAAATGCAAAGACAATATTAGGACTGACCATCCTAGATATTGCTCTACCGGGGTGGGAGTGGATAAAGGAGAAGGAGGAGGAGAACCATGTGTCTGAGCAGGGGGTGCTAGAAGAGAGTCGTGGCGCGGAGCGTGACGAAGCGGTAAAAACATGATCCTATCTAGATATTCGTCCTTGGGGGCTTATACTGGGTACTCTAGCTAGGGCCTAAGTATGGACCCGTTTTCCCTAGCACTCTTTGATCTTTTATCTTTTGACGTTGTCCGCTGACCTCGCACGTCGTACACCCGGGTCCTCCGTCCTGAGTTTCTCTTTCTTTCTTTTTTTTTTGGTCCACTTATTTCATCCCAAGGGTGTATCTTTTGTCCTTCGCGGCGTGATTGCTATAGAACGTATTGGTCGTCGTCAACCGACACCGAGAAGTTACTAGCAAACGGCAAACGCATGCATTAGATGTTCAACGACAACTCGTTTTACGCTTACATTGCATTGCAGATTGGGCCGAAAACCTGGCTCGCATTGAAACGCCTGGGTCTCTCTATACATATCGCAGCGCAGAAAAAGATATAAGCTTCGATATCAGAATATCGAATAGCGTTCGCGCGAAACTCTCCCCGGTTACCCTAATCACCCTGGTAAGAAAGTATCCGTCCCGACTTCCCCAGATTAGTGAATGGATAACTCTACTTTGAATTTTTAGGGCGCCGGCATGCGCATTACGGTGCTCATACCGACAAGACTTGGTTTTTCTATATATTCGATCTAGCAACTAATTCCGCTTTTACAAATTATTAATTATATAACGGTAGCTACGCGGCCGCCAGTTGAAGCTAATTTGCTAAGCAGTACATATAATTAAACTCTATCAAGGGCTTGAATTAATTCGGGCCATTTGGATATTGCGAAACACCTTTGCTAACCCACTATATGGGCGGACTAGTTATCCACTAAGGAGTTACATTTAAACTTAACGGCAACTGGTAAACCTAACAAAGCCGAACTAATGAATCGTATTCGTAATTGAAGTGAAGCCTCATACAACGTTTTATATTTTTTATGTATGTAGTTGCTAAGAAAATCGACCTCGTAGATGTGGTTGGTCATATTTGTCCGGGAGGTCAGACCTTCAGCCTATCGTAAAGCGTAGGTAGTGAGCTATTCTCAAGGTCATGTGACACTTCCATAAGATTTGTTGGACCCAATTCACTATGCCACTCCTCTAGTGCCTTCGCTGCCATTGTCGCAATGGGGTCTCCGTAACGCCGAGCTTTACTTTGTCGTTCCACTACTTGCCGCATCAGGGTTATCGCTTGCTTAGGTTTGCCCTGATATTTCAAGTTCCAAGCCAGGTCATACATGACTTGTACCTTCTCTTTGTTGATGTTTTCTCCAAACTTGTCTATCTGCATCTTAACAACTTCCTTCCAGAGGTCTTCCGCCTGCTCCAACCGTCCTTGCCCGTTGTAAATGACAGCCAGCTTATGCATCGCCCAAAGCGTTTCCGGATGTCCTTCCCTTAGTTTCTCATTTCTCCCTTCAATTACTCGAAGACACATAGCCTCCGCTTCAGCCCATTTTCCCTGACCAATATAGCTGTTTGTCAAGGTCAACATTGATCTCAGGGTCTCTGGATGTTTCTCCCCCAACCTCCTTGTTCTAGCCTCGATTAAAGGGATCACAATTTTTTCCGTTTCACCCCATCGGCGTTGTCGGCAATAAGTTGCAGCAAGATTCGAAAGGGCCATGAGTGTATCCGGGTGTTCAGGCCCTTGCGACGCTCTTCTTAATTCCAAAACTCTGACTTTCAGTTTAGCCGCCTTGTCTAACTGGTCTGAACTGTTATATATAGCCGCCAGAGCAGCCATCGCTAATACCGTCGTGGGATGACTTTCCTTAAGCGCCTTTTTCAAACTTTCAACAACGAGAACCCCCAAACTTTCTGCCTCTATGTACCGGTGCTGGGCGTGAAGAACAATAGATAGACTTAGTGTGGTCTCCAAGGTTTTCGGATCGTCGTCGCCGAGTACTTCCTTTCTACCTCTTAATACATCTCGGAGTACCCCTTCGGCCTCCATATACTGGCCCTCATCGGAGTAAAACACGGCTAGGTCCACAAAAGAATCCAAAGTTTCTGGATCTTTTTCACCGAAGTTGGCTTTCCTTATCTCGAACACTTCCTGAAGTACCCCCCCAGACTTTTTGGTTTCTCCCATTAATCTATAAGTGGTCCCTAGACGAGCCATGCTCGCTAGAGTAGTCTGATTCCCAATTCCGAAGATTGATTTCTGTGCCTCAATCGCCCGAGATCCTAACCTCTCCGCTTCTGTATAATACCCATTTTCATGATAGACCAAAGAATATTTATCATACATACCGGTAGTATGCGCATCCAGAGTTTCCTCTTTAGCGATATATGCGCGGAGGGAATTGATGTGTGGAATGGTACTCCTACGATATATATAATCCTCGCTTTCTCGCCCAAATGAAATTGAAGCAGTTAATAGTGCACGGGTTGATTGGTACACTATGTATTGCTCCGACTGAGTGAGTCTCTTTCTCGCCCAAGAATGAACTAATGGATGTAGGGAGTAAGCTCCTTCGGCTGTGTCTTTCTTGACAAATGAAAGTGATATTAGAACCCCAATCCCCTTCCGGAATACGTGTGAGTCCCAATTCCCGTTTTCATCAAGCTGGAGAATGTGGCACGGTATGCTTCTCGGATCTCTAGGTAAGAGTTGCTTTGTGCCCTCAGTAATTGGTTTGCACTTCCTCTGCTCCGCGATACGCCTAAAGATTTCTTCACTGATATCATTGTAATGCAGAAAGGAAAAAAAGTTAAATAGCTGGATGGCGATTTCCTCTTCTGAATTTTGCGGAAAACCTGTGGCATTATTAGTCACCTTTTCAATAGCTGCGAACGACATCCTCAAGGCCCCATAGAAATTATAGTTATAATTTGATGCTCCCTTAAGGGAGTGATGGCCGAGTAAATACTGTGGGTGACGTCGCAAGTCCTGAAGATAATCTGGAATGGAGGAGATACCAGCTGCGATTGCTGCGCCTGCATGGTCTATGCCAAGGGCTAAGAAGCCCAACTCGGACACTATAGCCTTTAATTCATCTTTTCTTGATTTTAATTCCGTCTTTGAGATTCCTGCTATCTGGGCAAGCAGCAAAATCGAGTCGGCCTCAGTCATCTTTCCAACTTCAAAAGATGACTCAGGGGGCACAAGGTGCCGCATATTCGGATTCCGGCTCGTAATTAATATATTGCCTCGGTGTCCACAAGGTATGTAATCTGAGATCATACTCGGGTCGCCGTCCGCATTATCCAGAACAATCAACCATTCGAATTTAGCCTGGGAGAGCCATAGAAGGACTGAGCTACGTGAATTACCAACATGATCCTGCCTCGCCGCTTGATCATGAGCAATATCTTGAAAGCTTTGCTCTAGAGTCTCCCGGTTGCTAGCGTCTACCCAGAAGATCTTCTGAAACCTGTTGCAGACACATAGTCAGTATATCATTCACATAACCGTCCTTGTGGACCTTCTTACAGATGAGTATACTGTTCCGCAAATCTGAGGCAGATTTGTGTCTTACCGGATCCAGCCAAACCGTAGAGTAAGAATCTCCGGAGCTTTGTTTTCCTTTTTCGTGCGAAATAAATGGCCAGTTGGTTTAAGATGGCCTTGCGGCCGATAAAGTACGGACTAGAATCTTTTACAGCCCGATAAGAATTGCTGTTTCGATATTCAAGCGAATGAATAAGGGTAGCTGCTTCCTGGGACAAGGATAGGATTCCAGACAGAATTAATAGAAGGACCAAAATCACGACGTATTTACTCGGGAACCAGCCGGTGAGATAGGAGGGAAACCGATGTTCGGGGTATCCATTTGCTATGAAATCAATTATTGTTAATGAACCAATGAGAAAATAAATAATATCATATTTATCGCTATAGTTACCTTTCGGCACCATTTTAAGCAGCTCTTTCGCGTATGCAGCCGCCACTATCGCTGCGTATGGCTGCCACAGCTTGCTTTTGTGACTATCACAGTAGTCGCATATTCCTCGAATTACTAGGCACGGCAAGTGGTTCATCACACCTGCAGCTTCCATCTCGAAGCAGATACAACCGGTCTCAGCGCTAATTATATTCCTTGTGACAGCATCTTTTATAACCTGGTCTCCAGATGCTATAAGGCCGCAATGGATGCGCGGATAAATGTGCTCTCTTTTTGGGCGTTTGATTTGCTGGGAGGGATGACATTCAGCACAAGTGGCACCGTTTTGGCTTGCATGAGTAGTAGTATGGCTATAGCTTCCCAAGAAGAGTTGGTCCGCCTCTTGCCCTGGATAGTCATACATGCCATGGTTTCTTTGGGTGGCTTTCTGAACTATAGCCAATATTCGCTCCCCAAGTTCCACTGGGTTGACTGCTTGAAGGTGAGATAAAGCGCTAAGAAGGATTGAGGGAGGCCCATCTAATGAAACGGTACGCAGAAAACGCCCCTTTTCTAGAGCCTTTCCGAAGTCATGCTGAATAACACCATTAGACCCGTTTCCTGGCTGGCTCACAACTACATCGCCCAGACGAATATCGTTCAGGGGAGTAGGAGCGGCCCCTCCAATTCCAACTAGCAACCCGAACTTAAGTGCTGGGAAACTACTGCGCATATGAGTTGCAAGGGCAGCAGCAGAAGCTATCCCATACCGCCCACGTGGAAGGCATCCTATAACCACGTTATGCTCACCAATGTGACCAAATTCGTAGACCGCGCTGTCCATTTTAGGTATCGAAAGTTTCGGGTGTATTCCGTCCAGAATAGCTAGTGCAGCAGCCTTTTCAGTAGAGAGTGGACAGATCAAACCAATCGTGTAATCATCCACCGTCATGCCCATTGTTATGCGTTAGCGTTCCGCCTGGAAAGATGTTCTTTTCTCAGACGGTCTTCAAGAAGAGGGAATAGTATCATCAGTTGGAGGTTCCAATATAATCCCTATAGTTGAACGAGAGTCGACTACAATCCTTAGATTATCCATAATATATATAGCCCAGAGGGGAAACTGTAGATTCCCAATTAGTGATCGGACATCAAGTAAGCTAAGCCAATGATCGATTAAGAATTTAACAAAACGCTGAGAACATTAATAAAGAGGAGCGGCTGGCCAGTACCTTACAGTGCTGCTACGCTAGAACGTGCATGGCATTTTGCGTACAAGAACGACGGTACCGCGATAGCAATAGATGAAAAGAGAAATTGGATAGACGGGGTTAGATACCAGCCATTAATTGCAACTTAGTAGTCACGATAGTAGAGCCTACGTATAAGGTTGACAGTTGACGGCGAAGGAAGCCGAAATCTTGGAAATGCGGGGTTGGTAAATTCGACCCAACAGAAAATGTGCATAATATTCAGCCTCGCCTCGTCTCGCCATCCAGAAGCGCAATGTGCTCATATATAGCTTAACATGAACCAAGTCCGGTTACATGTATACGAGGCGCAGTCGGCTAGTCGTCAGCATGACTATCTCCTTCAACTACAGTAGTAAATCTATGAATCCAATGAAGATAGACTTTTTTCGTCCCTATAGACAATACACATTTGGCTTCGCTCTTTCCTTAGTTCTTAGCCTCACCCTCAAAAAGTACTAGATTCGGGGTTATAGCACTAGCTACTCCACAGTGCTGACATCGGCCGCCGCGCCGAGGCCAAACATGTGCTATAACAACTACAAGAAAAAGTATATAATCTATAGATCTAGCGCGCACACTCACAGATCTATGGATTTTGAGTAGCAATGATTTTCTAAGTAGCTTGCTGTATGCCAACCCTTTCCATATATTCATCCAATCTTTGCCTCACCTCTACCCCGTTCCATAGCTCAATTCCATTGCCATGCGAGAGTACAGGCATACCAATCTGCTCGATGGCAAATGAGGCAGCGACGGTGGCATATGCAGCAGCGAGAACGACATCTCCGGTCCTCACCATACCGATTGCTAAACCGCCAATCTAGAATATTCGTCAGCGTCTAACCCTCCCTTACGATAGGTTTACAGACTGATAGACGTACGAAACAATTCCCCCCTCCTGTGGGATCGACCACTTGTGCACTGTGGTTCTCATCAAAGTACGCCGGTAACCATTTCCTACCATCCTTATATCTGATATAGCAGCCTTCCTTCCCTGCTCTAACAATGATAGGGCCATCGCCTTTCGATCCAATCCCAGAGAGATACCACTTCTCGCTATTGATTTCAATGGACTCCCGCTTCTCTGCTTCGGATTCGGACAGTCTGTAAAAGGCCCCGAGTTCTGCAGCATTGGGAGAAACGATGGATACAACCTTTAATACTTCAAGGCAAGTTGGGAGCCGCGACGGCGTGCAGAAATCCGGGACGGGCTCCCAGATCAAGACTGGTTCCTTGGAGTTACTTCTCAACGAAGAAAGCGAATTGACGATATCATTGCACCGATCGGGCGAACATATTAAATGAAATGATAAGGAATTTATCAAAGAGGTATTGGTAAAGTCATCCGGTGTCAGCCGCAATTTCGGCGTTAGATACTTGAAGGATCGGAAATCAGCAGGGCCATATGAGTTCCATCCTAAAGACGGATTCAACCGTACGTTAACTAACCCTTGGAATATATATGGAGATATATGGGGTGTATATATAAGTATCAATGCTTACCTCTTGTGGTTTTCCGCTCCGGTGTTTCTCGCAGGATTAGACTAGTGTCCCACCGCTCAAGTTCGTGCTTAATCTCGTCAGGGAAGTCATTACCAGCATCGACAATCCAGCCAAGGGTTTTGGACAGTTCAGGTGGTGAGAAGAGACGAGCACCGATTATGCCAAATGTACCAGCGCCACCAATAATATCATCCACCATCTTTCCGGAGGCAGGGAAATGTATCTGGTCAATAATGAACATCCCGAATGTCACGAAGTGGATTTGAGGCTCAGAGGTACTGGTACCCGTCATTGTGAAAAAATGCTGGGTTAGCTGCAACCATATGATTTGTAGCGTAGAGCAATCGGAACCAGTCCGGCTTTCAAAGTCGAACCCAAAGTTAAGGGTGATATCAAAGGACCTGGCCTGGCCATGTCACGAGACTAAACGTTATCTAGCATAGCACAAAGAAATCTGCGACACATTTTTTGGGCGAGGTATTTTTTGTGTTGTGAGCAGCGTCGATGTGTTGGTAACCAACCCGCCTGGCGATAGCAACAGAGCGGCAGGTGTTTATGTGTACACAAAGATGCGGCATAGCGACAAAGACGCAGACAGAAAGCCCGTAACAGCATCGTCCCAACCTCCAACTCCCTCCTCATCGCCATCGACGCTTCCCATCTTCACGACTTCAATCTACAGTTACCGAAACCTCTCTTTCCCGCTATCAACTGACTGATCTCGAAGTTCCGACTAGTCCTAGTTAGCTAGGTGCAGCTTCTTTTCCCCAGAGGAGCGGTGGTATGTTTCAGGAATGGTGTTTATATCATTTTATCGCACATTGCATTGACCCTGGCCTCGCTTTAGCCCGCATACCTTTGCATCACTCCATCCAATCGACTTGCACCTTAATTTTACCTCCTCTGCTCCTCATCGACATCATCTCCCTATCCCGCCGTCCCTGATTTCTCCCTTCAGACACCGAAAACCCATCCTTAGGACCGCGAAACTCGACCACGACAGTCGCCCCGACTTCCCACTGCTTATCACGTAGTGGTAGCAGCTGATATCAGTCATCATGGGTGAAAACCTCGGCGAGGATGAAGCGAATACGCTTCTGACTCTCATCCGCTCCAACAGAGGTACGCGACCAACCGGACCTCGGACCAGCCTTCGATTGAAACCTTTTTACTGATTCCATTCTCGGGTGACCCCTTATAGACGACGCTCTCAAAGTCGACCATCTCGTCCAGGCGAAGCAAAAGATTAAGCACTATGGCATCGATCCAAATGCCACTGAAAACACCTTTGCCGCCGTTCGCATCGGCATGTCCCAGGCTTCCAATATGACTTTATTCCAGCACTCTCTGAGCTGTCTCGGCTACCTCGTCAAGCGGTGTCGGGCAAATGATGCCACGCTTTTGAAACGCTTGTCGATCGACATTCTCCCACTTCTCTTAGACAAGATGGGTGACGCAAAGGATCGCATTCGGGAAATGGCACTTTCTCCTGTTGTTGACATCTGGACCGTCGCACCCGTTGAGACGGAGAGAATCATCCGTGAGACAGGCCTCACCAGCAAGAACGCTAGACTTAAGGAGTCCAGTTTAGAATGGTTAGCTAGAGTACATGCCTTGTATGGCGGGCAACTCTCAATCAAACCCTATACCAGTTTGCTGGTCAGGTTACTCGAAGATGCCAGTGACGGAGTAAGAGAGAAGGCTAAACTTGTTGTCGTGGATTTATTCAAGTGAGTTGGCTCCTAAAACGTGCGAGGCACGGTTTCGCCGGCGGTATCACGTTGTCTGAATCTGGAACTGATTTCCGTGACTTAGGTCCGCCTCGGGTCCAGCAAAAGCCGATTTACAGAAATCAATCACCGAGCACCAAGTCCGTAAGACTATTGCAACATATATCATCGAAAACATCAGCGGACCCGACATGCGAAGTTCTGCTAAGACCGAGAAGGAAAACCCGAAAGATGAGAAATCAACACGGCCAGGCGCCAAAAGCACCTTCTTGGACTCCATCACAGGTGTTGGTATGGATGAGATGAAGCCAGCGTACGCCAACACCGGTCGGGAGCTTGAGAACGAGCTCAATGGCATGTTGGGGGATCTCTCAGGCAAAGAAACGGAACAAAACTGGGCGGCACGAGAGCGGCACGTAACACGAATTAGGGAACTTCTTCGAGGGAATGCTCCTATCGACCACCCTGCCATATTTTCGGCGGGCATGAAAACACTATGTGATGGCCTTGTCAACGTCGTCAAATCACTCCGAACAACGGTCTCGACGAAGGGTTGCCAATGTGTCAAGGACTTATTCTTGGTTCTAGGGCACGGCATGGACCCAACTATCGACATAATTCTCCCAACTATGATCAAGCTCTGTGGTGGCACAAAAAAGATAACCGCCGAGGCTGCAAATGTCACATGCACCGTGATATTCGCAAAGACATCTTACAACGCTAGAATTCCAAATTACCTGTATGGCGCTTGTACAGACAAGAATATCCAGCCCCGACTATACGCAACCTCGTGGTTTAGAGCCTTAATTGAAGCTCATGCGCACGAAAAATATATACTTGACCACGGAGATGGCATCAAAAAGCTCGAGGATGGTCTGAAGAAGGTCCTTGTAGACTCGAACCCGACTGTGCGAGAGAGCGGGCGGGCGGCCTTCTGGGTCTATTTTGATCTCTTCCCCGATCGCGCAACTGTGTAAGTTTTCACCTCCTTGCATTCTTTCTTCGAAGACCGCTAACACGGGATATAGCATTTTGGAAGCCCAAGATCCGAACACGCGCAAGTTGCTCGACAAGGACAATCCAAATGGCAGCGTCGGTGCAAGTACTAGTGCTGGACCTTCGTCCCGACCGGGAACTACTCGCGCTACTACATCGGCGACAACTCGGCCCTCGATCAAGGAGCAGATTGCTGCGCGTCGCAAGGAGGCCGCCGCTGCCGCCCAAGCCCCAAAGCAACCGCCAAAGCTTGAGCCTGCTCATTCTTTTTCTGGGCCCCTTAGCGCCGGCTCATCCTCGTCCGCACAAACTGCACCAGAAAAGTCCGGTATATCTTCCGCTCCCGTCCGTCCTGGTCGTCCCATGCGGCCTAAATCCCAACTCTCAATTCGCGTTGACGAAGCAAAGAGACCAGCATCATCAAGTAGTAATGGAGATTCTGCTAATGCTATCGAAAGAACGCTTGAAAGAATGAACGGCAATCGAGCAATGAGTCCTTCCTCGTCGGCCCGGTCAGGCTTCTCGCCTTCTACCTCGAGTTATAAGAAATCATCCACTACCTCACCACCTGGCTCAACAAGAGCCGTTCGAACAACTGTTCGAGCAAGCCCTCTCAGTCATCGAAAATTAACGATTTTAGAACAACTAGCCCATGCAGACCATAAAGTTCGTTTAGAGGGCATTGTCGTTTTGGGTTGTGCACTTGCCGGCCGGACCCCCCCAAACTATGACAAAAGGCCGCCCGTACCCCCTACCGATCAACTTGCACCGGCCCTTCAGAAACTTTTGAGCGATCCTCATACGGAAGTCGTTGAGAGCGTGCTTGCGCCAGAAGTCCTTCCCGAGCTCGTCAAATTCGTTAGCTATGATCAAATAGTCCCACGTGTCTTGCTTCTTAACGAAGTGGACGAAACAGAACACCCACGGCCGTACCCTATCAAAAGCCTTGCATCACTCAAAGAACTTCTGACACCCGCTGAATCCGCAGAACTTTTGTTCAAGGTCATCACCAGTATGGGCTCGGGTGCCGCCATGTCCCGAAAGATGCTCCCCGGAGCACTATCCTTCACTTCAGTCCAGAGGAGACGCATTTTGCATGGTGCCCTTGAATGGATGAGCGCCCTCGTCGGTGGGGACAAGGTCACACCTAACGAATATTTGGACCAACCAGACACCTACAAGCTTCTTATTAATAGGCTAGTCCCAATGGTCCCATCAACGAAGCAACCAAACTTTACTCCTCTAGCAAACATCCTCAAAAATATTCAGATGAGGAACCCCACTATCTTTGATCGTATCCTCGCGACCTTTGACCCGGCTATCCAACGAGATTTGAAGAAGGCTTGGGGAATGAAGGACGAGAGCGAAGGTGCCCCGAAGATCGAAGAAGAGGTTGCTCGTGTTGAAAAGGTCCTGGGGATAATGCCTTCCGTTAACGAAATGCCCCCTCCACCTCGGCCTAATCGTGGGGTTGAAATCCCAGACGTAACGCACAAAACCGATTTCATGACCGAGGATGAAGAATTGACCATGATTAATCCAATGAGCGCCCTCGCCAACTTGAATATCATCCCATCCGCCACAACCACAGCTACACCCGCAGCCACTGAAACCAGAACCTCGTCAAGTGGAAGCCTCGATATCCCGGACTTCTTAGGAACAGCGAAGAAGAGCACGACAAATGGGGTTGGTTCTACAAGCACTAGAGATAAAGACTTGATTCAAGTTTACCAAGACCCTACACCATCAAAATCAGACCTCAGCATAACAAAATCTCCGGAGCCGCTTGCCAACATTACGAATAGTGTGCGTCCGAGACAGAAGAGTATGGCATCCGATGTTCAATTTAAGGAAGTTACAAAAGTGGCTAACAATACACCCTTAGACTTCGGAGCTTCCACCACAGCTGGTAAAACCCCTGAGCAGCAGCTTCAGAGCCTCCAAAACTATCTACGAAAGTTGAAGGACGGGGATATTGATTCCCACGGGCTCCGAAGATTGTGTGCCATTGTCAGAGATAACCCGGCGAAGAGGGAGCAGCAAGAAAATAAAGATGCAGTTGATTTTTGGGCTGGCGGACAAACGTTCGAAGAAATGCTCGACTCTCTTCTCGATTTCTTGGCCGAGCCATTTGCCGGAGGCACCACCAAAACCGCGGAAGAACTCGCCGATGTGCGTGCCCAGGGGGTCCAGCTACTCCGGCTTTTGATGAATAAGGCCACGCCATACTTTACAGGACGAGAACACAGTGTGTTCCCAGTTGCATTCAAATTGCGAGGGGAGTACGCAACCCAAAGCCCTGTCAGCACCAATATTGATGATATGGTTGAGGATTATGTGAAGAGTGTCGCGGATTCGGGAGTGGCTTTGCCTACCATCACCGGTTTTCTGATGATGACAACACCGGATGCCGGTGCTGGAACTGAAGGAGGTGGAAAGAAAAAGGGAGGAGCCAATGTTCTCGCCTTGAAGACTTTGGCAGCATTTATTAAGGATAGTGATGAGGAAGATCTCGAAAGCCAGTGGGACACTATTGGGGCAATTGCAAAGAGGTATATGGAAGACGAAGACCCGGAGGTCAGGAGGGCTGTTGTTACGGTTTGCGTCGATATGAGAAAGAGGTTCGTCAATAAGGGAGGAGTCGAAGAAGGAGAGGCTAGACTGTGGAAAGACTGTTTGGCAGGGTTGACAGAAGGTCAAAGGAACCTTCTGACTTACTACTTCGCGAGGAATAGTTAAAGAGATGGCTTTAAAGCAGACGGTTGTGAGGGGTAGATGTTGTAGAGGCCTTAACATGTTTGGTATTGGTCGGCCTTTTAACATCGATGGGAGAGAATACGAAGATATGATACGGACGAGGTACGGTACGGGCCTCCGAAGCAACCCGTGTAAAATGACGATGTTCACAAAAGCTTGGGCCCCTTCTTACTACCTGCGTCTCTTTATTGGATCCAGCTCTTTGTTTTTTACTATTCTACTTGGGTATTCTTGGGTTTTTTTTTACTGTTTTTGTTTTCGTTCCCTATTTGGATGCTTGTATAACAGCAACAACCCTTCGGACATAGCATGCATGAAGGAGGAGTGAGTGGTCTGGGGATTTCGATTTTTATTTTCTTCTTTGCCTGACTTTTATTGCCGTAGGGGCTCGTGACAGAGTACGGGAGCCTTTGGCTTACGAAGTCCCCTCTGTTGTTTTTTTTTCGGATAGCGAATACTACTTTTTAATTGATTGGGAATCATATTTACGAAGTTGACTGGCTGAATCATACGTACACATCATGAGCCCTAGGGTGAAACTTTAGATACTATAATCTAGACAAGTACAAGAGATGTGTTAGAGATAGCATGTATGATGTATCGCCGCCCAAACAAGTAGAATGCATATTATAACTAAACTACCGAAACGAAAGTGTCGATTGTGCGACAACGACGAACCCACGTAACGCCTTTAAGCACCCCACATGCACCTAGAATGCCGACGCTCCATCCCCGTATCTAATGCTAACCTCACAATTGGGAAAGTAGAAGATAATTTACACGTTAAAAAAAGTGCCTCTCGGATTCATCAACGCCTCTGACGTTAATTCGCCATTTCTTTCGGATCCGCTTGTACAAGTCTTCCAACTTTGAGACCTAGCCGTGCGTCTCCCTCTGGTTCTGTAGATACTAGGACCTCGCCGTGACCGGTGGAGGCTGTTATTATTCTTGAACCTTCGGGCCCTTCAGCGATGACCGCATTTGGAGGTTCCTCCGTCGAATTTTCTGACTCAACACGCACGGGTATGCTTGCTTGCTTTGGTGTACTCTCCCCTTCGGCTGCTTGAGGAGGTGGGGTAGTAGTGATCGTCGGTATACTCGAATCCGATAGTTGGGTTCTATGGCCGGATTGCTGGCCACCTGCTGTATCTTGTCCAATTTCTACTGGTGGCACCGTTTGTTGGCCCGTGATATTCATCGGCTCATGATTCGCCGTCGTACTAGTCGAAGAATCACTAGTAGTCCAATTGGCCGTCGAAGGCGAAGATATCGAATCTTCTCCTCGCACAATAGATCTATTCGTTCCAGCTGTACTCGTCGAACCAGCTTTCGCAGCCGTAACGGACACAGAATCGCTGGGTCTCAAGGACTCCGCATCCGTTTCTGACTCATCACCATCACCTCTATACTCCTTTTCCGCATCCTCTTTATCCTTCATCACCAAATTCTCAACGCTGTTCGTCAAACTAGAGGGTTTCGAAACGGAATTGACAGTTGAATCGTCGTCCATATTCGCAGGTCGAAGCCCCAGGTCCCGGTTACTCAACGGATCCATCTGTGTGGTTTCTCCACGGTTTTCAGAGGCCTTGTGGGTTCCTTCGACCGGCTCTCCAGGACCTGGTTCTCCGATTGTGTGCGATTCGAGGTCTTCGACTACCTTCCATACTATTTGAACTTTGTCGAAGATGCGAATGCCCTTTTTGAGGGTCCCTTTTAGGCCGTCCATTTTATCCCATTCTTGGGTGAAGACACCGGAGGTGATGTCTGCGCCGCCGCCTTCGAAGTAGCAGTTCCACCAGCAGTGCGCTAGAGCGGAGACCTATTCGCGAAATTCACCATTAGTGCGTCTTCATGTGATGTTGGGTGTATATTAGGGTGCATACAAAAGTCCACCCAGCAGCAGCCCTAGTCCTCTTCTCAAGGTCAATACAGACGTCATTCGTCGGCAGCACAACTCGTTTCTTCGGTTTATAGATCACCATCTGACTATTTTTCTCCGCATCCGCATCAACCAGCACCTTCTCGCTCTTTGTAAAGCTGTGGAAGTTCTTGATCGTCTTTCCTTCATCTACGTATCCCAAGATAGCAATTTTCACATTCTCACGCAGACCCCAGATGTGTACTTCTGCAATTTCTACCGAGCGTTCGACGTATATTTTCGAATAGTCGGATACCCATCTTGAAACGTAGTCGACGTAGCGAAGTTGCGAGGGGATGGATACTCCAGCACCGAATTGCGGACGCATACGCTTCTTTGTAAAGCGTTCCAAAGCATCAGCTTTAGACCACCCTTCCTCAGATATTAGATAGGAACATGTAACAGTTCCCGTACGTCCCTTGCCAGCTTTACAATGTACCACTGCGACCTTTTTAGGTGATTGTTTGAGGTGATTACGCATCGATGCCATGATGTTTGGGATCAATGCGAACGGTGGAGGATGGTGGTCTGGCCATGGGGAATGGAAGACACGGTTATAAAATGCAGAGTCATCGTATCCTGTTCCTTCGGCACGGAACTCCCAGACTGCCCAGTCGGAAGCGTGTTCTTTGTCGAGGAATTCGACGACTTTGTGGAGGGGGTTGCGGTAGTAGAGTTTTGGGCCGGAGGCGGCGGGCATGGACATTGCGATTACTGGAGTAGAGAAACATCGAGGAGTTAGTATACCAGTATGGAAGTATGGCAAGGGGTATGCGACTTTGGTACGAACTGTTATCAGTGACATAGACGAGGTCGAGACCGGTCTCGGGGTGTTTTACTCGAGGACCGGCGACGATTTGGCGGAGTATTTGGGCCTGCGAAAGGGGGGTATCAGTATCGCCTTCGTAGATGACAAGTCGGTCGCACTTACCATGGTTTCAATAATATATTTGAAGGCCCGGACGACGGCTGTTGTAAGAGTCTGAAGCATCGAGAAAAGAGTGGGTTAGTCCAGCCTTATAAACGTCCCATGAAAGGCGACGAAAGCTGGCGCTGGATAGCGAGCTCGAGGCAGCCACGGGAGGATAGTTTCAAAGGGCTTACGCAGACAATTCCCAAAGATGCACTTTATAAGCATGCACTTCGCCGCAAGCGCATTAACTCCTTCAGACTCGAACCAATGGAAGCTCCAAAACCGAATGAAATGATGGTTGTTGAAAGAACGAGGAAGAAGACGAGGCATTCAACATGAAACTCATATGTTCAGAATGCGGGCGCCGTTCAGCTATGAAAGAAAGCCACCGCCACAGTCAATTCGCCTGCGAGCCGAACCCCTGACGTCACAATAGCGACTGAATGCACCGCCACCACCGCCTCACCAGGAACCCATGGCCATGCCAGAATGCATTCCGAGAGCTGACGTAGCTGATGCGCCTGATAGATCGATAGTGCAATCTCACACGGTCCACCAGACTACTGATAGTGGATTAATCCGATTCGAAGATTCGAGCTAGCCAGGGGGCCTACTTCTTGCAGTAGCACGAGCCGACGATGGCCAACGTTGAACGGGTTTTTGCGGTTTTATACCAGGCAGCTTGCGGCATGTGGACGCGCTGTATTCCGTCGAGTCGGTACAATCTGTATAACAGGCGTGCATGCTAGACGATAAACGGTTTCGACCGGGTGGATCGAGATGAGCTGGGGCTGACCGACAAGAAAACAAAACGTTGCAAACGAGATGCGTATGATAGGATAGAAGGTGCACGTATAAAATGCAGTAAGACCCCGAGCGAAAGCTGAAATCGCGGGCTTTTTTTTCCGTCCTTCTTCTTTCGATACCCTGCAAGCCCTGTACATGTACGTGCATGGTGATATCAGGTGCATGTCAGGTTCAAGGATCGGCCGAATAGCTTGTGAGTGTCTCTATATCTTTCAATGCTTTGCCGTATAACTTCAAATCACCGTCGGTATCGCTAACGAGACGCGCTTCCTTCCTAATCCCAGTCACTTCATTCGCTGAAGCACGATGACCATATCGTCTATCTTCCAACCGCGCCCCGAAAACCCCGACGTCGGGGTGTGGGGGGTTCCAACATCGTCCGTCAATTGGTGTGAATCCGACTACACCATCTCCTTCTACATCGCCGAGTTTTTCAACTCATGCAGCTCACTGTGTATGGTGGCATTCGGCCTTCTCGGCCAATGGTCTCTTTCATACCTTTCCAAAAATGTGAATCGCACGCCAAGACCCAGAAGAAAGGATCCCGAAATCTATGATCCTCTGTTGGAGAATCCGGGCCTTTTGGGCGTGAATAGGGTATGGCTTACTTGGTTCGCATTGCAAATTGTCGGATGGGGGTCTGTGGCTTTCCATGGGAGTCTCCAGTGGTGGTCCCAGGCGTTCGACGAAGTACCAATGGTTTGGACAGCGATATTGCACCTATCGAGTGGCCTCGTGGGGAGATACGATCCGTTTCCTCTGGCTACTGCATCCCAAAATGCACAAGGAGGGTGGGCTAAAACTTATTTGGTTCCTTCTCTCCGTCGCACGAGCAGCGGGGAACCATATATACCCATTATATCGGCTACCTTTCTTATCCATGCGGTAACCTGCAGTCTTTTGGTTACACTATTCCGTGGACCCAGTCAATTCCTCGTCTTTCACATACTCTTTGGTTCCGTGGAACTCGCGGGGTTCTTCCTTACCTACACGATCTCTAAGGAAGCTTCGGATCCTTCTCATCCACGCGGCGTTGGGTACATCAAAGACTGCCATTCAGAAGCAGTATTCAAATCTCTACAGCAAAGACACATGAAAGACGTTGGAACACTGCACAGAAGGGGACTTTGGTTTTACGTCACTGCAATCGCAATCTGGAGTACCGATCTCAACTTTTGCGACTTCGTTAGCAATATACCGATTATATATCCTTGGTTCGGCGCGGAGGGGCTACAATGGATGGAAACTACATTTAATCCTCAGGGACACGCTTGGTGGCATCTTTTCGTTAGTATTGGGTTTTATCACTTAGGTATTTTGGTTACGTATGACCGCATGTTGGCAGCATATAGAACTTTCTGGGGAGGAGTAGAAAGAGGCGAGCCCGGTTGTTTAGACTTACTCAACGAGGACAGAGTCAAAGGAAGATTAGTAGCGCAGAAGGGAGATATTCCTGTCATTGAGTGGATCGGTGGTTGGGTACCCGTGGTGGCAATGTGGAGAGAGCACAGGAGAACTTGAAAAGACTTCATTACAAGTATAATATCGTACACAAGCAGTTGCAAAGTAACCAAACCTCCTACAAATATCAAGTTTCACAACAATTCAATCCATCTTCCTCATAAGGCTAAATAGTACCAAACGACTGTCATGTATCCTAACTAGTCTCCCCGACTCCCCAACAAAAAAAAATTGATATCACCCACCGCGAACTCGATCAATATGTCGGTGCACCCGCTGTCCCGCCCAACCGGTTAGCACCCGCTGCCCTCACAGACATCGCATTCAAAGACATCAACCTACTATTCCTCGCCCAATCCAACCAACTCCCCTCATAACTCGCCACATTCTCATACCCCGCCGACTTTGCAATTCTCGCTGCCGAGTTACTCCGGATCCCTGCCTTACAACTGAACACTAATTCCGTATCCTCCGATGGCTTTTGGAATCCGAATCTATCTTCGAACGAATCCGGCGAGAGGAACCAAGCGTCCGGAGCGGTTGTGAAGGGGATGTTAATGCTGTTAGGGATGACTCCGGACTTGTTGAGTTCATTTGGTTCTCGGACGTCTGTAAATGGAATATTAGACATGCGATTACTTTTAGAAGTAGATAAGAAGGCTACATACCGACAATTATACGCTTAGGGTCAGGGTTATCAGAAAGCTTCTTAACCTGATATTCCATTCTATGTTAGTAACCATATCATAACGCTAAAATACTAACGTTTATGACGTACCTCTTCAAACGTAACAACCTTCAAAGGTTCAACCTCATCCGCCTTCTTGATATACGTCCGAACACCCAGAGGTTTCGATATATTCCGTACAACCGGGGCAGCATTAACACGGACCGGCGGTCTATATACCGACAATTGCCGGCGAGTGGTACAGGTGCATAACCGTAGAGCAGTCGACTGCGACGGCCTCGAGGCAACAATGAGAGAGCGAGAGAGTGGTGAACGGATTGGAAGCATGGTTTGAGGCTATAGTGTGTATTCTGGTTAAATCTGGGGTATGCCGATAATGGGTTCTAAGAGAAATGGGATCGTGAGCTTCCTTTTATGCTATTCCCTCGAGCTTTGAGGGGGTTAGTAACAAGTGCGGACAAAACGCAGCTGAGGGAAAGGGTACTTTGTGTGTGTGAAATCAAAGTCATTGAAGCGACAACGCAGTACCTGACAGGATATAACAATGCTTGGCTATGACCGTGCAGTTGGAACAGTTCCGCAGAGAAGCGGAGAGGAACCACGCGGCGAAGCCTCGAAATTCCAGACGCCACGCCACCGGTGCGCCCGGGGGGGCTAATTGCCATTTCTGCTTGCCAGGTAACAGGTAGGGGTCCTTTTTGCTGGAACGAATATTTTTAGGTAACTTCACCGAATGACTGTTATGAAAGCCTCGAAGTTTCCGGCTTGTATCGGGCATTTCACTAGCAATTGATTGCTTCACGCGCGGAGCATATACCACAGTTGAACACTGACAACTAAGCAGTTGTAGCTAAAATGGATTAATGACGTCGAGAACGCCTGACGCGGACATTGTCAAGACTAAGAAATCTGAACTATCCCGCGTGCTGTTATAGGTGTCGCGAAATTGTGGATTCCAAACCACTTCTGCTCTTCCATTTTGCGTATAGGTTATACGTTATTCGAGAATGACGAACAATAACTCTCTGGGGGAGCCGACAATCACGGTTGCAATGACCGAGCCATTATAGTATTATTCGCTATGATCATCGACTCCATACAGGCCGTAAAATTACGTCGCGTCCCGCTGAACGAGTCACAGTCAAATCGTCGAAAGGAAAAAAAAATTATACATAGAAAAAGGGTCTTTGAACACAAAAAGTGCAAATATGTACATTACAATATACAAGAATAGTCGAGGCACTATTTCATGGCAGCAGTAGATACTCTTGGGCGTATACCGCCGTGTTATGCAGACAAATGTACAAGTTTCAGCACAGCCTGCAGTGAACTGCCTGTAACCATCTCTCCATCCCTCCTCTGGTTCGGTGGTATCCCCCTTACGACACGATATCCCCAACATCAATCACCGCCGGTGCAAATGGCATTGTGGGGTTCCCGTCCGTCTTACTCGGCAAATCTGCCCCAGAAACAGGACTATACAGGTACCACCCCTTCAAAGCACTAATGGCCGCCTTGATCTTGGCCTCCGGCAAGCTGCTCCCCTGTCCTTCACCCAGCTTTTCCTCCCCAGAGTAAACTCCAACAATAAACACAGGATGTCTCGAGTACCGACCGGTTTCCTTCTCCAATCTGGCAATCGGCTGTTGGAATCCTTCTCTCACGCATAGCCTTGACAATTCTCTCGTCGGTTGTTCAAACTGGAAGAGTTTGTCGATATCCAATTTTCGGCTAAGAATATGGGCATGCACGAATTGTTTTGTAAACGGTAGGCCACCGCTGTGCAAGTATACTCCGGCAACCGTAGCTCTTACAAAGTTCGACATGGCGAGGTCAAGGGTCGTAGCATCCTGCCCCGGTCGCTGAGATTCCCTAGCTTCCCTCATCTCTGGGCTTTCGGCTAAGAGTGCGGCATCAACGGATGGGTTGTTTTCGAAATTCGGTACCATCCTATTTCTCTTACGCGGGATGTTGAAACCGACACCACCCTGGATCTTGTATAACGGTGTTCCTGGCGCTACTCTGTTGAACTGAAGTAATCCTGGATCGACTGTTTCGCCCGGTGCGAAAGCCGCTTCAACACCCCATTCTTTACCGACCGCAGCGAGAGCTTTACCACCGATATAACCATCCATTGCCGCTTTTAGGATTTCGTAGGGTAGACGGGGGTAGTGAACCATCAAGTACTCTGAGGTATAGTATCCGAGCAAGACGTTTCCGACGTTGGAAAGGCCATCATTGTTGAGATGGTGTCCGGGTTCCGCAGTAGGGTCTATTAATGCCCTACCGAGAGTCGTGAGAGGGTACTTGTTAGGTAGGCCGAGACGACCATGGAGAGCAGCAAGCTTCGCTGACTGTGTCGGCAGGAGTTTAGGGACAACGGCAAGAGACGATGTCGTGGAGAACGGACGTATGGCCCTCGGCTTTGATAATGGACGGATGGTGGGTATCGATGAAGGACGGGTAGGAGAAGCGAGAGAAGCCGATTGCGAGGACGAAGAGGATGAAGAGGAGGACGAAGATGTGGAGAAAGATGAAGACAGAAGGTCGTTAAGGCGGATTGGGTTGCCGCAGACACATCGTCGAGGGACGGTGAGGGAGTCCCATGTCGACCTTGAGACTCTTCTCATCGATGTATGTAAGGAAGCTCCAACGGATAGAATAACAGGTCGGAATTATAAGAATAGATACAAAAGGAGCCCGTCTTTGTCCCCTTCGCCGACGACTACCTTGACCTTCCTATAAACATACCAATTGATTAGTATATAGATCCTCGTATCGATTAGTCTTGCAGCATCCCACCTTGACAGTATATATGTGAAGGCAGTTTCATCCGTCAAATGCAATCACGATTGGACACAAAAGGTACTCGTCAGTTCATCAGGCGACCAGCGACAGAAAAGGAGAGTCGTGAGGAGCCGGAGCTGGTCGACGGAGCCGGATTACAATTCGATGAGGTTGAAGTTTGAGGTTGAAGTTCAGAGCCCGCAATTTTGTGTCGAGTGCCCGCCCAAGCAATTTTTTTTCGCTGCCAAAATTCAACACTGCGCTTTTCCTCTTCCGTCAAGTTATCCCTGCACACGACACCAAAGGGAAAAGAAACAGCAGGAACAGCCGACTTTAGACGCCTGAACACCCGCGCTATTGGTCAAAGGAGACCTCCGATTGGTGCTTTTGTCCGTTGTCTGCAATTGATGTCAACCGTTCAGGCCTCACCAACATCCACATAACGTCCATTCCTACTTAAACACCACCACCCAGAAATCTCCTCACAATGGTACTCCCGAGATTCGTCGTCCAAAAACCTCCGATACACCATTGCTAACCGTGCGATTTAGGGCGGCGGCGGCAAAATCCCCTACCCAAAACACGTCTGGACCCCGTCCGGAGGCTGGTACGCTCAGCCGAAGAACTGGCGAACAAATACTCTTACAATGGGAGCCCTTCTCGTCGGCATAAGCGTCATGACGCTGCACTTGAGTGCGAATATCGAACACCGGGAGTCTATGCCCGAGAAAGGGAGGTTCTTTCCGAGTCGTTGGGTAAGTTTCGGCGTCTGGTTCGAGCACCGTGGGGTCAAATGGCGGCTAATTGCATGCATGAATTTATAGTGGTCGAGAGAGATAAGGCAGTACGAAGCAAGTCAGAAGGCAAAGGAATCATCGTAAACGGATCCAGGACATCAGACAATGAGCCGCTTAGTTGTACAGAGAGGCGATCCTTGCAATGCTATCCAACCGACCTCGAGAGAAGTTCGGATGGCATTGCCAGGGTTCTGCCCAGGGAAGACTATCTAGTCACGCGATACGTGTATATATTCGTACATGAAAATCAATATTTCATTCACCCAGCAGCAGCAAGGGCGTCAGCAGGTGTAAATCCGGTACCAAGCGACCCCAGGGAAAGGATTGACTGGCAGAACCATACTATCTGTTGCTATAAATTCTTGCAATGTATACCTATAGTACATTTCAACGATAACGCCCTCGAACTCCAACTCTCCAAAAATGCTAGTTCAAATTTGTCGAAGCATCAGTAGTAACCAATATATATTCATCCAATCGGCTGCGATTATAGTTCCCCCCTCTCAACCGCCTTATTGATCGCCTTCCACTCTTCATCCTCCCTCTTCTTACTCAGCGTAAACCTCACACTGCCATGCAAACTGCGGTCAATCAATTGCTGCCCCTTAGCCCCACCTCGGATCTTGTCTCCAGCAGTAACCACGATCTCCTCCTCTCCATCTTTCTCTCGTCCTCTTTCACGGTCGGTCCTTCCGTTCAGACTTCCATTAGAATCACTGTACGGAGTCCCATATCCGTAATTCCCGGGGGTAACCGGACTCGCCGGCGGTAATCCGCCACCAATATTATTGTTGTTCGGCGGGATTCCCTCATTCTTAGCCTCTCGATTCAACTCAATCCTAACCCGTATAAGCGCATCCGCCCCATGTCTCGGCCCAACAAACGTGTGATGCAGGTGATCCGTGTAGAGATCCAAAATATCATGACAAGTCTCTAACACTGCTGCAAAGTTTGACTTCCATTTGTCGTAAACGATCTGTATAGCTGGTCCTGTCGATGGAGCGAAGTTTCCCGGCGACATCGTAGTAGATGGATCAATCGGCGAGTTTGTGGCCGAGGACGGTGTGGTAGTGTTTAGCTGAGTAACCCCGAGCCGAGTCCCACGCAGTCTTGCAGCGAGGATTAGTGCCGCCAATGCAAGTTCTTGAGGTGTCGCCTTCAAGCACGCTAGTGTTTTATGTGCGTCTATGGCAATCAACCATGCCAGTGCCGTTACAGACTTGGAAATGTTGTAATGCTTCGAGAATTTGATAAGAAAAGGTTGGTGATGACGGGTCCGGAAGTCGAAACTGCAGGCCTCGAGGATTTGCCGTTCGATGCCGATTATACGCCTATGCTGCTCTTCTAGAACCGGAGAGTCGGAGTTTATAGGATCGTCGCCGGAGTATCGGATGTTATAGGCGACAGCTTGGATTTCTAACGACTTTTTGAGAGTATCCTCGAACTTGGATGCGGTAAATAGGGACGCTAGTCCGACATCCTGTTGTTAAACTTTAGCCATGGCATGTCCTCTACCAGTTCCTATAAGATCCGTAGCCTGCTTACAGCAATATTATAGTCGATGTCAGGGTAGTATAACCGTACTCGATGGTACAATGACATCGCCGTGCACCGCGTTCGATTCGGACTAACCAAACCGCATTAGCCATCCCACCCACGAACATCCAGGAAACCACCTTGGAGAGCATACAATCCCAGAACGTCCGACACGGCCCAAATCATATTAAAGACGTGAATGGCAGCTTGCTGGTCACGCGACTGTGTTAACACCCGGTTCGGCTTTAAGTCGGTGATCATCTGTTCGTTCAGGTATGGCCGGGAACGCTGGAGAACCCTTGGCCGAGGTTCCCCGCTTTCATCGTCGCTAGCAGGCGCCATTCTGAAGCCTCTGGGGCCGGTATTGATTGGGCTCTTGCGGGTTGGGGGGTATACGATATCGAGGAGGACGGTGGTGAAGATACGTTGCAAATGGGCGACAAGCCAAAGAGTGTTGAGATGAGGTTGAATGTCTCAGCGCCGACCTTCGATCATACTCTCAGCTTGTGCGACGTCGAGCGACTACAATCGTAACGCGAATCCGGAATGCTGGTTGTCGCGATCTATCGCCGAAGACGACACGAAAGATGTCTTTGTTTGCACCAGTTAGCGTTCTTGTATTTTATATATGCTTGCTGGGAGAGAGTTCTTACCAACTACTTCATACCCACATCGTGTGCCAGCTCTTAAAGTTAACCCCGTCGATGTCAATAAAGCCTAGCTTTGTACATCCCACCTATTCCTAACCAGACTCAGAGATAAAGATGGTCGCTGCGGCGCGCAAGAATTGAGGCTCTTGATCCTTGAAGGAGACTAGTCCTAAAACGGGGCCATAAAATGCAACATCGACAACGCGGATGGACTCAAACCACCCCACGATAGCCTCGAATCCAGGCGCTTGAGGCAAAGACTTTACGAATGCTAGACATGCACATTTCATAGTTGATTCTTAATCCTAAGAGACCCTATCTAAGTACGCTGCCGTATTTTACTTGTAGAATGCTGCTGAAAAGTCTTTTAAGACGCCAAATTGTATTAATCTAGTTTCTCTTTCTAGAGCAATAAGTAGACAGAGCCTAGAACGCAAAGCACCACCCAATTAGTTGCTGCTACATCGGATGTCATTCCTATACGAATATACATTAAGCCCCATATCTAGATCTCTCCTTTCTTGTTCATCAAGCTTAGCCCGACACCGGACTGCTACTCCTCCGGCCTATGATTACCGCCATCCAAATACATCCGTTCACCCCCCGGAAGATAAGAAACACCTTTTTCTAGATCGCCGCTTGTGCACCTTAGGTCTGGAATCTTGCTCCACTTCTGCAAAACCTTTTCCACACAGGAATCTTCACCCTCGTAAGGCTTCGTGACAACCTGGGCTCGCCATTCCCAGGGCGTATCGGGCCTAAGCGGCCCACTCACAAATTTCCAAAAGAAGTGAAGAATTTGACAGGCGTCCAAATCTACCCGAAAGTCCACATTTCCCATCGGTTCTTGACTTATATCAACTGCATCCAGCCAACCAAAACCCCAGATCACATGTTCTATACCATCCTGCCAAGTTTCGAAGTCGAACCATCTCTTGTTAGTATAGCATGCCGCCCATACCTTTGAAGGAGGCTTCCTTGGATAAAGTGTGTCAATACGATACACAGCGCCATTAGCTCCGGTAATTTCTCGCATACCGCCGCCTTTCCAATTCCAGGGATTTTCCTTCTGGTCATTATCGCAACCGTCTAATATACGGAAGAAATTGTCGAGACATTCATCATCCGTCGGGTATTTATGGTTCCAGATTAAATCAAGCTCAAAAGCCTCTGGACTACCTTCATAAAACAGTTGCCTCCAGCTCCCTTTTGTATTTTCTAACCCCGCCCCAGGTCTCCGAACACAAACTTGATTAATACCCCTAGCCATCAATTCCCGATCGGCGAATTGGTAGGCGTACTGGTAAGTTTCGTTCAACGCGGCGTCTTTACCCGTCACTCGTAATCCATTGCAACTATTTACTCCAGAGTCAGCTGGGCCCGGCGCTGTAAGGGTCACAGTTGATCTATGAAATGTAGTTGGGAATTTCATGGCGGGATTTCCTACGGTCGTCGACCACGAGAGCGGAGGGGCAACCATAGTATGGTTTAACGTCGATGTCCACCCCGGTCCGGTTATGATGATGGGTGCGGTGAGTGATGGCATACTTGTAATTGTCATACTAGTAAGTGACGGAAATTCCGTGCCTAGAGACGACGTAATCGGAAAATCAGCTTGTTGGGTAGTTTTTGCAACATTTCCTGGCGGCGTCATCGGCGGAGGCTTATCTGTTACCGTAGCTAAAGCTCGAACAGATGGTGGTATCAAAGTTGACAACGCTACGGTCTCCCCGGGCTCTAATCCCGTGACAGTGGTCGTAATAGTAGTCGTTGTACCGTTCAACTGGACTACAAGGCCTATAACACCTCCTAGCACAAGGAGCACCTCTGCCGAAATCCATGCCCAAGGTGACCAAACGACCACCCCATTTACGGGGTTTGCGGGTGGACCGTATAGAGGTGGCGGCAGCCCACCCTCCGACATTGTAGAAGTACTTGAATTCGCTGAAGATATTGGACACGCTGAACCCGAAGCCAGCGAAGGTTCGTCACGCTTTCCATTCAAACCATGCCAGTTTGCAAGCCGCTCATCCCTATTCCGGAAAAATAGGTCCCAATCTCTAGGCCCATCCAGAGCGTCTTCCCCACAGTTAATTCCAAGTGCTCCGTTATATATTACCTTAGGTAGTACTCCTGTCTTGAATGTTCGCAAGTCCAATCGCAAATAAGCGTATTCGTACAGGACCCGAACGGCTTGTTTCATTGTCATTCCCATCCCATGGAAATATGCAAGTAATCCAGCAACCTGCGGGGAACCTATCAATTTACGAACCAACGTTAGCCTATGGATTCATTATACTATTACGCCGATAGGAGAAATTGAGGAAAGATTTGATCTCGTAAACCAAATAGATATACCTACAGTATGATGTCCCATAACTTATTTCATACTGGTCCTTAGTCGCGCCATCGGGACTGTGTGAATCCCCGATTGCCCAAATCTTCATCGACGGTGATGTTTGGAACATGTTCTCAAATTTGCTCCTGTCAACGCCTCCCACCGCGATCACGAAATCTTGGAATCCTGCCTTTTCGCTTAAAAGAGCCGGCACACGATCTATTTTTTTCTTCTATATTCAAGCCCATTATGATGGCGACCGTTAGTCCGCCACTCACAAAGTGCATGCTCTACGTGTTAGATGGACTTACCGGGGCCCCATTTCCAGCAGACGCCGTGATTATAACGTCGCCCAAATTCCCCAGCTCACGTATCAAGTGCGTCATAGCATTTTCGGCCCATTCGAGACGCTTGTTCCTCTGTTCATCTTTAGTTTTCGGAGTAGTCCCGGCGATAGTGATACCGAAAGATGCGTTTATAACAACTCCCTTTCCACGATGATTCTTGACGATATCAGCGTAGGTTCGCACAAATGAATCGATAATACTCGGCACCAAGGCAGAATGGGTGCTCTCTAAGTTCATTGACACAACTTTTAGAGTAGCACGGCTAGCAAATGCACCATATCTTCCGACAGCCTTAGCTATGACCTTAGTTCCATGATAGTTAACATCCCGCTTGTATAAATTATCCTTTTGAGGGTATGGACCAGGCCTATAATAAAAAGACATTTGTTGGCATCAAATTAGTATATATTGTAACCATCAAATATCAAAGCGTGGAGAAATTCCAACCTACCATATATAAGAGTCCGATGCTATCCTGTCTCGAATGAGATCAAAATCCTATGATCATGATCAAACGCGAATCCACGCATTCGCACGGTCAGAGTGTCTTCCAATAGCCACATTTGTCAGCGATGGAGTGGGTAAGACTTACTTCGTGGCTAGGATCGAACCCGGAATCTAAAACGTAGACAACAGCTCCCTCCCCCTGGCTTCTGTGGTAGACACATTCACCGTCAAGCAACATTTCTTCACGCTTATCAAAATCCCATAATCTTGATGGTATAGTTGCTGCCTTGAGATCCCAAATGTAGTAATTCTCTCTGATCAGGTCGGGTTCTTCTTCTTCTCTCTTCGTGCGCCTCATGGAGTTGTTACGTCTATTATATTTTTCCGCCCTCGTTCTGCGGCCTCTGGGGCTCGGGTCGTCCTCGATAGTGGTGCTAATGTTGGCGTGTGAGACCGGATTTTCGACATCCGGTTCGACGAGTTCAAGCAGTTGCCGTTTAAACGGCCCCGAGCCATAAGGACCTGCTGCCGGGCGTTTCACTAGATCGCTCGTACTCATGTCTATTCCCTCTTCGAAATATTTGCTCTCCAAATCTTCACGAGTTATGCCCTGATCGATAACTTCTTCAGCGGTTTCCGCCATATAGGCGATCTGTTTTCGAAGCATAATTTATGATATGATTAGACTAATGAGCATACAAATATATATTCCCGCAGAATTACCCCTCGACACCCACTTATTGGTGCTTGGGGGTTGAACATAGGAATATTTATCGAAAGGATCAGCGACTTACCAAAGCGCTGTATTTATGATACACCGTCGCCGCTTCTGACCTCGTCCCCGGAAATTGGATAAACGGAACCCCCAATTCTTTAGTATAAGAAAGGTAGAGATGTTTATCACCAGTATGATAGGTTTTCGCAAGGTCCGATACCTCACTCCAGAGAGTCGCTACGTGTTCGCTCTTCCACATATACACATTTATCGCCAAAACCCAAGCAGTAGGCGATTCGTGATGATTACCTGCGTCTGGCAGAATGCAAACGACCGTGACTAAAAGGAAAAAAATAGAACATAGGGCGTAGGTACATCGCCAGTCCATTGTATACCAGACGATAACTGTTTCGGATTTCTATAGAGATATATAGCATTAACAGTTCAATTCCAAGGAAATATCGGGATATTCAATTATTAGGTTCGTTATATATACTTTATATTGACGGTATCCTCGTCTCAGCCTATAGGACGTGTGCGGTGCTCGTATATATGCCGATTGATAAAGCGTCTATAAATGTATTCAGACATCCGTACTGAGAAGGAAGTAAGAAAGTGGCAGAGGGTTATGGTTGGTTTCCGGAGCTACGAAGCAGAAATTAGAAGACATATTATAGTAGACCGTCCAGTTGGTCAATAGCTACATTATGTAGAAATTCCTCACATCTGTTAAGTTGGAAATGAAAGATTCCGAGCGAAAAAAAACTAGGCAATCACATGTACAGCCACAGTAGGTACTAATTAACGTGTACGAGTGTGATACACCGGCCGTTTCAAGCATATGATCAAAAATTGAGCTACGGAAGATCTGAGTGGTAAATATATGCCGTTCTCAGTGGAATTAGAATTGATTTAAACATCTATAGTAGCCGCCTTGAGTTTAAATTAATTTCACAACTGATACACCTCACCGAATATTCTATTGCAGTCTTCCATTACGTCAAGTTGCTTCCTAGTCCTAAAATAGCCAAATTCCCCCCAGTAGGGAGGCCTAGGTCTACCATGTTAGTATGTTGCTAGGTTGGTTTGGCAGCTCAAACGCTCTTTCGATATCGATTGACGGGCCTGAACACATATACGCATATAGCTGCAGACTACTTCTGATATGTTCGAGCTTATGTTCCAACCGGCTTGAAATCCCAGGCCTATAATTAGGAGGCACCAGTCAAACACCCAACTGGCTAATCTGGGGCTCTAGATCTATCAAATAATCTGTAGATAATAACAACGTGGCCAACAGCTGGCAGGCCAACAATTAAGAAACGTCGAAAGAGCTCGGTATTAATATATAACTAACACTCCGAACCTTCCTATCGCCTAATCAATCAGTTAACTACTTAATATTTGCCTCGTGGCCAGGGTCGAAGTATACTATATTGTTACGTATGACAGGCCTTCAGAGAGACGCGATCACTCGAGTATGTACTCATTCCGAAAGCGGACAGAATGTCTTCATAAAGAGCCTCGTTCGTTCCAAATTGCTTTCATTTGACCTTAGGTAGCATGATCAGGCCCCGGCCACGCTAAAATCAATAACATGACACTCTCGCTCCTTCAGGTTACCAGTCTAGCGCCGGGAATACGCATCCTGTCTCGACGTCTCCAAATCGCAACACAACCGACTCCCAACATTGCAACAATAGTTATCACAGAGGAAACACTCCAACGTTGACAAGTGCAAACATACGAGAGGCAGCTAGGCGGTAATAATTTGCAAAAGTCCAGGACGTATTTCTCAAAATGTCACTTATTAGTCCGAAATTGTGCATTTTTCCAGACTTTTGTACAACTCTTAGTAATTATGGTTAACATGCACACGTTGTCGAAGTTCCCGTCACCAGGGTTAACATGTTATAACGCTACAATATAAAACCTAAGCTAAGTCCGAAATATTTTAATGCCACCGGGTCCGTATCTCATAAAAGTTCGTATCTCCTTCAACTAGACGCATAGTAGTTATCTCACCCTTTTATACAGCCTCCCCATATACTCCGCATGCGCGCAACGATGCGTGGGAGCGCCACTAGCGTCTTCATAAGCCTCCTGATATTTCCGATCGCCTTCTTCTTTCCTGTGCTATGCTCTCCTAAACCAAAGCAAGTCCCGGGCCATGAAAAAGGGCCCGAGTTCATCGGGAGTAACGTCCGACTCTGGTGGTTTGTGCTTAAAAGACAGCATTGGATGGATGATAAACTCATTTTAGATTTAAAAACGCATTTAGAACCATGCGGGAAAGACGGCCAACCCGAATCTCTGGAGGCTTACAAAAGTAAATATCTGGGTACACCTTATATCACTTTAAAAACGGGTATAGAACTGAGCTGCAAGGTGGAAAAAATGGCAGCGATCTTCAAGAAGTTTGAGAGAAAGGTAAGATTTGGCCATCATTACCATGCATATTTATCCCTCTGTTTTAATAATCGATCCTTGTTAAAGAATTCCTTTTCTCCTTGTTGCTTTATTAATATAGTCATATATTTCTGATATAGTTAGCTGGGTGGGGAGAGGTTCCATATAGTGTTGAAGTTCGACGAATACGAGAACATGAAGATGTTGTCTCCGGGGGGCCGAAACCAGCTCCAAAGCCAAACAACGAGAATCAAGGGGAGACGTTGGAAGAAGATAAAATCCGTCCTGGAGAATCAAAAGACGATCCCACTCATAAGAAACCTCTCTGGGTATCTAGTCCAGTATATGCCAGATTCGATGATGGGAACGGGAGCGATCAAACAGAAAAGGGAAACTTGAGTTCGAAGTTAAACCCGCGGAACAAATTCGGTCGATCCGTTCTCACGAGCTTAGAGCACTTTGAGGACATGAAAAAGTTTACCCAACCCCCGGGCACCGATTTCAAAAATCTTGGTAATAGATATTACTATAGCGCCGACCTAGGCCGAGGTGTTACTATTTACCTCATTGATACAGGAGTGTTTATTGACCACCCGGTGAGCCTCCCAACCATATCTCTAAAGTCGTAGTATTAACATATTTAAGAATCCGTGCTCATTTGAGGAAACTTATATATCTGACTCGAGAATCGATGTTAGGGATTTAAAAAGGCCAAAATAAAGGATCGTCTTTTCGCTGGACCGGTATGAACCCTAAGAATTGCTTACGAACCTTTATGAGGAGATCTCAGAAGTAATTCTCCTCACGAAAATATCACGTCTAATAAACGCCATGGGAGTTCATTCCCATTTTATATTACATACAGGATGAATCTTATTGGTATGAGGATGTCCCTGGAACCGGAAACCACGGAACGGCAATGTTCAGTCGAATAGCTAGCTCTCGGAACGGCTTAGCTCCCCAAGCTGATATGGTTATTGTGCAATATTATAACAAGTATCATTATCACACAACAGCGCATATATTCAATGCAATGCTGAAGGCATTCGACCATATCATGTCAAAGAACATTCAGAAAGCCATAATATCCTGTGCTTGGTTTTACGATCAAGTTCAGCCGTCAAATCCGCTTTTTCAGAAGGTGTATGAGCCACCAGTTCAAGCTCTAACGACAAACGCTCTAGTGCAGTGGCTTTCATTAGAGTTCACAAGCTCAATAAAGAAGCGGGGGAACATCCTCATTGTTACTACGACGGGGCATGCTGGATTAGCAGAAGTAAGTATCCACCAAGCCTTATGTCTCTCGGAGCCTCAGCCCTCGGATTCGTGACAGAAATTACACCGACTTTACACTTCAAGATCAAGCTCCTGTATCATTACGAGACCTCTTACTAACTATGGCCATGTTCGAATTCCTTAATCAACAGCGTGGAAAATATCTACCTCCAACCAGCGACGCCGAGAAATACCCTGATATAGTAATACCGGTAGGAGCATCGGACAGACAGGACAGGAAGATGTTCGACGACGTTCCAGGCTCGGACAAGATTAGTATCAAAGCGTGGGCCCCTGGTGAGGGCATTCACGTTCATGGATATGATGAAGCAGGAGACCCGTCGGTTGTACTTGTTTCAGGAGTAGCCTTTGGTAAGTTATAATCTTTTTTCTAGGCCTGTATAGCTGCTTTTGTGTTCCTTGACCAAAGTCACGAGCGAATTCCTAGCTAGCTAACAATCTGCCCGAAATTAGCTGCTGCTAGCGTTGTGGGTATGCTTGCGGTGTATATATCAGAGGATGTGCCTGTCTTAAAGGCTGCACAACAGTTATATGATCTAGCATGGGCGCGAGTTCCTGGAGGGCCAAATATTATCTGGAACGGGATTACAGAGAGTGAATGGCCGGGGCCGCCGCGTAAGCAGCCCTAGTTATTCTACCGGATACTGAGTTACTTTGAATAGTTCTGCTTCTATCGGCGTTAAATCTCACTACCCATAAATTCGGTGGTATAGCTTTCAGCACTTGTATATAGATATCATGATATCAAACCAGCTTAGAACCAATTATATTCACACAGAAGATTGCCATGAGTTGGTAGATTAGACAAAAATATTATGAATAACTTTTTGGGTTAACCTAATGTTTAGTTTTGTTAGAATATCCGGCTTGCACCTGACCTTAAGTCTGTACCCTCAGCAAAGGCTCCTCGGTACCCCTACGATCTTCTCTCTGGTCACTGAAAGGCGGCTCTGCCAACGTCATTAGACTCTCCCTGAACTCACTTCCATCGACCTTCCGAGGCTCGACACCTGCTGGTTGCCACAAATACTTCGTGTATACTTCCACTAGCAACTCATCCGTGATATGCATCTAAAGCATCTATTTGTTAGTATACTAGTAGGGCACGTTAAATAAAAACAACGTGTTAAGTTAGTAAGACTCACGTGTGGTCCTCCCGTCTTCAAAAATTTCAATTTCCCAGCAGCGTCCAATTTTTTCAATCCAATCCAATCCTCCTTATACAAAGTCCTATCCGTCAACCACGTTATTTCCCCATCCTCCACTACCTCTGCAAACCACACGCTCTCCTTGGGAATAATCACTTGGTCCTCGTCAAACTTGTACAACACTAGCCCACCTTCCAACCCCCCCAAGTTGGACTTATACTTCTCATTCTTCGATTCCCTCTCGTTGTTAATATCAGCCAAAAACCCAGAGGACGCCAGGTACCGTTCCATTTCTTCCGGGCTAGGATGGCGATAATACTGCGCCGGCACGATATTCGATTGGACCCAATCGCTCCACTTATTAGCATTTAGCCACCCAAAAGCCGTCCTGCATACCCAATCCGTAGGTTTACACTTTACGAACTCGCTAATGCCGTTATGCGGGCTGCCGAACGTGACCAGCGTATGAACTTTGGGCGAACTGCATGCCTCGACGTAGCCACGCATGAATAGGCCGCCTTGGGAGAAACCGAGGGCGTGGAAGCCGTGGGGTGCCGCCGTGGATGTAAGGTTTGGGTTGGCTGCTAGCTGTTCGCACACGTCTCCAATTTGGTTGTGTAGGGCGCCAAAGTAACTGGCTTTGCGGTCACCGCCTCCATCATCGGCAAGGTGGATGATATGAGTCGCAGCGCCAGGGTAGATAGAAGTATACAGATCGGCGACAGATTGTAAGCCAGGGTTGTCAAAGGTGTCGCCTAATATCTAGTCAATTAACTGCCCACCCCATTAGATACACAATGCAATCGGTCTCACGACCTACCCAAACCATGCCAAATGACCAACGGGAGAGGCGAGCTCGAGGCAGCTCCAGCCAACGACGCCAATGTACCACCCAGCAGCACATACAAGGGAGTTGTCCGGCGAACCATCGTGGCGATATCCTGCCCGTTACAATATTATAGATTACAATTGACGGGGCTGGCGCGTAAGACGGAAAACTGTCGGCGTATAACCAAATCGATCCGTCGGCAGAGAAAACCAGGTATCTTGGCCCCTGAAGAATAGCAAACAGACGAAAGGCGACTGTGAGTCCGGCCGGCTTTATAGATCTATCCGAATCCACATGCAGTGGTTTTTTGGAGGATTACGAATGCGCTTGCGACAGCGCCGGGAGACGTGTGTTCGGCTTGGGAGATGCGATTGGCGAGTTACTAATCGTCAAACGAACGCGATGCCAGAAGCCCCAGACATGCAGACAAATGTAACTATCGTTCCTCGTATAACGACAGGACAGCACTTCCAGAATTGGTAAACGTGCAAAACTGTTGGCAGATGTCCACCTCCTCGAGGTCTCGCAATATTTTGAGTCGAAAGGCTATAACGTTAACCGGCGGGCCTGGTGACGATGCCAATGGAAGGCCTCGACCCGGTTGTTAGGTCGCACTTGCAGGGATCCTCGTCTGCCGAACAAGACTTCCAAATTTGGATTGAGCGACAGGGGTCCAAACACGTGACTTTCTCGATGCCGCTGGAGCCACTTTTAAGCGTCCACCGCCAATGCAATAGGATATATTGCAATACGATTTTGTTTACTAGAAACCTCAAGAAAATATAGTATCGGTGATAGGGCTATAGGTAGTTGATAGAATTTTTGTGAGAGAAAAAGAGAAGAGAGAAAATTCTCGACAGAAGATGAAGAGCGGAAATTAAGTTCAAAGCTACCTAGTTGTAAGCTAAGGAACGATGACGACGGTAAGACAGACATTAATGATATAGCGTGTGTAACATTACTAACATTACGATTACGATCCAAGTATTACAGACTTCGCGACCAGGCTTAGTCAAAAACTGCCTGTGGACAGCCATTTAAATGAGTTCGTGATAGGAAGCGTCGTACGGTGCAGTGGGAGATTGTGTGACGAATCAGGATCACATTTCCTTTGCGGTATCAGTGCGCTTGGCTTCGATTTCTAGATCGCAAGATCAGCCAGCTCTTCTTCATGTTTATACCTTCAGTATCGGTGGTAACCAGCATTCATTCGGTATATATCCAGAACAGCAGAAAGTGTAGGCTATTATACATGTAAACTAGATGACACTTTTCTCTAAACTCCAAGCATAAGGAACCCGTCAAAACTGTAACATCAACCGAGTCATCTAAACCAAGCGGATTGCCTATTGGTATGCCTTCGTCTTCTTCCCCTTTGTTGCACTAGCACCCGCATCCGCCTTGGCCTTTCTCTTCAGCTTCTCCCTGATCCCAACTTTGCCGTTCTCAGCCTTCGCCTTGCCATCCTTTTTACCCCTCTTTTCTTTCAACGCCGGCGCTGGCGGAGCAATTCTCTTATCCCCAATTTTCAATTTTTTAGCTTGCTCCGACAGGTCAACGGGCTGTGGCAGCTTCACGCCTCCGTCCTCTTCGTCTTCATCCTCCTCATCTTTCTCAACCTCAGCTACTTTCTCGTCGACCCTTGACTTTTTCGCACTTCCTGGAGCTTCATCTTCAACTTCTGCCTTTCTCTTCTTGTTCTTCTCACCCTCGATGGCCTTTATTTTCCTCACGAAATACTGATCCTCTCCACTCTCCGCATCGCTGTCCCAATTCCTCTTTGTCTTCTTCTTCTCATCTCTGCCCTTCTTCTTCTCCGCCTTCTTCTCCTTCAGCTCTTTCTCCCTCTCTTCCCTACCCTCCTTTGTCTTCAGATGCTCAATTCTCTTTATTTCCTCTTCGGTTAACATATCCTCGTCATCATATATGCGTTCTGCCAAGAATACTGGAAGTGCGACTGTTTCCGCTGACTTCAAGTGAACGGCTCTGACACCACTCCAGCCTCCCTTAATGATCTTAGTAGTTAGGTGGTCCATCACAGCCGTAACATTCTGTGCGACCTCCTCGGGTGACTGTGCCCGAATTCCGACCTTGACAGACTGGGACGCCGAAGCGGCGAGGACGAAATATGTGGCTTTTATTGCCTTTTCGATTTCCTTCTGTAGCTTCTCAGCATCGGCCTGTAGTTTCGACTTTGGAGCCTCGGCATCCTTGGTCGGTGGTTCGATCTTAGAAAGCTTGATTGGAATCGGAACCTTGGCTGATCGTCGGTAGATCGAACTACCGAGTAGGGAGGGAAGAAGAGGTATGACACGGTCGTCTGCGAGGAAGATGTCATGAGATCGCTCGAGTTGCCGGCGAGATTCAAAGGTCTTGTAGTTGGTTTTTAGCTTAGAAGGAGCGATTATAGTGAGGGATGACGGGTGGTAAGGGAGGTGTGAGACGAGAGAGCGGTAGTAGGTCGACGGGTCCTTAGTTATCAGGCAGACTGTAAACGTAGGAGATGGAGAGGTAAGATATGGATTTGGCAGAACACTATTAGATTATATCCTCGTCAGCAATGGCGACAATTGATCGAGAGAATGACGACAGCAACGTACACTCGTTCCTGCTTAGGTTTCTTATCCTGGGTGAAGAACTTCTTCCCAGTAACTACCAACCAGAAGGCGAGATCCGGGTCAGCGACACCAACGGTACCATCTTCTAGGTCAGATTCGTCGGCTTCGTCAAATAGAGCAGCCTTTGGAGCGGCGGTTTTCTGTGTCGCCAGATGGGCCTTGAGAGCAGCGATGGCTTTAGAAGCCTAGGCGGTAAAAGTTAGCAATTTAAGAGGCCAAGAACTGGCTAGAAGGTAACAAATAACATACCTGTGCCTCTTCGTATGTAGCAGATGCCGACGTTGTCATTTTTATGGTTAGTAATGAAGACTTGGGACGTTGATGTGGAGGTGTGGTATGCGAGTTGGATGGAAAAAATTTTGGAAGTTCGTTTTGCGACAAGTCTTGGCACGCGAGCCACACGAGAGCCTCATCCTAGTCGACTCCACACCAGGGATGCTCCACATTCTTCCCCAGCTTCCACCACGGTATTACTTGCCCTGAACTTCGTGAAATGTCGTAGATTTAATTTTCTTGGAATCGCGTAGAAAGGGCAATTCGGTCCACGCTTTATTTACGATGTCACGAGGGTTTACTAGTTTACGATATGCCTTCAAAGTAAGTCAGCCACAGACTATCACATAACGAGTATTCAGCGCGGCAGAGCTTAACAATGCTTAGCTTCATTATCAAGGTGAGTATTCCAAGCCCGATGACAACCGCTTTGATTTGATACTATTCTTGCATCAGCTTGCGGAACCACATTTATGTAGAGGGCTATTTCTGGCTTCATAGACGCAGAAACATAGCTTCATATACAACGTCCCGACATCCCAAAATACGTTCGTTCGAGTTCCCAAATCCTTCAGATGATACTAACAGGATTCCTAGGTAATTCACGAGATCAATATCGACGCAGTAGGGTTACTTCAGAACGTTAGCCAAGATAAGGAAGCAAATATAACTTCCATCCTCACAAGGAGAATATGCATTCCATTCGCTACACCCCATTATCAGATGCACAAGACCATTGCTATTGAAAGCTCTATCACGTAACACCAAGTCCACTCCCGGGAAAAATAGACGAGAATTTTGCTTGGCTCGCGAAAGCAGGGTGCGAACGACGGCAGTACTTTTCACCAGACCTTGATGGGATGCAAGCCTTTTATATGTCCCCTGCGGCTGAGGTATTGGCACTATGCCGTGTACCGCACTCAACATACCTTGCTTGAGAGATGGGTCAAAGCTTGTGGAACCACTTTGGACGTTCACAATGTCCTTATAATCCCTTGATATGGTCGCGATGGTACTGGAAGGGCCATCCTCTTGTGGGCCATGCCAGTCTACCCTCTATTCACTCGCTTTAGAGATATCGACACTCGTTTCTGAGTCGAGTTTACCTCAATTGACCAAACAGTCGATGTGGAAACAAAAGACTTTGTACTTTTCAAAATGAATAACGGTTCGAAATTCAAGATACTGTCGCTCGTTACGACACTAGGCTATATAGTTAGCCCTGTTTTCGCAAGAATCGACTACCGCCATATTCAAAAGAGAGGCGTCGTTTCAACTACTACAAGTTGCCCTATTCGCTGTATCGACTTCCCAAATACAGCTTGCGGCGGTACCTGGCAAACTTGCATTCCAAGTTGCACTGGTCAATCTATTCCGACATTTACACCACCGCCATGTTCAAGTTCAACTTCAAGCTGTCCAACCTTGTGCATCGACTTTGTCACAAATAGCTGTGGTGGTCTTTGGGGAACCTGTGTCCCGCATTGTCCCGGCCAACCTCTTCCTACTCCACCGCCATGCACTTCTACTCCAACTTCAACTCCGGCCACAACTTCAAGCTGTCCGACCTTGTGTCTGGACTTTATGACGAACAGTTGTGGTGGTCTTTGGGGAACATGTCTTGAACATTGCCCTGGTCAACCATTTCCTACCCCAACTCCACCACCATGTACCTCAGCCCCAACCACCACTACCCCAGGCACAACCTCAAGCTGTCCAACTTTATGTCTAGATTTTATGACAAATAGCTGCGGTGGCCTTTGGGGAACGTGTCTAGAACACTGCCCCGGTCAACCTTTTCCCACTCCAACTCCACCACCTTGCACATCGACCCCGGCCACAACTACAACTTCAAGTAGCGCAACTACTTCGAAACCCAACTGTTCAGCCGTTACGCAAGGCGAAACGCCCTATTATCTGGACCAACTTAAACACCAAGGATTATATCACCTGAACGCTTCCTACCCCGTTTATAGAAACGTGAAATGCTGGGGCGCCAAAGGCGACGGTGTAACAGACGATACAGACGCCATTATTCGAGCCTTGACAGAAGGGAAAACTTGCAAAGGCTCTGGCTGTCAAAACTTCTACGTACCTCCTTCGCTCGTCTATTTCCCAAAGGGTGACTATATAGTTGGCAAAACACTCCCTATATACCGCAATACTCAAGTTCTTGGGAGCACTAGACAACGGCCAGTTATCAGAGCCAAAGATTATACTTTTGTTGGTTCGGCGATATTTGAGACGAAAGTCAAGGAGAGTATCGGTGGCGGTGCTGGTGACTTTATCACTCTAAAGTACTTCACCCTAATCGGAGGGAATGTCCCGCGCCAACGGGACTTTGCAGCTATCAGATGGAGTGCCGGACATGCCAGTGGTATCTATCAGGTACAAACCTCGATGTCGTATGACGCAATTAATAATCACCGCGGCATAGTGGTTTCGGATAGTAAGTCTTGGGTTTTCCGTACGGATTTTTTGATCAAGCCCTAATTGCCAAAAATACTAGCTCCCCATATCTGGATATCAGATACTTCTACAGACCAGGGTGATATCGGCTTCGACCTATCGGTCCAGGCCGGAACTCTCAGAAATGTTGCAGTACTGAATAGTAAAAGTATCGGGATCAGGGTCACGTCAGACTATTCTCTGACCCTCAAGAACCTCTATATCTACAATACCCCAATCGGAATCGACGCCTCGAAAGTGAACCTAGGATCTCCAAACTCGCAACCTGTCAATTCACTCGTCATAATGGAGGGTGAAATAACAGTAGCCAAGGTGTTTATCAAAACCGCCAGAGGAGGCAGTTCGACGTATCCGAACGGCGCAGGTTCAATTGTTATCGAAAGATTCAAGGTCGCTGGCGGCGTCCCAGTTGTCCAACGAGATAATGGAGTTAACGTTTACCATCCTGCACCTCAGAATAGCTATCGCTACATTACTTTATGGGCTCAGGGTAGAAGATATACGCCACCATCGTATGAAGTCGCAACCATGCAAAATCCAATCACCAACCCCAAATTCTCCCAACCCGTGCTGCGTACCGAACAGGAAGAGGGCATCTACTACGAGAAATACCAACCGTCAAATGCTTACCAATTCTATCAAGCATCAGACTTTATCAGTTTCAGATCACAGGGTGTCAAAGGTAATGGTATTGCCGATGATACTGCCAAAATCCAACAGATATTCAACTTAGCAGGTTCCAGTGGCCGCCCTGTCTTTGTTGACTACGGCATCTACATTGTCACCAAAACTCTAAGGATCCACCCGGGAACCCGTATCATCGGTGAAGTCTGGCCTAAGTTCATGGCAGCAGGCTCCTACTTCACCAACCCCAAGAACCCACACCCAGTCTTCCAAATCGGCACACCCGGTCAAACGGGCCGTGTCGAAATCCAAGACATCCTAGTAACAGCCAAAGCCGGTTCCGCCGGCGCAATCTCCTTCCAATGGAACCTCAAAGGTCCAGACCTCTATAACGATGTCGGCGGCATGTGGAGCTGCCACTCCGTCATCGGTGCACAGCCCTTCAGTGGTCTAGAAGCCGCGCAATGCTCTCACGGTGCCAGACCTCTAGGCAAATGCATTGGTGGCTTCATGCACCTCCACATCACACGCCACGCTGCAAACGTCTACCTCGAAAACAACTACTACGCTTCAGCAGCCTACCAATCCATCCAGCCATCCCCGTCCCAGCCTCTTGACGTCTACGTAGGCCGTGGAGTACTCATAGACGGCAGCCCCGGCGCCATCTGGCTATACTCCATCGCCTCCGAAAACAGTGTGATGTACCAATACCAAATCCAAAACTCAGCCGACATCTTCGCCTCAGGATTACAATCCACAAACCCTTCTTTCCAATCAAACCCAACCGCTCCAGCGCCATTTAGTGTGAACGCCACTTTATCCGATCCAAACTTTAGCACAATCTGTAAAGCCCATACCGGCGCCGCATATGCAAAATGCGCAAAGGCATTCGGACTCAGAATCATCAATTCGGACAACGTAGCCATCTACTCTACCGCTTTACTCAACGGACAGGACAACTACGCTGCTAGCTGTCCTGGAGGACACTTTAATTGCCAATTAGTGATGATTAGCGTTGAGAAGCAGGCGAGGAGCCCGGTTAATAAACTTGCATATATATACGGGTTGACGGTTAGAGGAGCAAGGTATGCGCTGTTGATGGATGGTAAGATTATTATCGATTCGCAGAAGAATGCGGGTACCTCTTTGGCTTTGCCTGTGATTGCTTGGTTTATTGTTGGTGGAGTCTTGCCTTCTTAGTCACCTTCCGGACATAAATATGACCTATTCGAAAGTATTTGCAGAAGCCTCTGCTGATATATGCTCTTGTTTATAATCGAGTGTGTGTTGAGTGTGGTATTTATTTGCTCATCGCTTACAAAAGGTCACTGGCCTCTGGCCAGGCTAGAGAAAGAGATTCTAAAAAGGTTGATATCATTGATACTAGCCACTCATCTGTGTGATTTTCCATGAAGGATATATAATGCAGAAAATAAAGATTCAAACGCCATCCATGCAAGTATCTAGATTCTAATATATCATGCCAGTTGATTCCAGCTCTCCTCGAGCTTCAAAGTCCTGCCATAAGCTCATCCCAAGTAATCGGCTTCTTAACCGCATTACTAAACCCTTCTCTAAAACTACACCAAATCTTCGCTCCTTCCCCTGCAGTCACAACCTTCCTCTTCTTACTCCTCCCTCCGTCCCCTCCATCCGCATCCTCCTCCTCAGCTACGATTCTTCCAAAGAAATCCCGCTTTACACCCGCAGCAGCATTCTTCTTCAGTTCCTTTTCTTTCTCCTTCTCTTTCTGCCTTGTGGCGGCTGATAATCCGATATCTACACCGGGGTTTGCAGCCGCAAATCGTTCTTGACGGATGCGTTCTTGTTGTAGGATTACAAACTTTCGCAGCTCCTGGTCAAGAACCTGCCGCACAGCGAAGCGGGTAGTCAGAGTCGGCGCATCCTGTGTGAATGTCTTGTAATTCGAAAGAGCATCAAAAGGCCTAGATAGACTCTCCATATTAGCAATCTCCCTAGAGACGTAACCAGAAAAAATGAAATACTTACGGTTCCATCCTAAACACCCATCCACCACCTCTCCCCATACTATCCCCTTCGACCCTCAACTTCTCAAATTCAACATTACACTCCGCCAAAACCTCCACCGCCCTCTCTACCATCTTTTTCTCAACCTCTCTCCTAACACTAGCCACACCAGGTCCATCTTTCCCGCCTACTAAAACTGGGTTAACCTTCGGCTGCACAATTTGTATCAACCATGGCGCCAATTCGTATGCCACCGTTTCGATGGGCTTGAACCCTCTTATAAGATTATAAGGGAGCACCCCAATCAACTGAGTCAAAGTACTCATCGTCGCCTTTTGTGCCTCCCTCATCTCAAACTCCGCTTTGGCACCCGAAAACGGTGATACAGAATCATCGTCGTCTCCCGTATTATTAGCGCCTTTCTTCCCAAACGCCCTTCTGCCCTTCAAAGTCGTCGCTGCGGGCGTAGCAAATAGCGTATGCAACCCCAACAACGGCGTACTAAGATACGGCGTAAGTTCGTAATCTTGCGTTCCACCAAAGACCCTACTATTAAGCAAATCGTGCATGAATATCCATTCATAGGCTTTATTCGGCTTTGTGAGAGTCGGGTCATCGTGGAATGGATGGTTGGGGTATTTTGCGAAGCAGTCAGTCATGATTTTGTCGAATTCTCCGGATGCTTCGATGAGGTTTCGGAGTTTTTGGATGGTTCGGGATTTGGCTGATGTCGAAGGAAGGATTTTTTGGGCTTTTGCGCCTGAAGAGACATAGCCTGAAGATGTCTCTTCTTCGAGGAATACTCGTTCGACAACTTCTCTAACTCCATTGCCACGGCCGCCGCTTGAAGCCCCGTCATTGGCGCCCAGTCCGCCGCCGTTCGAGAATTCCTCTTCAACCCATTTCTTGGTCATCCGGATTTTTGGTGGTTCTTTTTCCTTTCCTTTTCCTGTCGTCCCTCTTGCGGTATCCTTTGATTTCTCCTTCGCAGCTGCGCTGAGCAGTCTTCCACAAACCCATTCCCCGGCAACCATAACCCCCCTAACATCGCCCGACCACTCCGCCATAAAGTCTGCCGAACTAAGGCTCCCATTCCCACCTTCCAATTCGACCAGCCTCCTAATAGCATCGGTATCTCCCTCCACCCCCTCCCTCTCGAAAATCTCCTTCAACCTCCCAAGCACTAACCCTAAGGGTGGTCTCTTAGTGTACACAACCTCACACAACGGCCTTAGAGTCTTCAAACTCGGTGCATAAAGGTCATTACAGACCGCAATAATAGGCCTCAGAAACCTAAACCTCTCGCCCTTTTTGCCCCCTTTTTTCTTCGTGACTTGAGCATCCGGATCCCCTGAGTTCCGTCTATCCTGCTCGATTAGATCTACTAAAGCCTTAATAAACCCACCCTCACCGGCACCATCGCCAGTAACACCGTCGATTTCGTCGATGACCACACAAACCGGTTTACCGCGTTTGGCGTCCCCCATGTGCACTGTATTCGTCCCCACAACGTCCTTAATCCGATTCTTAACCACACTCGCCGTCCGATCGTCTGATGCATTTATCTCCAATGGTTCATACCCCGCTTGTCTTGCGAGTACATGCGCCATTGTAGTTTTTCCAAGTCCTGGCGGCCCGGTAACAAGTAATATCCTTCTACTCCTCTGCTCCTCACTCAGCATCGACTTATCATTCTTCTTCCCGGCTGCAGCTCCAAAAACAACAGAATCCCACCCTTTAAGCCACCTCAGTATATGACGATGGGTTCTCTCATCACCCAAAAGATCCGTAAACCTCTTTGCCCGGTATTTCTCCGTCCAAAGTAGTTTCCTACTCTTTTTATCAGAGCTGCTGATAGTGGTGCCAGTCGTAGGCTGTGTTATAGCCAATGACTGAACTTTACTAGCGAGTTCTCGGGCTGCAGCGTCGGCTTCTGCTTGTAAACGAGCGCTTTCGGCTTCGGCTTTTATACATTCTTTTAGGTGGTAGATATCCACGCCGTAGTACTTTCGTTGGGAGCGGGGAAGAGCAGCGTTACGTTCCTTTTCCGCTTCGTGGGAGTTCACGAGGGAGTCGCGGTATATTTTTAGACGATTTGGAGGGTGCTGAAGGAGGTGAATTGTTTCGCCGGTGGAGGATATGACTTTTATGCGTGTATAAGCGTTTGGTTTTGGTTGTGAGGCTGGAGGAAGAGGAGTACGAGTGTGTGATGATGATGGAGGTGGAAATGCTGAGGATGTGGCAGCTGAATCTTCGAGAGTGAATGGGATGCCTTCCGTGAGTTCGTCTGGAGCTCGTGGGTCCCGGTTTTCTTTGTCAATGGATTTGAAGGCGGTCGTTTTAGGGGGCAGCCGCGGGGTGGGTATGTCGTCTAGGTTTTCTTCGATATCGAAGGGGTTAGAGTAGGCTTTGTCGTAAATACTCTCTTCCCGCCTATTATTCGTATCATTCTGCATTGTGAATGGATTGCTAGTTTCTTCTTCCTCCATGCTGAACGGATTACTCGCTTGGCTATTGCTATTATCTTTAGAGGTGGCAGAGTCGTCTTGCATATCAAAGGGATTATTTTCTCCAGCGTCCATTGGAGCTTCCTCCATGGAAAACGGATTGTCCTCCATTTCTCCAGCCTCTCGCTCCTTAAGCGGTGAAGAGGCAGCTACCAGTGGCGGTGATGAAGGTGGTATACGTGCTCCCTGCGAGCTCGGGAAGAATGTTATATCCGTAAACTGCGAACGATCGATGGGTAGGTCTTGAGCGTATCTCTTAGACGGCGACTCTATAAGATCCAATATGTCAATTAGCTTCATCTGATAAATTTACAAAGAAAAAGGGACTATTTTATTCTGAAAATTAAATTTGAGAGAATCGCATACCAGGATACTCAAAATCGCTCCGGAACCCCAAACCAACGCCCTTGGGCACAGTATGCTGTATAACTACTCCTTCCTTGCTTAACCTTTCCTGACGCTCCCTCGCTGTATCTTCAATAGCCTCACGGATATCGTCACTATGCTGGAGTTCTAGCCGGATCTCTTCAGCTTCCTGCTCCTGCTGTTCTAGAGCGTACAACTCGTCTTCTTCGGGTATATCGTCGAGTTCGTCAGGGATTTGAGGCTCGGAGTCGATGTTGAAGGAGGAGAGGGAGAAGTCGGAAGGGATGTTCATGCTCATTTGCAATTGCAATGCCTTTGAGCTTTCGCAGCTGGGGAGCTAAGCTATGGCATGCTGGTAGTAGTTGGCAGCAGCTGTGGATATTACTTTGGTGTTGGAGGGGGCACTTTACGCGCATTGGCGAAAACATCAACGCGAAGGGGCGCGACAACATCGAGGCCGTGCTATAGCTACTATGTACTAATGATTACTACAAAGCTCGTACACCAATAAAATAAAATAAAGTAAAAATAAGTGCTATTCGACATAACTCTTTCGCGAATTTTTACTATTATTTTCTAAATATCTTTTTTAAACCCTCCAAACAGCAATTCCAATTCAAATTTTAACCGCGGCCGCCAAAAGAAACCCTGCCAAATCTGCAACAAGGGGCAACGCTTCTCCAACGCAAACCGTTCAAGCTTCATGACAGGCCTCCTTGGAACCGGCCCCACTTCCATATCCCGCCAAACCTCCATTCTTACAAATGTTTAAGCTTTCTCATTTTCTGGAATTCGTTTCACAGACCTCATGATACACCCGAACCGTGGGTCTGGCGCTAGCAATTCTGTCAACTCGTGACATGTTTCGTGAATCAAAAAATAGCAAGTTGTTTCGATTCTCCTTCTCCTCCTCGTCAGATACAACATGACGAACTAAACCATGGTCTGTGCTTTTGATATGGCTGTTTGAAAATATAAATATGATGGATATCCGCTTTTCGATCACAAGAAACTCCTCTTTTTTCTTCAGCGCAAGTCGCCAGGACGGTCTTTGATATTCACATTTCACTTCGTAGCTGTTGAGCAGCATTCGTTTCCCATACCCCCCATTCATCCCTTATACTTCCCATCTTCCATTCCTTCTTTCCTCGATACCCCCTCCTCCATCTCTAATACCCTACTTCCTAATCCCTAATTCATAATCACACATCACAGTCCATCTCCCAATCCGCATCCTCCACATCTCCCATTCCATCCCATCCCCCAATCCTCAAAATGCACACCCCAACCCTCCTCCTCACAACCCTAACCCTCCTCCCCTTCACCCTAGGCCTCTCCATCCCCTTCCTATCCCGCCGTCAATCCCCCTGCTTCGTAATAGGCAACACCCCACTCCCCGCCGAAACCCTTCAGATAGCCAACGCCCTCGCCTCAACCGTCACCTGTGATGCCTCAGTCCGTCCCTTACAAAATATTCCCGATACTATCTCGGGGGGCGTCAAGTTTTCAAGCATAAATTTCGATGATAGCGATTTATTGCCCCTAGATTGTTCGTTTTGATTTTTTTTTTTTTTTTCCTTTCTATTTTATACAGATAGCAGTTACATCCTCCCTTACCCCCCTCCTTAAACACTTATCCAGATCCCTTTCCATGCACAATTTCCCTATATATCCCACACCTCCTTCCCAATATCATAACCCCATATTCGGACGATCGAACACTCGCTGTCTTACTGACATAGCCATGGATTTAGATCGATGCCCTTAAGAAATTAACTATCCAGGATGCATCCAATCTCTCCTCCCCCAATCCCCATACCCATTTGCACCACCCTAAAATATCACCCGTAGTCACTTCCCGTCTTCCCAATCCTCCAAATCCTACATCCATCTTACACCCTCTCAAATCAGACCGCTGCCCACCCCCCCTTTCATTCCCTCCTATCATATACACGCATACTCCACAGATACAAAATCCATGAAATACCCATATCACATTCACACTCCATATGCACCCAACTACTTATAAAATACTCTCGATCCCACACTCATTGCCTCAATCCCAAATTCTCGATCCCCAATCCCCAATCCCCAGCCCCCCTCCCTTCCTTCCAGCATAACACCTCCCAATATATTAATAACCCCCCAGAGAACCAACTAGGAACTAACAACCCCTTCTATCCTCTATAGTCGCCCTAAACGCCTTCAAAACCCCCTCCCCACCCTCCTCAGCCTCCTTAACCCTCTTCACCAACCGCCTCAACACCTACCTCGCCCAAGAAGCCGCAGTCCGCAGTATAGGCGGCAACCTAGCCATCAAAGCTCCCAAATTCTTTTTAGCATTTCAAGTCGCTAGGATTAAAACATCTCAGGGAATCGCGATTACTGATCCCGGTCAGACGGTGGAGCATTTGTTGGGGAAGTATGTGAATTCTTTTGTTTTTTTCCCCTATTTTTATTTTTTTATTTTGAAGAGTATGATGGTTAATATTAACGGGTTTGTGAATGATTATAGGGTTCTAAAGAACGCCGGAAGAGTTAGCCAAGTTACCAAAGACGAGGTGACAAAATTGGCGAAGGATTTATAAAAAAAAAAAGCACATCAGAATATTTTGTTAAAATTAATTTAGCAAATTACTGAGCTTTTGAAGGGTGGGGAATATACCACGGGGAGTGGTAGGGTAGACTACATATATATATTGTACAAAGAAGCCACGGATTACATACTAGCCTAGATACCCCTCAAGAAAGACGGTGAACAATACACCGATCAATCTCAAATCTTTGAATAAACCCGTTCGTTCAAGTGACCGGCCATTCGTAATCTTCATACCCCCTTCTAAACAATAAACCATGAGGAAGACATAAACACCAGTTCTTCGTCATCCAAGACGAAAAACCTTCGAAGGTAACATACAAACATCTGCGTCGACCGTCGAAAACTACTGATTTAAGATAAATACGCATCGATCTATATCGTCAAGATAGACTTTTGCTTAACTCTCGTACGGAATTTATATCTATTTAGTTAGGATAACATTTCTACCATACTATACTCTAGCCCAGCTACATCAGAACCGGAACTTACAGAGGAATAGTTGTGACTAACCCGTATACACTTTTCCGTTTCTCTACCGCTTAAGAAATACGCCTTTTGCATAAGAGTATCTTTCATCTCAAAAATTCAAAATTCAACCTCAGAAAACAATGAAAACCCGCAAATAAATCTAATAGATAATAGCTCCGTACAAACCTATAGCAGCTTATACCATCCAAACTACGAAAAGCATCACCAAACATTACATAAACCACGAAAATCTCGTCAAGATCGATATCAAAGATCCGATCAAAAAAACATCTCTCCAAAAATCACGCGAGCCAGGCTTTACTTTACGTTCCATACCATACCAAAGAACCTATATTAAAGAACGCACGAAATCCACAATTTTTAGTTCTTCTCAAAAGTAAAACATTTCGATAAAACCATCAAAGCTTTCCTGCCTAGCTAAGAAAAACGGGAGAGGGGGGAGTGAAGGCATCCGCTCATTGCATGCACATCGCCAATATTAAGTTAAAAAGAAACCCAGAATCCGCCAACCAGGCCACAAGAACATAAAAGTTTGCACGCAAGTGAATAAACCAAAAAAGAAAAAGGGGAGCGAGAGTACTAATAGTAATAATATATAGTAGGTAGTAAAGTTAATAAAAAAAAAAGAACTCCCAACAATATGCAAATTCACAAGCTCTTTTTTGTCGAAAAAGGGAAAAAAGACGAACAAAGTACACAATCACAGAAACAAAAACTATGTATATATATCACAACGTCCCTTCTTACATCTGCGCCAACTGGATATCGATCTGTGAATCCAAGAACTTCCTCCTCTCTCCTGACAACTCGGTCTGTAACCTCTGTTCCACAAGCGCTCTAACCTGCTTCTTGGTCACAGTATCCAAATCAACAGCATTCAAACAATCCCTCACAACAGCCATAATCGTGGCATCATCAGGTCCTTGAAGTCCCCTCTGGAAATCAAGCACGCTACTCGCTGGCCTCGATCCAGCATACCCACTAAGCGCCCTCTGGAATCCAGGGCTCGGCTGTGGCGACAGCAAGTTACCCTCGCTGCGTCCGTTACCACCGTGTGTCTCGGCCCAATAATCACCAGCTTGGCTCATAGCTCTACTTGGACTCGCGCTTCTATTAAAATTCGAGTAGGAGCTCTGTCGGACTGAGTTCCTGCCAAGTGGTGATGGGCTGTGTGGGTGTGGTGCCAAGTATGGGTTTCCGCCTCCGAAGTGAAGGGTGCTAGCGGGCTTAACCGACGAGTAAACGCTCTGCATGTCATCCATCTCATAACCGCCGCCGTGGCCACCAGCGTCGTCATAGTACTTTTCAACGTGGGTAGCGACTCTGCGACCGGGGAGATTGTTCTGGGCGGCATAGTCATCCCAGGTTTGAAGTGGGATGGAGGCAGGATCAAACTCTTCTTCTTCGACGGCAACGATCTTCTTGTCACCGGATTCGCCAACGACGATACGGGTAGAACCCCACGAGAAATCGTCTTGCTTCCAGAAAGAGTACATGGGCAGGATGAATGAATAGACGGGGTAGGCAAGAATGTAGATGACCATCCATCCGATGTGTTGCCATTGACGCTTGATCAAGAAAATGAGAGCCTGAAGACCGTAGACGCAAGCAATCATAATAAGCGCAATCCTGGGGAATTGACCGGTAGGATTGATAGCCTGGTAGATGAGGTAGGCAATGTAGGCACAGGTAGACGGAAGCATAATGGTACCTAGATACTGTGTTAGTATGGGCGTTCTTCAACTTATAGAAGGAGGAACATACCAGCAAGATCGATGAACACAATGAATCTCATGGAGAACAAGCAGAAACCACACATATCCTTCAGCCACATCAACTCAACCAAGTTGTGGATAGTAGAGTTAATCCAACGACGTCTCTGGGAGAGCAAGACGCTCCAGGTTTCGGGAGCGGCGGTGAGGGCGTAGGCATCCGGAATAAATTTGAAGCTCATGTGTGGGAAATACTTGGTCATCAGGGTAGTCAAGAAACGATCCTCACCGAGAGACAACAGATTCTTCTTATGAAGGGTATCAACGTTGCCATCAGAGTACTCTTCAATGACTTTGCTGGAGATAATGAGTGGGCGGCCCTTGTCGGCAGTTCTGAGACGGTACATGCAGAAACTATCCTTTTGTTAGCAGCGTATAGTACAGAGGAATGAGATTTAGACATACCATCCGGGAAGACAGGTAACGGATCCGAAGAGAGACTCGAAAGACTTGGCGAGATGATGGGAGATGTAGTATTCGTAAACCTGAATCATAGTCCACCAACTGCGCTCTTCGTTTTCCAAGGAAGTTTCACCACAGATACCAGCGATCTTGGCGTTATTGGCGCAGGCAGAAATTAGACGGTTCAAAGAGTCCTCACGAACGCAGGTATCGGCGTCAACCATGAGCAAGTATTCGTAAAGTTCAGGATCCACACCAATGACGTTGTTGATTTGGTGAAAGAGTTCAAGCTGAAGTGGAGACATGGGAGTGCGGTGATGAACTTTGTTCAAGAAGTCCATGAGAAGAACCTGCGAGTCACGCTTACCACGGTTACCAGGCTTGGAGGTCTCTGATTCCTTGCCAACCTTGACGACGACGATGTAAGGAACGACACGGCCTTCGTATTCGTACAAACCAGAGTAGACCTTGCCGTAGTTGAGTTGCTTAGCACCTTCACCAACACTCTTGAAGGGGAGAGCCGGTGGGTTGACGCTGGGATCGACGCCGAGAATATCAAGGACGAGTTGAGGTGTGGGTTGGTCGTTACCACCACCAATAACCATTCCGTCGCAAATGATGAACAAGAGCTTACGCTTGTTCTCATAGTTCAGAGCGGTTAAAGAGTCTATAGCTTTACGCAGAGAGTCTTCGCCTTCGGTATATGCGGGGACCTGACAGATAACGAACTTGTCTTGCATGGCGGGAGACTTCTTTCCTCCAAGCTGAAGGGCGGCAATAAACTTGATACCAATGACGGTACAGAGGACGATGGCCATGGAGAGCAAAATGTAACCTTGGACCTTACATCTGGCGGAATTCCTGACGTCGATGGTTCCAATGTGGAAGGCATTATCCAAACAATTGCGGTAGTTGCGGCGACGATTTGGTGGAAGGCCGTCTTGGAAAAGCGTGGAGATATCGCCACCAGGATTGGCTTGGACCATGTCAAGGAAGGTTTCATTGAAGAAGTTGAAGTATCGGTCACCGATCAGCTTCTGGGAGTAGAAGTAGTTCGTAAGATCGTAGATGTGACCATCGAGAATGAACCACATGCGCGAGTACCTCAATCCCTGCTTGGCGACATCATCCTTTTCGTAGACAAGACGACCTTTGTAGTACTCCTTGATTCTAGGCCTGAATCGGTCCTGGTACCAATTGATATTGTAGAGGACGGATCGTCTGTCAGGTTGTCGGTTTCCAATGAGATGCTCAACGGTAGGCTGTTGAATAGCAGCAGTATTATTGAATCGGAGGTAGACTGTGTCATCTTCCACAACTCCGGGGCAGGCAACGGTAAGAGGCATCTGGAAGTATGGAGTAAGATCTTGTCCAGCAATTGCTTTCATGGTAGAGCCGAGAACCGGAGTGTCAGTGTCGCTGTGGTCGATACGCCAGAATTTCGAGATATCATAAACCGTTCCATTGATTGAGACCCAGAAGTCATTGTCGTCCGTATGGTAACTAACCTCTTGTGCGTTGAAGGTATTTTTCGATTCAGGACAGACGATATCAGCGAGACCAATGATGTAGAAGACAAGAGCACCGTTTGCAACTAAGATTAAGAAGAAAAGGACGAGTTTCTCTCTCCAGGCAAATCGGACATCGGGTCTTCGCATGCGGCCAATGTAGCGGAGTAAGATGGAGGGAATCCAGAAAGTCATAGCCCAGACGAAAGCAACCCAGGCACGACGGCCGAGAGTTCGGGGGGCCTTCTGTATCTTGGTCTTCTTGCCAACTTCTTCGTCCTTGAGGATCTCAGGATTGTATCCAGAATCAATCTCTTTTTCGCCCTTATCGGCGCCCAACGCTCGGGGAGGGGCCATGGACATCGGTCTATTGATGAGACCGGTTGCTGGATTGTCACCATTCTGCGAGGCAACGCTGGTAAGCAAATTGTCACGACTCTCACCCTGGCCCATGAGTCCGTTAGATCCCATGGGTGGGAAGAAACCGCTGTTGTTGCGGGAGAGGGCATTGAAAGACCCTGGAGTCTCAGCGAATGCAGGTCCACCCATGGCGCCCATTCCCATCCCCATTCCCGGCCTGATGTCGAGCATCGACTCGACCTGCCACCATGCGGATTCGCTCATCCAAACTCTCTCTTTACCGACAACGGCCTCTCCGTTGCTCCATCCTTTCTCGATAACCCATGTCTCAACACCATCGCGGCCGGAGAGACAACCGAGCATATTATATCTCTGGTAGATTTCGTCAAAATCAAAGTCGGCAGTGAAGTCGAGACGCTTATTTCGACGGTTGGACCACTCAACCAATCTCCAAGCTCTGATCTGTCGGGAGACGGTAGCTGCCGACCAACCAGCCTGGGTAGAAAGGGACATGGCACGGGGCTCTGGGGCAGAGGTGCCATCACTTGGGCTGAGGGAGAGATGGAACCAAGTTCGGCTGGTGGAGAGGACGGACATGACGTCAAGTTTCTCAAATTTGATGCCATTCTCTTCAGGGAGCAAGACTTGCTTCAAGAAGCCCTCAGACTCGACTTCCCGTCCGATCTTTTCCATCAAGCCCTCCTTCCTGTCCCTCTCATAGTCCTTTTCACGTTGCTTGGAGGAATCTCCTTCAAAGTCGAAGATTGCCTGTTTCATTTCACGGAGAACCGCGCTGTTGACGGGGGTAACATCGAGGCCGTCATCTTTCATCTCAGCGTTGATTCCCATTTCATCATCAAAAACTATTCTCATGGAAAGGGCCTTGGCTTGAGCTTCGTTAGGGATCTCAACAAGGGAGATAGCAACGGTGTCTCCGTTGCTGCTATCGCCGGATTCCTTCTTAGCGTTGAATTCAGCCTCCATCGCAGCGTTTGCCCTGGTAATGATCCAGCAGACGAGGTTCTCATAGGTGGTACCGATGAACCTTTCACGGTCTTCGGCTCCCATATCAACGAGGACCTGTGGGTCAATACCCAAGAGACCGGCAACGTCCTCACAGATCTCTTCTACCTCATCATCAGGTGTCAAGACGCTGATAGTGTTTCCGAGCTTGAGGATACCAGCGAGAACGGACAAAACACCTCTGAGCAAGCTTCCCTTGATACCGATTTCTCTCAATCCCTGTCGGAAATCCTCTGCACCAGCAGCGTCGTCTGCAGTTGGGTGCCATGCTGGTGGGAAATATGTGCCAGATCGTCGAAGGAGAGTGTACTTGTCGGGTGATTGGAGGGAAAGGTATTCACGTTCTTGTGGAGAAGAGGCTGATGAGAGAAGGTAGTAGAAGACATCGAAACCACGGTAGCCAACCTGGGCAGGGATGGCTGTAAGACCCCTGGCTGTGTCAATGCCTTCCGGTGTAAGGGCAATGGAGCAAGACACCGGTTCTCCGTCGAGGGAAATGTGATGGGTAACGACGAGACCATTGTGAAGGGCAGTTTGGGGAGCCAGTGGGGAGAGGGCAGTGATGAATGGACGAATAGTGTTCAAGGTGGATGCCAGGACTGTTGGAGGACGAGGAAAGCTATTTAGCAAGGGAGCAAGGGCAGGAGTCGTTGATGATGGCGAGAGGGAACTACAGAAGGTATAGGGTTAGGTTAAGGTGTTCACAGTTGGAGATTGACAAGGGATGGTTGCACTCACGCAAGAACGACACACTGGTCCTCAGCCCTTCGACGAGCATGTTCCCATACTCGCGAGGTGAGGGAGGTATCGATGGTATCGGCACCAGAAGCACCGACGTTGGTGCCCATGGTGCCATTTGAACCACTGGAGGCAAGGGCACTAGTCACGACAAGACTGGTGCTGGCATCCAGCTGGAAGGATGACCCAGCCTGACATGCATTGTGAAGAGAGGCAATCAACGACGAAGTATTGATGTTGCCTGATGCCTGTGGAGTGGTCGACAGTGTCCCGGAGGCGGTAGAATAGACAGAATGGCGGTGGCCGTGAGCCATCTCGTCGGCTAAAGGTGTCCAGCGTGGTTAGTTGGGAGTGTTCTGTTGTTCAATTGCTACACAAAGGGGGGTGATGAGGGTTCCCGTGAAGAGACATCATCAGGGGTAGAGCGTGATAGGAGACGGGTGAACAACGTGATCGAAGGACGGAAGGATAATAAGCACGAACGTACCTGTCAGTCGTCTAGGACGAACGACGAGAAATAGAGATATCTATAATTAAAGAAGCATACAAGCCCAAGTGAATGGGCTGAAGGTCGTCAGGAGCCTCAGCTCAGGGGAGAGGTCGTAGATGTTGTTGATGTTTTTTTCCCAGATAATGCAGCAATGAACCAAAAGCTATGTAGTTTTAAACCCGCGACGAAAACACTTTTTCTTTCTTTGCCAGGTCGTGAAATAAATTATTAGTAGCAGTGATGTGTATATATTTTTTGTCGTTTTCGTGAGCCGGAATTAGAAGTATTACTAGGAGCGTATAGAAGAACAGGGAGTTCTTGTTATTATTTGTCGAGTGGAGGTTTTGGTGGTGAGTTCTGGGGAGTGTTATTGGGGAGCAGTGCTAAAGCATCAAAGCAGGGCGGTTGCCATGCGTCGGTTTGGTTTGAATTAGCTGAAGACACCGCCCAAAAATAGCCGACAGGACGACAGGAGCACAGAAGCTGAGGCGGATATCGACGCTGAAGAACGAGCGGAAAGAACCCAAAGAATCAAACAAAACACCCTCGAACTAGACTATTATTATTAACGAATGGGAGGGAGGGAGGGACGTATAACGACCGTCTACGAAAGACTAAAAACGAACGAGTGTGAAGAAGGGAAAGGGAAGAAAAAAGCCTTGGAGAGTAAAGGCGAGGTAAGGTAAGGTAAGGTGAGGGTGGAGTGGATGAAGAGTGAAAGTGAAAATGAAAATGAGAAAAGTGAGGTCAGAAAGTCAAGCCAACCACGGGAAGGGGAAAGGAGATGAATCGGGGCTAAGAATGTACCGGTACAGTCTGGAAGTGGACTAAGTGCAGTACGGTTACGGGCCAGTGCAGTCAGTACAAGGAAGGTGGTGGTGGGCAGGAAAAAGGAGAGGGAGAGAGCAGAGAGCAGAGAGCAGAGCACGCTAAAACGGGGGCTTGATCGAGGCATATGCCTGGCAGCCCGCAGAACGGCTCAACCTGACACCTCCTTGCAGTGCAGCTACTTCCTCTCTTCCTTTCTTTCTTTCCCTGCACCACCAATGCATTGCATGTATTGTATTGTATGGAGTACATACACACACACATACAGATCATAACACTTGGATGGCATCGGGTGCAGTTCTTTGGCCCCTGCGAGGAACGGACCATTCGAGAAATGCCAGACAAATTTGGGCTCGCTTGCAATTTCAGCATCCAATGACTGCCCGGGCCATCAGAAGCCCCCCCCTTGCTCAGCTTACAGCCTGCAATCATATTCATGTGTAAGTAATGTATGTACTATTCATTCTGCATTCATTATTCCCCGTGAACAGAACAGAACAGAGCATGGTATCATCGTATACAGAGTGCTAGTGCTGGTATTAGTACATTCCGTCATTGATATCACGATGGCAACAACAACAAACAACAAACGGGAAATACCTCGGTCACCATCAACAAGGTTTTCTGGTGCCGTCGAAACAACGCGCTGATCAGCCTTGATAGACGCTCTTTTGTCGACACCCTCAACACTCTCAACACATCTTGTACACACATGTATCTGTACCTGAGGCGTAGGCCAATGGGAACGCCACCAATTTGTACCCGGAACTCTCCTCTTCCAAGACTCCAGCCGGCCTAACCTTAAAGAAGCGAACCCCTGAAAACTGCCAATTGCCCTTTGCAGGTGGGGCGCTGCCGATTTGTTCAAACTAATTCCTCGCTATTTTTGGACGATCCCACCTTGCTTGTTCCTGTTCACCCTGGACCCCGGCCGGGAACGACGCTACTACTCTTCCTTGCGGACAATTTGACCGTCAAACTCTTTTTTTTTTTTTCCCAGCTACGGCTGGATGGCAATTAATTTGGAAGATGCCATAGACATCTACCACTATATGCCCACTATATTATTATTATACTATTCGCCTAAAGGATCGGTGTACTGATACTAGTAGCATTGGGGGGGCACTGCTTGTTTGTCTCTTCACTCGGGGTTACATCGAACACCAGGGCATATGGCCGATACCAGCAGCTAGCAGGAAATTCTGTTTCTTAATTTATAACCCTTGGGTTACCTCGTCATTCAATCCACATGCCTCGTCAAGACTCTAAACAAAGTGCAGAGTTACAAAAAAAAAAAAAAGCTTGTGCGGCTGGTGGGAACAAGAGTGAGAGGCAAAGGAAAACGAAGGAAAAGAAAGGACTTTCTTTCCCTTGTCTTGAATCCGTATTTACAGTAACAGGATTTCTCTCCAACTACCAGACTCGTCAAATGTTCCGAAGCAGGGGTTAGAAATAGATTTGACAAGCTCTGGATGCAAAGGTTAGGGGCCACCACCTGGAACGAGGAAAGAAAAATTTTGTATTGGGCATATTGGGACCCAGGGGCGTGTCGGGACGGGCTGGATCGATCGAGCTGCCGAATGTTTACGGAACAAATCACAAATGCAATCAAGAATTGAGAAAGAACATCGCAGAATAATACCAGTTCGGGGGGTATGCCTGCCCAAGGATGGTGCTGATGATGGCGTCTGTGCAAAGACGTAGATGTTCGTAGATATCGAAGTGTAAAGATACATACATACTCAAGTCTACATGATAATGAACACGCCCCTCCCGGGGACCATGGCGATATATCAATGTTCTTAAACCCGAATCTGTATACACGATCGATGTAGAACACACTGAACGTATGATCTTGATGCATTGGCAGATGACGCTCCTGGCGTGCCCTCCTTCTGTAATGAATGAAATCCCCTGGACATCCCGCTCTCTCGGTTGCGCTGTTGGGCTGGGCTGATTCCAAACACCACCACGCTACCGCTACTACGCTCCCTTTTTTCATCATAGCTCATCCCCATTCCACACCAAGCTCGCTCATATTGCTGTCCACCAATCTACTTTCTATCTCTACCTTCGTTCACTCGTTCGTTCCACAATTCCGTCGCCAGGCGTCAAGCACGAGAAATTTCTCTCTCGCAATTTTTCTTCGTTTCTGCCGGCATTTTGTTCGATATCTTTCCTTTCTCTTCATCTCGCCCTCATTCGTATAGACGCGTTTAATGTTAATGATTAGCTGAAGATCTCACCACTCTCTCTTTACCTTTACCTTTACCAAGACCTCTTCTTCCCTCCTCTCGCTCCGGTCCTTCTTTCCCTTCCTTTGGACCAGCATACCCGTCAGCATTCCAACAAGCCTCCATCGAAGCTAAGGCTTTCTTGTTTTTCTTCGGACGGTTGTAAAAACACAATTCGACATTCGCTCGGAAGGGGGTGGGCCTACTTTTTCGCCCGTGTGTGACCCCTGAAGTCGTTGTAGACGACGAACAACTTTCCTCCCAAAACCTCCATAACTCTCAACACCATAAACCCGTAGACGACGGCATCATCGGAGCCACTTCCTCTCCGGATAACGCGAGCCATCCAATATGGCGGCACCGGGCAATCAGCCTCAGGCTTCATTGCCGTCGTTGCCGGCTCATGTCCAATCCGACACCCACCTCACGGCTCACCTTGCTTCTCGGTTCCATCTGTCTCTGCCTACCGCCTCCATCTCCTCCCATGCCATTATCAGTTTGAATACGTATACCAGTGCCACTGTTGCCGGTGTCGAATGTGAAAAACTCGCAGAACGTCTGTACAATAGGCTAGCTCACCGAGCAGAGAACCAGGCCGTCTTGTTCCTGTATGTGCTTCTAATTTTAGATGCAAAACAGTATACTGTCTATGATATAACCAGTACTAACAAAATACTTTGTATAGTGGAGAGTCTGGTGCCGGAAAGACTACGCTTCGATCTCATCTCTTGGCCTCATTGCTCAGCTTCTCTTCAACCCCATTGTCGAACAAGATTTCGTTTGCCGCGTTCCTCTTCGATACTCTGACAACAACTAAATCTTCGACCACACCAACCGCCTCCAAAGCCGGTCTCTTCCTTGAGCTCCAATATGACAATACCTCTTCGACACTCATTGGTGGAAAGCTACTGGATCACAGACTGGAAAGATCCAGAATCTCGCATGTTCCGACTGGTGAACGAAACTTTCATGTTCTGTACTACCTACTTGCCGGAACATCCCAGGCTGAAAAGGAACATTTGGGACTCAATGTCGTAGGGGCCACCCATGGGCCTGGAAACCGAGGCTCCGTCAACATAGGAAAGAGATGGAGATACCTTGGTCATCCAAGCCAGCTTAAGGTTGGAATCAACGACTCTGATGGCTTCGACCACTTCAAGACCGCCCTCCGCAAGTTGGAATTTCCTAGGGGAGAGATTGCTGAGATTTGCCAAATCTTGGCTACCATCTTGCACATTGGACAGCTTGAATTCCTAACCTCTCACACTTCGAGAGGTGCTGGCGATGACAGTGGTCCCCAGGACGGAGGTGAAGATACAATTGTTGTGAAGAACAAGGATTCGCTGAACATTATCGCCGCTTTCCTCGGTGTCTCCAGCGATGCTCTTGAAACAAGCTTTGGATACAAGACTAAGACCATTCAAAAGGAGAGAGTCACTGTTATGCTCGACGCTAAGGGCGCCAGAGCTAACGCTGATGACCTCGCTCGTACCTTGTATTCCCTTTTGGTCGCCTGGATCGTTGAATCCGCCAACGAGAGATTGTGTGCGGTTGAAGACACAGTCGCTAACACTGTTTCCATCGTCGACTTCCCCGGTTTTGCCCAGGCTACCGCTCCTAACGGCGCGTCCCACCTCGACCAGCTGCTTAATAACGCAGCTACGGAAGCCCTCTATGGATTTACTCTCCAACACTTCTTTGAGAGGAGCGCAGAATTGCTCGAATCTGAAGAAGTTAGCGTTCCCGCAACTAGCTACTTTGATAACGGAGATGCTGTCAAGGCATTGCTCAAGCAAGGCAATGGTCTTCTCGCCATTCTCGACGATCAAACTAGACGCGGACGCAGCGATGCCCAGTTCTTCGAGAGTATGAAGAAGAGATTCGAAGGCAAAAACCCTGCCGTTGAACCTGTCGCTACAACTAACGCCACTCTCCCCGTCGCTGCCACTTCTACTTCCTTCCGTGGCGCTTTCACAATCCGACACTTTGCTGGTGAGGTCGAGTACCCAGTCTACGGCTTGCTCGAGGACAACGGTGAAGTCATTAGTGGTGATATCATGCAGTTGATCCGAACCACAACCAGCAACTTCGTCGCAGAACTCTTCTCTTCCAAGGCTCTCAATACCCAGCACCACCCACAGGAGAAATCTGCAATCGTTCAAGCTCAGCTCTCCTCTAAGCCTTTGAGACAGCCCAGCGTGGTCCGTAAGAAGGGCACACGGCCTATTCTCAAGGGTAAGGAGTCGCCACCCCCTTCGGAAGAGCTTGAGACCGAGACTACTTCCAAACACGGCCAGCAGGGTGCTGCCGGTCAATTCTTGAGTGGTTTGGACACAATCACCAAGGCCCTTAACAATCTCAACACCAACCCGTACTTTGTGTTCTGCTTGAAACCGAACGACAGGAGAATAGCAAACCAGTTCGATTCGAAGTGCGTCAGGACACAGGTGCGCGTTTTGGGCATCGCAGAAATCACGCAGAGAATCAAGAATGCTGATTTCTCGGTGTTCATGCCATTTGGAGAGTTCCTTGGCTTGACATCGACGGAGAGCTCGATTGTTGGGAGCGAAAGGGAGAAAGCGGAGGCCGTGCTTGATGAGAAGAGATGGCCTGCGAATGAGGCTAGATGCGGTTCTACCGGTGTGTTCCTTAGCGAAGCCTGTTGGGCTGAAGTTGCTGATATTGGATCCGGCACTTTTATGCACGCTGGCGGTGGTGACCGTGACCGTAAATTGAGCACACCGGGTGATGAAGGAAGTCCGTTCGGAGACTCCAAGTCACATCTTATCGAAGGAGGTATCGGTTCCCACATCTATGGCAAAGGGGGCTACCTTGGAGTCAACAGAGATGCCGATGGGCGGTCAGATGCCGGTGCTTCAGCCTTCAACCAGGGCGATATGTTCAGGCATTTTGATACCCGTGAGCAAATGGCAGAGAAAGGTGCAGCAGCTCGCGAGGAGGAAATCGACGAAGTCGTTGTCTCTGGTTCTCGAAAGAGATGGCTCTTCGTGGTCTACCTACTTACATTCTGGATGCCCGATTTCTTCCTCAGCTGGCTTGGCCGCATGAAACGTAAGGACATCCGTGTCGCATGGCGTGAAAAGCTGGCTATCAACATTCTCATCTGGATGAGCTGTGGTTTCGTTATCTTCTTCATCATCTGGTTCCCGAATTTGATCTGTCCCAAACAAAACGTTTACACGCCCGAGGAATTGTCTACCCACGCCTATGATAAAGCTAAGAAGAACGGAAACGTTCTGACTGCAATCCGTGGAGAAGTGTTCGATCTGACATCTTTCTCTACCAACCACTACCCGTCAATTGTTAAGCCGGAAGAACTCCTTAACTACGGTGGCAGAGATGCTTCCGGTATCTTCCCTGTCCAGGTTTCGGCTCTCTGCAGAGGACGTGACGGCAAAGGTGTCAACCCCTACATTTCCATCGATTACGTCAATCCTAACTCCACCGGCTTCGACCGCAACTCTGTTTATCACGATTTCCGTTACTCTTACAGCCCTGATGATGTTCGTCCAGATTGGTACTACGAACTTCTCATCAGGCTGAGGGCAAACTACAAGAGGGGTTATGTTGGCTACCCACCTGACACCGTTAAGAAGATGGGCCAGCAACAGAAGCAAGTTGCCATCATTGGTAATGACGTCTTCGATCTTACTGGGTACCTTTCTGGTGGTCGTCCTTATCTTGCTGTGCCTGAAGGTGTAGAAGCCCCGGCAGGCGAAGATGTGGACCTCAACATTCTTGATCCCAACGTTGTCGCTTTGTTCCAAGATCGTGGTGGCCAGGATGTTACCAAATACTGGGACGCCCTTAAACTTGATCCTGCGGCACGAGTTTCGCAAAAATCCTGCTTGAGATACCTCTACTTCATCGGGAGATTGGATACTCGTAACTCCCCCGTCTGCAAGTTCTCCAACTATATTATCCTCGCTATTACGATTGTTTTGGTTTCCGTCATTGGTTTCAAGTTCTTGGCTGCCCTTCAGTTTACCAGGAAGAACGTCCCTGAGGCACTTGATAAGTTTGTTATCTGCCAGGTCCCCGCGTATACAGAAGACGAGGATTCGCTTCGTCGTGCCATCGATTCGCTGGCTCGTATGAAGTACGATGATAAGAGGAAGTTGCTCGTTGTCGTCTGTGACGGTATGATTATTGGTCAGGGTAACGATAGGCCTACACCGAGAATTGTGCTTGACATTTTGGGATGGACTGGACAGGAACCCGAGGCTCTCAGCTTTGAGAGTTTGGGTGAAGGTCTTAAGCAGCACAATATGGGTAAGATTTATGCGGGTCTTTATGATACACTTGGTCACATTGTTCCATTCTTGGTTGTGGTTAAGGTTGGGAAGCCTTCGGAAGTTTCTAAGTGAGTACTCTTCTTCTTCTTTGTGCCTTTCCCAGAGAGGGTTTGCTAATTTCTCTTTTGGTAGGCCTGGTAATCGTGGAAAGCGAGACTCGCAGATGATCATTATGCGCTTCTTGAACCGTGTGCATTATAACTTGCCAATGAGCCCTCTGGAACTTGAGATGTACCATCAGATCAGGAATATTATTGGTGTCAATCCGACTTTCTATGAATACCTGTTGGGTATTGACGCTGGTGAGTTTGCTCCTTCTTTTTTTCGGTACTATATGATTGGGTTTGAATTCGGGCATCTAACACCGTGGCAGATACTGAGGTTGCTCCGGACTCTTGCACGCGTATGGTTTCTACATTCATCAACGATACCAAGGTCATCGCCGTCTGCGGTGAAACCGGACTTACCAATGCAAAGGCTACATTTATCACCATGATGCAGGTTTACGAGTAAGTTTGCCCCCCTGTGAAGCAAGATCCCGGTGAGCGATATGTTTTAACTGGAATGCGATTAGATACTTCATCTCGCACAACTTGTCCAAAGCATTCGAAAGTTTGTTTGGTAGTGTTACTTGTCTTCCAGGTTGTTTCTCCATGTACCGCATCCGAACAGCAGAAACCGGTAAACCCCTATTCGTCAGCAAGGAAGTCGTCGAAACCTACTCCAACATCCGTGTCGATACCCTGCATCTCAAGAACCTGTTGCATCTCGGTGAAGATCGTTACCTCACTACCCTGCTCCTCAAGTTTCATCCAAGGTTCAAGACTAAGTTCATCATGAGCGCTCACGCATGGACTATCGCGCCAGACAGCTGGAAGGTTTTCTTGTCTCAGCGTCGTCGTTGGATTAACTCCACCATTCACAATCTCGTTGAACTTATCCCCTTGTCCCAGCTTTGTGGTTTCTGCTGTTTCAGTATGAGATTCGTGGTCTTTGTGGATTTGCTGTCAACGATCATTGGTCCTGCTACCGTCGGTTACTTGGGTTACTTGATTTACACTGTTGCCGTCGCACCGGACGTTGACCAGTACGTTATGGCTTTCATGTTGTTGGCTGCGGTTTATGGTCTTCAGGCTATTATTTTCATTTTGAGGAGGAAGTGGGAGATGGTAAGTTCTAGACTCTCTCTCGCACACTGCATTGCATATGCATTGCATGATTTTGTTTGCAAAAAAAATTTCAAACGGCTAACGGACTCTTTCTCGTACAGATTGGTTGGATGATTGTCTACATTCTCGCCATCCCAGTCTTCAGTTTTGCCCTGCCACTCTACTCCTTCTGGCACATGGACGACTTCTCATGGGGTAACACTCGTGTGGTCACCGGTGAACGTGGTAAGCAAGTCATTATCTCCGACGAAGGTAAATTCGACCCAGCCATGATCCCTCGCAAGAGATGGGACGAATACCAGGCCGAACTATGGGAAGCCCACACCTCTCAAGGCGACGCAAGATCCGAATACTCTGGTATCTCGTACGGTACCAAACCTGCAGGAAGTGAATACGGTGGCGTGCCACCCAGCCATTATGACGTTCCTCTGCCGAGATATACGAACAACGGGAGCAGGTTTAGTCTTGCGCCATCCGATATGTTGGGTGGACAGGGGATGAGGGAGACTAGGGAAGGGGTTGAGTTGATCAGTATGGAGTTGCCCAGCGACGACGCGATTTTGGCGGAGATCAGGGATATTCTTAAGACTGCGGATTTGATGACCGTGACGAAGAAGAGTATTAAGGTGGAGTTGGAGAGACGGTTTGGGTTGAGTTTGGATGCGAAGAAGGCGTATATTAACTCTGGTATGTTTTTGAACTTCTTCTTCCCCCTTACAATTTTTTAGGATGGGTTTGCTAACGGTTGGTTTTCTTCTTTACAATAGCTACGGAAGCTATCCTTTCTGGTAATCTGTAAATGTCTTGTTGTTTTTTGTTGAAAAAAACAGAAGGATTGATGCCCGTATTGCAGTGATGACGCAGTAATGTGGAGAGGGAGGGGAAAAAAGAGCAATTTGGATTCATAACTCGCAAAAGGTTTTTTTAGATATCATTTTTTAATCTTTACCAAGACACACATAAAAGAATCATTCATTTTTGTTGGTTTTCAAGGGGAATGGGGAAGAAGACCGTGGAAGTGGAAGAAGAAGAAGGGAAGAAAGTTTCTGGGCATTATTCTTGCATTTTCGTGAGAGCGGTTAGGTTTCTGGAATTCGCATTGCATTAGTTCTTTTTTTCTCCGTTTTTACTTTTTTGGTTTACTTGCAAATAACAAAAATATGTGTAATTAATGCGTTTTTTTTTTTTTCATTGGTAAAAATATTCTATACATACTTCCTATCTGATTTTAATCGTTGTATGTGGCTGTTGGGAATGAGTGTGAGTGGGTATGGGTAGCAAAAAAAAGGCGTTTTGAAAAGGCCTGAGAAAGTTCATGCACGTGTATGCCATAGATCGTAGATGCGATGTTTAAGGCTTCAAGGACTTTTGTTAAAGGTTGGAGGATGGTAAGGGCCTGAGGTCAGGGCCTTTATGCAGGTGTGGTTGATAGAGCAAACAAAGCTAACGAATCCCTCGATTTGGTGTGGTAAGGTTGATTTTTTTTGAGAAGTGCATCATCATGCATTGTGATACAATTGGATCCCATAGACTGCTCCCGATCTTACCGAAGTTTTCCTTGTAGCACTGTCGGTTGGAATATTATTTAATTTGTGGGGTAGAAAGCTTCGAAGAGCATCTATCGGTGGGGTGAACGCTGTGCCGCTTAGGTGCTTGGAACCGCCTATTCAAAGAGGGGCCTTTAGGGCCTTAGATGGAGGGTTGCGATGACTTTGAAAGATATTCTGATCGGGAGGTATTGAAAAGGGTTTTTTGTCGTACGATCTTTCTTTCTTTATTGCAGCTGGTGGTAAGTATTAAGGCGCACTGGACCACTGCTCGAGGTTGCACAGCAGTTGACTGTTACAATCGCCTTGCATTGAGATCCACTTCTTTAGCTCCATTTTTGAGCTTTCTATCGACATCGGTCAAAGGAAAACCATGTTGTAGATTCGACACAGACGGTTAAAAAAAAGAAAAAAGGATCCGAAAGCAAACTTTCTGCCTGTGGGGCACTCTTTTTTCCAAAGGAAATCCTCAGAACATTTGGAAAAAGGAGGGGGAGTGATGAGGGGAGGGGGAACATGACGTCCAATCGTTGGATCCCCTGAAGTCCAAGATGCAGTTGCATGAAATCTCGAAGCCCAACATGCAAGCAATGTTCATGCATAGATATATATTAACCCACAACCTGGCTTTCTCGGGTCCTAACCAGGAAATATAGACTGCTCATGAGACAGTATTTTTTTTTAAGATATTTAATCCTTGTTGACATGCTTGTTTCAGGAGCCGGAGCCTCAGGTCCAAACTGGTGCTCTGGCTCGTGCGTTCCCAAACTATCTGTGCCACCGACATGCGGACCGAGAGATATATTGTTGGATTCGTTGGAGTTGAAGCTAAAGCTATAGCGTTGCAAGCGTTGGAATGTTAACTTGGAACGGTGGGTGATCATGCAATATCCCGAGCCCTCTTTTTAGCGTCTTTGTCGACGTCTATGCAATTTGATCGAGTGTCGGTACCCACTTTTGTATTCGGAGAAACCGTGGGCCTGTAGGATGTGTATTATATTCCAGGCATGTGATGTCAACGCGACTGCACGACTATGTTTCTACACTTTGGGCAGCCTCGAATCCAGGCTACACTTTGTGGATAATGGCTGGGCACCTAAACATTGATTGATATTGGAGGATCGATAAGGCCGAATCGATGAGGTCATACCATGCTGTTGCATTAGATACGCAGGTGGGCATTTAACCAAAGTTGGTTAGATGACACTGTAGACGGGTAGGCGCAATCGTGGGTCTCTACGCATTGGAACGCGTATACGTGCATACCTAAGGCCTAAAGTCTACCGGCCTCAGGCAGTCTCGTAGCACCTTCGGGCTAGCACTTGGGGCGTATACACGCAACACGCTGTATGCAGTGCGCCTGGGCTCTGACACAGTCTCGTGAAGACTGTAGGAGGGAGATCTTGGGGGAAAGGGTTATTAATGCCAATGTTCAAGCCAGCTGGGCTATGATGCCGGACATCCTGAATGATAGGATTCTATGCAAAATGAAAGTTATACGTAATAGATATCTCTCCGATGTCACTGGGTGAGCCTCGAAAAAAGGCCTAAAGGCGATATAGGCTAACTACCCGATCCAGTCTTCGTAGAACAGTATATGCGGCAGGTATTCATCGGATCTATTCTCGAGTTTCCGAGAAGTGTGATGGGGGAGCACGATCGTACGAGTGGCCGGTCAATCCGACGTTTCGGTTGGCGGGCTGATAGACGTCTACCTATATACGTCCTAGATGGAATCTTTGGTTGAATCCATGGTAGCCTGGTGTTATAATATCATAGGTAATTCGAGGCGAGGTAACCGGGGCCTTAATGGGCCTTAACTTAGAGTGCCTGCAATCGACTCCCTTTTAAATTTCACGACTATCGAATGTCACTAGATATTAATAGTTTTCAGGAAATCGCTTTTGTGATATCGGCCATTGCGATGTGTACATACGCCAATTCAGCCACCTAGTTAACTGGGCCGCGTCTCCCTATATTGAATGATGACATAGGCCAGTACTTGATGGTTGCTCCGCCGGTACCCATTGGTCATCGTACAGTTATATAGACATATCAAATGATTGTATTTCTGTTGTTGTATATCTTTGACCTTGAGATCTCTCAGGGGCGCCAGGCGTTTTGTTACTCCATCGGGGAAGCCTAGGTGTGAGGGGCAGGGATCTTCGAGACTACTTATTAGGATTCTGGATGGTTGGATATCCTGCAGTGGATATTCTCTCGGCTGAGGCTCAAATATCATCGGATCACGGCCGTCAGATGTGTGCAAACGCCTTGTTGGCTCTCACATGCATGCAGGCGCGAGCATTCCAGATGTCGGTCTCCGAAGGCGTAATGCTTTTTCTGCTGAGCCTGCAACTACTAGTATTATTGGAGCGTAACGGTTTTGCAGACCCAGTTTGCAACATTGGAGAATTAATACCGAGACTCGTACTCGCCTCATCACAAAGTGAGATTCTTACCGCGAGACCGGATGAAAGCTTGCCCTTCTACAGCTCTGGAATACTTGATATGCATGCGTGCACGTGTGTAACGGGTATATGCATTCTCTTGCGGGTATATACTGCATGTTATGTGCTTCATTGTTCGTGAACAAGAGGTTTAGTTTGCTATTTTCTATTGCAATGATGTTAGTGTAGTGAAAAGTGGAAGAACGAATCAAATGTGAGGACTTATTAATACTGTTCGAAGATATTCAGCAACTATCTGGTTTGTCCCGATAGACCGATAGCTGCATCTATGTAGTGAAAGTACGCTAGTTCATTGCTTCTGGTGAAGGACCCTCGGGAGCCTGCTCGTGCAGGGCGGATAGGCGCATTGACTAGCGCATACGCCGTCAGGCACAACCACTGCAAGGCAACCTGCAGTGCCGCTATAGATCTGTATCCTCTGTTTGTTAATACGTTCACGAACAGACTTCTACTCGATGAAATCATTAAGCCATGTGCGATATGGGTTCTGACGGAAGGGACGATGTGGGACGAACTTTGATCTTAGTGCATTTGCTACTAGAGATAATAGAAATCGTATTCAGCTTGGTGTCTATAAATGAAAGTGTAATTCCCTTTTCAAGAGTCTATTCAAACTAGCATCGCCACCAAACATTTTATCGAGCCCCCGCGACAGTATATCTTGAATACGAACTTGAAGCTTCTTCATATAGCGTATGTTGCATCCCAAGCAACCCCCCCCCCACCCAAACTCACGATCAATGAATCGGCGAGTGTAAGACAGCTAGATACTAATCCACTGATACCCAACTAGAAACCCCTACACAAGTCGACTAGTCCTCTATATTCAAGCCCACAATGTGTCTGTACAGGTCCAACAGGTACACTTGTGGCCACTATGTATTGAAGGATATGCGATCTCCTGCGAATCTCTGCCAAGGAACTCGGGACGAGAAAGGAGTTTGCTTCATCCAACAAGCTCATCCCTTAGAAATAACGGAGTGTACTCGGATCTGCGGACGCTGTGAAAGAATCCGCATCCAAAATGATCGGATTGCAAAACTTGTCAACGTGATTATTCCAGATCACCAAGCGGAAGGCCGGCTCGCGAGCGTGGCGAAATACACGGCCGAGCTACAGGCTGCCCGTGAAAAGCTGGCTTTCGCAATTGCTAGCATCCCCCACAATTAAAACGGCGGCTTAATGCTAACATTCAAATGGTATGATTTCTTCTCAAGCTTTCTAAAACTCTTTGCTGAGAGAAATATATAAGGTTTAAATGGGGGTTTGTGCGGTTTCGCAACCTTCGACGGTGAGGAAACGGAACCTCGGATGTGGTCTACTTAGTGTTTGGGTATCCTTTAAATTGGTGTTATATGGGTATTAAAACCGGGGACGGGGACGGGGACGGGGAAGCTGGGGATTGATCAAAGCCGGAAATTTGTGCGCGCTAGGGGGTCCCCGGGAATAGAATGCCTGAATTTGTATCTTATCATTTACAGTTTATTTTTTTTTGTACGCCATCTTTCTGTAGGGGTAGAAGCAAAGGAGAAAGGAGAAGAGATATTTAACTGAGATGGCTATTCGCATACCAATATGTTAACATGTTAAACCTCCCATGGTCGTAGCACTCGTAGCACTAATTATTGCGCAAAACACCCACACCGATGTGTTGTTTTTGTGATGGTTTTCCATCTACAGTTAGTCTCGGCACCGGTACCGTCGGGTCTTGTTACAAGGTTGGGTACAGTACTATCTATCAACCACATAAGTAGCTAGGCTCCAATACGCGACCCCGGGCACGATTATGGGCCCCAATAGTAGTAGATGAGAGGTATCGGTCGCGAATAGTTTGGCATGTTTTTTTTTATTTTATTTTTTTGTTTCTACCTAATGTCCAGTCTCGGCCGAGACTATTAAATACTCGAAGGATAAATGATGGTAAAAGTGCAACAGTCTCAACGCAAACTGTGGGCGTCTTAGTTTACATTCCATTCATGCCTCTTCGGCAGCGTGTACCACGCGCTTTGCCTTCTTTTTGTAAACATCTCTCTTCCTTCGATAATTGGTGGCCTCTTTATAGTTGTTATAACCGACATCATACCCTGGATCACCATAGTCAGGGGTAGGCTCAGGTTTATTCGTATAGACAGGAATCGGCGTAGCCTTGGGTGGAGGGTCGACTTTGGGCTCAGGATAGATAACCTGGAAGGGTATACAGCCTCCAAACGGCCCGTTAACAGCGAAGTTCTCACAGCGGAGTATGCAAACGTTTTTGAAGTTGCCATAGCTGGCGGAACACTTGACATGTTGGGGAACCTGGGCACGTAATAGATGATGCTGTTTGTTGCTGCCGTAGTTGACGGAGTATTTGGATTGTTCGCCGGGCGTTTGCTTGAGCACCTTGATCCAGCCGCCAAAATTTTCGCCAGTACCGGTTTCATCTATTCGGCATCTAAAGATTGATGCGTGTCAGCCTGTGTTGATATCATAATAATAGTATAACCGCATCTATTTGCAGTTCATGAATTCATCGCAGGGCAAATCAGGACTACCCTTGAATCCACAGGACTGCCTTGCGTAAAAATCATTGTAAAGCCTTACCTGTACGGCCCTGCACCATCATCGTTCACTTGCCAGGTCACTATCTCCACCCAGCCGCCTGGAGTAGCTCTGGCCATTGAATCTAGTTGTAGTGTCTGATGTCAGTCTGTTGCGCTAATGACTGGTGTAGCGTTTTCTAACATTCTGTAATACTTACTACTATTAGCTCGCTTTAAAATCTCAGCCTTGGTCTGCGTCAAGGCGGCGGCGGGGATTGGCGCCATGAGAAAGTGATAGTTTGCATGTTTCCAGCCCAAATCGGCGTTGTTCTTATACTCAGGCGGTTGTATTTCCTTTGGGCGGGTTTTCTGATAATAGAGGAATACTTGACCGATGGTGCTACCGCAACCTTGGGCCATCCACTGACGAGGAATTTTCTTGAAGGGGCTCTCCCAGGATGCTGGGACCGCTGGGCTACTGAAGACAGTAACATCCCATTGTCCAGGGTGTTGGTGGCTCCCATAATCCTTCCCATCTACAATCCAATCTTCTTTTCCGAGCGGCTTGATGTGGTAACCTGAGTTCCAGTTTCCATAGGCCGTCAAGAATCGAACGTGCGCGGACGCCTCTGGAATGTAGGCTAAAATAGCTACGGCAGCCGCAGCGGATATTTTGAAGTGCATCTCGGAGTAAAGATAGCAGATATTAATCCGCAAAAAAGAATGAAATTTACCGAAAGTTGCGAGAATAAACGAAAGTGGTCTTGCAATGCTGGTGAGTTGCAAAGTTGGATTGGGTGCTGCTTCGTAAAAGGAAGGGCATGATGGTCAGAAAAGCAACAAGATATTGGCTGCTTATATACACCGACGATCGTACGAATGCAAAGAAACATTGCCATTATTGAAGAAACAGTTGTTTCCGTTAGCCTATAGTTATCGATATCCGGGTTTCCTTGTAGCCGAGTTGCATAGTACTGACCTTAAATACCGGGTTTATACCACCCTACCTTCTAAATCTAGTGCGCTTAAGGCAGATTTTAGCTACAATAGCAATCAATTGCAGCTACAAGCGGCCCTTGAGAAATACACCAAGCTATAACACTCTTGTACTGACGCACTTTATGACACCAATGCATGACAGATCTGACTAGCTCCTCGCGGCTCTTCCTTTCGACTTCTTGGCGACAGGCCCAAGCTTGTATACGATGTAGTCCACCAAGAGTGCCAACCCCGGGCAGAGACGTTATGAAGCGGATAGGCTTACTCTAGGGCCCCAAACTGCGCGTTCTATTGCCAGAAACAAAGAGGAAACGGTCTACATTGACGGGGCGGCCGGACAAGTGTACCGGATTAGGTCTTCATAAGCGCAATGGCAGCCGACAGATTTAGGGCACGTGCATGCTACAACACAGAGTTCTGCAAAACACAACAGGCTCACTCGAGAGCCCCACTCGACAAGCCCACCCACCCGGCTGGCCTCTCAAGGTTATCGCTGATGACGGTGATCTAGCGGACGAATAGGGCTTTCCGAGTTATCTATATCAATATGGAATAAGCGAATTGATAAGATTTCGCTGTTTCTAAACTTGATTTTGGGGTCCGAAACATGTTAGCAGTGGGCCCATGGGTTCACAGCTCCTCCGTACTTTGAGGTCTTGTTTTGAACAGCGGTGTTCCGATCAGGAAGTAGCAAATGGCCTCTAGAGTTCAATTCGGTGTGAAAGAGTCGCTAGTCGGTTTAAAATTCCTTCGAAATTTTGTATCCGAATTGCGAATGCGATACACGCACACGCGGAAGCCCCCACCCCTTTCACTGCGTACACAACGGGTAGCGGAACCATGGATGTCTGCTGCGACTTCGGGGCTGCTTGACGCAAAAATAATGGATCCACATCGCAGATTACAATATGGCAAAGGGAGGAGAAGAGTCACCGAGGCTGGGTAATTATATTGTAACACTGCATGCACATGTAGCCGCACAGAGGACGCATTGCATTATCATTCAACACTTTTTGTAAAATATTATAAATCGATGCCCGATCACATCTGCCTGTTTATTCGGAATGAAAGAGACGGCAACAGATCGGCTGACCTCCTCGGAAACATAAATCTTGAGTTAGGGAAGAATCTCGTGCATGGAGGATCAGATCTGTCACCCAATGAGATGGTGATATCGACGACATTGTGCACGTTGTTCTAGAGAATTACCGTATTAGGCAATAGGCTAGATCCGGGTGAACTTTGTTGCAACTCGTATCCACATCTGCGAGCTGACCTCCTACATATGCACATATGCAGTAGGCGAGGAGGAAGGGATCAACTTAACACCATCCAAGGTACCCAGTAGAGCCAATGAAGTAGTTTTGCCGAGCCGGCTGAGGGCATTATAACGCATACGCCTAGGCGCTCCGCCTTTCATGCATAGTAGGAGCCATAGTAGCGGCTACGGCTCCACTAGGTTTAAATAGATATCAATTTTCGAGGTATGCTAGGTGATATCAGCCCTGGCTTAGAAGTCAGGCTTGCAGGTAGATATGAAGTCTCAAGGCAAGGTCTTGAGATTGTTACGCAATCGATTGCCCACAATACATACACACAAGGAGAGTTGCTATTGCTACATCAGGAAATCGACTAGATGAAATGCAGTACTTCAGCTTCGCGCGGGATGGAGGACTACATGATATGAGATATCACAAAATTTTGAAGTCTTGTTCTCTCCAAGTAGGCACCTTTGCAACTTTGTCAAAGTAGAATTCCAAGGTCCAAGTAGTTTCCCATCATGTCAGATATAACTATAAAACATTGAGGATTTCTCGAAGATGTTTTGATTCTCATTCAAGCATCGACCACCCAAGCATACTTTTATCAATAGATACCTACCCCAAAGCATTTGAAATTATTGCCCTTTTAATTCCTAAACGATACTCAGAAACATTCTGCTTCCCCGCCTTCTCTTATCGAAGGCCCTTCGCGAGACCTGGGCCACATAAACTGTCTCGATCAGACCTAAACTCGATCAATCACGAAGTTCGTCTTCTGTCCTCTAGTACTCGCCTTATTTTGAGCAAGATTCACCGAGCTAACGTTCCAAGCACTACTCAAGATATATTTACCCGTAATGTGTCACTGGAGAATTAATCATTTTACGGGTTGCGGCTGCAGAGTCCGTAATAACTCGACCACTCCGGGCAATAGGTGCCAGAACCCACAGCAGCCGGATCCGAGTAGCAGTTGGTGCCCAAGTTTCAATATGCCTTTCGGACTGAACGTCACCACGAAGGACGGACTTTGCCCAAGGCATGTAGATATTGCCTCGTTGAGGGGTAAAATCAATGCAGCGGTTGCAAATCTTCCACGATACGAGAATCTCCCGGCTACTCTTGAAGCCGAGCAAAACAAGATTGTGGAGTGGACCAGAAGGCTCAACGTGAGGCTAGCGGAACCTACTCCCTGGTCAGATGGTGCTTACTAAATCAAGGCTATATGTTTGGAGAAGAGTGGTATGTATTCCTAAACTAGACCCTTTGATTCACTTGAACTATAAAACCCTATTGTTTCTTAACCCTGATAATATTTTCCGAGGCTAACGGTGGTGCGCCAGTGATGCGCAGATGGCCCATATACTGGCTAACATACCTACGAGACTGATTCGCTATCAGTTAGAACCTATCTTTTCATTGAGGAATTGCAAGGTTGTAGGATCATATATCATTTAGTTTGATGAGAATGCATGAGGTCAAGCAGTCTATGTTCTTTGAGTTGCCGTATATATAGTGCTGGGGGTTAGGGATATATCGCTAGTGTGGACATGAGCCCTAGCCATCTAGTTTTATACGGCGCTCGTTCAGCAAGACGGGGGTTCTCTCTACCATTGAAGATCAAGCCGGATAGAATTCAGATCTTGGCCGGGACTCGCAGATTTGGGTTTCCGAATTTGCAGGGAGTAGAGACCCAAAAATTAGGAAAACTGTAAAAACATATAAAAAAAAGATGAAAAATTAGGGAGGGTCCTGTAACCACATTCTTCTATGATATATCCTTCGGACCTGTAACTAGACATGAAAATTTGCTGCATAGCGGTAGCATACCCCCAAAAATCAAAGGTGCCCAACGACTATAGATTCTAAATGCATATATCTTCACTAAGGCTAATACACTTTTAGCACTGTGATTCCTCATGCAGCACAGACTATTAGCTTGTTGCGTCCTGCCAAAGATTTTAAAAACCGGGCATACTTGAACCTATAAGCTTATAACTTACGGATCCTCGCTAGCTTCTATGGGTGTAGAGGGATGCACCTCCGTCTAGGCGTACAAGAACTCAGATTTCGGGCTACACAAACGGAAAGGACCGGATGTGTGCATATGCATATCACACTAGTCAAACGAAGAGCCTCAAAATAATTTGTAGATCTAGAGCCTCAATCACATTTCCCGAACGAAAACCCAGTCGGCCGAAATGAGATCGATTTCCGCGAACGGCTGAGCTGAGACTCAGAGCTGAGGAGCCTTTTGGTGTGGGCTTTTGTTGGAAGTTGCTGTTACACAAGAATACGGGTTTTCCAGCCGACCGCCGCAAATGCATACGTAAGGTGGACCAAAATTTTTGGAATTAGGACGGGAGGATTCGGGATTTAAGATGATAAGAAGAAGTTATATCGACGGCCCGACTCGCTGAACATATTGGATCAATGGATTTATGGTCTAACACATCCCGTGGAGGGCGGAGAAAGGATGGATTTCAAAGATGCACATTATTTCAAGGAAATTCGCCCGCCTCATGCAGGAACTCGACTTGCCAAGGGGCCGTAAAGTGTCTTAGCGACCAGCCAAAATAGGACCAGCCAATTTCCACGTTCCTGGGCGCCATCTTGGTTCGAGACAAGGTCCCTTTTACGTGCATGCTGGCTGGCGCCCGCCTGCTGCAGTGTAAATACATACAACGACATCTGCTTGGCTAACGTTGGTGCATCGATGTCATTGTAGGCCCAGGGATTCTATTTTTCCGCTTCAGCCTCCAAGACAGCCGCTCCTTTCCACCTTCTCTGAGTCCTTTCTCACTGCAAGTCCATCGTATTTTTCCTCACCGTAGTCACTCTTTGCTTTCCCTTCGAATGTTTCCCACAGTCTTTCGATAGACGTCCTTTTTTTTTCGCGGATAACAATCGGGCCGTTTCCTCACAAATTCGTCGAATTCCGATCCCTGAAAGTAGATATATTGGCCACCAACGGAAATAGATCATCAACCATGCACATATCTTCATTCTCCATCCTCGTCTTTCTCCCCCACCTCATAACCCTCGTCTCTGCCGCCGCGAACCCCATCGGCCCGAATCCAAATGCTAAACGCGGCCTCGTATACGTGCCGAGTAAAGACCACCCGGAGGACGACAAGATCTGGATCCAAGCCGGCTCCCCACTAACATGGTACTACAATTATGAATCCAAACCCTCGGCGCGTCTCGAAGGTGGGCCCACAAAACTTCAGTTCGTACCCATGTTATGGGGCGATTACGACAACACTTTCGTTCAGGATGTGAAGGACCTTGTGGACCAGGGGTACGATATTGAATATGTGTTGGGTTTCAACGAACCGGACAATCCGGCGAATGCGGGAACTGGAGGTAGTGGAGTATCGCCGGAGGCTGCGGCTGCGAGATGGAAGATGTCGATAGAGCCGTTGGCTGAAATGGGTATCAAACTTGGTGGGCCGTCAGTAACTGGTGCCCCGAGTGGATTGGATTGGTTGAAGGCGTATGTTTTTCCGAGATCGATTTCCCATATTTAGATCCCTCAGGAGGCGAAGCTAATCCGCGAATCAACATAGATTCTTTGCTGCTTGTGACGGTTGCACAATTGACTTCATCCCGCTCCACTGGTACGGAAACTTCGACGGGGTAGCTAGCCACCTAGGAACATACTCCGCAGCCTTTCCGAATATGACATTCTGGCTCACGGAATTCGCACTCGCCCACGAAGACGTTACACCGTCCCAGGAATTTTTCAACCTGACAATGGAATACTTCGACAGATTGGACAATGTTGGGCGATATTCATGGTTTGGATCATTCCGAAGTGACGTTAGTAATGTCGGACCAAACGCCGCGTTATTGAATCAGGACGGTGGATTGACATATCTCGGGGCTTGGTATTTGAACAAAGACGAGGGACAGGCCGCATCGATCACCGGAAAGGGAAGCAATGCTCCGGCGTTGGGCGCGAGCATTATGAAGTCCTTTGGTGTAACAGCTATCGTGGCTGTGCTTGTTTCCTGGATTCTGTGAGAATAATCAATTGGGCTTTATAGCGTTGTAATCTGCTTTTTTGAATCAGTGATGTTGCGGCGTTCGGTCGGAGTTCATATGAGTTATCTTCAATTTTGCAATTTGTAGATGGAAATTTACCGTGGGAAAGTTTGCGTTTTCAAGCACGTATATAAATTAGCTAGACCTGAAAGAAAGGTTAAAATGTATATTTATACTGCGACGGGAATTGATCTCTTAAGTAATAGGACGGGAAAATCGTCGGGATTACTGAACATCGTTCTTATGTGGTTGCTGACATCAGACTGTCTTCGAGATAGCCGACACAGGGAATAAATACGAATTGGAAATTAGAAAATACGATGCCTCATCGCCGAGGCTCAATTGATTCATTGAGGTGCTTCTAACCAAACGAAGGACTAATGCTTCACAATTGTGAATTCAAAGACGCTATCCCAAAATAACCCCCAAAAGAATGTCATATCTTTGATTCCGAGCAGCTTGATCGCCAGACCCCAATCGAACGCCAGACCAGCAACAAAAGAACCATCATAACCAAACGCCAGACCAATTCAAAACCAATCCCAAAAACCATAGTGGAGCCCTAGCATTAGCTTGTGCTTAAACCGACCCCTAATAATACTTGTCGAATCTTCCATGCATCATTCACTGGCCACCACCAAGTCCAGCAGCAAAGACCAGGTACCAAGTCCTAGACGCTCCATCGTCAAGCCAAACCGCCTGGAAGCCTGGACCAGCAAAGAAATCAAATGCCGCATTAGGTGCAAATATCGCAGCGTTGGCCCACAAGACTCCCTTCCAACCGCTGTTCATTGTCTCGGTGCGGCCTTCAAAAAACCTAAGCCACTCTTCATAGCAGAACGTCTTAGACCTGATATATGGCGACATGGGGGTGAGAGGTAACATATGGATGCTGTAGAAACTCAATTAGCACTGACATATACCGAGACTAAGATTCCATTGGCATACCCTTGTATGTACTCAATCTGGTTTCCGAAATACGTAGTATGGTCAACCTTGTTTTCGAAGAGCTACACAGCGTTTAGTCAACCTTCCAAATAAATGTCTCTCGAGTCAATACTCACAATGCCGGAAACTTTGTTCTGGATAAAATTAGCCGGTTGGTATCTGTTGTCGCTGGACATCAAGAAATAGCTATTGAGACTCCTCTTCAATATAGCGAGCTGGAGATTGGCTCTGGCTTCCATGTTTTTGTCTCCCACGACATTTCCCCATAGCTTCATGGCATAGGAGAAATTGTAGTCCTCGGAGGTTGACTCTTCATCCTTTCCATCAGCACGAGCGTATAGTCCCGTAGCCCAGCTATGCCCGTTGAAGTAGTCGAAAGATCTAGAGACCGGAAAATATTTATCCTTCGCTGTTGGGTTAGCGACATCTCGAACCAAGCTGTTGACGTATGCACTATTTTTGGCGAGCCATGGACTGGTTCCTGTAAGAACTCGTTCAATGTGAACTAGGACTGCAGCTGCATAGATGAAATATCCCTATTAATCGTTAGCGTTTGAATAATCGGGGCTAAAGTTCAAGAACCTACGTAGTGAAAGTGGTGATCATTATAGAAGGCATTTCCGTAGTCGTCGCCAGGATTTTTTGTGATCCACCAGGACGATGACGGAAGACCTCCCCATTTAGCTATGGTAAGGGTGGTTAGCCGCTACTTATACATTTATTGATATGCTTAAAGGGTTAGGGTGCTTACTGTCATAGACAAGAGGGAACTTCTGTTTGTTTGTAGCGAATCGGTCCAGCGCGGTCTTGAGGTTAGCAAGACCTCTTTGCGCGAGGCCCTTATCCTTCAGAACATCACTGGCGACGAGAACGATCTGTGCATACTTAGCAAGAGCCTATGTTAAGAGACTCGAGTTAGAAACTTTCCGGATTCGTTGTAAGGAATACTCTATAAACTCTCACCTTTCCAGCAAAGTATTGACTTGGCAAGTTTGAAGCATTAATCACATCGAAACCGATCTCCGAAGCAATCGCGGTCCTAATTGCGTTTAATTGCTTCGCAGTCCACTTTCTAAATGATCCTGGGAGCCAGCCAACACTGACTGGCATACTTGGCTCCAGAAGTGTCCATGAGTTGCTGACAATGCCAGTCATGAGACCCTTGGTGGTCGATTTGAGCTGAAGGCCACCATAGAGCTTTGATCTCGTCGCGCCATCGAACGAGTTCACTTGATGTGGAAAAGCATACATAAAGGCTGAACCGGAAACACTTCCGCCTTGTTTGATGAAGGTGAAAGTGTAGGTCCCAAGGGCTCCAGATGCACTGGCGGATACCACTGCATCAGTTACCACAGTTCCCGCACTATTATCAAGAACACTTTCAAGAGCGGTATTGGGTAACTTCGCAATCTGAACTGCCCCAGAGTAAGTGCCAGATGCTATGATGGTACTCTGATTGACTAAACGAAGCTGAAGCTCTCGGGAACCAGCGTTGGCGGTGGCGTATATTCTCCATTCCTTGCCATCCATCAACGTTACACGCCATTTTTGGCGAGGCATCCCGTTCCCAGTAATCGTCCCTACGTAAGAGAGACTACGGATCAGAACGCCTGAGTTGATCTTGGGAGTGATTTCTCGGTAGCGGCCCGTCACGAAGCCCATGCCTTGAACTAAAGGCACCGTGAGGCGCCGAGTTCCGGGCCACTCCGTCCTATTGACCCAGATGTGGACCAAAGCAGAATGGGGCTTTAGGGCCTCTGCGGTAACAGTGCTGGTAGTGGGGTTTAGTTCGACAGCAGAGTACGTAAAGGAATTTATGCCAACCGGGTTGAAGTAAAACTGGACGGGGTTGGCATTTGGGTCTGGGCCGGAGACCTTCAATAGGTTAGTATTCACGATCATTCGTAGACAAAAATTCTAGGGATTTAGACTTACTATTTGAGGTGCATCGATATGGCTGATGGAAAGCCCCCACATTGCAGGATCCTTATTGATCCAAACTTGGTAACTGCGGAATAATCTTAGCACCAGCACCCAAAAGATGATTGAAACTTCTGAACTTACGGTTGAGTGAAAACACCAAGGTTACCGTTACCTAAGATTAAATTTGCCCAGAATTTATTGGTTCCAACTGGCACTCCATCCATATTGATCACACCAAGGCGATCTACTGGATGGTCGTTCTTTCTCTCGAACATATCAGGAGGGGCATTGGTTGAGATGGGTTGATCCATGATATCCTCAGCCGCTGCTTTGATGTCATGCGTACCAAGGGCGTGCGCCGCAGCGGAACCAAGTCCAGTGCCATTTTTGCTACCCTCAGCGGTGTGTACCAGGCCCGGGAAATCATCCCCGAGAGGGAATTGCGCACCATCTGCGAGGGAGGATAAGATGACCGGAGCTGGGTTTTCGATACGAAGAACCGGTTCTGTATCGTTTTTAGTCATTTTGTGGGGTTTTGCTTTACGATGTGGTTTTTTTGAGTAATGCTTCGGCTTATGAGAGAAAGAGGTATTCCGATGTCGTGCGGCGGATGGAAGTCCGTCGTGTAGTAGTCCTTTCGTCGATGGAGCTGTTAGGGGGTTGTGGACTTTTCCCGTATGAATTAGTACATGTCCCTTATGATTATTGTGCGGCATAGTAAAAACTGATGATATTAAAAGAAATTGTAGGTAAACGATTGTCATGACCGAAGAACGTCGTGAGGGATGGGAATGTAAATAGTAAGATAAGGGATATCCAGCATATCGCAATAAAGTATTAAGGAAGCTTGTAGATATGTCTTCGACACGGGAGCTGTTGCACTCCAATGAAGCCATTTCCAACAGTGGAACTCGGGGACGAGTTCTAAGCTCGTTCCTTGACCCAGACGGTCTATCTGAATACCGATAAAGCCTACTCGCTTCAAAGGACTGCATCGTCTGTTTGGAAACGAATATGTCGATTGAAACAAGATGAGGGTACGTTGTTTGGCTTATAACTTCGAGCCTTCTGAGCTGTGAAGCCGAACCTAGGCCTCCCAACGGGATCACGGACAGCCAACCTCCTAGAATTTCCTAGCTGACCTCAAGCGTCATAAAAGTCCTAGATAAGGAGGTAGCGCATACCATCGATATATCCTGACTCGACGCTTATTGAAAGAGGCTGAAGGTTGGATGCCGCGAGACCCAAGCTAACGTATGCCAGGTGATGACGACCTGCATTCTTGGAGCGCGGGTGCCTCTAGTTGGCACCTGAGAACCACAAGCCCATTATTTTGAAACAGCCGCCTTGACAAGCTTCCAGAACGAAGCAAGTTCGCGCGCGCCATCTTCCGATATGTGCATATTCGGTATGAGATGGCTTGTGATCAGCATTCCTGAGGGCGTGGAAGAGCCTCACAGGGCTTGGCAGGGCAACGAACAACGACGGAATGCTTCGGGAATATGAGCTTATGAGGCTGATAAAAGCCTTTGTAGCCATATATCGCGGTGGATTCCTCAGAATGAAGGTATTTTGGCCCAACCTCCAGATAAACGGAGATGGATTGAGTGTGCTTGTCTCCGCGTGGTTGGGTCTGGAAGGTCTTTTGCGTTGCTTGTGTGGTTCGTCCTGTTTGGGGGTGTTACGCAAGACACTTACTTGATTTGGCTGCCGACCGCGCGACACCTATTCTCGGAACACAAGTTCCGACGACGGAAAAACAGTGGACGTAATGGTGATACGGAGATTTGAGCTATCAAAGAGATTGTAGAAAGAGAATGTTCGGTGAAGTATCGCTCAGAGGATTACTCTTGTACGACTGGAAGGAATGCCGGCCAGCTTAAATATCGTGTTCTGACAGTGCAGTGTAATGGCAGGTGAGAAAGCTTTCGAAGCCTTTCCTTTAGGCACAACCAAGATTTAATGGATGAATTAGGGGAGTGGCAGCGCCAGCTTTTGTCGCAACCAAGAATCAGGTACCGGACGCTAATACTGGGGTAACACAGCAGCGACAAGCCCAGCAACCAAAGACGAATAGCCAATAGTCTCCGGCGTATGACAAAATCCAGGGCCCGCTGATGTCGGTGCATGACGTCTGAACTTCGGAGTCGTTGGGATTTCAGGTACCAGGTTCCGGGCCCTGGCCGGAATAACGTCAGCCTTCCATTGGGCATGGGGGCATCATTGTGCGCACACTTCCACAGCCGCCCAGGATCTAGGTCGACTCAGTATCACAGATGGGATGCGGATGGTGACCAGGCGTTTATTCTGATTGGTGACCTACTATATCTCGAGTAACACCATCGCTATGGGTATATCGATGTTATATCAACGTTTATTATATTATCTTAAGATCTTGATTTTGATATATTAAATTGAGCTGTCTCCATGACTGCATAGAAGCCACCTATACTTCGTAACTAAGATGCCCAGTGACTTTCTATGAAGAACATTCCGTTCATGTAATATTGACAACCTCAATACGCAAGCACTGATTAACTTAAACCATCCATTGTCATCGGATAAGACGTCGGGCACCTGGTAACAGCAGATGCGCTGCCGTCAACTCTAGTCAAGGTGGAATCGCTGATGCTAGCTATGTATGCATGCATGGCAAGAAGGGATCAAAGCTTCTGTGGATACATCTTCTAAGAAAAAAAGGACCGAGACATTGTCGACCTCATTGATAGACATACATCCTTTGAAAAACAGGACAGTTCTGTGTCTTTCTACTACTATATCTTAGTTTTTGTTTATCTGATGTCAGCATGCGTAGTCATTTTCGAGGTCTCAGGACTCTACTAAAATTGTATACATGTGGAGTTGCGACAAGCGACAAAATTACTTGAGCTCTCGCTTGCCGGGATTGTGCTCAAGGTATATAACTAGGCCAAAGGTGCACCTGATATCGAAGACCTTTTGCTCTTGACCTTGAGCTGTACAGCTCTGTCTATCAAGCTACCCTGTTTTCGAGCACATGATACTGCAAGGGCTTACGGAGCTTCCCTTTTCGCCGTTTGTTTGGCCTTGTGTACTTCCGAAATTTCGAAAGGTATCGGTCGTATATTTTTAGAGCTTCCTGTAGCAACTTTCGCTCGTCGTAGCTGCGATTGACGGATGTTGGGACTGATACCTATTACCTAAGACTCAGCCCGTGGCAAGTTCCTGCAGCTGCTTTGAGGGCGGCTGATCGGTCGCAACGGTCGACTAAAGCGAATCGAACCGTGGAACGAGGCCTTGCAAGGTTTGTGTAACAACCCTCCCCGCACTAGGTCACGGCAGATTGTCGGGTCACTAGACCTCGAGCTCCTTAGCGCTACTTCCAAAGGATGCCGTGAAATAAGCATTTCCAAGGCTTAGGTTATCCGATCCAAGGGTATAGGATCTAGTGAGTCACGTTGTTTCTAGACTCCGAGCTGGTGTACTCTTACCCTATAAATGACCATGATGTGACCCGAGATTGTGACAACTTTAACCAAACTCAGATGTCCAGCTATCGGCTAGCGCTGGAGTCTACTAACTTATAGGGTCATGTAAGTCGCTGCATAATATCAATAAATCTCAGTTTGACAACTCTTGAAGAGATGAGTAGCAATGCTAAACGTAAGAATATTCGAATGCTAAATTGTAAGATTGGATGACGCTAAATGTGGACAAGACATGAGTACGCTTCTAAATAGAAGATCACCCGAGGAGGAATACAATACGATGATAATTGTAAATGAGAAAATAACTATTAAGCAGGCGAGAATTTCGTCGTAAATACAGCTGAGATTTTGAAGGTTGGGAAAGGCGGCAGCGGAGAAGCTCAAGATGCAACATCGGCGGTCCCATTTGGTGTTTCCGATCCATCGGCCTTCTCTTTTTCAGTAATCCCGTTCGTTAGCTTTCCGCTGGTACCATTCACCATTTTATTCTTCTCCTCTGGCTTTGCCTCGTTTTCTTTTCCTTCCTTCTCCTTCTCTTCCTTTTCCTTCTTCTCCTTCTCTTCCTTTTCCTTTTCCTCCTTCTCCTTCTTCTCCTTCTTCTCCTTCTCCTCCTTCTCCTCCTCTTCCTTCTCCTTCCTTTCTTCCTTGATCCTGTCACGCTTCTTCTTCTGGAGTTCTCTAATCTTCTTCTCAGTAGCTCTCTCGAGCCTTTCCTTGGCCTTCTTCTCGGATTCCCTGAGAAGGTCAATTTCGTCCAGTTTCGATTTCAGCCAATCATCTAAGCAATCCAAAGCATCCTCGGGGTCAGATTTGTGGCTCAAAAGATATCCTTGAACTTCTGCCGGAGTAAATTTGTCGGAAGGAACTCTGGCTCCGAACTCCTGGGCTAGTTTCTCGAGTTTTTCGTCATGCTTTAGTTTGCGCTCCTCCTTCGTCATCTTCTCTGAGCCACGAATAAAGTCCGGTAGATCCCCATCGTCTGAATAAACAGCCTTGAAAAGGCCTTCCAGGATTTCGATATCGGCATTCCCGAATTTGATTTCCATATCAACACGTCCAGGTCGGATTAGGGCTTTGTCCAAAAGCTCTCGGTAGTTTGTTGTCATGATCAAAATTCTGCCCTCGTGGCTGGAAATACCATCGATAGCGTTAAGTAAGCCAGACAAACTGACGGTGCTGCCTTGTTTCAGTGCCGCAAGCTTCTTCTTCTCTTCTCGTTTCCTAATTTCGTCTTCATCTTCGTCCTCGTCGTCCTCGTCGTTCTTACTTGCCATGGCCGTATAGAGACCGACCCCACTCATCGACTGTCGATCAATACCAGCGCTATCAATATCCTCGAGCAAAACAATGCATCTCTTCGGTAGAGTAGCGAATAGCCCTAGTAGCACGTCGTCCGCCATGGTACTAGAAGCAAGAGACAAACAATAGATCGGAAGGCTAAGTTCGCTAGCCAAGGCCAATGTGAGCGACGTTTTACCAGCACCCGGTAGACCGAAGAAGAGATATCCTCTCCTATAGGGCAGACCGTGCTTATGATACCATTTCTTGGCGCTCGGCTTGAGGTACTCCCTCATATCCTTTAGAAGCTTTTCCTTATCAGACTCCTTCATGATGACTGAATCAAGAGCTCGAGAGGGTCGTGGATGGCCCAAAGACCACGTAGGTGGGTAAGTCGCGACAGTAGTGTGAATTAAAGTGCTAGAGTTTTGTTCCAGGAGGTACTCGCGTCTGGCCTCTTCGAGGATAGTCCGGAGCGTAAGCGGAGAACGACCAAATGTGAACAATGTAAGATCGACCTCGGGCTCTTCGAATCCGTAGTAATCATCCTTGAGCTTCCTTTGCATAAGTACAAGTCGTCGCTTGTAAAAGAAATGGTAGAAGCCTGGCGCAGCAGTGTATTTTAATTTTGGACCAAGGTCGTCATCCTAGATAGAATGTTAACTATAGAGCTTGATTAAGGAGCGTCGTTCCTAACTTACCATGAGGCCGATGCCGTCGGCTTCGGTTTCATCCACAGGATCCCAACCATACCACCTTGTATGCTGGCGATAATTAGGATTCATCTGATTCTTTCGGCATGTTACACCAAACAGCCTTGAGTCTGTAGAGACTTTATGGTTGTAGAGCCATCTCATAACATAGACATATGCTTCGTCAGTGGATCGAATTGTGGCAGATGAGACTAGATTGTCGGAACTAAACTCAGTTAGTCGCAGTTTATGGTAGGCAAAGGTATTGAGGGGAATAACCTACAAAAACTTGGAAATTTGTATAATTCCTTCCCATGCATTGCTTAGAAAACCAAAAACCGAAGCGATGATAGTGAGGGTTACACCAATTTTGACTGCAGAGAGGTAGTTAGTTCTTAGGCCCTATAAGTCATTTTGAGACTTCCGATTAATTTCAACCAACATACCGAGGACAGACGGGTCAACCCCGACAGAAGCCATCATGCTCCCAATAAACATCCCTCCAGGAAAAATGCTCATACTCTCAGGATCTCCCGTGGCGGAAGCCGCCAGGCCCGGGAGAACCGCAGAAATGGCCTCCATCGCTCTAAAACCGACCGTAGCCTCAGCTACTGATAAAGTAGTACCGTGCAGTCAATAAAAGCGGAGACAAGTTGGGTATTTCGCCGCCAATGATGTGTTGCCGCGTTGTCGACGTCGTTAATCTGTCTATCTAGGAGATAGTACTTGCTGAGTGCGGTATCGTGAAAGAATTGGGAAAGTGAAAAAAGGGAAGCTTTAATCTGGAAAGGCTGTATATAGATGGGTATCTTAGAACAATAAGGAATAGACACAATGCAAAAATAAAAGCTTGGACCTGTCGACCCTGTTTATATAAGTAAAATTCTAAGCTTGGTGGTTGCAATTGCAGGTTGCATGCAATTGTTTAACAAAGAACGAAACACTCGGTTAACCAGATACAGATGCGGACTTCGAATGATTTGGATGTTCACTGCCACCCTTTATAGAACTTTTTGAGCGTCTTGAGTTTCCGTTCGCCGTCTGCCGTCGTCATGGGCCTAGTTCTTACGTTTGACTCAAGAGCTCGGGTTAGTGAATGCCCGCAGCTGCTAGTCTAACCAAGGATCTGAGTACCAACGCCTGAAGGCGCCCTCACAATCTTGAGGCGTGCTGAATAATTTGACGTCAAGTCGTGAGATCCGAATGAGTAGGTCCACATCAATATTGTCTTCAATCAAGCAATTCGTTTGCGAGGACGACTCCCTTGGATGGTCATGCTTCATGCTCCATGCATAGCTGGATAATATGCATGTGCATGGAACCTTTTTTTGGCTCGTCAGCAACGAGAAGGATCTTTGCCATCGACATGGTTCCACCGTAACAATTCGGACTGCGGGGCTCCCGAACCCTGATCTCAGGGTAAAGCCGAGCCACTTGCCCATGTCCATTCTATTGTCGGGTTCGCGAGCTCAAGCCCTATCGGGCTACTCGGTCAGGATCTCGATCATATCGTCTTTAGGATTCCTATAGCTATGTAAGTTGAGGAGTGAACTGTCGGAAATGACTCATGATAATGGGCGTTGGAATAGCTTAATTCATTATTTTTGAAACACGGCATTTGCGCTGTGCGAATATTGGCTGTGCACATGTGCAGGCGGGTCGCTAGCCGTGTTCGGGATAGGAATTGCGACCGTCAGCTGTCTTGAGTCACCCGCCCAGCCAATGCATCTTATCGATAAACGAACATGTATGGGTATTTTGTCAGCCTTGCAAAGCCATACCTGGGTGCCCTGCGCTGCAGCTGGTTGTTATAACAGGAACTCCACGCGTCCTCTAGGATATCGATGCGAGCCGGATGTCACGCGAGGAAAGATGCTTCAATTGATCAATAAGGAATTGGTGCGGGGATATATATATCTGCATCAACGGAGGCTGCGTGGTACTGGTATTGCGCTATACAAGGTTTCGTAAAAGCCCCAACCGCTGAGCGATAACCTTGGAATATTGCATCCCATATATGAATCTACCAGTTCGATGGCGGTCAACGTCAACTCTCTTCGCGTAGCCTCGTTGGTAAAATTAATGAAAGTAGTCAGTGCGATTTGACAGTGTCAACGCTGAACACAATCCCATTACCGCACCCTGTAGACCCTAGGGGTTTGAAACAGTCTCTCAGAAAATATAAATCACCATTCAAAGTTTAACTGAGGGCAGATATAAATTTATAAAACCGGGATAGCATGTCGATTAAGTTTTCAACGTATTTATAATGGCCTTCCCAACTGCACCACCTATTTCCCCACCGAGCTCAGTCCCAAGCGCTGTTCCGATCAAAGCTACACCAATTCCCACGGGTCCCCCAATAACGGCAGCTCCAGCGCGTGCGACAAGATGCAGTCCAGCAATTGTACCCCCAATGCCTCCCAATGCGGTCCCAACCGCTGTTAAAGCTGTTTCGAGAACCTTTTCCCAATGACTTGATAGCCAGTTCCAGAAGCTAGCATTCATGCTCGAAATTGATTGCCAGGTGGTATCAATTGCCTTCATCAAATATTCAACCCCCTTCTCCGTTAGCACCTGCTTGATCTTAAGCCAATTGTTGATTATTCCATGAACAAATGCGGTGAGGGCGGCAATCCCCATCTCTGTAGTGGTGGGAAAGAAGGGAGCAACCGTCTTCAGGATCTGGGATTGAGTAGTGAGGGTTCCGATATTTGCTAGAATATTATTTAGACTGCCACTCATTGCAGCCTTGGTCGGCTCGCTTAATGGTTTCCCCGCAAGCTCCCGTTCTAAATCTTCTAGGGTCATTATCGGCGGGTCTGGCGCTATTATCTCGACGGCGGTACATATTTGCGGCGGAGGTGGTGGTACGTTGGCGCTAGAGCCCGAAGCTGTTGTAAACAAGGTCAGCATATTTCGCCGCGCATGTTCACAATTTCCTCGATATATATGGTGAAGAATAACCTCGAGTTTGAGTCGAGTTGCTTCTTTACTTACTGCTACTCTCGGCCATATCACCGTATTGCCAATAGACATCCATGTCTATTGTATCAAATCTATGAAACCAATTTCCAACAGTTATTAAAGCGGAGCGGCAAAGCGAGAAATAGCTGCATCCACCTGGGAAAGGTAGAATTTAAATCCAAATTTCTCCTCGCTAGCTAAAGGGTGCTTTCGAGTGAACGATTGCGGTATTTATGGGCCAGCCTCTTGCATTGGAAAAAAGTTGAATCACCCGCTCTGCAACCACCAGCTTGGTAATGCTTAATAGAAGAACGGATGTGGGGCAGCACGGAATTTCTCTGTGCATATATGTGTAACAGCTCGGGATTAAAAGTCCCATGTGCCGTATCTGCAACTATAGGCTGTTTCTGGGCTTAATGGAGCTTCGATAATTCTCCAAACATCCAATTAAATGTCCTTACGAAAGCACCCCCCCAACTCAGGTCGTTCGACACACCATCCTTCTGTTGCATCACATATCAAGTTTTGGTGTGAGAAGATAGCTTGTTTGGTGAATAGATCCATAGATAAGAGGAGTTCGGGTAGTATCGTGCCGGACACGACCACTGCGGCCAGTTAGCGAACCTGAACAACCATTCTACTCATGCGTTGAGTTTAGTTAGGTCCTAAATACTATATGGTTCCCGTTATGTTACCCATCAAAGGTGGTGATAGGAGGGGTACATGCATATGGAAAACTGAGATTCTTCGACTTTAGTACTGTGGGTTTAGTTCAAGCTCCACCGGAGGCTCAAAATCTCAAGCCCGTCTTTTTGGCCGCGCCGACTAACGACGACTTCTTCCACGCCAAGTTGAGTTTTCCCTTATCTGTCGGTTGAAGAGACTGATAACCACGTTAAGTGTGCATACATAAGCATATGGGTTGAAAGTAGCTAGGATTGCGGGGTTGGAATTAGCACATTTACTAAAACGGGGTTGGCCACATCAGATGTCTCTAGAGCACTAGTACTAGCCTTGGATAACTTGACAGATTGATCGCAAACATTCCACGTCGGTATATCCCGATTTCAAATAGACTTACGCATAAACACCACTCCGACGCCTCTTTCATACCTGCAGAACCAGTTTAGTCGATCGTCTCTGGTTGTAAACCCGGATCCGGGTCTCTCATCACGGTAGTTGATATGATCTAAACGCGAGGCTCAACACCACGGGCAGCACCAACAACTAGCATGGATACCTATTACTATGATATACTCGGGATATCCCCGGGCGCATCTGATATAGAAGTGAAAAAAGCATACCGAAGACAGGCTTTTATCAGCCACCCGGACAAAAATCCTGGAAATGCGGAGGCGCACAAAAAGTTTCTAGAGGTACGGGCCCAGGCAATTTTCGTGCGATTCTTGCTAGCTACTTGGCTCAGAACAACATGCAACAGCAATTGTACACGGGATTCTTGCTGGAAAAAATCTACAACTTTGGAACAGATTTTGACATGTGTTGCTAACCAAAAATTACAACACCCTCGATATTGCTAGGATAGATTTCCGAGGCATACAGGATACTGAGCGATCCTCATCTGCGTGCGCATTATGATCAAGCTGGGCGGGATGGAGTGGGTGAAGATGTATCAGGTATAAGGAATATACCCTATCGATGATCACCAACCAACTGACCCGTGCATCAGTGGATGCCTCCGAGATGTTTGGAAGAATGTTTTCTGGGGAGTCATTCCAAGATTGGTACGGACCCATTGACATATCCGATATATTTTTGTTTTACATCAGAAGAGAGTACTCAAGTAGAGTAAGTGAGGATTGGAGTTTAAATTTTTGAATATATATATTATAGGGTCGGAGATAATACGATTCTCCAAGACATCATCAGGCTCGCTGAACTTCACTTAGAAGATAGCAGCGTAGATGATGGATTTACAACGGTGGATTCATCGCGTCTTATTGACGATGGTGGTAAGTTGCTTATATGCAGACCGAACATGCATTGATCATTTGGAGTTATTTACGGTGATGCGTCTATAGATTCCGAGGCGTCATATGGACCATTTGATGGCGACCAATACCGACGAGATCAGAAGCTAAGGAAAGAACAAATAAAGGAGTTCAAAATCATGGAATTGCAGGAAGAGATGGCCAAAAAGCGCGAACAACGGATTAGTTTTGTGGCAGAAAAGCTTGCTCAGAAACTCGATGTGTTCGCGGCGGAGAGCAAAAAGAGTGAGAGGAGGTTTCGGACGGCAATGGAGGTATGGAACTGGCAAAATATATGTGTCACGTCAATAAAAGCATTGCCAAAGTTAACCTGCTGTTTTGGTCTATCGTAACATCTAGCGAGAAGCAGAGCACCTGAAACTCGAATCTTTCGGAGTCCACATCCTCAATACCATTGGCGATGTTTATAAATCAAAGGCAACCGAGCATGGTTGGTACCGCACCGTCGGTTTCCTAAGCACTGCATACTATTATCCCCAGGAAAAGTATGCTTCGGCCAAGGATACTGCAAAAACCGTGTGGAATTTACTGGATGCCCAAAAGGCCATCAAAGAAGCACGATTGGACGACCTAGAAGCGGCAGAAGCCGAAAGAATCAAGGAGGAGAGGGGGCCGGAAGAACAGAGGTTAATAGAAACAATAGCCGCTGGGAAGATGCTAATGGCGTGTTGGGGCTTGGTAAGGAAAGACCTAATAGGCATTATCAAGTAGGCATTTTTGTTACACCTATTTTCAAGATTGATTTAAGCTGATGGTGAGGCAGGGAGGCTTGCAATATTGTTCTCTACGATGAGAAAATTCCTTATAGTGTCCTAGAGAGAAGGGCAAGGGCAGCCATGATCATTGGTGAAATATTTTCTCATGTGAGTACTATCCCAGCTTTAGTAGATTGATTCATATGGGTATACGGGCCGTGGATGTCTAACGTTGAATAGGCCCACCGGGATGCGAACGACCACGTGACAGAAGGCTTATTTGAGAAGATTGTGTCCGATTCTTATGAGCTAGCAAAGCAGCGGGATGGCCACACCAAGGATTCCGATATAGATTCAAACGGCGTTCCGGAACCGAACCTTGCAATGGCATTTTAATCCGGACCCCTGAGTCGTGTTTTGAAGCTGGAAATAGCATCGGGAAGAACTAGGGTAGCGTTATATTTCAGCGGCTACCCAACGTTTGGGACGGCAAACCCCGAGAACTCAACGGTCCTGCTCAGGGTTCGGAGAATTTACAATTCAACAACCAACCTGACGGCTAGTTCTCCGTCAATCGTATCGTTGGTCGGACATTCCGTGATTGCGTTTGTGGAGCACTACAAAAGCCGGCCTGGGTCTTACTGGGTTCCCAAGAATATAATTATAGAACTCAAGATATATGATATAGTGCTAATTCCTCCAAATCCGTTGAACCCTAAACTGCAAATAAAGCTACAACAAGGAAGGAAACAATCAAAGAACAAAATTCCCAAGAAAGCAAATGTAGAGCGAAGAGAGGGTCTAATGTGGGAGAGAACCGTGAAATGCAAAGGGCCGCTGTAGAGGTAGAAAACGATTGTAAACATGAAGTTTTTTTTGGTGTTACAAATAGAGCTAAAGACCGTTTTAATGAGATCAGTTGCCGAGGTATATCGCGTGTATGTATGTGTATAAATGGCATCCCCTATTACCTATGTTGCTTTGGCCTCCCAAACCTTAACCTTGAAACACCCCAACGTGGCCTTTTATATGAAGCTAAAAACGGATGCACGGGGTCGTGCTAGGTGCGCAATCTGTGTGGATAGGTGATGTTTTAGTCGAATAAGCACTCTCCCAAAGCGCCCTCCCCCCTTCTGCCAACTTGTTTTGGTCCAAATCGTTCCGGGCCGTCCCAGCCAATGCCATCCCACGACTCTTCCTCTTCGTCCGCAATGCCCCTTCGGTAAATGTCCTCGAGAATATTATCCTTGAGAGTCTCCCTGGCTTCCTTAATCTGTTCGTCATGGGCTGAACAGCACAATTTGGTTCCTTTGAAGAAAACGTTTACTATCCTCGTCAAGTCTTTCCAGACAGCCTGCGCCCGTGGCCTAAGAGCGGCCTCTGATACATACATGGCTGATATGAGAAGGAGGAGGTGATTTCCGATCAAGTCGCAGTGTTTGCTCCATGTGACGTTATCTGTTACTCCTTGGAATGCTGGATACATGAGTTTCAACTCGTCGAGCCACCAGGTTGGGGGCGGAGGGCTTGAGCCAGATCCCAAGGATGCCATTTTACTGATTCCATAAGACATCCTTGATTTTGTAGGCTTTGGTTGTTCTGGCTCCACAATCTTCGGCGCTTCTTTAGCGGATTTCGAAAACATTCCACCAAAAATGCTCGCGGGTCTGCTCGAAGCATCTTTAGGCGCCCCGCTCTTTGAAGTCTTGTCGGTCGGTTCGTCTCGTTTGGTCGCCGTCTTTGGCCCCTGCTGACCATTCGAGGCTGAGTGGGCAGTACCTGGACGTGGGATGTTGATTTCAACCATTTCAGAAGCCACGGACGATGCTGACGTCTCGGAGACAGATGTATTCGGGATAGGGTAGAAGACCGGATTCCAGCTGCCGTTTCCTTCTCGAGCTTTCATCTCTTTCGTCCATTCGAGTCTCTCCTTTCTTTGACGGCTTAACGCATCTTTCGTGAACCCAAGGAGAACCAGGAGTAGTTCGGCAAACACTTCTCCGAGGCATTTGATGTCGTGGAGTCTTGATGCTTCAGCGTTGGACAAATCCGGTATAATTGTCTTTGACCTTGACGGGGGACGGCTGTCTGAATTTGTCGGCTCTGGCACTCCGTAGCCGAAACTCTTGTTGTTTTTCAAACCGGGTCGCTTCTTCGATAACTCAATTACCTGTGGATTGATATGCGATTGATACCACCCCTCAAGGAAAATCTGAATGCCCTTCCCGTTTTTGATGAGATAAATCCTCTTTGTCTGGATATCGCCGTGCGAGATCTTAAGAGAATGAAAGAAGTGGACAGTCGCAGCAAGGCATGTCATCCAATCCAAGACTCGCGCTCTTTTCTCTTCCTTTGGTAGAACAACCCACCAGTCCGGGCGGCACTGTATAAACTGAGATAGGGTGCAAACATGGTGAGCAGAATCCTCTGGATTGGCATCTGCTATAATCTCTGGAGACAATAGCATGTAACTCTTCTCCTTATGGGTATAGGTATAAGCTGGGAGCGAAAAGTGAGGCTTCAGCGGTCCGTCGTGAGCGCCTTCCTCGACGTTCAGCATGCTTCTAGCGAGCAATCGCAGAACCTCCACTCTCCGGAAATATTTTCCTCCCGGAACAAGATAATTTGAAGCTTCGATTTGCACCCTAGTGTGGGTTTGGCCGGAAAGTGGGGCTTCATTGGTGGAAATTTTAGCAAGATCGACCCGGTCAGAATTGTGATGAGCTGAGTTCGATACCGCGCTAACTGGCGATGGGACCTCCTGGCCGTTCGACTGCTGATGGTCAAATACTAAATGCGAACCCAACAATGGCTGCGAAAACCAAGTCTCGCGATCCAATTGCTCCAATCTCAAGACCAAACTCTTCGGAAAATTCGAGACCTGTTCAAGCCGTTTGTAATTGCATCTCAAGTATTGGTCGGTCATAAGATGTCGCGCGACGGGAATCACGATGTAGCCGAGATTTGGACTGGAAATGTCGGTTGCAATGAGCTTCTGCTGATTCTGTAGGCTAGTGACCTAGCCGTTAAGATTTAGGGCGCCACTCTACCTTTCCTCGTATACCAATGACAACAGATACACTGTGTATGATAGGTGTTGCCGAACATATTGGGCGACAGTGACCTCCTGGTCTGGCAGCAAGGGTTCTGCAAGGCGCCCAGCTTCTGTTGAATTCCCGAAGAGTTCAAGCAACTGCTTTGCGAATGTGTCGTCGTCAAGCCTCGTGTAAAAACGGGGTAATCTAACAAAGGAAAGCGAACGCTGGGTATCGGTAGCCATTTGACGTGGTGGCGCCGGTTAGGGCTGACGTTTTTACTGTGTGAATCACGTTCTATTACCGCGTTGGCTCTCGTCCAAGGCTGGGTTTGGCGAGATGTCGACTGGCAAAGCAATTGTGAAACTCCGGATCTCGGGAATTAATGTCCTGCAGAGTAAGGAAGAAGAACTTGCGATGTCCGGCGGAGGATAAGGGCTATGTTTTATAGAGCGTCCAAAAAATACCTGGGAATCGGGTCTTAATGGCCTTTTAATAAGAAAGATTAATTGGGGGCTAATAAAAAGTTAACTGAATCGTCAGAAACACTCGGCCCAGCTCATTACCAGGGTTGGAGCTGAGGCGCAGGTCCTAGGAGAAAGCCGGGATACCCGGATATAGAACGGGAAGCCAGCAGAAGGATGAGAGGCCTTGTCGGGACAAACAAGATAGAACATACATGCTCCGTAACTGCACCTGATTGATTGAAGTCAGGCACATCGTACATGCTCAGGTATTTGAATCCTCGTGCCCACATTGGTGGTAGCACGCCTCTGGAGCATTGTTAGCGACCATGGTGGACAAGGTAAAATCTTGGCTTGCATAATTAACCTGCAAGGGAGGAAACGAAAACACGCAAGGCTATCGGAGGGCAGAGCTTGAGGTTGCAAGGGTTAGAGCGAAGGCCCCGTTTTCCGCATCATCGTCATCACCACCATCAATAACCAACTAGTAAGCTGCTGCACTCATGTCTGTAACCCCGATAATGAACTCTTATCCTAGTCTGTGTGTCACCGCATTGGCGGCATCGATGAATCGGGACATCTTGAATGCATTTCTGTTGGGTTGCAACATTTGATGCATTCTGATCCCGGTCCATTGTGTAAACTACTTAGCAGGATGTTGGATTCATCAACCCGAGAATCATGTCACCGCTTGCTGATATCCGTCACTTTTATCAGCCCGGTTGGGTTCAGCACATGCACATTTCAATCCCATAACCATACCCAGTCATTAAGCCCTCGCATAAAGTTGATAGCTATTCGAATTAATTTGATAACGGTTCCACCGATATTTGCCCGCCCTACCACACAGAGGTGGTCAAGGGTTCTGGGGGTTTTCAAGCTTTTCGGGGTGCCCCTTCTGAAACTTCGGCTTAACAGTGCAGCATTTTCCACACAAAATACGGAGTACAATCGTTAAGATTGCGACGCCGCTGGACGTTTTTCCCGACATCAGGTCCAGCTACGGCTGGATGTCAGATTGTAGCCGAAGCAGCTGGAGGCCCTCTGCAGCGCGCACTGTTGCCATGGCTGGTCAAGTGGCGTTCTTCCCGCATATGGGCCTCCATGATACTTCCAGCCCTCTCAAAAATCAGATAGGTTGTAATTTCACATCCTGATCCTTGCTGTAACTATCGCACTCGGATTTCAGGTTTGCCATCCACATCGGAAGATTCCATGCACTGCCAGCAAATTCATGCATTGGGGGCGATTCATATCACCCATGCTAACTTGAGGCTCCGCAGCCTTGCAGCGCATCGCGCTTCGTGTCAGGCTGGCGAACGGACAGGATCCAGACTGCCGATGGACAGGAAACTTTTGGCGCCATTGATCGATAAATGACATATCAACTTCACGGACCCATGGATCCAATCATAAAGTAAACCTAAATACCTCAACTTAACCAAAGCTAAGCCCAGCTCAAACTCTATGCTATGGTTGTTCCACATGGTAATCTTACCGGCAGAGCGGCGAGCAGACCGTCACTGCATTGCATCGGTATCCCCTGCTGCTCCGTCAGCCGATAAGACCTTTGGGATCGAGCGCGTGGGGGTAAAGTATTGCTATCAGGCAACCACAAACTGCCATTCGTTCTCAATCGATCCGGCGTTGGGAATTTGTGCATGTTGGAGGTGCTCACGCCAAGGATCCTGTGTGCAAGCTGTGATTGATTTTAACATTGATAAGGTGTTGCAGATATTGCAGTCGACCGCGACCCGGCGTCACAAAATTTCTCCTAAATTCATAAAGGAGCTCAAGGAATGCAAAAGCGGCCACCATGCACGCCATATTCTACCCTCTTTGTGGGCCTCCCGTACACCTATCTCGGAAAAGCTCGTCGGTTAGTAGGTTCCAGCCTGGAGGGTTTCACAATCCAGCCTAACATAGAATCCCATTTTGCCAGATGGATATCCGGTTCAAACATGGAACCTCAGTGTTAAATTTAGGGTCCGGTAACTGTAATGCTATGAGTATCCGTGGGTACCTCGGCTACCAATCAATGTCTGCAGGAGGGGCACTTCCTTTGAAGTTATAAGTTTTCATCTCGGGTACAGTCAAGCAGTAGATATACGGAAGGTTCCGAGAGTGGGTCTGGAACTGCAGCTAAGCAAATGCTTGATGTTCAGCAACTAGTATCGGAGCACTTGCAAGACTAGTTCAATAGACTATCAGCCACGTGTGGTATGCTCAAAGTTTATTCTGGATGCCAAAAGGTGAATCTTTTGGCTATGGCATGTATCCGTTGTCCTGTAGCTAAACACAGTCTAGCTAAATAGCACGCTTTGGGGAGTACGTAATGCTCGAGTTCAGATTGACTAGTACACGATGGCGGGCCTAGGGTCTTAGAGTCAAGCCCGGTTAGTAGTAGTTAGATTCGTCTTTTAGATTAATATTTTATACTAATTATTATACAGATAAAACCAATTAACTTCGGATCCCTTCGTCCCTGGACCCAGGTATATATACATTATCGTATTCGGAATCCTAAGCATACCCGGATACATATGGAGGCATTGTCATCAAATCCAATTAGACTATCCTTAAATTCTCTTGATGATGAACCGGGCGCTGGGCTGGTACCGTGGTGGGATTGAGCGGGTCGAAACCAAGGGCTTGATATCCGGCTGGACGAAGGAAAAGAAGCTACCGGCATCAGTGGTTCGGACGGACCATCCTGTAGTTCTGTCAACGCTTTCGATGCTGAGCAGAGAAATATTCGTTAGTATCTCTCTTCCTCTAAGAAGGCCTATTAAAGGCTGAGGTATACTAGTTACTATGCACTTACATGAATTGGTCCTGACCGTGCCAGTGGACAGAAGTGATCTTCCAGCGAGCTTTAACCTCTGGCTGCTGAGCCTGGAGTTGTGCGGAAAGCTTGCCGTCGATCTCTACAACAGGTGCGCCATTGTTCTCCATAGTGTAGGTTCCATCAGAGTTCCTGGTTATTTTCCACTAAATACAGGACTAGTTGTTAGTCAAACCGGTATATCTCTTGGGAATTGTCAAAGCTTACTGGAGCACGAGTGACGGATCTTGGCAAGACAAGGACTGGCTTTGGGAGAAGGGATCGGTCCTCAGCTGGGGACCTGGAAAGATTGAACTGGGCGCCAGTTTCATCTTTAACAGTGCTGATCCAGTAGTTGCCGCTCTGGAGAACAGGGGCTGGGGTAGAGGTGCTGGTCTTTGGAACGGCTGGCATCTTGATTGAAGTGTGTGGATAGATAGTTATATCTAGAATAGATATGAGATTGTGAAATGAGAGGATTGATAGCTTGGAGTTTGAAGAAATGATCTGCTGTGAGCTGGTGGAGATAGAACCGATGAAGCAGAAGATGCTGCTTATTTATATTGCCTTTGGAGCTGTACGTTCGGCCGCTACGCTTGAGATCACGGCATCTTAACATGGGACGTATCGAGCAGCTCCGAAGAAAAAGATTTTACCTTGCATGTAGTGCAAGAACGCCATCTTGGAGTGATACAGATTCTGACAACTTTACGAACAGTTTCCTATGCGCTTTCAGCATCCTCAATGGTATAATTTTCCGAACATCGCTGTGCTATAGCCTTGACAGCCTAGGGATCCCCAGTTGAAATTTTGCGCACTATCCCGAATATAACATCTCTGTCAGGTACACAATGCCACCGGCTCTGCGTAGAAAACATCAATATAGAAGGACCGCTCCCAGCCAAGCGAGAAAAGTCTGGAATGCAAATCTAGCGAAGAAATTTCGAGACCCTTGGTCCATGCTGTGTGTGTAACGTTGCAGCTAAATTAATGTATGGGATAATGTTATGCGTGAATTGGTAGTTACGTTTTCGGATTTAGGCCTTCGACTTTCCTGATGGTGAATCAAATCCAGAATAGCCTTATCTAACCGAATAATGGTAACTGGGGCATACTACTGAAGGATACGTATCGGCATACCCGGGTTCCACTTCAATCAAGAAACTCGGCATATGCTAGCTCCAGAACTAGGGTCAGTAACCATGCTTGATACCGTATTCGTGAGCTCTTTAAAATCAGGATCGGACTCGGACTCGGGCACTTACAGACATTGGCGAAATCTCTGATGAAATTTTCTAGTCTCACATGTCCGTGGCTGCAGCGCTACTTTCGAGACGCCACGCAGCACTCTGTAACCAAACTTATGAAATAGAATATTCCGGAGAGCTTCTTAGACTCGCCTTGACTTACCATAGTACACATGAACTATATTACAGCGGCGACCGAGGGCGGTTTCGAGCCGGAGTATTGTCTTATTTATTTTCCGCCCAAGATTCGCCCTTAAAACCTTCCACCTGCTCTTCGGAAGGGGATACCTAATATAGCCAGAAACGGTATTGAACCGCATTGGGAATCCAACAGTGTTGATCCCTCCAAAATACAACAGGATGTGGGCGCCAGTGTGTTGGAAATCGCCGGCCTCGGTCAGAAAACAAGACTGTCTGGCCCGCAATGGTCTGCAGGTGTGGCACTTGATAGAGCTAGCTACGGCTTACTAAAGTTTGGATATCGAAGGATAAATAACACGTTTAAATTCAACCTGCTAAAAAACAAAGTCGATTGATTGAAAAGAACATTTGCTAAAGTCTTGCCAGTCTGATATTTGAACAGTTAACAATGCTTCCGATGCAACAACACATCCGCAGATAGAGTTCTTCATTGCGTGGTACGTAAATTTCGCAAAATCTGAGGCGTTTAGCATACGCATGCTGCAGTGCACAGCCAAGTTCACACTAAATGAACTCTCTAGCGATAAGGCCGTGGCGAAGAACTGCATCTTGTTATGGTGCTCGTCCAAGTGCTAGTAACCGTTTTGGTAATTTGATAACCCTGCAAGGTAGTTGTGGTGGTGTATGTGACCGTTGAGGCTGGTAAGTATCCTTGCACGGTTTGGGTTACCATGTAAGTCGTTGTTGACGCAGGTAAAGCCTGGGTGTATGTAGTTCTATAGGTAGAGTATGAGGTTGACGTGATTGTTGTGGTCGGTCCGGGAACCGTCAAGGTTCGTGTCTATCAAATTCTTGGTAAGCCAATCGAAGGCGGGGCTCTGAGAGGCTTTGGTATCTTACGTTATACACAGTAGAAGGTACAGTAGATGTGATAGTTACAAAGCATGTAGTTGTGACCGTACTTGTCGGATAGGCAGCGGGTGGGCACGTTGTTGTAGTTACAGTTGTTGTCGAGAACCGAGTAGTACTGAAGGTAGACGTCGATACAGAAATTGACAAGGATGTTGCGGTGGAAGTAATTGTTCGTGTGGTAGTGACTTGGGGGCCAATACTACAACTAAAAAGAAGGCAAACTAAGGGGCCAAGTAAGCCGTTTGCATCTCCATTGGGGACGCCACTTTGTATAATTTGAACGGGGTTGGTCCCCAGAAGCCTCTCGAGTAGTGAAGCTGAAAGATCGTGATTGCTCAAAGTTAGTAGCGGGCCATATATTTAAAAATTAAAGCGGTTTAGCTATAGTGGTATTTACCAACTTGACTCAAGGTGTCACCACCTCCTCGTACCGGCCCACCGCTAGGGTTAGCTGTACAATTGAACAATGAGCATACTGTGGGTCCAAGGATACCCCTTCCACCGTCTAATGTCGTGTTCGGCCTAATTTGACTAGCGAGATCTGTGCCTAAAGCTGGATCAAGAACGTTTTGTGCTAATGGAGCGATTTGATATTAGGGTACTAGTACTCAAAGGTTTGACAATCAAGAGGATACTCTGTCGCGATATGACGCTTGGAAAAATTCTAACCTAGGCCTAAAAGGAAATCGTATAGAGGTGGGTTGGGTGACCCTCCACCCCCTCCACCACTACCCCTAGAACCGCTACCGATTATAGGATCAAGGATTGGTCCCAAGATACTCCCCAATAGTTGGCGATCTGGAACAGGTCCAGCAAGAGGCTTTGCAGTGCCATCCCTTGATAGAGTTAAGAAGATGAATGAGATCGAAGGGATGATGAATGTAATTGTAAAATAGAATGGCTTCATTTCGTCGATGGATAAATACTATGTTGAGCGAATCTGAGCGCGGAATCCACTGGCTTTCGAGGGAAATAGATCATCAAGTTGAACAATTTCACTTGACTGCTTGACTTGAGGGAGCTAGTTTACAAGATCAATGGAGCATAGAGGAATACCCTCCGCTTTTTAAGTTTGGGATAACCTACGATACAACATATGGAATAGAAATCATCGAAGAATGTCTTGAGCTTGTTTCGCTGACTTCAGAAATATGGCTATGGTTGAGAATTTGATAAATATGTGATAGAAACTTTTCTATCGTTTCTTTTCACAGTACTGGTAAAACCGAGATGGAAGAGAAATTCGTGTGACTTGAGCGCGCCACTAGCTTCAAAAGACGTATCACAAATGCCAGGAGGTGTGTAAACGGAGGATCTGAATAAATATGGTTATCGCACGACAGACCGGGGGTTAAAACAGGGAAATTAGGTAGTATTTGAAGGCTGCTCGCCTAGGTGCTAGCACCTATGATCAGGAGCTAGATTAGGCTCTGAATTCTTCCAAATAAGAAATGAGGTAGGCTATGGTGGAGGAACTCCTCAAATTTTTGTATGAGTGTTTTCGATCGGGAGAGAACGATATGTCAATGAATCTTCGAATATATTACCGGCTTAGGCTACCAGCGGGTCGTAGGTGTGCATACCGAGTGGTTGCGCGAGAAGGCCGGGATTAGAGCACTATGTTGTCTTGATTTAGTTAGCATATGATACCGATCGAGCGGCAAAAACTGGCCGACTGTCTTTAGAATCTTTGGTTCAAACCCTCGGTCTTGGCTCGCTAGAATGGGGTCGACCTTGTATATAGATCTATAGAGCCAATCTTTCAAAATATAGTTGCCAAAAGCGATGTGAGTCCGTATCCTATCCGCCGTGCCATTGTTACCTAGAGTCCCCTCCTTTCTTCAATTCCTAAACCCGGGAAACTTTATAGAGTTCCATAGGTTTGTTAATGAATTGGGGATGACCTCTTCCCTGAGTATCAGCCTCTGTAACTCAGAGATATTCAAATATCCTTCCTCCCTATGAAGTAATCCAAATTGTAGTTAAGCGCAAATGGGAAGGCATACATACGCATGAAAATCTATTGATCCATGGATCCAAGGCATTTTAAATCAGTTGGATTCTTTAACAGATTGCTCCTCCAGCCATTAAGTTGTTCGAGACTTCGTTCTGGCTTTTCTATGAGTCCAAAGCTAGGTGAGCTACCAGTAGCTAGTATATGTTGGTGTAGAACGTGGAATTTGAAGCGTGGCCATGACTCCGCCCCTAGAATACATGCCTTCCGGATTTCGAATCCGGAGAAACCAAATCTGAGCTTGAGCTCACCAAAACCAGCCCGACCCACTCTTTCAAAGCGGGGCCAGTGCTTGCACGAAATACGTGTAACAGCTCCTGAGAACAGGCTTCGAGACCCAAAAACTTACAGCTCAGGTGGTAGAGCTGGGTTCTCCTATGCTTTTTCAAGGATGATTTGATTCTCACTTTTGTCATATGCCTATGCCCGCATACCGACGCAATCAATCGTACGGACTAATTGGCAGGTCCGTGCAAATTATCTTCTCATGGATAGCATATGATCTTTCATTGATTTCCTCGGGATTTACACAAACGACTCAGTCATGCGGTAAGTGTAAACGACAAATAAATCACAAGATGCACAAATGATATCACGACCGGGCCCTGCACCAAATCACAACTCTGATGCTTGATACCTATGCATGCGGCAACCTGAATTGAGATAAATTTTCCTACAAAGATAATATTTTGCTATCCGTGCCGAAGCAAAGCGGTGAAACAAAATTCATATTTGACGAGCATTACGACACGCAGTCCATAAAATCAGTCGAAGCTCTACGGGATAGGTTGAACAACCCGGCAAGCCTGCATCAAAATCGTTGACGAATACTTTACTAATGTAGAGCTGGGTCCTTCTTTGCGCCTTCTGAGGCCTGATTTGATAATAATATGCCTTATAACAACCTTTGTATTATTCATAGCTAGCGCTAGTTCGATAGGTGATCATCAGGGCCGATGTCAAGACATCGGCGCCCCGGACTTGAGAGTACCTCGAGGTACTTGTATCGAAATTCCTTGACCTCATGAATCACCCATGATTAATACCGTCTTGGAAATCACATATCGCAATCTGACGGCTTTATGCGTGCCGAAGATTTGAACAGTCCCATTAGTCACTTTTGGTCAAAGATTACAGAGCGTTTCCTCAAGCATGATGCTCAATTGGGAAGATCACGATGCGTCAGGAATGTTAGAATGACACTAAAGAATGCCTGCGGCTAAATAGCACGGTTCAAAGATTCGTTCGGTTTTTGGAGCTTCGGCCAAAGGAGCTTGAGTAAGAGGCTCTTACGATCTTGAATTGCCCAAAGCTACCTAGCCGATATGTCTCTGCAATATGACGACAGAATCAAACGTAACCATCCCAACGGCTGAGCAGTCTGACAGCTTAATGCTATGGGGAAACATAACATCTAGCAGCGGGATAGCCTATGCATCAACTCTTTCAGCCGCCCCGTTGAAATGGGTGCCGGGGGAAAATAAGTCTCTTAAGTTAGAGGAAATATGCGACTTTGTGTTCATGAATTCAAACTTAAACGTAAAGTTCGAATGCCGAGTGCACCTTGTGAAACGGTCAAGTAGCACAGTGGGCAACACATTTGCGAAGCTTTTTACAGCAGAAAAACTCTTGTACTTGAGCAGTCTCGTAGTACTCGAACTCGGGCATTTGCCCTCGACATTAATCGCGGATACCGCCGTATTCGCCTCGCATAAATATCGACAAGGCGAAGCTAGATCCAGCCTCGACGAGTTATGGGATTTTCTGCTTCAGCCAACCCACCGATCATGCGGGTGCTGAAGTAAGTCACTTTCGCTTAGCTTTAGGACCGGACCTAGCGATTGGGATTTATCGCGACGATGTCGACGGAAGAGTCAATGCGCTCACAGAAAACAGCATGTAAGGGACAAACAATGCATATGCATGGGGTTTCGTTCAAATAATTTTTTTTGGAAAGGATACATAAATTGGTGCCAGAATTGGTGCCCTGTTTCAACTTTTAGGCACCGGGAATGCTTACGGTCCCTGGATACCGGCAACACTGAATTTCTAAGAAAAGTTTCCCTGGATATATTAAACACATATAAATTGTAAATGCGGCCATCGCAATTGAATGAATACCCCGAAGGGGGGTGCAAGACGGTATAGCCCTATGCAATGTAATGCGAGCTCAAAAATGCAAGTTTCGCCGAACTAAGGAATCTGCAGTCATCCATAGGACCCGTCCATTTACCTGATATGCGATGTTCAGGTTACGAATCTTACAATGGGGAAGATATCAGGGGCTTAGTAACAAATACCATAAAAAATAAAAAAAAATAGACTTTTTCGTGGGCTTCAAAATTCTAGGATCGAAAATTGTCAGTGTACATGGCTCCACGCGCGCACGGGAAACGAGGGCAAAGAAAACATTGAGGATCAGTCTTGGTGGTACCATGGGGCAACTGGCAGGATGCATCCCGGTTAATTAGGATATAATACGATTCTCGTATTATCTTAAATAAAAAGACGATTGAAAAATCCCGTATAATCTCAAAAAGTTGACGTTTTGTTCGGGCCAGTTGTAAAGCAGGGTTAGCTAAGCTTCAACCAAGTCCATTAAGTGCTCGAGCTGCTGTATGTATGTAAATTCGTTCATACATGCATCCCCACATACAAGATTACTGATCGTATCGATTGGATACCGATCTTGAATTCAATCCTTCTACATCTACGAATCGCACATGCGACTGTGATATACCATTATGGCTAGGACCAAGCCAGCTCATAAGCGTCACTGTAGCATGTAGAGTCATTCACCCTATCGGAATCCCGCTTTGATCTCGAATGACAACATTGATTCCGACTTTGCGAATATCGCATTGCGTAGACTTACTAACGCAAATGGGTGTCTGCATGTGGATGAATATTTGACGCATAGATAGCCGGTTGGTGGTCCTAAGCTAAGATGTTCTAGCTCTTTCGGAAACTAAGAAATTATGTCTTGTTCGTCTGCTGGGGTTGAGACGTAAGTTTGTAACCGGCTTGGGCAACATACAACTAACTGGTTCTGCATTGGTTCAGCGGTGTTGGCCTTACAGGATTCAATCATCGGCCTGTCGAGAGCTCAAGACCACATCGGGCTAAGGCCAAAAAAAAACTTACGCCTGACTTTATACGAAAGATGAATCAATAGATCGATCAATTGATCTTGCAGTATTACCACAGAATCATCTAGCATCTACCTTGTGGGGAATGTTTTAAAGCATCTTCGGGATTCGGTTCAGCTCTACAAGGGTAGCTGGTGATTCGCTCACGAACGGCCATTCCGGCCTGGCTAATTGGGGGTGCCCGCAAAATGCAGGCGCAATCAAGAAGCGACATTATCGCACTTAGCGCAGACGTCGGTTTCCCGATACTAACATTTGGGAGTCTAGAACATCCAAACTAACGCCTTCAATCCGCTCTAGATATCAATGCGGCTCAATGCATCGACTATCACCTAAACATTGGGATAGCCTTGGCACAGGCTCCACTAGATCCACTAGAGAGACCTTTCGGCAAAATATCCAATAGCAATTCAAGATAAACCTGGAGCTTGCAATCTGACAGTTCCAACTTTGCTTGATATAGTTAGTCCTATGCACCAAACGTCTGTGCGCGCACCGCCACCCTGGATCTGCTTCTTAATACCATGACGAACATCCGACGCCCTTCACGAAATCAGACAACACCGCATAACTTGCCGTAGCTGCTCGCCAGACGATGACATGAGAATTGCTGCCATATCTGCTTTATCTTCCGATGGTGCTGACTGGCTATAGCTCCAAAAGTCAAGCCCTTAAAGCCAGAGTTACGATTTGTGTTTCCCTCCATGATTCGCATTGATTGTCCCGTACTCTGTTTCGAAACAGCCAGGCCATAATGAAGCTATCATGATTACCTTGCGTCTTCAAGGAAAACGCTTTGAAGTTCTCGGTGAACCCTGGCGCTAGACCAGTAAATTTTTTTCAGGTTTTGCTTTTCACACGCGACCAGCTTTGGCGAGCACGAGATAGAATGCCATTGTCGGAGATTACCTTCGCACTTTATGCTTTGGAGTTGCAAGTTGTTGCTGGTAGCTCCCCCCTGCCCCCGCTTTACAGCGCTGCGGATTGCGCAAAAAACAGTTTGATGCCAGGCGAACTGTTGGTTGCAGCTCAAGTTGATGTATGACGGGTTCTGTAAGACCACAGCAACTGATTACAAGCTTTTAGCTCCAGCCTATAATTAAGTGGAGTGGTGCACAATGACAAACCCTAGTTGATACCATATTCGTCAGTAGTGCTGACATGCGAAACTACGCAACGGGCAACATCACCACTCCCACCGGGCACATATACTATTTTCAGCAACTCTTCTTCTCCATTCGTAAAGTTGCTATTGTGGTTTGGACAAAGAAGGAAATCTTGGTTTCGTCCAAAATTTATGCTATTTGTGTTTGGCGATTGAGCCGTCTAGGAACAGCCGGTGGGTCTATCGTCTGCATCAATCGTCACATAGTAAGCGACGAGGTTGTTGTAACAGTCTTTGGTTGTTTCTGGATAGTTCTTCTCATCAGCTTGAGGCCATGGAGAAAAAGGAATACTATTTCTGTTTTGAGAAAGGTTTTGATCTTTTAGGTTGAGAAAAAGGAACAAGACAAGCTAGCTGGGCTGCAGGAACCAGGAAACGTTCCACCCCGGTGCATATATCCGGTCGACCCGACGGTCAGGTCCACAAACATGAATGCAGTCTCCCTCCAGAGCCCCATAACTCAGCTGACGAAACCAATCAAATTTGAACCAATGACTATTCCCCCGAATTCTCAAACACACCAACCAGTCTTGAAGATGCCTTACAGCCTAGGCGCAATTTTGATTTCGCCCCCCCTCACGCAGTGCCCGTGGTTGGGTGTACCCCCCTTTACTTCCCGGAGCGGGCCCGGGTCTCTGGGGCTATATAGGAAAAGTAATACTGATATTGCGAAATGCGTTAGTCTGATCACCAGACTTCCCAAGAAGAAAGTTCCCCAGTATGCACTCTGATTTCAAACATCTTCACGATCTCACAGGACTCTCCCTCCGTGACTCACGCCCACTCAAGCCCGTCATCTTGGTCCTGCAGAGGTACCCGAAGGTACATCTGCAATTCGTTTGGAACTTTTCTCTACCCCAGGATGCTAATCTACCCGTATGTTTGGCCGTGATACTAACCGTTCTAGCGATTTGCTGATAGCGCTTTGCATGACAAAGGCATCCGCTGGGACTCCTACTTCGCCCCAGCAAGTAACATAAATTGTAGACATCATGCTTTTAGGTAAATAGCTTCGGACTCTCCTGATTATAAAGATGGTCATGACACCACCACGGCAGACACATGCATCATCATTATACATCAATCAGCCTACAGCATAGCATACAAGCCCCAATCAAATATCATTCGCCGCACACCTTCGGCTCTAGGCCCACCCCGTCGCCATATATAATCGAGATCGAGATCTTTCGGATATATAAAACATCTACGGTGTCCACCCAGGTTAGTTTATTCCTGTCTCGCAAGCATCGAAATTTCATTTGTTATTGATACCCTTTCACGATTCATTTACCCTGTGCCATATTACGACATATTCTTTCTTGCCCTTCACATATACCCCACCGAATATATTTCCCCGATACACATCTTTCACAGATTACATAACCCTGTCCCTTACCTATAACGCTGTCTTGGGAGGGAATTACAATTTATTTCTAACAATATGTCTTACGACGACAGCTCTCGAGAAGGGAGAGACAAATCCCGGCGGTCATCAATACAGTTCGTTCATTACAACGTGCCGGACGTCAGTCGGGCGCAGACACCTGCTATTCCACCAATAGGAAAACTTGGTTGGGGACCAGTCGATTCAAAGATCAAATATTCCAATATGAGACGAACATCCTACGGTAGCCAGCACGCCTTCCAGAACACGACTCAAGAGTCGTATGGGTATGAAGGAACGTACGAAGAAGGATACGATGATGGATACAATCGTAGGCGAAATCGTGAATACCACCGCAGCGACCTGGATGCACTTGCCGAGATTGAGCCATACACTACTTTGATTGACTATCTGACTTCTCGAAATCCTCCAATTATGGGCCCAATGGAAAGCGCCAACCTACGACGACGAAATGCGAAATCACCGGACTATGCATTCATTTGGTGGGATGTTAGAAACACTCGACAGTGGAATGCCTTTAATCTTCAAACAATTCTTGCGACTCCTGATCTTGACCGACTCCTGCGAATGCCAATCCCTCAAGCTGAACTCCCAGAACCTTTTGTTGACGACGAAATTTTACAACAAGGTGATAGGATTGCGTTTTTGACTATCGTGAGGGACTATTTCTGCACCAAGGTTACAGCGGCTCTTTCTCAATCAATTGGCACACGTAGCCATCAGTCTCTTTCTATGATTTTAGGGTCGGAGATTGGGTCAAGCGCCGATATTGCTGGTGTATATCAGTCACCGTCTCGTCCAAACGGCCAAATCCGAGTAGCTGGGTTTGTAAAATCCTGCAGAGAGTGGAATACAATGATGCAAGCGGGTGGAGATGAAAAACGACGAGAATTCCTCCAAGTTTTGGCACAGCTACAGCGGTATATGCGCGAGCATAATACAAGATACGGCTACGTCCTCACCGAGCAGGAGCTCGTCTGTGTTCGCCTGGCAACTGATGGCGACAACAGGCCAATCTTTGGATGTCTGGATATTGCTAATCCAATTCAATGGAATCAGCATGGCCAGAATCGACTCACCATTTGCCTTGCCCTCTGGTTCCTGCACTTTCTAGCGAAACGGGATCCTTTGCCAGATTGGGCAGGTTGGGAAATCTCTGTACCTGCTGCAGAAGAATGTTCACGAAGATATTGCATGGCAAAAGATCCGTGGGTCCCAGATCCTAAGTACGACGAGGTCGAACTCGCAAGAGTGAAGCGAGGGTGGGGTGAGGCGGAAGAGCCATATGCATATGGTGAGACCTTTCGTTAAGCGACAGGGCACATCATTATACGACAAATCTTTAACGTTTCAACGTTCTTGACGATTTCAATGTCTCGATTTTTTGGGCCTTCAGGCGCCATTGAATCCTTCTATTCTCAATCGCCACAGCCTTTTTTTTCTAAACTTTTTTTTCTTCTGAATTCTTTTGTCCTCTTTATTCTTTGAAGCCTTTCCCTTCCTTTCCAAGATTTCCTGTATGATTCATACCCTATAAGCATGTCCTAAGTTTATTTCTGTTTGTGTCATTTCTCTTCTCGGCAGCATTGACGGTCAGTTGATTTCCAAATTTTTCGTCATTCGGAACTTTTGCATATTTGTTCTACGTTCTATTTTGGTGGTACACACGAGCATATAGACTAGGCAGTTCTTGCGGGCCTGTCCTTTGATTTCCTGTTTGCATGCATACGACGGACTGATTCCAGGGGCGCCTTGCTATCCTTTTGAAATCGTCCGGTTTTCTCTAGCAATTTTAGCGGCATTGCGTATACTGACACGGCTCAAATTTGATGGATAGAAGAAGGATCGCGTGGCATGAGTTCATTACATTCAAGGGTTGGGTTTATGTGTGTGGGTTTTGTGTCTTCACTTCTAGTGCAGGGTGTCGCCGGGTTTGCAGCACCGTTTTGATTTCTTTTGGCTTTGTATTGGTATGTACTTTGATAGTTACTTATGCACCAATCACATACAATTCCTATATTCCTGCGGCTCGCTCCCCACACTCTTGGCGAACTTGCCCGCGAAATGCCGTCGTAACTTTGTGCGGTATTTGATAATCTACTGGCCTGGATCCTTTCGCGGTGTTCTGGGATTGTGGTAAAATGTTGAGCCTCTCGTGTTGTTCAGCCAAACCAGGATGTCAATTAGGGACACCTTCCCCGCCACTTTTTGCGTATCTGCCGGGCTGCGGACAAGGGTCTGTCGGCATTTGGTTGGCTGGCGAAGGCATTTCAATATCTGGGTCATGTACGGGTAGCATTGTGACCAATTGAATCTGCACTCTTCAGAATATCCTGCCTAAAATTCATCAAACGTCAGTCATCTGCTTCATATTTTGGCTAGTACATACAATGGGGCATCCGGACACAATCATGGTTTTCCCGCCTCATCTCGCTCAATATTTCCTATGATGTCGGCTTGCAGATACCAAGCGCAAACCCTTATAAACTAGTCCCACATCTCGTCCCTGGATACCGAATTGCAAGGCCGCCACTGGCTCCTGCATCTTCAAGTTCGCTCTATACCGAAGCCTAGTGACACCTTGGATCAAAAATCTGCAAAGATCCACGGAAATTAGTCTTCAAGAGCGAAAAAGTTTCGTCTTCCAGCTGAACAATTGGACTAAAATAAAGATAACTAAAAAAATTTCAAGCAGCGGTATCACTAATTCAAGAGCATTGCAGGTGCCTGCAAGACGCATAACTGTAAGCGAATATGCGGTACTCGAGTAATGGTTCCGGCCCTCGTCGAATCTTCAATGTTCAGATGTTTCGACTCAATTTCAAATTGTTACACAGCTGGGTGCAACTTTCATCATCCCTGACCCCGGTATAACCCGGCGAAACAACGCGGTTTCCTACTGGCTAGTATTCATGGAGGGGCCGTGCAAGGCGTACTCAAGGCCCAGCATGGATCCTTCCCCAAGGTTCTCCCGGTGGAGGCCTCGTTCACACCTTACCGCCATGCAGTTCTTATAGTCACACATTATTTTTATACCATGAGGTGGGCACCTATCCGGGATTGGGGCTTCTAGTAGCTGAAAGAACACTGCACATGGCCCTGCCATACGTCGTCTCCGAATTTTCGGTAACCTCGGAACATTTGAACCCTGCAAATTTTCTTGTGAAGATTTTCCTCCAAGCTGCCGTGAAACATGCGTCTCCATATACGATACGGGCGTCGCGCGAATCGAAACCTGTAGAAAATTCGACAAGTTTCGCGAATTCGCAGCGAACGCCCTATAGGTTGTATCTATCAATTCGTATTGGTTAGGCAGCTGAGGATATCACGACGACGACGGACTTATCTGTTAGAGTCACATAGAACAACTGGATACCGACATGCTTAGCTCCCGAGTCTCCCGAGCGGCAATGAAGTTCCCACCGGCAAAGCCGCGGAGAACACGTAAGAAAATTTGCAAGCTGGTTTTTTTTGTTGAAGACACCCAAGACAACGTGACCCGGGAACGAAGCGGAGCCCTATTCGTATCCCCGTTTTTTTTTTTTTGCGACGGGCCTGGAATTAATCGAATTCGGCCCAACTATTTCGCCAGATATCGGATCTTTCAACTGCGCACGCATACATTTTCATCATCATACTCATCACCGTACATAAATATATATAATCGTTCCGAGCTATAATCGGGCACAACGGCTACCTAGATCCCGATATGCGAAATCGCCGAAGGGCGCATTACGACATTGATACAGAGTCCGCAGCTTTTGAAACTCTCGTGACGATCGATCATTGCACGTGCGATACCCTCAAGTCACGCCGTTCAGGCCTGGAAGGAAAAAACCCGCAAAGCGCATGAGGGCATGATCCAGATTTAATACAATCCGATGTGCCTCCCACCGGAATCTGACGTGAGGTCAAGACTTCACTGCCCAAGGCGGCTAGTATAAAAAATGCAAACGTGTGGCTCTGCCCGGTTATCCCCCCGGAGTCTCCCATGCACTCCCCGAAACATTGTGGCGGGACTAAGCAACTTTAGGCAATACATCCCCTTTCCCTCTCTTACAACATCTCGAATGTGTTGGGGATGAGGCTGAAAAGTCATAATTTCGGAATCGAGCGATCTTATAAGATCAATCAACTATAGCCCCACAAAGAGGCAAATATCGTTGCAGCATGTCAGCAGCTTACAATGTGCCACTTACTAAGGCTTTCCGTGCTACTGTTGCTGGTATTACTAAAGCAGGCCGAGCAGCGGAGGCATCCGGATGCATCCCATGGAGCATTATATTAATTCTGCGGCAGTTACGCAGTTACGAGGTTGGCCACTTCACATAAACCCTTAACTCCGCAGGATCGGGCTGAAATGATTTGAGATATCGAAAACGGGCGATCAGGATCATGGATATTGTGTACGCGAGCCGATTCATGCCCTGGTTTTGATATCCGGGGCCGTATTTCCGGACATCACATAATTTCAGATACGTACGCACCTTGCCGACTTGTCAACTCAGAAAGATTTGCCTGCCGACTCGGATGAAGGGTCGAAATTCGTATTACTAAACTTCACGTATGGCCACTTATTTCATTTGTTGGGGGTTATATAATCTATAAAATTGTGATTCCCGTCTCGAGTTGACATTTCCAAGAGGCAGGCGGCAAAATCCAAGAAATCAGGCAACGGCCACTGTTATGCGGATGTATAATGATTTGTCCAAAGCTATAATTACAGATTCCGAGGCTCATTTCGAATATTTCTCAAATGGCGAAATACTGCATCATGCAATCACGGCCAGACATTCCAACTCCGACGGAAATGTTCCGGAGTATCATAATTTGCGGAGAAGGTACAGAGCCTCAATCCAGATATCCCATACTACGGGATTTAATCCAGTAGTTAAGATGTAGTTAGTAAAACCCTTGGGGGGGGGGCTATGTAAGTAACTTTCTGAGTAACCCGCAAGCCACTGACGAAGTAGGACGTCTGCCTTCGATATCTATATCCCTCACATACCTTGTATATACAGCATCATTGGAGGCAAATGCAAACGAGCAATACTCTTTAAAGTGGGTACTTGTAATGTTTCAATAGATGTTTGGATGACAGGGGGCCCTTCTCGAAGCCACGAATGATCGACCCGCGTCCTGGCCCAATGAACATTCGGAACTTCATAGGACAAACGTCTACACATTTGTACATCTTGTACCCGAGAACCCGGGCGTAGAGATCGCTTCCGCGATCGATCCCGACCTGTTGGGACGTGGCAACCGCCAAACCTTAAAACAAGCACCACACAGCGATGCTGTCACATAGTGAAACACCCACACCTATATCGATCAGGGGCTGCATACGTCTATGAATATACCGATTGGCTTATCGGGGTCTCTCTAAGAATGTCTGTTTTTGCCACAATCAGCCCATTTCGAGTGGGGTGAAGACACCGTATCCCTGTGAGGCCCGTCAGATTACGAGTATCACATACGCTACTCTCACTACATCAACGCCTTGTTTGGAGTCTTTTGTAACCAAATATACAGCAAACATCTATTCTATCCAGTGGCTGGTTTTGAGACAATATTTATCTATAGAATTCGATACCCTGACCTTGTAGAATTCATTTATTTACACGGAGGCTGATTTGCAGGACAAGATTCTGTAACCTATAATAATTTTATATAGGATAGGGGGGGTTGTAGTCAGCAAACTTGGACGTAACATTCTATCCAAGGCTTCGACCTTCACATGTAAATGTTTCTTTGAAGTTTGGGCCTCGTGAGCAAATTTCACTATCATATCCGGTCGACCGCATCCAATAGTTGGAGCAATATTACCAATGATACAGGTATATCCTTACCGGTCATAAAACAGCTATAGCACGGAAGCTAAGCAATATACTCCTAGTAGATCGACTGATGGCCGCAATTGGTCCCTTAGGGTTTGCAGAACCTAGCCAATAATCGGTTCACGTAGCCGTTGATGACTGTACCCATACCCCGCAAAAGCCATTCGAAATCTCTCAGCGTACTATCCAATGAAATTGGTTACGTAGCGAGTCCCCCCACGGCCATTACTCGTCCCACTCGTCTAGCTTACGGCCCTGATTACTAAACCTTTCGTATTCACCGGATAGATCCGTTTAGGGCCCTATGGTTTCCAAATCAGTGGTCTCTCCATGGGCGCCAAAGTTCTTGTGCTTGCTGCAAATTTAACACCGAACTAGACCCGATTTCCAGGTTCAAGGCCGACTGGTCCCCGGGCGCCTGTAGTTGTCGTGTAATTTTAAACGTATTCTTCGCGAGAAATGGAGATATGAGGATTACGGCAGCTCAACTTAACCGGATACCAAATACGAAGACGTAATACGCATCTAGATCGATCTAGGGTCCGTATTCTTACCCATTGAAACCGCCTATATTGTTAATATTCTAGAAGCTCTCGAATTCAAGGCTGTTCGAAGCATCGAGGCTGCGTAAGAAACAACGTTGCAATCTGTAACCGTTAGGATATCCACGGGTATACCGACTTCTACTCTGTATTCCATCATACACCAGGGCTGCAGGGCTGCAGCTGAACTCAGAGAACTATTAATTGCCAATGGCTTTTCAAAAACAAGACCCCCCACGTGTAGTTCCGACGTAAACAATGGAACTCGAACTAAGACTTCTTACCTCACCATCTCGTATTTTCCGGGTAAAAGGCGCCTGATGAGGCTGGTTTTTTGTCTCGTATGTACCCTAGATCCATGGAAGCGGAAGCTGTAGGTCTTATTCAGCACCCTTTAGGGCTATTCATGGTCTCACAAGCATTCTAGGATTTCTGGGACACCCTCTGCACCCGAGGCCGGTATCGTACCCGCACCCCAGGATAAGCAGCTCGTGGGTCGTATAGACCTTTAAGATTTATGTAGACCCGGGAAACAAAACATCCCAATTACCGCCGGACAACCAGCTTACTAAAACCAGCCTACCGTATTCAACGGCCGCGCCCACAGCTAAGAACGTACCTGACTAATAATACCTACTATATATACCCAACCCCTCTCCCATCCCGTAGTAGATCGATTATTCTACCATCATCGCCACCCCGGTTAATCTCGTAAACCAGCCTCCGCGAAGTGACCCCCGATCCCCTTGTTCCTATTCCGGCAGCAGCTGCGTTACACTGCACACAATACTTATGCATTTTTAAATAATGGTATTGATGTACGATCGATCGTACCTCTTTGTTCCTCCACCGGCTAATCAAGCCACATACGTATTCAGTGTTTTACGTTTAAGCTTTCTTTCTCCACTAGCATAAAAATTCCAAGACTTTTACTACATCTCTTAAGCTCTTATCGATAGATGTATAGCATTATCATGATCTATAATACTCTTAAACCATATAAAGTAGCCGAAAGCTTAAAGTGCTGTGCCTCTAATTTTATTTACTCAACAACTAAGATCAGACCAACTTTCGATTCTCACAGTAGAGGCTAGTTTACGAGACCGGTAGTTTTTCTAACTATCTAACTACCAACTACCCCCTTAACTATATCTACACCCCATCTATATAATACCCTAAGATTAACAAATGTACAGTAAGCAAACTAACAAGCGGGTCCATAAATGCTAGCGCGGCAAATACGTGGGCAAATCACACAAACAAGTACGCAGGCAGGCAGGCGCTTAGGCAAACAGACCCGCGGACATAAAAACAAGCACATATTGTATATTAATCAAACAAGTCGATAAGCTGGCGGGGATATCTAGCTATATAGGGCACAGTTAGTGATAAATGACATGGTTATATTTTGGGTACATACACCCCACGCTGTTCATTATCATTGGTATCACAGATCCTAACACCATATCACGACATCCTACAAAAGCTTCATAACACCCTTTACATTTCCCATTAATCATCAAAGACTTTTAGTACAACATCACCCGTCTAAACCTCAGAGTAACCGAATGCCTACATCGCAATAATCATGTACACCAGAAATCATCAAAAACCACAAAACGCCATTCTTCATTCATTCATCCATCCGCAAGTAATAACATCACCGCCCACCACAATAATAACAACAAATCCCATCTCTAATAAACCACCTCCAATCATCATCCTTCATCTTGCACAAGAATTCATCATCCACAAGCGCCCCCGCTGATATGCGTGGTTGCAGAAAACGCTTATGAACAGACGACCAGAAAGTATGTATGCAAGAGAAAGGACAACATCATAATAAAAAGCAGAAAAAAAGAAAAAAAGTAAAGTCTCCCATCACGGGATTCTAGCAAAAGGGCAACGAAGCATCTTCCATCTCTTCCATCATAAACAACGTAATCATCATGCTCTGACGCCCAGTGAAAAAAAAAAACGCCATTAAAAATGCCATCCACCAAAAACCCATGTAGTAAACGCCTGTATCCGTAAACACCATGACACCGATCCTCCACAATAAATCCAACGAGAGTAGTCACCCCTTAAGGCCTCATCGTCGGTCTCCCTAGAGTTCTCTTAAAAGCAAGTTCCTCGTCATACTGTGCCCCCAAACAGAACTTCATCAAACTAATCGCATCGGGTGGAAGCTGTGAAGCTGTCGTCTCAATGACAATGTCCAAACTTTTCCCGCTGTTGAGAGCATCAAGCAAAGCTGTGATTGCATAAAAATTCGGGGACTTGATACGGTTTGGTGGAGCATTCTCAATGTTGACGGCGATGTGGTTCATCCTATTAACCTGTGGGCCTTCGGAGAATGGATCCTTGTGACGGTCTGTGTTCTTTCTGATGACGGGGAATGATGCGTCGGTGCTGAAACGGAGGAGGAGGGTACCTTCCGAGTTTGCGTTCCATTTGAAGGAACCGGGGACGAGAGCTTTGGTGTTGATGATGATGCCGAGATCACCTTCGGTATCGTAGATGGCGGCTAAAGTTTAGTATGTTAGCTTATTATCAATTTGAGAAAAGGTTTCGGGAATAGGATTTAGTTCAACTTACGGTTTTCAGGACGTCCTTTGACCCTCATGTACAACATGAGAACGGTCGATGTTCCTTCCTCTCTTTCGACATAGAGACTCTTCGGGTTCTGCTCGCTTTCGGGCTTTCTGGCGAATAGCTCGTCCATAACATGGTTCCAGCCTCGTTGGAACTTGTTGACGGAGCACACACGGAGACGTAGGTGGTCGACGACATGGTGCTCGAATTGCTCCTTCCCGGTATCAGAGATAGATAGGGCACAGAAACGGGTCCCTTCCTTGGGTTGTGGGCGCTCTCTGCGAGGGGGGTGAGAAGAAGAAACAAAGTGGCTGTCTCTGTGCGGTAGAGACCTAGACCCGGTGTTCGGCGGGCGGTGGAGGGAGCCTCGCTTGGCAGGGATGTCTTCTGATGGCCTGGTGGTGGGTCGAGGACGGTAAGCTGGTTCGTCCTCTTCTTCTTCTCGGTGGAAGTCTCGCTTGGCCGAGAAGTCCTCTGAGTGCCTTGAGACCGATCGAGGATGATAGTATGATTCATCCTCCTCTCCCTCCTCGACGAGCTCGTCGTATCGGGAGGGGGTGAGGGACCGGTGGCGGGAGGAGGCAACGGAGCGGCGGGAGGAAGGGGAGGGAGTCTGGTGGCGGCTGTTGCTCGCCTCCGGGGCCTTCTCGTAGCCCCGGTCACGGGACGACCCCCGTGGCCGTGCGACAGGACTCGCAGACCTGTTGTCGGATAACCGACGACGGTCCGGAGTGCGCGTGTACGCACGACCACGAGAGCCGTCCAAACCGGCACCGTGGGAGGGAGAGGCAGATGGTGAGTTACGGCCGTAGAGGGGGGTGGCCGACGCGTCGAAGGCCGCAGCCGTTGTTGGAGAGGCATGTCGTTGCGTCTCTCCGGGCTACATTTCACAACTTGTGTGTTAGCTCGGAAATCACGAAATTATATCAAAAAATAGGAAACTCCCAAACCGAGGATGGAGGAAGGAGGGGAAGCTAAGTACATACCGAGACTGTGTCGACGGCGTAAACCGTCATCTTGACACCGTTGTCCCTCTTGAGCAAGCCCAAGAGATACTGGACAGCAGCGTCATTATCGATGACGATTTGAACACCGTCCGTGTCGCAGGCCTGCATAGAGCGCAGCTGCCTGCCAGGGAGCTTCGAGAAGCTCAACCTGGAGGTAACTGCCTCCACCAGACCCTCGAACGACACGTCGCCCATCATCGAGACGACTTTGTAGGCTGTCGGGGCCAAAAGTTGGTTGGTTGCACCGTCCAGGGCGATGCACCGGACGAGCAGCGAGACATTAGGTCTCATCTGCTGCTCGCCGGGCATGCCCTGGCGGGCAACAGCGGAGGGAACAGAGGAGGAGGCGGAGGATGACTGTAGCAGCTGCATGATTGCTGCTAGCTGGTCGGAAGGAGGTTGGGAAGGAAGAGGAGGAGCAGGAGGAGCAGGAGCAGGAGCAGGAGGAGGGTTAACCCTGGCCATGAGCTGGGCGAGGACAGTGATGGCATCCATGATGCCGGAAGGTGAGAGAAGAGACGAGAACGGATGAGACGAGACGAGTTATCTTTCAGCGGAATAGAAGACGCCGATGACAGCTGGAGGGTTCTTTGAAGTTCTGGTCTGAGTGAATAGAAGCGGAGATGGAGAAACCGTTGCAGCACGTCAGCTTAAATAGTTTTTTGCGTTCTGGGAGAGGGCACGTTGACCTCCGCATTGAACTGACCTCCAGCGCCGCCGAGACTCGTAATCGCTATGTAGGAACAACACCAGCTTCAATCCTGCTGCCGGCGCTATCCAAGGCGGTTACGGCAGTCTAGAGAATTATGGACTAGATAGTACTAACTCTCAAACCCTGTATTGGCCCGCTAGTAACAAACAAGCTTACACAATAAGTGCCAAAAGTTCTATCACTTCAACCGTTAGATTGCAGTTATCCTATAAGGCTACGGATTCGTTATTTATATATCTACGGCTATATAAACCATGCTATTAGCATCTCCATGACTTCCCTCTAGAATAACTGCTTAGAGTGCGTTGGCAGACGTTGCATTTTCAATGTTTGCCTATTTCGGCAATCATCTTCAAACCCCCATGCGATCTGCATGTGTAAGGACGCCGATCCAGATGGGAGCCGGCATCAAACAAACATCGAACGGTATCCACGGGAACATAGTATATGGACATCATATCTAAATTCATAGCCTTGATTCATGATTCTACCTCATAGTAGCTAGGTAGTAGTGTAATATAATAATTAACATCAACTTGCAGGGTAATATAATATAATAGTCTGAACGATTGCTCAATTTCAAACATTCAAGCATTGCTGCTAAAACTACATTCATTCTACCCCTTCTTCTTCATCTTCTTCTTCCTCTTAAGTTCTTCTTTCTTTCTTTCCTTCTTTGTATATCACCCCCCTTAGAGTTTAACAACTTCAAAATACCTCCCCTCATTAACCCATTCCCCACCCGTAAAAAAAAGGCAAGATAGTATAACCGCCCCCCGTATTCCCCTCCCACCACAATCAAATATTAAGAATGAGTGAAGAGGTTCGATCAACCATAAAAGTAACAAAAAAAAGGAACACAGAGACACCAAGGTTTAAAAAAAAAAAAAAGAGAGACAAAAGTTCCATAGAAAAACAAAAAAAAAAAACAACAGCAACCATACACTCAAACAGACCCTCGTCGACCAACCGACACAACCGCAAACGCTTGAACCAAGAGAAAAAACACAGGAAGTCTACTTTTATGTTTCTCAAACGAAAATGCCATCTAGGCAACCACAGTCTTTTCCTCCGTGGCCGTCGTTGTTGACTCCGGTTTCGACTCTTCCGCTTCAGTAGTTGATGACGTTGGAACCGCAACTGCATCAACTACCTTCTCTGCGATCTCCTTTACCGCCTCGACGGGACCACTGGATTCCTTCTCCTCGGTCTCGGCAGGAGGAGCAGCCTCTTCTTTCGTCTCCTCGGCCTCGTCAGCCTTGACAGCCTCCAAGACCTTATCGTCAATCGGCCTCGCGATCTTACTCGGCTCATCATCAAATTTCGTCTCATCAAAGGTGACTTCGTAGTCATCCCCGATAGAGTAAACAGTAATGATCGAGCTGAACGTAAGTTTCGGAACGTGAGGAGCGGCAGGAGCTGCGGTGTCAGCTGCAGGGGTGGCTCCAGCAACAGCGCTGGGTTTCCGCTTAGCCGGGCCTCGAGCTCGGGTCTTTCGGACATCCTCGAGTGGTTCGCGTTCCTTTGGTTCTGGTTCTGGTGCTGGCTCCTCCTTCTTTGGTGCAACGGGACCCTTTGATAACCTGCTGTTAAGATCGCTCATGAAGTTGGCGCGGAGAGCGGCGATACCACCGCCGACTCGGCCCGGAATAACCGGCTTAGGCTTCGGTGCTGGAGGTGATCGAGAATCTTCGGGAGAGCTCGAGCCATCGGTGGCGGGCTCGACCGTCTTCTTGAGTGGGCGTGGTGGAACCTTTGGTCGTTCCGGAACGACGGGTGCCGCTTTCGATCCCTCGGGAGAAGTCTCATCCGTGGGAACTCGCTTTGCTGGTCTGGTTGGAACAACTGGCAGGCCAGCTGCTGTTTCCTTTGTACTCTCTGCCTCAGATGTCTTTTCAGTGATCTTGTTTTTGGCAGGGTCATAGTAGTCTGGATCAGGCTTCTGTTCCTCTTCTTCGACTTCATATGTAGCATGAGAACTCTCTGGAGCGTCCTCCCAGACATCTTTGCTGGGGAAACCCTGGCTACTCGTTTGCTTGTCAAGCTTTGGTCGAGATGGGGCGCGTGGAGGAGCTGCACCTTCAGGGAACAACGGAACGTGTTCCTTAACGGGACTTGGGACCTCGTCAAGGTCCTCGGTTGGTATCATAGAGGGCGAATTTCGGGACCTGTTGGAGGAAGGAGGACGACGAACCTCCTGGGCCGAGAGTCTTGGGGAGATAGCTGGTGGATTCCAAACCGGGTACTTGCCAGCCTCATCGGAGGCCAAGATTGGTGTTCCTTCAGCTCGCTCATCCTGGAACTCTTCCCATGGTGTATGGCGGCCGGAAGTAGGGACCCCCAAACTAGTACTCGAGGCATTGGTTGGACCGCCTCTACCATAGATTCCGTGGCTATCATTTCCAGCCTCATCGAGATTTGGGAGTTGGTGAGTTGTATCGTTCTCACCCTCGAGAGCGGAGACGGCTGTTGAGAGGGGTGATTTGGTTGGGAGCTTGTGACCGGCGGTGATAACGCCTCCGGGAGTACCCTGAGGAGTAGCATCCCTCGAAGCGATTTCGTCACTGACAATGTATCCAATCTCCTCGTCTGGAACTCCCTCCAATCCAGGAGTCGTGGCAACACCAGCTCCACTAGCTGTCATGACACTCTTGGTCAAATCGTCGTGGCTAAGCGAATAGCTGCCGTTCTGACGGTAAACCTTTCCAGCTGGATAGGCACCAAAGTCACCGACGACCATCGGTCCATCTCCTGGAGGAAGATTTGGGGTATGCTGGCTACGGCGCTTGGCTCGGCTAGCAGATCGGCTATCCGGAGCCAATGGAGATGGAGCTTGGACGTCGCCGGCGAAGTCTAACATGGGCACACGTTGCCCGATTTCAGGAATATCATCATGCTGATGAGCCTTTGGAATCTCTGCTGCAGGTCTGACAGCCATTGGTTGATGCAAATCCAGATCTGGATCAATCTTTCGTTTTGTTTCTGGAGACGAAGGTCTTTCCGAGGTGATATCTTGACTTGCAGCGGAGTCAGATGGATCCGATTCGGGTAGTGGAGATTTTGAGCGATTTCTGACTGGTCGAGCTGGTACTACTGGTAGAGTTGAGCCAGAGTTTTCCGGAGGCGATGCAGCGGAGGCCCTTGAGGGACGGGGAGGAACAACAGGTAACGACGACATGATGGGCTATTATATCGTGTGACTGCCGATGATTTTACAGCCTTATCTCTTTCGATATAAGGTCTTTTCCGGGGTATTTTGGGGAAGAAGGTAGGGTATGTTTGTAAGGTAGGTATGGAGTAATCTGGGATATCGAGGATTTTCGAGATAGTGAATGAGATGGTGGTGGTGGTTTACTGCAGGCTGAATTCTGGCTGAATTCCTTTCCTTATCGTGCGAGTATTGCGAAGGTTTTTTCTTGGTGGAGGCCTATCACAGCATTAGCATTAGAAATTGCTCGTAGATAGCCAAGTTGCCAGTTAATTTGAAGCGAAGAGCCGCATCGGAGGAGCCCCTGGAGATGGTATGGTAAAGGGATGGTGTATGCAATGAGGAGGAAGGTCCAGGCAGAGTAATCCACCGCTATCAATGCGGACGAATCGAAATAAATGTGTTGGGGTGTTGGAGATAAGCAGCGATGACGATAGAGTACAGCAGCAAGCAACAGGCAGCAGGCAGGCAAACAGGCAGGGAGACAGGCAGGCAGAGGCGGTGCAGCGGTTGAATTGGAAAGGTACAAGCTAGCAGAGGTCACTCACACTCGAGCAGCTGAGACTGAGCTGAACTGAACCGGGGAGAGCTCAGGAATGGGTGGAGATAGGTAGATAGGAATGATCGGGAGTTTTTTGTTGCAGAGATAAAGAAAAGACTAGCAGCGGAAGGAGAGGAGATATGATCAGATACGGTAATGTAAGGTAACGTTGTGTAAAATTGGTTTTAAATTGCTTTGACGATGATAAAAGTACACTGGAAAAAAGGGAAATTCGAGGATGGATGGGTGCTCGTTATCAGGGCACACGGTACTGCACTAGTATGTACTAGTCCGGGCCAGCTGATCGAGGGAGATACCAGTCGATAGATAGATAGAGATATGAGTGCAAATGATACCGGGAATGTAATATAATACCCAATGGAGGTGTGGAGATGGATATGGATGAATGAACGAGTAGGTATAATGGAACAGACCTGATCCTTCGCTGTCTCGTCGTCGTCGTCGTCGTCCTCCCAATGAAAAGGAAACAAGCTTGCAAACTAGTGTAGAATATAAAACAGTATACCGCGTATACCACTGACTTACTCAGAAGCAGTAGCTCGAGCTCGAGCTCCGGAGGAGAGGCAGACAAGACAGCTAGCTAGCTCAGTAGCTGCTTATATAGGTATGCAGGAAGCTCCAGCTGTTGGAACCAGATACGTAGCTCCACGATTCGATGCACCGACGCAATCCAAGTAGACGGACTGTTGGTACCTTATATGCCAAACCCACTCTCGAGCGGTCAGCAGGAAAGAGCAACGTTTCCATTGGGCCAGCTGCAATTGGGTAGCTATTTTGGAAGCTCTACCCTGGCACCTCGCATTCCATGCGGGCAGCAGGGGTGCTTTCTGGCCGACGATCTAGAATGAGGGATAAATGGGATAGCGCCGGGCGTTGGTTTTGGCATGGTGGGAGGGGCAGAGAAATTTTGTGCAAGTGCGGTGCACCTGGCCACAGCCGGTTCTCCACATTTACCATGTTCGTTCGTGTCTTACTTGTCTTTGATGATGGGTTCAGAAACAGAAAAGAAAAAAAGAATGAACACTCAAACGAATGAGAAAATTTTTCAAGTTGCAAAAGGCGAAAGCCGCAGGCAGGTCCGGAATGAATTGAATGGTATGATACGTAGACTCCCAATATCGACAGAATGAAAGTGGGGGGAAGGAATTTGAGGTTGAATAGCTAATAGCTCCAACACATACACGCCGGGTATCGCGCAAGGCTTGCACAAACTCACCTCGCACAAACGCTGTCAGACGTCAGGAACAAGTCGAAAGTACCTCTTTCCGGCGGTTAAAGGATGAGTGATATAGAAACCGATGAGTAACGAATACGATGGTGAAATTCCCGTTCGAAAAGACGTTAAATCACGAACGTTGAATTCATTTGCGCAACCAAAATCTCGAAACGGCCGGGACAAAACCGGCTCTATTTAAAGCCTCCTGAAGAAATTTAAACTGCAAGCTGATGATTCAATATTTCTGCTTTGCCCCATTTTTTCTGTTCTCGAGATCTCGCGCAATCTAAACTGCAATCGAATACTTGGCCAGCTACAAGGTTTCTGGTACCGAAAATGTGCAATTTTTGACGTATTCCGTGCCTTCGAAGGAGAATGAGATCACGAGTCGAGTAAACCTGCCCGCTCGAGCGCGGCCTCAAGAATCGCCCATGCCGAATGCAGTCAAAAACCTCTCGCTCGCTCTCCTGCGAAAGCCGTCCTTGATACTAACTTGTATACTTTCATAAAACATACTCCGTAGATGGCATATATTCGCTCGGTTCAAATATCGATTCCATCTGACACTGATATCCACCATCGACAAACCCGTTCCATGCAAGGCGTCGTCGCTGTCCAATGATATCAGCTGCGAAGGAAATCTCTTCAGGTAGTATTATGCAGCTAGCCATATTTTACCCCAGAAAACGGCTCTGGATTTACCCACACAGCTCCCAGCTAGCTACCTCGCCTGGATCCTCAGAATGCAGCATTTGTCCATGTGCCCTCCAGATTGCGTCAGTGGGTTCCTAGGGCCTGAGCGAAATAAAAAAAAAACCAAGTAGTGTGTACCTACAGCTGCTTAATGAAAAAACCTGCAGTCTTAAAAGTCAAATCCCTTCTTAGTACTTGAAGCTTTACAGAAACGAGAAAAAGCATCGTCAAGTGAGCTCATTGAGCTGCCTAATACGGCAAATCTGCCGGCAACAGGCCGACTGCACCGCGGGCAAGAAGACGACGCCGCATCGACGTCTTTCCAACAGGGTGCTCTGCGTTGCAACGCAAATAAGGCCAAGTTACAAGTGCTAACAGCTAGTAAGCTCTGTAAGTAATTGCATCTCGTAAGGCTTAAGTTAAGCCTTCTCGTAACGCCTAGTAGCTGTCCAAGCCAAGTGGCCTATATTCTGTCCGGACTAACTCACAAAGTGGTTTCGATGTTGTGCCTCGATCACCAGGTACGCTGTCGTTTAACTTAGGTAATAGCGGCATCTCTAGCTGCATCCGGTGCACCCTCTTGGGGATGAACATTGTTCTAGCTTCCACCAGATGCTGCCATGATCACGAGATGAGGGGTGACATCTGCATCAGAGGTACAAAGTCGATGGATACACGGCTTCAGATACCGGTAATTACTTAATTGCATTCGATTTCAGCTGGGCAGCTAGTGTGGATGTTATTACCCCTCATCCAAACTATTCTGTTAGTGGTCGCGATGCGGAATTCATCGTTTGTGGTGTTATGATCCATCTCAAGATTTTTTCAATAGGGCTGGAGAAAGCCCGAGCAGTTGAAGCATGCAGTGAAAAAACGCCATTGTCGAGAGCTATAGGCAATGTCTTGAACTCTGTATGCTTAATCCCGTCTACGGTGGTAGTAGCTCGAGCTCTTCGTGCCGGTAAGCATCCGGGACATCCGCCACTGCCGGAGCGGGACCAGAGACCAGCCTTGTCTGGAGCTGCCATGCAACACAAACCACAACCTCATCTCCAACATGTCGCGTCTCCGCCACTTCAGACCATTACATCATATCGTCGTCTTCGTCGCTTGAACTCACCCAGATCCTACAATGACATCAACAGACGTTCAATCTCTTCTCCGATTCCTCACTGGTCCTGCTAAGCTCCCTCTCCGGGATGCTATGGGCAAAGCGAAGCCTCTGCTGGCAGATGGTCTTTCAAGGTCCCGTCCCCTACGCGAACTCACCTGATCTGTCGCGAGATCCAACGACTGATATCGGACCTTTCATATAGCCCCGATGCAATCGCCAAAGCACCATTAGACAAACTTCAAAAGATCTTTACCGAAGAAAAGACTGCCAAACAAGTCCATTCTGCTGCCAAGAGGGCGATTAAAACTTCATCCTCTAAGAAACGCTCAGCATCCACACAAGATGATGCTTCATCTTCCAACAATGCTACGGAAAAAACTCCCATATCTCCTTTAAAACGCCGTAGAACGAATCAGACTCCATCTATAGACACTTCAGATCCCCAGTCATGGGAATCGGGCCTTGATCTTCCAACCCCCGTCCGTGACGAGGGCCTCATCTCAATCACCATTTTAACCACCAACCGTGCTCCTCTCCTCCTCGCATTTACAATCGTATCACTAACCTACACTCACCCCTGGCTTCCTGCTAGTTCACGGTTCTCACTTGCGCAAGGTCTCCTAGATCTCACTGCATCTGCCAAAGCCAAGAGTATAGGAATCACCCGACCAGAAGATGCAAAACCCGACACCGTTGAAGAAGGATACAAGAAACTTCGTGTCCTTTCGAAGGAACTTCCCATCCTACGCCGATGGGATATATCAGGTGCCTCTACTACATCGTTTCAAACCGAAACCAGCCTCCAAAAGCAGGGGCAATCACAGAAAGCCGACAAGCCACCTTCAGATGACGTAAAACCAACCGGCATGAACCCTGGAACCTCTGCGAGTGCGGCTGGTGATTTGTCTTCTTCCTCCATTTCTCCTGAAGCTATAGCGTCTACTAGCTCTACGTCCCATCTATACCCCAACGAGCCGATCTATTGGTCCCTCTCCCCAAGCCTCCTCTCTCAGCCGCCTGCCGCCAGCAAACTAAACCCCTCAGCCTTACCCATCCATCTCCCACATACAGCCCACTCGTACCTCATCCGTTCATTTTCCCAAGACAAACTCCCCTTACTCCTAGGAGCCCTCCACCTCCTCTACGAAAGCTGGGTCAACATCCTCGACCCCGCCAACCTCGATCGTAAAAGCTGGAACTGGTATTGCACCGTACGCCCAGCGGTTGAAGACGGGCCAGAAGGGTGGGGCGGCAAGGGAGCTGTGAAATTGAAAGACATACTAAGCTTAAGGAGAAATGCGGGGTAAAGATAGATTAACGGCAAAAAGGCTATAATCTAATAAGGGCCTCGATACTCGGTAAATGTTGTGATTTTGTTTATTTTTTATATTGCTTTGTAGACGGCTCGTATACGATATATGAATATTGATTTGATGAGACGTGGAGCAAGGCACACATGGCCGAAAGGTCCGTGCTTTCGAGAGTAATACCACGAGACGAAAAACGTTTTTTTCGTTGGGACAAAAAAGTCGCAAAGATGTCTCTATACCGCCGCTCACACCTCGTGGCTGACGGCAGTGGTAGCCTATACTTCATGACTCGACTACATCGGAGAACCTCAAAGAAAGAAAGAAAACTCGAAACAACCACAGCTTCACCAGAATATTAGCCACCCTGACTTTAAACACCTCAAAAACTTCAATTAATACCTCATTTCAAAAACCCGATCGACTCATCTATCGACACGTAGACATCGGTAGTTCAGATTTCTCAGCAGCTTTAGGATAATCCGTTAACCACCTTATCGTTGGCTGAACCCCTCTTGTATCATATATATTCCACCCTTTCGTCTTTGACCCCCTGGTCCATCGATATCGACGAACCAGGAAAGGATTGCTGACGGCAAACTTTAAAACCATGGTAATAAAACTTCGGTCGTATAGGGCCCCTTCTCTCTCAAGCGAAGGAGGGGGGAAACGGGGTAGAACTACTATCGGGTTCGGCTTGGTCTAAGCTTATTCTGTGTCACGAGTACGGAGTTCACACACATATATACACTCACGGACCCATTATCGGGCCGGCCATACTTGCCTACCATGGTCTTCTCCCGAAGGAGAGAGAGCTAGCTATATGTTGGGTTTTCGGCAAGTTAACTCGGCTTCTGCCGATGTTTTTTGGACATCGACGGTAGGAAAGCGAGGCTGTATACCGTTACTATAAACGTCTTTTTCTCATACAGTATTTGAAACACAAGCTCCCCTCCTGACGGTGGCGGGCGGGGTTGGTCTGTGCAACGTGGGTAGACAGTTTGCTTAGTGGGGAGCTTGAAAGTGCTTGCAGTACTCGCGTTCGGTACGAAAACGACGAAGAAGGCAGCTGTGGTATATGGTAGACTGGGCCAGTAGATGGTGACATTCTACTTTTCCTATGTGGTGGATGTAATACAAGCGTAAGCTGTAACTGGTACATGTCACAGAGCAGTACAGTACCATGGGTTTGTAACCTCCCATATACCAAACTCTTGTGTCCGTCTACCAGAACTCTCCTTCTCAAAAGGAAAAAAATGAAGGCTGAAAAATCACCCGTTTCCATGGTAGACTCTTTTTCTCCTTACACAGCCTTGTTCGTGAGCTCACCCTGAGGAAGAAGCTGTTTGTGTTCTTTGATATTCTACATTTGCGGCGTTCTTGTTGGACATATCTGCTGGTCAAGCCAAGTGTCTAAACTTGGTTCCCTCCTGCGGGCCGTCGTACAAACAATACAGCAAGCACGCATTTAGCTTATCTCACCTTTTTTTTTTCGTACCTTTTAAATGATCGTCCCGTTTGTACAGATTTCAAAACTGATGAGCTTAAGCTTGTTAAAATTGCGGGGTAAAAGTTGAAGGAATAGGCACTTTACTCACTCTCACTTACTTGCATATCTGCAAAAAAAAAAAAAAGAGCGGCCAAAAGAAAAACTTCGAACCGGCTATGAGGTTTAACCGCACAGCCAAGGATAAACGTTGAGCCGATTTCAATTGATCCCAACTATTGTAGTTAAACGCATAAAAACACAATCTCGTATCCGAGCACGCTGTGTAATTCATCAGTTTCAAGGGCTTGCAAAAAATGTAATTACAATTATAAAATTTTCACAACCTTCGAAAGAGTCCGCTCGTCATAAAACACACAGTCGTTTGTTTATTTTACATTTTTGGTATATATTCGTATAACAAATTTGAGGATGATGGCGGCCTGTCAAGCTACTGCTCTGCCGAGAGGAGTTAAACGATGGTATACGAGGTTTATCGATAATCCGATATCAAACATTACAGGAAAAAAGAACTAGTAAGGCCCTGCAATATGCAATGCAGTACGCCTCCATCCTGCATCGTCGCACAGAAACAAGTACATATTGCAATTTAGACCACAGAATGAACAAAGTCTTCGAAGCCAGTTCGGCGGCCTACAAGTTGCAGGTTGCAGCTGGCTTAATTACGAGACGAGAGAGTCTACAATTAGAACGAGCAACAGAAAAAAAAAATTCAACGGGCCCGCTTCGCGATGGAGATCACAGGTGCACGGTAATGGCGAAGATATTAATTGTTTCTCGGCTAAAGTCTTAAGATCTCTAAGACCTTTATAACGCGGATGATTCCGTCTGAAGTTCAAGTTAAACAAGGGAAGCTTAGGATTTCTTTGTTTTTTTGTTGGGTTTATTCAGTGTTTAAGGTATTACACACTGTGAAAAGATTAGTTGAATATTGGTTTATGAGACCAGCGCGATGACAAATGTCATAGCCGAGAAACATATCGCGACGTTTTACAATTGGAGGTCTGAGGTGGAGAACCGACGGATTGTTTTTCTTCTTCTTAATACCAGAAGTGTAACTAGAGCGTATAATTGGTGATTTCCATATCTCTTTGGCGAATACGAATACTGCGACTTCATAGGGAGAGGTCTAGACCATTGATCGTTTCTGTCACGGATAACGTTTTACGAAACCCGAAAATATAAAAAACCATGTGGTTTGATGTGATATTGGTGAGATTTTTTCGTAGTTCTTCTTTGTTGGGAAGGAGTTGGAGAGGCTGGGGTGGATCTTTTTTTGAGGGTTTGAGGTTTGATAGTTCAGTTGGTTTGTGATATTATGATATCAGAATGATATTATTGGAACGCAGTGACCGCATGATCCCATTTTCAGCACGAAAAGATCATACATTCCTTCCTGCCTTCTTCTATCCCGCTCTTCTGCAGCGCCGAAATCTTTATGCCGTAGAGCGGCAATGCCATTCGATAGATTTGCGGTTACATCTTAGCAGCGGGGGCTTCTCTGCATACCTGCGTATGTATGGGGAAAGTGCGAAGGGACGAAGCTGAATGTATGTCAGATTTCCTGATATCGATTATGCATGGGTTATAGACCGAGTTTTTTTTTTTCCCCCTTGTTGATAAGCTATGGGGGGATTAGAGAGATGCTGTGATGTCTTGGGATGTCATGTGCATGGTGCATGGCTTTGTGGGGCTTTGTTGAGACGAAGGAATAAATGGGGTAATAACCGGAAACGGGATTGTTTCTGGTCAATTAATATTCGTTTTGGGGAAGTTGGCGATGTTGGGAATCATAAATGATTTCGGGGAGGTTATAGTTAGTTGGATTTTCCCGGAAAGTTGCTGGAATAACTCTCTGTAACATTTGTGGATTCTTAAGTTGCATAAAGTTGCTTATACTACTTGCGCCTGTTGGAGATGTGATGGTCTTTCGTGGGAAGGGAGATACATTTCTCCGAAGTAGACTGGTCTTGTGACATCGAGACGACATTCCTTCAAACCGACGATGCTCCACAGTTTGATGTCACTCCGTGGTTATTAACGGAGCTCCTTAGCTTTGCGGCTTGAGTCAGGTCGGAGATGTTTGTGGGGGATTGTAAGGAGCAAATCATGTGAGGTCGCAACGGTGCGAAAGAAAAACAAGCAATGAAGCCTTGACTGCCCTGAAACCGCTTGAAACTCGCTCAAGCTCCAGGCTTCAAGATCAAAAAACGAAGCCAACGCAATAACTCTTGATGGTCGTTTACCCCCTGACCTCTTGAACGTTTTGGTAACTGGCCCCCTGTTTTCGTCATACGGAAGTGGGTCCGCAGAAGGAGCTTCGGTGGCTGCAAATAAGGCGTCGCTTAAACGCAAGGTGAACCAACCTTCCAAGCAACCTTTAATTCTCCCCTACATCCCGGTTGTTGAACCGGAGGTTAGAGGCTTCAAATTTCGAAAGGAGTATTTCCCCGAATTTACTGGCGACAGGAGAGGACGAAACCGGAGGCTCAATTAATTGGATGTTTGCATAGGCAGATATGGAGCCTGACCAACGAAACGGTGATGCTGATTTCAGCCTGGGATGCTTCCGTATTTAGCTTCAGAGGCGGCTGTTAGTCTGAAGCTTGTCCCTCATTGTGGAATATTCCTTGGAATTTACCGGCCGAGTATATATTTATATCGGGCTTCACATATCGACCGCCTACAGAGGTTATCCCTGACCGATGGTAAACTTGCTCTGTGACCTGGTAAATGTGCGCTAGAAAACCGACGCTAAACTATACCCATGCGCGTGCTCTGCAGGTGGCTGCCGGCTGCCTTTGCTTACCCACCCTTACCTTAGCGTGTGAACACTGCAGCTCGTAACATCTTGCGAGTTGGAGTAATTCCCACACATATTGTGATTGTTATGGCTAAAGCTCTTCTGGTATCAAGGGCTTCAAATCTGATCAGCATTTTGCCGTCCAATGTACACTTTCCAAACATGTCAGAAGCTGGGCGGTGTAATCATTGAAGGAGGATAGTCTTGAGCGACCAATGACGGGTGAGATTGGGCAACGGTAAGGGCGAGAGCGATCCGATGCAAGGCGTCTGGCTAATCAGTGCAGACGCTGGAAGTTGGGAATATATAGAACAGCACTAGCAGCTCATTCCATGTTTGAAATTTGAGAGGCCCAGAATTGATAGCCGTCCTTTCGATCTCGAACTTCCATCCGATCCACTTGCAACCCCTTTGGAGCTTGTCGTTCAAATTGTCAAATCAAACCATCAGATCCTGCGAACCCCAGCAGGAGATAGTCGCGCTGTCTTTGGCTTTGTCGGCGACGGGAACATTGACAGGCATCATTGCGAGCTATTTGTTCGTCATGATCAACTGACAGTATTGTGGGATACCTGCAAGACCGTCTGTTCCACTCGGCTTCTACTACCGACTGGGCCTGGTTTAGATTGCTCGAAAGCCGTGATATCCCTGCGTCCCGTTCCCTTGCAAGTCCATCGTTTAACCTTCTGCAGGATAGATCACAGCCGGGCGTTGCTTTCGCTGACGTGGTTCGTCGTTCCATGGGTTCCTGGCCCATGCTGACTATGGTCGTGCTTGTGGTCTTCTTTTGAGTGTGGATATCAATCAAAGGTTTTGGATCACCGTGGTTTGGCAGCACTTGTAATTTCGATTTCGAGCCAAAGGGCACTCATGCTGAACCAACCAAACCGCTGAAGCACCAACGGGAAAACTGGGGTTCAGCGGCAGCACACACAAGCATCATCCACGCTAAATCCCCTTCTGGACTATTACTCGAAAAAGGAATCATCCTCAAACAAGCCCATCCCCACTGCATAAACCCTCAACACCTCGCTGGCCACTGGCACATGTGCATTTTATTGTGGGTCTTTCTTCACAGCTTGTGAAATCTTTCTTTTGATCCTCAGTTGCGTAGGATTTTGAGGAACTCTTTTTTTGGAGAGCAGCTTTCTTTTCGACATCGTCCGATCGGGCTTTCTGTCTATCCTTTCCTTTCTTTCCATTCGTTCCCGTTCGGCTTCAATCTATTTCAGTCCGACTCCCTGACGTTTGCGCTGGCAGGCACCATTTCGGGCAACTAAGACAGGCCGGGGTTGGTACCATATAGGATTTTTGTTGGCTCCCAAGAAAGTACCCGTTACTCGTGTGCTTTGTACTGTACAAAGATACTCGGGCATCTCGACGTTCTTCTTCTGCCTGTTATCCTTTTCCCTAATTGCACTTGTGGTCATGCGTGCATAAGCATTCGGGCCAAGTTTTTAGTTCGACATCGGCCAGCTCGATCATTCAATATATTCGATTTTTCGCCTATCAGCTCGATTTATCAGTTTTTCAACCACCCTTAGAGAAGAGAGGAAGCTTGAGGCTTAGAATTTCTCCAATACTTGCCTTTGACGTTCTGGAGCAGGTGCCAACTCCTCCCACTAACTTCTCCATTAACACCAAAAAAAATTCCAATCGATCCGTCCCTGGATTGCGGCCGCTTGCAGACTAGAACGTTGCCGCCTGCTGTATCGGATCGTCTGCATAAGATACTGCATTCTATTGTCGCCGTTATCCTTGGGAGAATTCTTTCGACGAAAAGAAATATTCGAAATATCGATAAAGCGGTTCCGGTGCCTGAGATTTCGACATTCCGGATTCTAACCTCCTTAAGGTATAGACTGCGGGAGCGGCGGCAAGAATCGGTGATATCTCGATAGATATCTAGATATTGGTTTTTTATTTATTTTATTTTGTTTTTAATCAGGCTATGTGCTGGCAGCATTGAAAGTGGCTTGATATCGTAACCCTCCTTCGAAAGACGAGAAGCCACCAACGCCAAAGTCCGGGACGTCGTCGACCTCACCTCCAACGCAGAACCCATACGACCCGAATACCTTTCCAATTCAATTGCTCCTTCCCGTTCCCGCCATCTTCGCCATCATATCACAAAGACATCGGGCCGGAAACTGGAGAAGAGCTCTCGCATAAAATATGACGGAACCGCAAGGCCAGTTCTGAAACAAGTCACCGTCAAACAACTCGAATTCCCATTTTCCTGGAACTGGACCTGCGACATATGGGAAGCAGTCCCCGTCCGCGTACACTTGCACCACCACCCGAAAGAAGCAGCAGCGGAAGCACCAGACAAGGCCAGGCGGCCCATTGCACAAGAAACACGCACAATCCCATACACTTGGCCCCAGCTTATTATGATATTACTATCGTTGGTGCATCGCTATTATTTTATTTGATGTCGCACGAGAAACACAATCTCCCACACGGATGCTCGCTTGGTCGCCTTTTGCGGTTTCCTGCATCAAGTTAACCTCTGACGGGTCAACCGGTACCCGCTAGATAATACCAAGGCCTAGGGTTGTTTCTGAACATTTTTTCCCTCTTTGCTAGCCTCAACCGATTTGGCATATACCTGCTCCTCTTAGCTGAAAAAGCTATTTGGCGTTGTGGTTCATTTCATTTTATTGTTGCTTCTTTCTTCTCAGGTCATTGCTACCTGCTCTTAACACTTTAAATTTACAACAGCGTTTGGCGACGGCGGGTTATATACATCTTACCGCCTGATCCTATTCACAAACATGTCGTCAGATATTAGAGACGGCTCTTTACTGGGCTTCGTACCTTTGTCTCCGTCGAGAGAATCTACCTTCAGCAGTCCCGTCGACCCTTCGTCAGCCAGAATGAGAATATTAGTGGCACCTTATTATAGCCCTTATGTTGTTTCCTTGGAGAAGGTTCAAACATGGGAGGTAAGTCAAGAGCTTCTAAAAATCTGTCTTTCTAACCGTAAAACAGTTTCCGGAGGTTGACATTTGATTTATCGGAATTTTAGGGCCTGATATTAATGCTTCAACGCTTATTTGGACCGAAGTTTTGTTCTTTAGAAATTCCGCCAACGATTACTCTGTACTCAACAGAAGAAGCTATAACAGCAGAGAACTGGGTTCACATTGTGTGTGAGGATTGCTGCATCGTAGTTCATACAAGATCAGAGGATACTGGTCCTGGTCCGAGCCAGCAAGCATCCCCGAGACCGGCAACATCTGGCTCAACAACAATAAGAGTGGCACCGAAGTCAAGGGATGGAACGAAGAATGATATATCGGGGCCAATATCAGTTTCACCCAAGGAACAGAAGGCGAAGTTTGTAAACCGACATGCAAACTCTGGGTTTGACACTCCGAATTTGTTTGATGGTCGGAATTTTACACCGGAGGAGCCCGTGAAAGAGAAGCCGGCCAAGAGGAAGCGGAGGGGTACACTGTGGAATACGGTCCTAAATGTGATCAGTATTGTAAGCCCGACATCGAGCTCGAGTTCGAATCAGACGACGCCAGTGGAACCGAAGCCGGTATCGACAACAGGGACTGTTACACACATTTCCGCCGTGGAGAGGAAAACTTCGAGGAAACTTAGTCAGAAGCGAAGAGTGAAGAGCAAACGATCGAGTAGGGTTATTATGCAGGCACCGACTACTGCTACAGCTACTGGACGACCACTTTCTATGGCACGGGAGCCTCTAAAGCCCAAGTTCTCCGCAGGGAACATCATGAGGCTGGCTTCCAAACGGCAGAAGAAGAGACGGTCCATTCCGCCACCAGCTCAACATGTACGCCGACACATTGCTAAGTCGGGGAGCGATTGTTCCACATGCTTCGGCGACGACAAGAACCGAGATTCAGTCGTAGTTGCAGCCCGACTGGCATCGGACCCGAGGGCACCTATTGTGACGACTGGTATTCCTCCAGTCTCCTCAACCCCCTCTCCTAGGGCCAGGGATACCACAAAATTAACCATCCTAGATCGACCTGAAAAGACCGACTCCATTGCAATCTTCAGCTCCCCAATCATTGAAGAATTTTCCCTTCAACCAAAAAATAAATACCGCCCTCCAAGTTCCGCTGCGGCTACCAAAACATCGTCAATCTACTACGAAAGCTCAGCCCCTCCTGTCCCCAAACGAGACTCCAGAGATGACACAGGCTTCAACGCACAATACAAGCTTCTAGACGAAAGACTTGTACGAAGCGTAGTCTACAAGGCCGTTGCCTCCAGAAAGGCTGAGGAAGAACAACGACGAGAACAACCATCTCAATCTGCGAGGTCCTCGCATCGATCCGAATTAAGTAGCAAATCGCTCCACAGCTCAAAATCTCAGAGGACCCCGCAGAGAACCCCAACCTCAGACAGGTATCAGCCAACACGCTCAGCGTCAGTCACTCCGAAAAGGAGCAAATCCATGGGCGCAGGAGTAACTAGTTCCCCCAGTCTCTCCGCTCGCAGGTCCGCTGCCCCAACACCAGCTTCGAATTCGAGATCGGGATCAGCGAATGCTACGATTGACTCCTACTACAATACAAAACACTCGAGCACGGGGAGCCGGGCAGGGACGGTTCGATCCAGTGGATCACGCTCTAGTTCTTTCGGCGGCGGGTTCGTTCGCCAGAGCACCCCGTTCGATAACGTAAGCTCAATCTCTCCTACCCTCACTACCAAATGAATATTCTGACGATAATCTGTAGAAGCCCCTCCCTAGACTCCCAGACGAAGCTCCGGCACCCAGCTCGATGGACGGCGGCCGCCGGTCTACTTCCCCAGGCGGCGTTATTCTAATGCCTCCAATCGCCACCTTTCAAGATCTGATGAGCAAAACAAGCTCGACCATTTCGGAATCCGCAGAGATCACATCTCTCAAGCGAGTAACAATGGTGGCTGGCCATCCAGAGTTACATTAAAACACAAGCCCTTAGTCGCACTAAGGACAAAAGTACATTGGCCTGATACCCTTCATTTTATACCTTCGGAAAGCCTCAGAGCTACGCTTTCGTCAAAAATACCCACTCTTTCTGGTACATTCATTATTAACGACCCCCCATCTTCTCACTTTCATTTGTTCCAGCTTTTCCAGGATAGGAAGCGATATTAACGACAATAATTTCATTTGTTCTGAGCCCTCTTTCTTTTTCGTTTATTCATTGTAATGTTGAGCGCTAGCGAGCATTGTCACCTTTTTCGTTTTTCTCTTTTTTTTTTTTTTTGCTAACTTTACCATACTTGAACATTGGGATTCGGCGTTATTTGTGTTTCTTTCTTTACTTCCTCCTTAACTACATGGCAGGCTCGTTGACCCTAAGGGTCCTTGCTGGATAACTGTAGTTTTGTTCTTGGGGGGTTTCCCCTTTGGCCCTTTTGACCTGGATTGGTTCCTTTCAGAGGCTTCTTCTTGTATAGGATACTTCACATCCCAATATTTCTTTCCTTATATCTATTAGGTATTATAGAATTAATAGAATGGCTGGGGGGTTGGGACGGTTTTCTCATTACAGTTTAAATATCTCCTTTTTTTTTTTTTATTTCGTTAGGGGAGCTACCGTATTTAAAAGCATGTAACTTTCTTATATTATGAGGGGTTGATTGTACATCGAGATACTGCGCTGCAGTCATCAATGTATATATAGATAGTTAACTGAATAGGTAGTTGAATATGAAATCTCATGATAACGCTTTCTCATCAACCGATTGAACCAAACTAGTTGGTCTCGTGTAGCTCAGGCTAAGAGGTTATTCTCCGAAACCAAGTACTGGCGAGAGTCTTAAACAGAGGGGGGGAGGAACATCGGCCCACGTAGTAGTAGAGCAAGAAAAATGAGTGTGAAATGGACATCTTCTCTGCTTCCGTTCCAAGGTCTATTCTTTGACCGGTTTCTGACTTGTTTTTTAAGAGGGATTATTGGAAAAATGTGGATTATCTGCTAAAGCTAAAATATATAGCACCCCTTATGTCCACAGAAAGGAGGAGAAAAAGAAGAAGAAAAAGAATACCACAGTTCCCTTCCAAGAAAAAATATTCTCCTCCACCCCACCATCATCTTTACCCCATTCTAACAGAGTAAAATTCAAAATAACCTCCAAGTCACATCTAGCAACAAAACAAAACCTCCCATCTTCCTGTTTTTTTGGGCCGAAGAAAGAATGATCGGATCATATTTAGCCGAAGATCAACTTGAAGATGTCGTGGGCGACGTAGTAACTTCCACCTTCCGGTAGTAGAATGAAAGTCTGAGAGAATTTGAAAGGCGAGCCGTCTGCTTCGAGATTTCCAGTAACTAGGACGAGAATACCAGCGCCTCCGCCGATAGGTTGTGCATCCTTGGTATGGACCTCGTGTTTAACGTTTTGGAAGGAGAGGTTCTACGAGTGATGAAACATTCCAGATCAGGAGGTTAGAATCCCTATCTTTATTATTCTGCTTCTTTTTCTTTTTCTTTTTCTTCTTCTTCGTTGTGTTCCTCTAGGTCGTAGGGACTGATGTAATACGTACGGTGAGTTTCTCAACAATGGCATCAGCACCCTGAGTCTGGGAGCTTTCGAAGGTCAAGAGGGAGGTAGGTCGCTAGGTTCAATGATGTACGTGTTAGTTTCACCGTAGGTTTCGGGATAGAGCTGAGAGATGCGAGCAGAAATGAAGGTTGGATTCCATACATAGAGGCTAGCCAGACCTTTCCGGTCGGTATCAAAGGTATTGTAGTAGTACGGAATGAACTGGTCTGTCGATGTCCGGCGTTTAAGGTCAGTATGGGACCGGTCTGCTAAACACGGCGGGATATAAACTTACCCGCAACCTGTTCGTAGGCTGTACAAGGGATTAAGTTAGTATTTCGAGGTTTAAGCCATATATACAGCGCAGAGTAAACTAAAGGAAGGAAAGAACGTCATCAACATACCCATCTTGAATTATGTAGTGAGAAATGGAAGGCGGTTAAGGGCCAAATGAGGGCGATGATTTCTTGGAGGAGAGCAATTGGGGCTCGTGAGAAGTTCGGACGAGATGCAGGAGGATTCGAGGATATGAATGCTGGGAGGGGAGGATTCGAAGTGGGAGGGGTTAAATTTGGGTGAGTAACGCAAAGCAAAGGTGGGGCTGCTGCTCATTTGTTGTTGTGATGCCTGCGCCACAGCTGATGGGGGCTGGGCTGGGCGGTGTGGCTTGATCCGCAAATTTTCTGTGGGTTTAAAATGGCGCGTGTTTTTCTCTTTCGATCTCTTTCCCTGAGATTCAATTCAATGCATCACATCGACGCAACCTTTTGTCAATTGTCCGTTATCGTCCATGCCCGAGTCTATACTATACAGCCGTTTGCTTTTAATTTGTAGGTTCGTTTGGTTCTCTTCCCTCATTCATGCCTCATCATTGCTTGCATCGAGGTCGCCGGAGTGGCATGTTTCGAACGCCGACTAACATCATCATTCTAGATCTAGAATAATGTAGACGCCATGATATAGATACTTATGTCAATCAATTGACGTTTACGTTCATACACAATGCTATGCTATGCATCCAGGTCCTGGGCCATGAGGCTACTACCTCTTGAGGACTAAGATGGCACTGGAAGGGCTTCGCGATGACGGTTGATCCCATGAAATATCGTGCGAAGTCTCTCCAGTGCCGCTGTTTCTGAAGGTAGGCATAGTTCTCTCCACTACCATTACCCGTCCTCCTTCAGATGAAGAACATGATGACACCCTTTAAATTGAATACTTACCTACATTGTCTGTAACTTCATTGCTGAGACAACCTACACTTCTGACAGTCTGATTCTTCACTCCTCATGTCACATTTGCATTTGTCTTTCCTTTCAATTGTTTGGCGGGACCCATGCTAACGATGTGAGCAGTGCTATAGGATGTCTCCCGCGATCGGGTGTGACTACGCTGCGCCATTCTAGATGCTATGTAAGAGTAAGTGCCAACATCTCTTTGACAACGGCTTATTCTGCTTTCTTTGTTTCTTTTTTACAATGATGATAAAGTGCTCTAAAGCACGAACTATTATAAACCCAGCTCGTTGAGGACCCTTGTCGCATAAAGACTCGTGGCCGAGGAGATGAACTCAGGAGTCTGAAAATGTATTCCAGCGATTCGTATACTTGTTTTATTGCCGCTTCTCTTTCTTGTGTAGCAAGGCTCTAACATGGCGGCGCAGTTATAAGTTTAGGGCAATCAAGACCTCGTCTGAAGCTCCTTGTGATGCATTGAATCTCAAGGCGACGAGAGCATACGTACCCACAGTATATCTTTTTGAAGGCAATGATATCAAAATTTTAATTCTCCGCGTTTGAACCAGTTCCAATACGTAGCTTACCTCCGTCTGTAAGATGAGATCACTGGAGGCTCCGGGACTCCGGCTGCCTGCAAACCTCGCATGCTTGGCGGGTTTTCTTAGTTTTAACATTTTCGTAAAAAAAAATTAAAAGGTCAAAAGATCGAAAACTAAAAGAATACCAGGAATGCACCAAAGAACCCGTCCAATTTCACCGTGATAACTCCTCGATAGGCGCTGTTTTAGGACTGTTTGTATGACGTTTCTGGTAGATTGAAAGAGAACATCCGGCGCCTTTGAAGCCCTTGAAGCCCCTGCCCCGGAGCATGCGTAACGCTCGTCGTCATGCCCTTTTGAGCCAAGTTGCCCTCTCCGCACCGTCCAAAAGATAATAACACCTCGATTGTTCGGTCGCCGGGTAAGCTTAAACCTAGCTTAACAGGTTATGCGGATGCGGTCTTAAGTCTTTGCTGCTATATTTGTAACCCTTCAAGGGCCATTTTGCCTGGCCGTTGTGCTTTCCTTCTCGTTCGAAGAGAGTGGTTAATATTCGGTCAACGGCAAAGCCAAAAACCAAAGCAACCGCCAGCCCTTTTAGCTTATTCGTGTCCTCATCACATCACAAAAACAGAAACCAGCCCGCCTCATCCGACATTCCATCCTCTCCAGACAAAGCAAACATCTCGACCTGGACTTCCCTCTCTCTCCCTTCTCCGAACTTGTAGCTACCAACTATTCCTCCGACATCTACCAACCTACGCGATCCTAGTAACTGACCTTACGAGAAACGGGAAGCCGAAGAAACTACCGCCAAGATGGGTTTTATGGACGAGATCAAGCAGCGCAACTTCAGTACGTACCTCCAGCTACCTCAGCTGCACCAGCCGTAGAGGGCTGGTACTCCCGGAGGAGAGGCTACGGCATTATGGCTAACAGGACCGGTTCTTTCTAGGCATATACGGGCAATGGTACGCTTCATACTCTACACCCTCGAAGCAGAAGCTTTTGCGTCTTACGAATGCTTTCTGCGACACATAACGGTGATGCTGACATGACCGGAATTCTAGGATTGGCATCCTCGCTATCCTGCTATGTATCGCTCTCGGAATTGCCAACATCTTCCACTTCGATATTATCATCGTATGGTCGGTGATCTGCTTGTACGTAGCTACCGTCCTCGGACCGCTCCAAGCTTTATTCCCAACAGCACTAGCTGCACAACTCATCAAAAATAGAGGCTAACCAAAGAAAAAAACACAAAATTGGTGGTATTACAGGGTCTCCGGTCTGTTCCTCATATTCCTCGAAATCCCCCTACTTCTCCGAATATGCCCAACCTCCAAGGCCTTCGACACCTTTGTCCGAAAATTCAGCTCTAACTACATGCGCGCTGCCGTCTACTTGGTCCTTTCGATAATCCAATGGACAAGTTTGATTCGGTACGCGACTAGTTTGATCGCTGCTGCCGTCATCTTGTTGCTTGCTGGTGCTTGCTACGGATTGGCTGGGTTGAAGAACCAGGAGTTCATGAACAGCAAGACTTTGGGAGGTGGTGGTATTGCGCAGATGATTGTTTAACCGAAACAGTATGGCCTGAGATGATGAGAGGGCGGATGATTGATTAAGCAGCTGAAGGGGGTTGGGTTGGGGATGCTATTATTCTCGGGAACCGACTACTCGAACGACTGACGAGGATTCCTTAACTATTTCGCTTCTGATGGGTTCAAATGCCTTACTCCAACTTCTACGAACCACAATTACCTTAACCAAGCCCCCGCCTCGCTTTCGGGATTTTAGCGACTTTGAACCAATGCTGGCACTGAAAGCCCTCGAATTCTGATAACAACCGCGAGGTGGGGGATTCCCGGCCTTTTTCCACGACGTCTACGCGACAAGGATAACCTAAAAGAAGCCCATTTTCCCTATTCTTCTTTCTGTCCCCTTTTCTGAAAGTATTGGTGTTAGTATCTTCCCTTTTTTGTTCTACTTCCGATCATTGCGATGTCGCTGGATTGTTGGCTTCCACCTTTTTTGCAAATGGAGAAACTCTCACGTCCTGTATGATAGAGACACAAAATTATTATTTTTCTGGTACCCTTAGACGGTTATAAGTAAGCTCAACTTCAATGTTATTATATTGCGAAAAGGGACAGCACCCGTCTAAGTTCTAGACTATGCGAAGAGTATTATACTATCTGAGAGGGGCCTTCTAAACGAGTGCTCCAGAGGTAGGCGCCCTAATACCATTATACGTAGTATCCCAGGGTCATGAAAAGATCCGATGTATTGGGTACCCAAGTAAGTAGGTACTTAGTTAGGGCTCTGCCGTCGATATTGATGAGAGCGTGCAGTGCGCAAATGCAACAAGCGCAACTCAAAGAGTACATTCTCACTCACGATGGCTTTCACTTCAGCTTCAACCATCTCTCATCATCATCACCAACAGTCTATAAACCTTTCTCCGTCCTCACCCAAGCTGCAAAGGCACTCTCTTCTTTGTTCTCTTCTATTCTTTCCCTCCATCACTTCGATTCCTCTCTTACCTCTCCTTCAGAACCAGCGGTTATCAGCAACTGACTCTTTCGCTGTTAGAGCAAACACACTGACATATCAACCTTAAGGTGAGTGCAACCGGCGTTTATTTGATGGTGATACACAAGTCTTCTAGGGCGTTGCTCTGGCTGACGTTATTCTAACAATGTAATGATGATGGTGACAGGTAGTGATTTGATTCCTGGCATTAATAAGGCTTCTTCAATCAAATCCATCGATATAGCCCTCAACTGCATCGACATATCTTCTCTACAGACCTACAAGCTCCATACTCTTTAGGCTCTTCCCTCCCTTTCTTAAAAGCATATACTCAATTTATCCCGTCCTTCTTCTCATACAAAATCGTCGACATGTGCTACCACATCAAAACCTACCGTTGCGGTCACTACAAACGCACATTCTCTGGTTGTAAATGCACACTTCACTCTTCTGGCGAACAACGCCAGCCAACCTTCTGCGATCAGTGGTTCTGCAACAAGAGACCCTACTACAGCGATGGAAGCTGTGAACGTGATCACATCACCAACATCAATATCGGTCACCACTTTAACCCCGAAACTGGGCGTCGCAGTCGATACCGTCCTGGCCAACGTCTCCGCTCTCTTCGCCCTCCTCGCAACAACGGTGCCACAACTAGTGCTCCTTCTGGGATCCTTGCTATCCAAAGCTCTAGACTCCCAACGGAACTTCTGGAGCAACTTTCCATCCACCCGGACGAACTCGACTTGGAGAATGACTACTCTATGGACTGGGACGACGACGACCAAATCCCTCCAGGATCCAGAGTCTTAGAATTCGGTATCGGAATCCCATCCACGGCCACTGCTGAAGAATTCTTCTCTACTATGCCACGCGCCTTCACAGTGGCGGCACCACCACCACCGCAGGGCGGCTATTCACCAGCGGAGTTTATCAACACGATTGCACAGGAAATCAGTGAGAGGGCCAGGGGCGACGTCGACATCGTTGAAAGTCTACATAATACCCTCCGTAGGATGCGTGAGCGATCGGCTCATACATTGCCACCACACCTTAACGGGCCTAGCACTACTCGTAGGCCAACAGCGACTACGGGGAGACCTATTCGTATCAACGTCCCTACTACGCGCCCTGTACGCCCTCCCCGTCCGTCCATGCGAAGTCCCAGTACAGCTTTGCCTACGCTGAACGATCTGTTGATGGAGATTCCTTCGGGAGCAGATGGAACCAGTGCAGAAGCAGCTGGACGGGCGAATGGAGGAGAAGACCAACAAGCCGGGCCATCAACGGGTCCAGGGGCTGGAAACGGTGCGGGGAATACCGGTGAAGGGTCAACTTAATGGTTGTTCCTGTCTCCAAAATTGCCCAACTATTACTCAAAGTCCTTCACCTACTGATAAAATGACGTTACCCAAGTTGTCTAAATTAGTAGCAGCGGAGTTCGATTTCTCTCTAAGGGATCTTGCTCGATAATTGCGAGGGAAATACTTCACTAGCCTATACATACCTTTCGCTTCCTTAACATCTTATTCTCTTCACCAGCATAAGTACTTCTGGATCGCTTTCTATTAATGCTTTATTAGGGTTTTCCTATCAATGTTCTTAGGCAATGTTTTGCACCGTTCCTTTTTTCCTTCTACTTTTCAATCATCGTCACCTCCTATTATTCTCACTATTAGTCAATGATTGAATTCACTATTCTTACGACTGGTCAAAAAGCTTTTTTGAAAAAATAAAACGGTAGTACTACTAAGCACTCCGCTTCTTCTTTCTATTTTCTTCTTTCTGTTTCTAGACTAGTTCTACTTCTAACTCTATGAATACATCTGTGGTGTTACACTTTGTAAACGAAAGAGGGGGTTGGTGGTGATCGATAAACCAGTTGATAAAGGAAAAAGGAGAAGAATCCAATCTGTTCCGCAAGAAAGAAAGAAATATTCCGAGAAGGAAAGAAACCAAACCATCCAATGAAAGAAAAAAATTTGAAGACCGAATAGAACACCGTTCCGTTTCCCCGTTGAAAAATTCCTGTTTGTTGTAATATGTTTATATATAATAAAAAAAGAGTGGAAGTTGGAAGAAAGGGAGGAGTACTGCTGGCACTCTCTTCTTTAATCCGGTATTGATTTTTTTCCAAGTTTTTTTGGTTTCTGGTTAGGAATACTGATTCTTCATGATCTTTATACTGTGAACTAAAGACCACTCTGAACACTGGTATCCATATTCCAGAATTTTCCTGAAAATCTGTCGTCTAGAAGAGATATAGAGAAAAGGAAAAAGTGGAAAACTCCTTTGCAGAAAAGTAAAAACTCCGAAGTCCCAGTGTAGAGAATATGTATTGAGAAAGAAAGAGATAAACCAGTTTATCTAATTCATCCTCAGGAGTCTTTCCTTAAGACAAGGAATAGTCCTTGTTCTTTTTCTAGTGGCTGTGGCCGCAGTTGCAGCCGTGGCCGGAGGAGGAAGATCCAGATCGGTCCTTCTTGGACTTCTTGCTCTTCTTCTCCTTCTTGGACTTCTTCTCAGTGGCTGGGATGTAGTGGGCGGCGTGGGTGTGGTGGTCTTCCTCGGACTCAGAGTCGGAGATGAAGGCTTCACCGCCAGCGGCAGCGAGACCGCGGAAGATTGGGACTGGGCCGCTGGATTCCTGAACGGTATCACCGTTGCGGTCGATGTAGGTCTTGACACCGTCGGCGGATTGAGAGTGGCTGTGGAATTGGGCAGACATGTTGATGATTGTAGAGGTAGTTTTTAAAAAACTAAAAAGTTGATTGTTTGGATTGTTTGAAGAGTTGGATTGTTTGGTAGAAGGCTTTGTAGTTCTTCGCAGAAGATCTTTGGATGCTTTGCTTTGTTGGTTGCTTGAGACTGTGCTGATGAGAGAAGAAGGATGGGACTGAAGCTGGATATCCAGGAGATTATATACACGATTCCGACTTTGAAATTTTTTGATTTAAAATTTGATATTGCTAGTACTCCAATATGCTAGCTACTACCCAGAATAGCAGTGCCTGAGGTTGGAAAACTCCTCATTCAGCCAGCTGTAAGCCCGCAGCTTAGCTGGCTAGCGCAGGACCAGCGAAGCCATTGACAGATCACAATCATGTCTCGTCGATACGGAAGACGCTAACTAGATCGCTCCAAAAAAAATGCGTGTGTGCTGTAACACAGCGCATCGTTTCGACCAACGGGAGACCCCTGTCGCAGGGTGGCATGGCCCATTTGGCATTGAATAGCAATCCACGTTCTCAATGCGCAAGTACCATATCAGAGCTCAAGGGAGGGTGGAGCTAGAGCTCCAAAAGTTACTAGTGTCAAAGCACACGACTCATCAGGCACGACACTTGCGACGTATCCCGAGTATGGGTGAGTTCGGGTTCTTTTCTTTGCTGGCCCTGGAGGTACAGCGCATACCGATCCAATATGATCTGCCTCGGAATTTACTAACGGGGTGGGCCGTTTCGCCAGCCAGCCTTCCCGCTCCGCTGGCGTGGTGTTGGCTGGCAAGCTGTTTGTCTTTTCCTGATCCATCAGAGAGGGCTCCATTTGACCTTTCCTGATGAGAGTTAGCAGCTTCATTTTGGCGTTTCTAGATTGAGTGGTCGACGTGGTCTTCAGCAATCCGATTCGCTTTTGCTTCATGTTCCTTAATCCATGATCGCGAGCGCTGTGAATGTGAAAGGGGGAAGCTACATAGCATAGGAACTCGGAATTCGGCTGGTGGGAGGGACTCCCTTCAACTGCGCTCACTTCAGGGCTCGAAGGCATCCATCGCGCTCAGTGCACGAGATCAAGTCCGCCCCGCCGCATGCGACTGCCTGTGTCAATTGTCTCCCTTGACGGCCCGAGCTTTAGACTGCCCGACGCGACAGCTGCCAAATTTTGCTATGGATCTTAGATCTGGGGTGCAGTACAGTACAGTACAGTACGGCCAGCATGACAGCCGACAGAATTTGCGACCCCTCAAGCTCCTGGAGCCACGTACAGACGGCCGTCACGTGAGAGGGGCCAGCTCATTAATATTGGCCGCTATTTTTGGTCTGGTAAGAACTAGAGAGGGGCTGGAAAGGGAAGCCAATCAAACTGCAGCACCGACTGCGATGGATGTTTTATGTGTTGGCAGTTTCAGGTTTGAAATGCCTCGACGCCTTCCAAAACCACATTCTAAAATTCCCAAGCCAAGGCGTTTAGAATTAATTACGATAGATGATTGGGAGAGGGAGGCAGGTCTTGCCGTTAACCTTTCGGCTGGAACTAACAGTATGGAGGCAAATGCTGCATGCATGTGGTATGGAGGGATATTCCCTCGAAGTGTGGTATTCTGGAAGGACTTGAGTTGACCCAAGTCCAAGTTTTTTCTCTCTTCTCGTGTACGACCAGCAAAGTTATTTTCCGAACCTGCAGGCCGGCAAACCCGTACAGACGGTACATAACATAGATGTATATCTTGGAAATCGCATGATGCAGGGTCCGCTTTCCAGACTTCTTCTGGATTAGTGGTGGTTGGGGACGTGGACTTGCAGGCCAACGCAGATTTTTCTCTGGTGAACTGTTGCGCTCTGATGCATGTTAAGGTATATGCAGACGCATGTATCATGTATACTGGAAATACCTAGTATTAGTGGCCAGACGTGCGTATGTGGTAGATTTGAGAGAGACTGTGTTGGAATTTGATATCACATCTTCTCTTCACTAGTATTGTCCATATCAGCAATCCGGGATCTACATGCATACATCTTTAGAGGTTTATCGTACAGCTAAATCCTACTCCGATATATATTCGTGGTGGCTAGTACTAACTACCAAAGTAGTTAATATTAGAGGCACTAAATTCGTCTGCTACTACTATGATTTGAAGAATTCAAGTATCCATAAATATGTAATTTGACTTGTTCATAGAATTCCAACAGTTAGCCGGAGATTCATATGATTACAGTGATAGGATGAGGGGTTTGAATTTACTGGAGATATCTTTTACCAGGCGAATAGTATATCGAGATACTGTCTCAAATATTCCCTACTTGATTGAGCAATCGCGGGAACCACGATAGTGAACAGTCCGGATCCAGAAGAAGCTTCAAGCCACGGCGCTACCACGGCACAAAACCTCTCATGAAAAGCATCCTCCTCATGTACCGATAACGCAGCCATGTATTGGTCGCATAGATCTGCACTCTAGATCCATGGTCTACGGAAATTATAGTAACCGCTCGCCCCAATTGCATGCACAGCCTTTTGGTCTCGTGAACCAGCCTCTGCCAAGGGCCGGCCGGTGAGACTCGCATTGATAAGTGCTAGCTATGGAAGATACTTCTACTGGTAGTGGATGTCTGCATATAATTTGTAAAAAAAATATCACATTTATTTTAGATATATAACCCCTTCCTAGTAATTACATCCGTATAACGCCGTTGAGCCAGAACAATTGAATAAAACGCAACTACGAACCCTTTAAACCCGAAAACCCGAAAATGTTCAAATGAAAGAAGAAGCAGGGATATTGGCGAAGTTCCAACTGCATTAATAATATAATGAAATACGATAAATCGTCAGGTGTGAAAGCAAATAGACAAGGAAGTCCATAGTCCGGACCGCAGTGGGAACCGCAGTGGCGAAATCACACCCTATTGACTGGGAACGAAGTCGCAGCGGGCACGGGCTTCTGAATCGCCACCTCTATGGTAACATCTTTCTCATCGTACTCGTCCTCCTCCTCATTTATGCTTGTCATGGATGGCGGGCCACCTTTCGGGCCCTGATTCGCCATAGCTATTGTTGAACAATATACCCTTGTCAGCTTTTTGAACTCAACCTAGAGGCATTGGAGAGGGGTCTCCAATCACTGGTCAGATCTAAATGTACTCACAGTGCCTGCGCTCCTCAGCGGTACCTCCTACTTTCTCACCCTTCTCTTCCTCGTCCTCCTTCTTCCCGATACCCCTCAAATCCCATGATAGTCCTTTTCTTCTTCTATCTTCCTTTGCTTCAATCATATCTGCAATGGTACACTCCTCATCCAGGATTTTACACCGAAACCTCGCGCTGACCAGCAGTGCTACCTCGATCCATAGCGCAGCGCCTAAGACACCACAAAAGCTGGCAGCGAGGGTGATCCAGATACTAACGTTCTTTAAGAGCACCAGCGCAATGCAGGCGATCATACATGCAGTGCCAAGCGTCGAAAATATGGAAATATTACGAGCTGTGGGTAGAATACGAGACTTGGGTAGTTCCGATGCGGAAGATACAGGTATCGAGCGGGTTGTAATCTTTAAAGGTGCAGGTTGGGTCTTGGTAAGACGTGAAGGGCGCTGGGTGTATTTGGTCGGAGGCTTCGGTCGTATAGGATCCGTGAGGGACGTCGCTAAGGATGTTAGGGATGTGATGCCGGGGGCCGGCGAACCGCTTGAAGCCATCTTGGTATATCTGATATGTATGGTATCTCGGTTGACAAGGATGGTGTGGTACAATACTTGGGTCAACCTTGTGATGATTCACGGTAGGACTGCGAATGATCTCGAACTCGACAAGTACCGTAGACAAGCTGTCGACTTTGGATGTTTAATTAAAGGATATGTATTGTTTAATGAAGAAATGTACCGGATCAAGTACCTGCGACCCTAAAGAAAGTCTCTATCTCCCGAGAATAGTAGACGAAAGAACGAAGGTATGATTTGAAGACCTGGCTTCAGATGATATAGCTAAAGGAACTTGTCAAGGTCCCCATGAGGGCTTCATACCCACAGGCCTTTTTAAGAAAACCTCTTTCTGAACGCAGCCGGGTTCAATCAAATATATCAAGGCGCAAGAATGGAAAACTTCGAAATCGAGACATCCGTAGAATTGCAACAAGTTCGTTCCGCGGTGCGGCTATCAGCCATGCCCATTTTTTTTGCCTCTCGGACATCAGAAATAAGATAAAAACCGCACAGAGAATTCCAATACCAGGCATCCATAACAACTTTTTCTGGTCACGACTACCCTCTTTCGCAAGAGTTGCGAGTGAGAGAGTCGAAATTCAAATGGCTAGATTGTTACCGTTTGCAGTATTCGGTTATGGTGGGACGGGCTGGTCCTGAAGAGGTGGGGGCCTGCAGACAGGAGGCCGGAATGTGTTGCACAAGGTTTAGTCGGGACCCTGCATTTGGGATAGAGGATTTATCTTGCCGCAAATGGGAAGCCTGGACCAGGGAAATTAGCAGCCAGTGATCAGATGGCGGGGAGGTGTGATGATAGATGAGGAGGCTCTGGAGGAATGGGATGAGTCGTGTTAGAGAGTGGTGCGGAAGAGTCGGGATATGGAGAGGCAACTTGTGATATTTTGATAGCCTCTTACATTCCTGATCACGATCATGATGGATTATGGATCAGGGTGGGAGGGTTAACTTGAGTGGGTCCTCAGAGAGGATAGTATAGTATACCCTACGAGAGGCATCCGAATTCTTCCAATGTATGTATTTCTCTTATTCAGTCACGGAGATAATAGTGCCTAACTATGATCTTGACACTCTCGTCGTAGCTGCACAGATACCTCCCGCTTCCAGGGCATATCGGCCTGAATTCCACCACATGGGGCATGCTGGCCGGCGATTACGTATGGCACGCTCTCAGATGTTATATGTTCACATCAGGTTCCAACATATCAATCCAAACTAATACTGATATCTCACCCTCATTCGAATCTTGAGATCTCTTTTGGTCGCTGTTTTCACACTGCCAACGTTTGAACATGCAAACTAGCGGTGCTTTAGCACTACCCAACTGCCCTTGCCTAGATGCGGAAAACATCCTCGTCCGAACATCCAGGAATATACTAGCGAACCTAGCCCGGTGACTATACCGACGCCTATGCATCTCTACTCTAGATTACCTGACTAGTGCCGTCGTTTTCTACTTAGCGGCATAGATCCAAAGTTCTGCGCCGCGTCGATCCCAATACACGGGACAAACTTGATTCCATGGAGCTGGGACTAGCTTGGTGTATCCCTTAACATGAGCGTCGATTTTGGACTGGGGGGGTATCATTATATTCTCGAGTAAAAGAAAGAAAGTATACACCGTACAACCAAATTACGGGAAGGAGAGTAATTATAAATACAAAATCCCAAGCATTAAGGGCAGATGTACAGGTACACGCAATGGGTCCGAAAATAACGCTTCAACGGTTCTTACGCATATAGTTCAAGTCGCCCCACACAGCGGGCTAACACCGCATCGCAGACCTCGACCGTTATAGGCTCTAGTTGCACTTCCCAGTCGCAACATCCAACTCTGCGAGCTCCGATGGTTCCGTAAACACCTTCCACTTAGCCTGCGGGACACCCTTGAAAGCTGTTGCAAACCGCTCATCACTGTTGTCTGCCTCATTAACTTTTCTGATCCAGATACATTGGATGAAGTCCGGGTGACGACGAGCACTAAATAGTAGTGTCTGTTAGTAAGAGATTCCGTCTGCGCACCTGAACGACTAGATCTCGGTTGTAGTTGGAACTTACATTTCGGCGTAAACCTCTGGGTCGGCCTGAGTGCTGTCACCGATGGTAAGGAACTTCTTTTGAGGGTAGAAACTGCGAAGTTTTTCCATCTGGGCAATCTTGTAGTCCCGTACGTTATTATCGTCAAGGACAAACTTGAGAATGCTTTGGACATCAGTGAGAGTAAGGTTCTGCACAATCATGGGCCCCTTTGGATATTTTTCAAAGATAAACTTCCTGAGTGAAGGGTAAAGCTGATACGGAGAGCCTGTTAGATAGAACCATGCCGGGTTACCGAGTTCACCGTCGAGCTGGGAATAGAGTTCTGGCATCCCGCCGACGGCTTCATGGTCGTCGATGAAAAGGGACTTCACAGCTTGCTTCTTATCCAGAACATTGGAAACTTTGATCGTATCATCGACATCTGTCCGTCGGCCGAGTCAGTAAATCCTCCTTTGATAGAGACCATGCAATATGAAAAACCTATATACTTACCAGAGACGACACCAAATCCATTTGGGTGCGAGGGGAAGAGAGTTGCTTCGAATGGTCTGCTACTGAAGAACCCAGGTGCAACCCCGCTAATAGTCCGTGGGCTCAAAGCACCGCCGCAGGCTCCGATAGCAGCATTCCGTTCCAGCAATCCCCCCTTCGATGTATCTCCCACATTAAACGAATCACACCCAGCGACATTGAGATCGACTTCAATACCACTTCGAGGAATAGCAAAGAAGAGTTTAGTCCTCTCAAAGAGATTACCAGCCTTGTTGCCGACCTCGATCCCCAGAGCTTCGATAGCAGTGGTCAAAGCACCAGAGATGATGCTAGAGTCGATTTGGCGAATATGAGTAAACATCCGGATAGAAGCCGTTAACTCGTTCCCCTCGCCAGTCCTAAAAGCTGGGGCATCGAAAAGAAGAACTTCGTCGGTGACGAGCGGCAAGCCTCGAGGTATGTTTTCAATCGGTTCCCTTGTTAATGGAATGGGGTTTGAGAGAACCGATGAGGTGATGGCTGCGACAGCGACCACTCTGAGTAGACGTTCGGTATACATTTTTAAGGCCGGTATATTTGACTTTCAGGCTGATGTTTCTAGATGAACTGGAATTGTTTCGAGTTTCGAAAGAGTGGATGGCAGCGCTAATGTATTAACTCGCCAACAACGGGTTACAAGGAAGGAAGCTCCAGTTCAGTCTCGATAGCTGGTTAGGTTCGCCAATGGTTTATGCTATAAGAGAATATCTAGGTCTTCCTTTTACAGAAGCAATAACCTTTAGCGAGCAATGCTATGGGTCAGTGGGTCCGAAGAAAGAGCGAATAGAAATATATGCAGGTACGGTATGGAGGTGACAAGTGGGAGGCTTTATATTATTGAATATCGCAAGAAAGGAAGCTTTTTACAGTCAAGACCGTGTCTATTCATGCAGCCATTTCCTAGCAAAAAGGTAAGTTCGCTTTCTAATTCGTCTGGGAGAAGAACGTTTCCTGTCCATCACTGTAAGACATATGGGTACATGATGGTTGGGGTATCCCTCTTTTTTTTCTACCAGGCCGGTCGAATTTTCAAGGTGGATATGTTTCTGAGAACAGATCTGCGCCGAAGGGGAGGCCTATTCTGCCGTTGGTTCGGCCCAGGTAGTTCGCTTGATATCATCGAAAACCGACATGGGACGACAGGAGGCGTGCTGTTGGCCAATCATTTGACCATCCTTCTTTCCTCAGAAAAGAAACTAATAACGCTACATAATTGATGGAAGTCAGATTACGATCAGAGAATTTCTTGAAAAACAAGTAATAGAACGAAATCCTTGCGGAGACATACCCTCCTACCTTCTTCGGATGTCGCAAGCGCATGTGGAATTATTTCGTAGGTCTTGGGGTTTAAGTTGTTTTTCTATTGACAAAGGGATCTGGGGAGTTTAATATGGGAAAGCGAGAACAACCTCAAACATGTTCATCTAACACCCACGTTAGAAGTCGGAGCTATCACGATAGAAGCCACACTTCGGTTCGAGAAGAGTTCGCATTTTGTTGCATTTTGTTGCCGTTGTAATATTAGCCGCTGTCTTAGAGTACCCCGCTTTGTAACCATGGTGCAGGTAGAAACAGTTGGATCGTTGATGGCGTTATTGCGCCTCTCCGTTCCTCAAAACCAATGTTGTTTGACATTGGATTGGCCTTCACTCTATTTTTTTTTTTTTTTTTTTTCGAGCGCCCTACTATACCTAACTGCCCTGTGACGCGGTGGCGGTCATTCCCTTGAACACAATAGTCAATAGAGAAACAAAATTTCGACACAATCCTGAACCGGCGGACAGATATAGTTAACAATTGTTTCGCGGATGTCAAATTCATCAACCTGCGCATAACAAAGAAATTATTTCTACGAGACTAACTCATCGGGCGAAATTTCCTGGTTAAGATATTAAGATGCGCAAATATTAGTTGGATGATTTGCATAGCATGCGAAGAACACCAAGACCAAATGCCATGATGAAAGAACACAGGAGAGGCGTGTGATCCGATTAGAGTTTTGGACTAGGAAGCCGTCAATGCAAGTGCTCTTCCCTGTCGAAGGGTTAATAGCGTCGCCTTTTAAGCGAGAGCAACCCAGCTGAAATGTCGAGTAACGTGCCGTGCATGGGCACCCACGAGCTTCAACGTTGTAAGTAGCCTCCGCGATCTAAGCTTAGATACTGAAGAAACAAACCATTAAGTAAAGGTCAACGGCCCAATCAAGGTAAGAAATCGAAGCATGAACTCTGGGGTGTTGTGTTCTGAGGTTTTAAATTTTTGTGGAGGACTCTGCCTAACACCAAGATCGGGGACGATACGGTATCAGGAAGGTCTCAATGAACCTGGCCTGGCCTGGCCTAGGCAAACTAGGTAGAGGACCGGTGCACCAAAAATGCCGATGGCCTGGACTTCGGGATTCTCATGATCATAACGGTTCGAACGTAGACGCCGAGAACCAGGCAATTTCATGACTTTTACTGGCACTTTTCGACATGTGAACGCTAGTTAGTAGTTTTCAGATTTCGAGACTAGGACTAGGCTATCACGATTCAGTGAATTATGTTTGGCACCGCGGGTCTAGGTGTCAACTGACCTGTCGCTGGAAACTAAGCTTACTTTGATTCCTAGACAATTCCCAATCTCGGATCCCGATCCTCCCGGACCCCAATGATGAGCTTATTCGATTGCAAGTGTAATACAGCTACAAACCTTTTCAGGATGCTTAATTCAAGGCGCTCAAGTCGACTCTTCAAGACCAAGTCAAACCCCAAAATACCACAAACAACACACATCGGATTTGTCCAGTTCCATGAGACCCGTGAATGTAGAAAACCCTACAATGGGCTCAATGTGCTAGCGTTATCGCATTTGGGGGTAAGAGCACCGACGCTATAGGCCATGTGACTAACCAGTCGCTAGGTAGTTAGCACTTCGCCGCGTCGTCCGTAGATCCGGAGGCTGCCAAAGGAGCTAAGTCTTCGAATCCCCAGTCCGTCAGAGCCAGAGAAGTCAGTCCCAGGTACCAAGAATATACAATCCGACTTTATATCTGTGATGGACATGTAGAAGCATTTCATGATCTCCGGGCACTGGCCTCCACGTTGCCCTCCCGGTAGCATACCACTGTCTAATTTAATCATTTAAGTATCGGATAAGGAGCCGATTGCAATCACGTTCTTTCGCTTCCTAGTATCCGAATATCCGGTTCGTGGCGCTAATGACGAAGTATCTTGATGAACGATTCAGGGTCAACGAAGAGCTATTCGAAGTTAGCATCAACTCGAACGTTCTAGGAAGTAGCCGAATATCGAGAGGATTCTCTTCAGACCTTGCGCCTCTTCATCCACTAGAAATATGAGTTTATCGGTATATGGGAGATGTCGAAAATATATCCATCGCTGCTTCATCGCTACCATGAAGTACTACTCTGACGCAAGAATACGGGAAAGAGAAAGCCCTCCAAATTGAACCCGGATTTCGAAGCGAGGTTGAACAAATCTTTGAGCAATAATATCGACAACAAAGATAATAGTCGAAATGGAATTGCTATTCGAGAGAATCTAAGCTCGCTTATGGCATATGCATTCCACAATGATGCCGGTTCTGGGCCAAATTCTGTGTTGTCTCCAACATCATGCCTCATAGAAACCTTATTCCGTGTTAGCGCAGCCTTGTTCGCGACAGCATCGCGACAGCATCCATCAACCTCACTCGCCATGGCAGACCGGCTAACTCAACTCCAAGATGCCATCGATCAGGTACAGCCATCTTCCTCCTTGCTCCAAACTGAATCACTAATAGTTGCCAAATAGCTAGCCACGATCTTCTACTGCGCTCTCCGCTACGTTGGCACACACCACGACTTCGTCCCAACCCATAACGAACCCAAAGTCCGTGATGAAACTCTACAGCCTGATCCTCCACACCTCTTCCGCTCTTCGCAGCAAGAACTCGCCCGCGATCTCGTGTTAAAGACCAAACAGATTGAGGTCCTCATTGCTTCTTTGCCGGGCATCGGAGTGTCGGAAGACGATCAGAAAGAACGGCTTAAGGAACTTGGAAGAGAGTTGGAAATGGCAGAGGAAGAAAGAAAGAAGTCCATAAGGGAGAAAGAGGAGCTGTTGGTGGAGTTTGACAATGTGGTGAGGAGCTTGAAAAGGGCTTGAAGAATGTAGATAGGCGACTTGAAACGCGAAACCCCCTGAGATGGAGCCATCAGCATAAGGACATCAGTTCTCGATGATGGAGGGATGATACGCCTACAAACAGTACCTATGGCCACCTTTCCCTGAAAGTGTCTGCTCTCGTCTGAAATTCAGGCCCTCTTCCCCTCTAGATATTTAGCAGAGACTCCACTCCACGGTTCTCCGCCTGCGTCCACCTCTTATATCACAAAAGACTCACCCAGAAATGGGGCGACACATGGACTTCGTGAAAAAGAAAGAACAAAGAAAAACCCAATCGACTAAAAACAAATCCTGGTGGAGGTGGTCGTTCGATGCTACAAGCTAAATACGCTTGCTCTTCAGCCGGCCCTGCTGGTTGAACTGTTTTCCGTTGGGGTTGCTCCCATTGTCACTGGAACGACAACTTTTTCTACTTCATGCATCCATTAGTACATACCGCGTAGATTTGCATGACGAACCTGTAGATATTTCTTCGCTTACAAGAGAGCATGCCGTTGGGATTAATCGATAACAACATTGAAGACTAGCACTCTGCAGATAACGTCGACACCTCTTAGCTTACCACACCGCCGTCCGGTCTTTTACAAGGTCCAGCTTAAGGCAGACTCCCGCTCGCCTAATAAGCAACCATGCACGTACTATCTATCGTCAATATGACCCCATTTATCTTTCAAACTGACATCCGTTCCTAAAACCTTTCTGCAAGTCTCTTATGTTTCTATTGAGATATATCGGTAATTATAAACTCATGCCGTGTGCCCAGTTGGTGGTCTCGTAACAAAAAGTATTCCCATGTGATCATGAATTCAACTCGATACCGTTCACACGAATAAAACAGAATTGCATAGCCTTCTCAGTCGTCGCGGCTGATATAAAATATTCTCAATACTCTCGATGCACGACATACAGTAGGCGAACAAAATACAAGGTGGCTGAACAAATCGTATATGTGTAAACATTGACGGCCTTTGCATCCAAAGCCGCGAAATATCACCATACTCAAACTCCAACCTGCTTTATAGCAATAGCACCGGATCCGCGGACCGAAGTTTCTGCCGATGCACTCGGGGGATTGCTAGAACTCCTCTAATGCGATGCTTCCTGGGCCTCATCGAGTCTCTCGGTATCTCTTTTAAAGTTTTTCGAAAACCTCGACGCCAAATTGAGCCCAAAATCCCCTAGGAGTGTACGCATCCCCGGCCAATCCCAAGAGTTGCCCTGATCCCTACCCTCAACGTAATATGGCTCCTTGGTCCCCGGAACCAATTCTCTATTATTTGTGGAAGGGGGCGCATCTGGTGCCGACCCTAGACTTTTCCAGCTCATCGAAAACCGCGGGGCGGGTTCCCATGTATAGCCCGGATACTGTTGCTTAACAGAAAATGGGATTTTATCCAACGCCCTTTGGTAAGATGATATACTGTTGCCCGGCTTTACCCCAGGCTGAAGCATAGTTGTGGAACAGATGCAGTCTACACATAGTTCAAACTGTTAGAATTGCGTTTACAACGTTCGGTTTCGTTGCTCTGAAGCTAAGACCACAAAACGAATTTTACTAACCAAACCAGAGCCTGCATTTGTCAACCATGAACCAACTGTCACACCAAACTTGGTTCAGACCCTTTTCTATAGCCTTTTTATAGGCCTCCGTAATGTCCTGCGGTATTTCCGGGTTCGGCATCATCGTACCCTCGATTTGGTCGCAGATACAATTCTCGCATTTCCTCAGATAACGCCGGGCTACGACGCGGGGATCTTTACTTTTAGTGATGTCCGGACGTTGGAAACTGGAAATTTTACGATATGATTTCGGATTTGGGTTCATTTCCAAAAGACCCTCTAGTGACGGACAGACAACTTCCCAAGGCGTGTAAAATACGCTGCTTTCTATCTCCCTCTTAGGTGACAATGGATCATCTGTTTCTCGTAAACCTAACTCCTCGAGAGATGGAGCAACTAGTGTTCCCGCCTCTTGAGACGGAAGGCCCTTTGTCGTAGTAGGTGCCGATATTATCGAGGTTGTTTTATTATAACTACCCGTAGGTAGTGACCTGGATATTCGAGTGCCATTGATATGTGACATTCCTGTTGCCGTTTCATAGGTACTCGAAATTAACAACATGGAATCTGTGGTGGGGTTCGAAATGCCTGGTGTGCGAGACAAGGCCGCTGATGTTGGCCTAGTATCCAGGGGCATTGACATATTCAATTTTCCAATCCATGGTGGAGATAGCTTTGAGGTAGGAGAGATCGAAGCCTCTGGAGAAGCCTCCGACGCCGCTTCACTATCCGGCCCCAGGGGCATAGATGAAGCGGTACAGAGCGCCAAAGATAGAATATAGAGATATTTTATCTGCATTGTGGATGACGGGCTGGGAAGTGGTTTAAATAAACCGGAGTGCTCCAGTCAAATGTGGTAGAAAACTCTATGAATCTCTAGCCGGCCGTGTGCTGTGTTTTTGCCTCGTAAACCAGCTATTGAAATATAAATCTGGGAAGAAGGCTTGGTGGCCCTGCTAGAGGCCTCGAGGTGCGCGAGGTAGTCGCATATATATACGCATAATCTCGACGGCGAGCAGGTGCATGGCCCCGGATTATATATATTTGGTCAGATCTGGACCCTCCCAACAAAACTACCCAAACCCAGCGACGGCACAGTAGCTCCGCCCGCACGAGTTTCTTCCGAAAAGAATACATTGAACCTCATCTACAAAGTAAAAAAAAAAACCTCGGTTCGAACGTTCTTGAACTTTCGTGCCTCAGCTCAGCAGTTGGTTGTTGACTGTTAGACTAACCATCGATATCCATCACTCAGCCATACAACACTGACCCACGACTCTTTAGCCCAGAAACTAGAAGGCTGCGCAGGCGCAGCACTTAAACCCAACTGAAACTTGACTAAACAAAACTTCAACTAATCCCGTTGGACTTTTAACATTTTTAAATAATAAACTTCTTCCTTTTATTTTCAATCAAACAAACAATCCACTCACAATTTTGTTATTAAACTGATCTTTATAACTTTATGAAGCCAACTTTATCCAAACAAAATTTGGTATGCATGCTACCCCCATACAATATACCCAGTAGTACGGTTTCAAATAAATCCCTCCTTTCAGTCGGGTATAGCCATAACGTGTTCGACGAACTTCGTTGCACAAGTCGGCCCTTTTCTCCATCAACCGCTCCCCCAGATTAAAGGTTCGTAATTACCGAAATCGTGGTCTAAACGCAAGCTTAAGCTTACGATCATCAACTACCCAATTGTGAATTCTCATCTAAATATACCCCCACAAAAGGAACCCATAAATTAAACCGCATATCTGAAATGACGTTGTTTCTTTACAAACATACAAGAGCACCCAACTATAGTCCTAGCCTCTGAAATCAATCATGTCCAACTAGGCATACATATGTACATAGCCCCGAGGGTTTGTGCCGATGCAACCAGCGACCCCACAAATTGGACTGCCACTATTCAGTTATAACATAGGTCATGGAATTTTAACCTCGATTGAAACGAGAGTTAAACATGCAAAGGGCTCAAGTGTTCTACAACATTAGAGAAGCACGTTTCGTTTCCGGAACTAACAAATGGATACGCACATTTTGCCCGACTGAAAGGAGGGATTTTACTCTCTCTTCCACTACCCAGCCCCCTTTTGTGATTAGCCGAATTCAAAAGATCAAATAATTTTTTCATTATATAACATTTATAACACAATTTAGTGACTACCTAACTGATTGACTGAGTAACTGATTGGTTAATTGAGTATGTAAGTGAGTGCTAGCCTTCTTTTAGTTGAAGCGAGACTGGACAGATGAGTGAGGAAGGCTTATTTTGATTGAAAGAAGGATAACCAAATAAAATAGTTAATAATTATATTAAGTACTACTGATTTATAGACCAATACAATTTAGTCGAGTTTACGCAGTCTGAAGGACCCCCTTGTTAGTTCATACGCTGTTGTATTTTTATGGCGGCCAAAAGAGGTCACAAGTATATAATACAAAACGACGCAATATATATATATTATATCACTAAGCGAGGCATAAGTCTGTTGATTTAACACAGTTATGCTCTACACCAACGCGTCCCGCCTGGGCCCTGGGTACCTGGCTGCTGTACACGTACCAGCCAGCGTACCAGCCAGCGTACCAGCCAGCGTACCAGCCAGCGTACCAGCCAGCTCGCTGGTTAGTAGTAGATCTGCTGGTTAGTAGTAGGCCCGCTGGTTAGTAGTAGGCCCACTGCTTGGTGCGCTGGCTGCAAGTTGGCCGTCGGCAGTAAGTGAACCGGCCCGGCTTCAAACCACGATTTCAAACCACGGCTTCTCTTCGGCTTGCACTTTTTTGGTTTAGCGGTTACCCAGCTGGGCTTAGTGGGTGCCCGAGCTGGCGATGTATTATATATATTTTGTCGTTTTCTTGTTGTAATACATTATGACCCCTTTGGGCCACCATACTCCGACGCACTACTCCAACAAATAAATAGCACGATAGCATAGGTATCCTATTCACAAATCCCGAATGCTCGCTCGCTCTGTAATAGTCTAAGGTGGGCTGGGAGGGAAGTTAAGACTTAAGGGTTCCCCCTTCGAAATTTCTTTTAAAATTCAGCATACCGAAACCTTTCGAAAAAGATTTCATAAACCGCAAATCGACGGAAGTTAATCCCGCTATCTAGTCTACATGCGATAATGATATATTTCAAACGCAATAAAAGACCTGGCGCAATGCAATGGGAATGTATAAAACAGCTGGGAACATAGAAAAAACAAGGACGCATAAACGACAACCCGCTAAAAGAACATCCAGAGAATAATGCTCAATTGAGAAGACGAGAAAATGAAAATGAAAAAAGGATTAAAAAAACAAGTTAATGCGCTTAACAGAATAAAACTTTTGGTCATATATGCATGCTCTCCATTCGTTGTTTCCCTCCCTACCATTAAACTCCATTCAATATGCGTTCGAGCAACAAGTTAACAGTACTGAATGGAACAAAAACCCTACCGAGATGGAAAAAAATCTTTCATCTCGAAACCATCCCTGTGTTGAAGGTAGGGAAGGCAAAAGAATGATAAAAAAGAAGAAGAAAAGGAGGGGGAAGCGGGAGGCCAGTCTACTACCTAAATAGCTCTTTCAAATCATCAATTTTATCCTGCGCCCGCTGCCGCTTACTTTTCCCTTGCGTCATACTTAAATCCGCGATCCTCTGCTTCTTCTGTTGTAATGCCACAATTTTCTCTTCGAAAGAGTTCTCCATAATGTAGCGTGTGCACCAGACCTCTCTTTCTTGTCCTAAACGGTGCACACGATCGATAGCCTGCGCTTCGGCTGCGGGGTTGAATTGTGGTTCCATAACGTAGACCCTTGATGCAGCCGTCAAGTTTAGACCAACACCACCAGCACTGATACTGACGAGGATGGCTTCAATATCTGGATCATCGCGGAATTTAATGAGCGAGTCGGCACGTTGCGCGCGATTCATCTTTCCATCAATTCGTGTCCATTTGATCCCGACACTTTCAAAGGCGTATTCTATGAGATCGAGATGCATCGTCCATCCCGAGAATATCACACTAGAAAAGAGAACCTATCAGACTCACTGCACCACTAAAATATTTTGATATTGAGATCGAACGTACCTCTTGATTCTGCCTTTATCATCGCCCATCTTCCTGTTGTCTAACAGATCGCTCACCAGCTGCATAATCTTCGTACTTGGATTCCTATACACCACCTTCCGCTTCCCGTTCTCATCTTTCTGCAGGCTTGGGTCATCTGAAGCTTTCAACTCCCTCATCCCAATTCGGAGCGGTTGTCGGCAGAGTGGACAATTAGTCCAGTCGCCCATGCTCGCATATTCCAGCAGACTCTCTATGTATTTCGGCCCACACTCTGTGCAGAAAAGGTGAGGGCAAGATGTAATATGTCCAAATGGCGCGCTGGCGTCCTGGTTCGTCGGTGTCCCGTCCCTGGCAGTCGAGGCACTAACTTTCTTCTGACAGGTGTAACATATATCTTCGTCGGACTCCTTCATTAGGTTGTAAATCTCGAATGCTTGTTTCTTGCCCATAGCGTGCGTCTCTTCGTCGGTTAGCGAGTCGATATCAATCGCGTTGGAGGAAATCAACCCTGCGGTATCTTCGTCACCCAACAGATCCCTAGATGCGCATATCATTCGGAGTCGAAGGATCGTTTGAAGAACATGCACGTAAGCTTTCCCACTAAGATGACCCTGCTTCGCGACCATATCAATTTTGTATCTCGATTGTCGGGAGGTTGCATCATATAGTTCTTGTTCTTCTCGACTAAAACGAAGCTGAAGTGTTCTGTCGTGTTTGGTCGGGAGATCGATTCTGTCCTTCCGTCGCCGGAGAGCTATGCTGTCGACAAGAATTCGGAGTTTATCCATGCTGGTAGGGTCCCCAGACTTAATCCAACTGTTAGTTTTCGCAACCGAAACAAGGACAGGGCAATATGTACCTTGAGGGGTGCAGATATGTATTGGTTAAACTGCGACCTGACATCGAACGGGCTCAGTCTCAGGAATTTGATCAAGGTACCGAGATCGTCAAGTCTGTCTACTCAGCCGTTAGCGACCTTACAAAAACCCAACGCCCAAATTGACACATACTTTGAACCGGTGTCCCAGTAACCGCCCACCTCCTCGAAGCCTCCATGTTGCAAATCGCCTTTGATTGCACCGTATTCTGCTCTCGGATCGTATGCGCCTCTACAAAATCCACCCTGTTAGCCGAACCCCCATTCTTCGCTCACAAAAAACATTCAAAGCGGTCGCACACCATCAAGAACAATCCGGAACCAATGAATCTTCTGCAAAACACTCGCATTATCTTTTTGCGCCTTCCCGAAATCGCTGGCAGCCAAGGCATAAGTCGTGATAACCATGTCGTATTTCGCAAGTTCGTTGAGATCGGAGAGTCGATTGTTTCCGTGGTAGACGTAGTATGAGATCGCATCCGGCGTTGCGTGCGTCTTGATTTGGTCTTCCCAGTTTACAAGAACAGAGAGCGGGCAGATGAGCAGTGTTGTTTTGGCATACATGACTGAAAGATCATGGTCACTAGTCGGGCCATTTTTTCGTCTCCTACCAAACGCCACGGCCTCTTGCCCCGTGGATACGATTAAAGACAGTACCGTAAGCTATACCAATGTCAGTGGCTCTTTCGTCAGACCTTTGGGCTCTATCGTTCTTACCGTTTTCCCGAGTCCCATATCATCAGCCAAAATACCGCCCAGGCATGGCGGTGGTTTCGACCTCGTTTGCTGGCCTGTGATAACATTGTGATACATCCTCACCCCTCCCGGCGACATCCTCACATTCCAGAAGGAAGTCCCATCATCTTGCTCATACGTCCTCTCGCCCTCCTTTTTCAACATAAAATTCAATCCTTGTTTTTGATGTGGCAATAGCGCTGTCGTAATCCTCGGGTCTGCCTCTGTCTCTTCTAGAACCTGCACCTTCTCTAAAGAATCCAACACCGCCGTAATCTCGTTCTTGACCTCCTCAGTCGTTCTTATTGAATAAGTAGCCTTGCCGAGTCTAGCGCGATCCGCCGCGGCCATATAGGAGTTACCATTCTGCTGTTGCTCCTCTGGATACTGTGGATTCTTATATGGAAACTTCGGATCCTTTTCTATTGGATCTTGGAGGAATAGGTTGTGTTGCCCTAGCATATTCCCAACTTTTCTGGCGTTCCCTTCTGTCCCGTAGAGTGTTATCGTCATGTCCTAAATACTCTGTTATCAGCACCAAATCCCACCCAAGGCATCTATCTTCCCGAAATCCACATACCACACTCTGCGAGGTCGGCTGCCCGGCGACTTCAAAGCCCTTGTATCTCGGCAGAATGATCGCTTGTGTCCTGTCGACCAATCCTAGATCCATCAGTGAAGCCATCGCTTTTGCGTTTGCACCCCTCAAAGTCCCCACGTTCCTCCCTGATGCTGTCGTCAAATTAACCACCCAAGAGGTCCTTGGCTCCCCTCTAGTTAGTGACACAGGGATTTTCGGCCACATTCGCCCAAAACTCAGAGGATCCAGATTTGGTGGTGGGTCTGGAATAACAGCTATCGAAGCCTGGACTTTTATAATCATGCCATAGCAAACAATCGGTGCTATTGACTTCGTTCCATTGTAAATGATATCATCTTCATCGTCTTCTAAAAACCCAAAAGTTAGCCAGAGAAACTCCAAGTAGAAATATTCTCAACCCATCTAGAAACGGAAATAAATCAAAACATACCATTCGTCAAATCCACCACTGAGGAAGTCCTAACCTGCGTCGAATGTCCCGATGAAAACCTGCTGTTCAAAAATTGTATCTCCGGCGTGGGCGACCGTTTCTTCTTTGCCCCCCTAGCCTCCGTACCAGTCTTGAACCCATCCTCAATACTCGGCAACGTCAACATCCCAGACCCCTTCCCTCCTGCAAAACTTCCACTGGCACTCTGACTCCTCCCATGCCCACTACTACTGCTCCCACTCCCAACCCCTCCATATCCTGGCTGCTGTTGTGACTGTTGGTGCTGCTGCACAGATTGCCTCGAAAACGGACTACTATGTCGACTCCCAAACGGCGTGGTCGAAGCAGCCCGTTCCGCCACACCATGTAAATTCAACAACATATTCGCCGCTCTCGTACCCGCCGAATCCACACCTTGTAGCTGCAAGGGCGGAAGCTGTACTTTCCCCTGTCGACTTCCCGTCGGTAACCCGCTGTTCACCCCTGCATTAACCCCTGGAACCCCACTACTACTCCCATTGCTATTGGCAGTATTTCCACCACTACTGCTGCTGCTAGCACCCGTTGCATGTGTGTGTGCACCTAACCGACCAGCTTTCGGATTCAGCAGCAGCTCGGCGGTAGTTGGATACCTTGGCTTCGAGGGCGAATGATGTTCTGGATGTTGGGCTTGGTGGTGATGTTGGCTGTATGAGTGATGATTATGATTATGATTTTGATTTTGATGGTGATGATGATGCTGGTGACGTTGGTGGTGGTGGAGTGGAGCATATAAAAGCTCGTCCTCGAGTCTCGGCCTCTTGGTGGTCGGTTCGAGAGGAACCGGGTCCTGTCTATTGTGTTTTGACATTATGGATGTATTGTACGTATATTGATGGACGGATGTCAAAGTGGTGAAGAGGACGAAGGGAAAAGAGGAGAAGGAAACGAAAGGAAAGAAAGTGGACGTGGAAGGTTGTCGACCTTGGTTGTCATACGGCCATATAATTAATTTTGGGGGTTTGTTTGTTGGAGGTGTGTTTTTGTGGTGGTGGTGGTGGTGGTGGCTCGGGGTTAAGGTTCGTTGCTCGGTAGGTGCGTTTGGTGCGTGGTGGTGATGATGTGAGGTGGAAAGAGGTTGGATTTTTTGTGACTTTTTTTTCTTCTTTTCTTCTTTTCTTCCTTGGTATGTACATGTAATGATTATAAGAGAGACGGGGAAGAAGAAGAAGAAGAATTAAGAAGAAGAAGAAGAGAAGAAAATACGAGGGAAGAGAGTCCAGGAGTCAAGTTAGACCAGTAAGCGTAAGCAGCACCAGCGTAAGTAATAATTAAAAGCACGGGCGAAAAAGAAAGAGTGCAGCTCTTCGGTGATGCGAAAGGTATTTCGGGTGCCTTTCCTCGGGTTGAGCTGCTGCTTTCGGGGACGGCCTTTTCACTCGTTCATTTTCTGAACTAGTTAGAACGTCACAAAGGAGGAGAGCCTATATTAGCTACTCGGTGTTAGCATGATATGGTTATATTATCGAGTTTAGTTTATGAATAATGATAATGAGCTGTAATAAACGGGTCTGCATGTCAAGGAGAGGAGAGAAAGAGGAGCCCTGATGCTTCTAGATCGTTGCCGACTTAGACTTACCCACAATGCAACTGTCGTCGATGATTTCATGCCAAACAGCTTATTCAACAGCCAATGCGGTATCAAAACAGAGAAATGACGGATTCTGTTTATAAAAAGCGTCCAGAGGGGTGGGAACTCGAACTTTAATAACCCTGGCGTGGAATTCCGAATCGAGCTTAAACTATTCGTCGTTAAAGCTTCTTTTCTGATGGACCTTTGGGGTAAAATTATATTGCCAACCGCGTTGTCCAAACGTTGGATAAATTAGCAATAGAAAAATCAATAATACCGGTCGAGCAGTTTATCGAAAGTAGCAATTTTAAAAAGAAAGACGGAAATCCTCCGATGAGGGCTGTCCTCGTGAGAAACCTTCTGGAAGGGACGCCAGCCAACTGCAAGATCTCCTCCAAAACAAAAGGCGAAATTCAACCTCGGTGGCTGTCGTGAGAATAACCAAGTAACTTAGTAGCGGTATGTAGGGGAAGTGGTCGAAATATTCAAGGGCATGAACCAGAAACCTACGCCACTCGTCAACCTCCGCTCACACTAGCTGACATAAATCCCGAACGATATCAAAAAAAGTATGAAGTAGCGACGAGGAGTGGGAAAGGGGTATATAAGAGAAGCGGAGCTTTATGTATGTTAATGTACAGAGAAAAGAACTGTCCACGAGGTTTGATGAGTGAACCCCACAGTTAAAGCAAAGCAGCCCAGCCCAGCCCAGCGAGTCTGTTAGTTAGCAAGTTAGTCACTTAAAGCAACAAGCCAGAGTATTTCCAACTTTAATAATTAAAAAAAAAAAAAACCAGAACCGACGAAGTCAGATCAGACCTGTTCCGGTCCCACTTTTAACATGGCACGAGAAATCAAAAAAGCAAAGGGCGGAAGGGGAGGGCTCGAAAGCTCGAAGAGGAACCCGGACCCCACACCCCTTCCTCTTTGCTTCTTCCTTTCCCTTTATTCCCCCTTCTTCCTCCTCGAAATTAAAAAAGAAACTTCCCTTTTTGTTTTTACATCTGATTCTGATTCGCGATGCGAGATGGGGTCCCGAGCTTGGGAAAAAAAAATTTGGTGTGGATGGGTCACGTTACCAACATTAATTCTTTTTTTCGAATATAATTGTTACGCACTTTTTAACCACCCTCCGAACCACGTCCCCCAAACCGCTTCCGATTTGTTCGTTCGGATGGGATATATCACAAAACTCAGGTGAGTGTCATCAAGAGGAGGGAAAAGAGGGAAAAAAAGGAGGTAAACAGGCAGGATAAGGTCCCATGACTTCTAGTCCACAAGCCGTGCAAACTAAAAAAAAAAAAGATCCCGATTGCAATCTCATTACTGACCGTATCACTACGGATGCTTCTCTCCTCTCTTCACCAGTTACGACCAGTTGCTTCAACGGGCCCACTTTCCTTCATTCTCGATCGACCCCATATCAAGTAATAGCTTTCTATATATACATCCCCTTCTTTCATTTCTGGAACTTCCTTTGGGGTGAGACACTGGGCGTTGCACAGCGGATCCCCACAATAGACCTCTCAAAGCTCGTAGTTGCGAAAGCTATACCGTAACCAAATCAATATCCTCTATTCCGGATACGAGCAAGGCATAAGATAAAATACTGGATAAGCATACGGCACAGCAAAAAAAGATACCGTCATAAAAACTTCAGCGCTTGCAGGAGACCACATAATACTTTAAACCCTCACCATCTTTCAAAAAAAAAGAGCAACTTTTAAACCAGTCAGATAAAACCCTTTTGTCAACTTCGAAACCTGCGGGATTTGTAGCACCAGCAATTTTGACCTGTGCCCTTCAAATATCACTACGTAACACAAAGCAAAAGCAAAAGCACTAAATGGAAAAAAAAGAGCGGTCTGCATCTGCAGCGTGCGTTCGTTTGGGCTTTAAACTCAAGCCGGGCAGGGTATTAAAAACAAAACAAAAAGAAAAAGGCAGGTTTGTGCAGGTTTAAACACTAAACTCCTGAAGGTTCTAGATCACGAGGACAGCCTGGGGTAAACTTGCAAGTTCGAAACTTGCATCGGCTGTTTTTAGATCCTCGTTCGACGGAGATGTAGACGGTACATGTGTCAAAGCTTCAAGATTCCCATATCTTGATTTTTTCGTCAGACCCACCATACCCGAAACCACCTAGCCCGTAAGATTCTCCCATGGATCAGAAAATCGACTCATATACGTCGGTGAGGCATAAAATACCCAAGAGAGTTACAAGTTGTACCCTGAACAAGATGGGTTCTGCTAACCGGAAAAGTAGTGTGGAGCACGTGGTCAAACTGCACGAAATCTTTTGCGTAACATGTCAGAACAGAAAGAAAAAGGAATCCCATTTTCGGCCGGCCCCTCCTCGGCCTCTGGAAAACTGGGGAGCTAGGTCGAAGAGGCCGAGCAAAAGGAAAGGAAGTCCTCGTGTGTGTGTCGGTTTCCGGCAGCTGCCTTCGTGCAGCGTGGGGGTTTAAAACACTTACTTGGAGGCAAGGGAAAACAAAAAACCATTTTACGAGGTTTTACCAACGGTTGTATCGAAGCGATTTCATATCCCCAAGGCAAAAGCTGTAATATGCAGGTCTTCCTATTCGCCGCACGCCCAGTATTAAAAATTCAAATGCATAACGGTATATAAAACGGGCCTTCGGTCACGAAGCTTGCATGCATATGGCACGGTCCCTGCCTCTAAAGTGAGGGGTACATGTACTAGGTATTGCAAAGGGTAGCTGTCCACAGCCAGGGTATACGGGTATATTGTTTTTACCAGGGTATGCGGATTTCATATCATGTCGCAGCTTTCACATCGCCGTAACCTCCTCCTCCACAGGATCCTTCCATCCGACCTTTAGACTTGTGTATTCCATGTATCTAGCCTCTGGCCACGGGATGTCCCGATGTCAAGAGCTTCAACACTTCGAGCTATCTAGTTTCGCTGCTAGACCGGTCTCCTAAACCAGCCTCACGAAGTAACGTCCCAAACCCCTCTTAGCTTAGCGACCAAGTAGTTCCCTTCCAAAATGTAAACTCAAAACCCGCCTCAAGTTCAGCTATTCATAATCATTAACATTTCACCCCACTTTGCCTCTCTAACACCACGTGAACACTGGCGGCTTCGATTTAACTGCCTCCAGCCTCTCCACAATGACCTTCCTATGCGAACTCTCCAGCCCTTCCGCGGCCGAAAAACCTAGATCCCCCTCCTCCTCATCGTAAGCTCCAAACACGCTAGCCCGTCTCGAACTACCTGCCGTAGACACTGACGAGAAACCCCTCCTTACCCCTCCCCCCTTCATCCCCAACGCCTTTGACCATGAACTCTGCGATCTCCCATCAAAACTAACCCTGCCCTCGTCAACAGACTTGCCCTTCTTCTTCCTCTGAGGCCTTTGTTGATGCTGCATCCCAACATCCGATGTCGGCGACATCACAGCTGTCTCCAAATCTTCTGCTTCTTCGGAAACCTTTCTATCATATCCCGAGCTGAGATCAAACCTATGGGTCCTGGGTAGGTCCAAAGTTGGTGATCCTAGTGCATTCATACTCCTATACGGCGCAGGTGGGGGTGCAGATGCAGCACCCGTCCCAATATCAACCTCACCATTCATCATCTCAGCCTGGTTCCTAAGTCTGGCTTCAGACGAAGGCGCTGTCAACGGAACGGCCACAGGTATATCCATTTCGTCGTCCTGTTCAAGTAGTTGCCACGTTAGCCGACCTATCCCGTGACATCGCGTGACCAAACCATGATACGTACCCAAACATGTACCCTCGTCCGTCTCGTCAACTCCAAAGGCCCTTGATCTGGCATCTTCAATGTCTCCACGATATTAAACGCCTGTCCCTTTAACACTGCTAACTGCTTTGCCCACATCCTCTCCTTGAAATCTGCATCCTGTTTAAAAATCTCCTTCAACCCCATCTGCGTCTCCGCCCACCATTTGGTACTCGTCAATAGCGGCAAGAAGTGATCCCGAGTCTTCTGTGAAAACGGCTGTCCCACTAACGACACCGGCAAAAACAACCATCCGTATGGGAAGCTCCTCCACTGGTCCGGGTGCTTCCACGGAAACGCCAACGAGTTATCAATCGCCCCAATATTCACCTTCTCTACGCCAGCACTCAACGGCGTTCCACTCCTCGAGTTTAAGCTCATCGGTTTATGAGCCTTGTACCCCGGCGACGGAGCCTTCAAGTGCCCTCCTTCATCGTCCAAGCTACCCCCGATATCCCCAGGATCGACTGGTAACCTCATAGGCGACGAACTCACAATCTGCACGGATTGCGTTTCTCGATCTATCTTCACCATCCAATTATCCGCTCCTCTATCGGTATTCCTCATCAAATAATCCAGCAAGATAAGTTTTTCCAACTCCTCTCTAAATGCCTGCCGTAATGAATCCGTCCAAAAGTATCTCCCCCTATTCTCTGTCTCATCCGACAAACCCTCCGATTCTTCAAACCCCGCCTCTTCATCCGCATAGTCATCGTCGTCCCTAGAAGTCCTACACGAACTCGTCCACCCAGTTCTCCTCCTCTTTGACCCTTCCTGTTGAAATGAAGAATTATACCTATCCGGCCACGGATGTTCCTTCAAAAACGTCGTCGCATCTTTGTATCCATTCAAGAAGATCTGAAAGCTGCCAACCTTCTCAGGCAGCGGCTTCCCCTTTCTATAAAACGCCCGACGGTCCCAGAAATCGTAGTGAAAGGATTTACTCGACAGCCAAACCAGGTCGGTATATGGTACTATAAACGTTCTTAATTGTCGGTCGAGGTAGCTGGCCGCTGCCTCAGAGACATAGCTTAGATTAGGGATTAAACAACTTCGGCCGAAGAAGCAAGGAAACCTAGTAGCAAACAATGTCAGTTCGAGGCATCAGACCAAACCAATATGTAGAGAGAGATCGTACAGATTCCGATGTAGCCATTTCGTCCATTTAGGATTAAGCTACGAACCGTTAGCATTACGTCAAGCCGACCAAATGTTACCCCAGCACTCACATTACCATACGGCTCCTCGTCTTTCGGTTTAAACACTGCAACCGTCTTTCCACGACTCTATGAAACCATGTATCAGTACCTCCAACCAATTCTCTTCAACCACCCCACTGGAGAAACTCACGTTTGTGACAAAATACGACCCCGAACTCCCCTGACTGATCAACTTTGGATGAATGCCCCTCCCAATCGCATACCGGACCGAATCAACCGCGTCTTCAAACTGCCCTCTAGAAAAAGTAGCCTCTTGATATCCCGTATACTCCGGCGTCAAGGCCTTCATCCCCTCTGGCGGTACAAACACAGAGTAATAAATCTCCAGCCGCTTCTCACCCCTCGGTTGCTTCTTAGATTTGCGTTTAAACTTCGATGCAATTTCTTCCGCCCATTTTTCGAGTCGGTTATTGATCGCTTTGATGTCGACACCTGAAGAGTCGCGACGGGGACGATTAGGCGGACGACCGGCGATGGGATTCGAGGGTGTACGGTGGATGGCCGTTGGTTCCGGCTGGATTGAGACGGTACGCTTGGTACGGGAAAGGCCATCACGGTAGGCTTCGACGTCTTCTTCAGAGTCAGAGTCGTTGAGCCACTCGTCCTGGGCGAGGCGGGCGTACCCGGATTTAGCGGGTCGTGGCATCGTGTAATTACGTCGTTTCTGGCGGTATATAGCAATGGAGACAGATATATGATATGTATTCGAAGATAGAGGATGGTATTCTTGTGGTTCCGGTGCTGGATGGCAGAATCAAGGCTACTCGTGTGAGGTCGAGAGCATTGATTGCCCTAAAAGGAGAGGATGCGGGTTGAAGCTTTGACGACACCCTGCCGAGAATGTTGACTTGCCTCCCTTGACTCGGCCGCTGAGCTGTGTTGAACATAGAACCACCACAGACGTAATTGACGATTTACGTCACCAGTCTTCGGGGTTAAGGTCTGATAGCAGGGCTCCGGAAAGTAGATGATGTATACTCGGATATCCCGTTTGCAGAATCATGTCGCCGGGGATGGTTCGTGAGCAATACGCCGCCAAAGCTTGTGCCAGCTACGTTCAACGTTCAACAGAAAGCCTCGTCGGCACGGCACGTCATCCCACTGGCTTTGCTACTTTGGGCAGCTACCACGTCAACACAGAACCGCGGAACCCGAGGTCACGGTCGTCTCACAGTGGAATCATCAGTGCATGAGCCATACCGCCCATGTAACCCAAGTCGAATAAATATTCAAGAGGAAAGAGTGTAGGTTTATTCCAACTATCAGATACAAATATCTTTACACTAAGCAGCAGCTATGCATTGCAATAACGTATATAACAATACAGGTCGGTAAATAACAGTACACGCGTTTCGCAAGGTACAAACTGCTGCGGATGAAGCAAGCCCAACTAACGGCTCTTAATGATAGTGAAGAATAAAAAGCATGTGCGAGTGAAGAGTGAACGTGTGGATGTGTGTGTGCTCGTAAAGAAACAGGTCCTCGCGGACGCTCTTTGATAGTATTTTGTATAACGTGCCCCGAAGGCAGTGAAAAGGAAAATAAAAAAAAACAGCAAGTCTATCTATAGTATAATAAAGTGATCGCTAGTCCCTCCCAAGATAAAATCACAAGTATATCACAGCCCCATCCCTCCCCGGGAAGATAAAATAAAAGTGTAAAGAAGACATAAGGGGTGAGGGGAGAAGAGAAAGGGAAGAATGGTTATTGAAAGGGTTAGGAAGAAAAGAAAGAATGCGAAGATGATTGATAAATAGTACACGGTAATATAGGGAAGAGGAATGGAAGGGGAAAAATCAACTCCACGAAACTCCGGTAACAATGAATATGGGTAAAAGCATCCGAATCCTTATTCGATAAAAGACGTTCACCTATTTCGGAACTGTCGACGTGGTCCAGCTGATCGCTCAAGCCTCACCGCCGGCAGCTCGATAGGGTTAAGAGAGTGTAATGAATGATAATGAGAGATGCGGGGTTGAACGTCGATATTAAAAACGAGATAAGAGATTTATCGGGTATTGGTCAAGGAGTTCTTTTTTTTTGTGGTCGTTCCGGTCGTTAGCTTGTTTGATTGAACAAAGGAAAGACATGACAGTTTTTAGAATAGTCAAATGCAATGTAGTAAAACAAATGCAATGTTGTCGCTTCCCAAAAAAAAAAGAAAGAAGAACTAAAGGACGTGGTTGATGGGTTCGGTCGGCGTCGGTATGCCCAAGCGAACTCAAGCTTATGCAGCCGATTGGGGGGTCCCAGGAGTGGCAGCATCCTCAATGGATACAAGGTCGGAGACTCTCATCTTCTTACGCTGATGAGCATCCTGCTCTCGCATTTCGGCGAGTTCGGACTCCAGATCCCGGAGCTTGCGTTTGAGGTCCTCTTCCCGCTTTAGGCCTTCGTCGATGTTGATGCGGAGTTGAGCGTCGATTTCTCGTCGGGTGATCTCCGATCGGCGGGAGTTGGCCTCCCCATTCTCGAGTTCAACGACACGGCCGCGGAAAAGGTCATTGACTAGCTCAAGCTCGGAGACACGGGTCTTGAGCTTGGTGTTCTCCTGCATTAGCTGGTCGTAGGTTGGAGGTTCCGAGTGGCGGTCATGCTGAGAAGAGGTAGACCCCGGAGAAGGATGGCTGAGGTTCAGCGAAGGCAATGGGCTCCCCATGCGCTCGAGAAGGGCATCCTGGGCGACGATAGAGTCGAAGAAGGACGAAGGACCCTGAGGGAGTGGGGTGCCACTTCGAGATTGAGGTGATACAGATCCACCAGGAGCCGAAGAAGGCTGCCTGGGAGGGCGTTGGGGCCGATTGGCGAGTGGAGGTGAAATGTCGACTCCATTGGGAACGGCGACTGGTGAATCAAAGGTCGTCTAAAAGAAGCGAGAGTTTTGGTTAGCACAGTTGTCGGCGAACTGCGAGATTAGATAAGGAGAATAGCTCCGGCAGAAGCAAAAAAAGACGAAAAGAGAAAATAATTACTTACAGCTTTTCGCTTTGGGGGTTGTCCAGTGTTCTTGACACGATTGCGACTCTTGATCACGTCAGTCTTGAGGCTGATCGGGCGTGGGCGGCCATGGAGCTTGAGAAAGAGGCCGCAGGCATTGCAAAGAACAGCGCCGGACTCATCGCGACGCCATAGTGGGGTTGTTGAAGTGGTGCAGTTTTGGCATATAGGCTGTTGGGGGTGAGAGGCCATCATCTCATCGGTTAGTCTATGTTGTGACGGAATCGCGCAAAAAAACGAAAGCGGATTGATAAGGAAGATAATCGATAGTGAAGGAAGGGAAGGAAGGACCGACGAGAAGGCAAGGCGTGGCTAAGGAATCGGATGAAATATAAAAAAAGAAAAAGAGAAAAAAAAAAAAAGTTTGCAACAACGAAACAACGAAATGCACAGGCAAGGTGATGCCTCGAAATCGAAAGTACAGCAAAGCAGAAGATACAACAAACAGTGCAACAGAAACGACAGTACAAAGTAGTAGTAGGCCTAGAGCCAATGGATGGGGGAAGGACGATGGTAGATCGGAGAATTAGGCTTGGTGGGTAGGTGTAGCAAGCAACTGCTTGTACCGATCCGCTATCTGTTCAAGCACACGCTTGTTGGGCTGGATTGATATGATATGATATGATACGATACGATATGATATGAAGGACGGGGGTAATCACGGATTGATAAGAGAAAGCGAGCACATAGTAGAGCAGAGCAGCAAGCCCGATAAAAAAGGGCGTTCGAGGGAGGAAAGGGTAAGGGGAATTGGAAAGGAAACGAATTGACAGGATGGAAAAATTCTCGAAACAGCAGGCGAACGACGGACAGGTGCAAGCCAGTTCACCCATCCACACCGACAGGGCAGGCATATCCGGTACGGTAAGCCCGGGGCGGCCAGTCGGATGCCAATGGATGTTTGGCACTAATTTTTCCTCTTTGGACAGGGCACAACACTGTACCTGAGCGAGGGCAGGGGTATCAAGCAGACGAGGGCCACGATATCGAGAGGGCAATGCATCGACGGAAGAGATGGAACAGAGAGATAGACCATGTACTTACAGGTTGATTTCCTTGCCCGTGCGGGTTGGCACTCGGAGAACTGGTCGCAAAGGTCATTGAGTAACCCCCATTAGGTTGCCTGTTTCATGTGAAAGCCCGGCTTGTCAGTGAACGGCTTCTCATCAGATATCGCTAGAAACGGGATGTCATCGTAATCCATCGGCTCGCACAAGCAAATGTCTTGGATGTTTTTGTCATCACAATCCTCGCTAGGCTACGAGTGACATCAGAGAGCAGTCTTTGGGGGGTTAGTTAGCTTACCTTAATGGGGGTGCAGGTGATGGAGTAGCGACGGACGCCAGGACTGAGAGTGCTGGGAGCGATAGAAGAGGAGACCTCGAGGAAGCCCTGGAGGACCCGTCTATCGCAGGCAGCAGCCTGGGCTCGTCTTCAGATGACTGATGATGGCGTGGGAGATCAAACAGCTGATGAGGACTGGGAAGCCGAGGAATCTCAGGCTGGGAGTGGTGGTGGTAAGGTTCCTGTAGCACAAGCGATGACAGGCGTGAGTATACTTTCCCTGGTGGCGGTGGTGAAGGATTGATGGAAGGATGAATTCGAAGGATTGATGGTGACAATGGTGGACGATGGATGGTGGTAGTTCAATGGGATTCAACGGTGGCCTGTCGACAGCTCAGGTCGTGCAGCTTTCCCAACGCAAAATTTGGAATATGGCTGCAACCCCCAGGCACAGCGTCGACGAGGAATACGGTCTTATATGAGACCTTTAACCATCCCGGAAAAACAAAAAAACAAAGCCCATTGCTCCTTATCGGAACTACAATTGCGGAGAAAAGTGGGGAATCTGCTGGCTTTGCATGGAAAAATCTAGAGCGGAAGGGGGGGAAGTTGCATTGATAGAACTGGGCCGCTGCGGACAGTTCAGTTCAATCATATCATATCATCACGAGCTGCCGATAGGGCTACCCGAGCGATAAACCGGCTTTCCAGCCGACGGTAAATGCGGTGCAAGAAAACGAAAAGAGCCGTTCGTCCAGTTTAAACCACTCACCTTGTACAGTAATGGAGCCAGCGCGAATTATTGAAACTAAACCACGGTAAAAAGGGCAGAAATCGGAACAGAGTCCAATCCTACCCCAGGTTGTTGGAGTTTTTAAAAAGAGGTGGGTAAAATAGTCGAAACGACGGATCTCGTGAGCTAAGCTTATCCAGCCGAGCTGTTTATCCTGATTTCCCGGGGTAATTAAGGGAGGGAGAAATCGGATAAGGAAGCAAGAAAGAAAAAAAGACGGGCCCAGAAAGTCCGCTTTAAAAAAGAGGTATGACGATGGTAATGCTGTGGAGGAAATTAGGAAATCAAATCAATACGTAGATAACGTTACAGATTTGATGTAGATTATATCGGAGAGCTTGGTGCCTGACCGGGATGGTGATGATGATAACGGTAGTAAGGTAATAAAAATAAAATAAAAATAAAAAAAAGGGTAGAGTGAGCTGGGTTTGAGCTGAACTGTTTTGTGCAGATAGACGGTGGATAAGGCTGAAAAAGACAAATTATCGTCAAGAGTTTATATATGCCAGAATGAACACACGATGCTATGCCAAATGCTATGCTGTCGATTGACGAAACGAAACCCAGGAAAACGGTTGCAAGGCGAAGTAGACTTTGTGAGTTATTAGAGAGGCAAAGGAATTCGTTATTAATAGCTTATTAGAAGCGTTGCAGTTTAACGTTGCGTGTCGAAGTGTTTCGATTCGAGATATTGTTGGAGCGGTTGCGTTTTGGAGAAAGGAGAGTTGTGTTTTAAAAAACGGTCGAGACGGTCGAGGCTTCGTCGAGAAGGTTTGCGATGGTGTTCTAAAGATATGTACTTTATTTTATTTTATTTGTTTTGTTTTGTTCAGAGAGTGGATGTTGAAAGAGAGAGAAGAAGAGAGAGGAGAGAGAGAGATTTCGGGACTTCTAAGAACAGGGAGCTGCAATCGATAAATACTTTTCTGAGGATGCTTTTATCTCTTTCATCAGTAAAAGCAAAGCCCGAAGCAGAGTGGGAGGAAAACGAGACAAGAGAGAGAAAAAGTAAAGTGAGATTGGATGATCCAGTTTCTTGCTCTTGCTACTGGCCTGGGAAAGCATGCACTATCCTGAACAGCGAGCATTGTTCCATATTTCGATGTAATCATTTCTTACGGTACTAGTGCCGATTTTCTGAAATTACGGGGTGCAAGCTGCCACAGGATGCACGAGACTTGGGCAGCCGTCATTGGGGCTGGTATGTGCATGTCTGCGGCCTCCTGGCTTGGCCCTGGTCTGGCCTGGCCGTAGACCGGTCCCGGGGGAGCATGCTCGTACATCCCTCCGGGCTAACGTTAGTACGATTGTGGTATACTGTGTAGTCCCTCCACCACGTAAATTTGCTTGTATGGATCATCCTGATTGCTCTCCACAGTGGGCCTCGATTCTCGACGGCCTTCCCAGCTGCCTTTCTTTCTCTACACTCCACCGTTCAGTGCTTTTTTGCGAGTCAACCGGCGGATTTCGGTTTGCGTGGACTTCAGGGATACCAGGGCCAAATGAGAAACGAAAATGTCTCCTTGGGTTCGATACTACCTGCGAAATCGTGTCAGCGACTGAGCTCGACGAATGGAAGCCTTCGTTCCATATCGCCCAACGTCCCAGAATTCCTCTCCAACGGTTTCCAGCATTTTCGCATTTTCTGCATTACTCTCCGCGATCAAACTTAACTAGTTGGCTAGCTATGGTTACATGCCCCTAGAACATCGAACATCGCTCCCACAAGCGAATATTAATATTCAACATGAGCATTAAATTCCGTGGCGAAGAGACAACCGTTGCAACTTAATAGCCCCCCATGGTTAAGAGGTGAACGTTTGAACACTTGACAAGCGCTGCTCCATGTACTTCCTTTTTTGCGCTTACAAGAAATCGCATTTTCATACCCTCTTAGGATAAGATTCGTAGACGTATATAGACCATGATTATAAGCTATGCATGACCCGCAGTAAAAGTTCATGCCACACAGAAACGCAGCCTTTCAAAAAGCGCGATTCGGCTGGCTGTCTTTAGATACCTATCAACGAGAATAGGAAAAAACGCTTGCACGTCCCAATCGAGATGACTTGCAGCTATCGATTATGCCCGCTGATATCAGATCTCACCACTCCCCATCAGAAACCTGTACATACTACATACCGTGCCTCTGAAGGTTGTGATTTGATTGCATTTCCTTCCCTTCGCCTCAGGGCTGAACGCACGAACATATCGATCGAGCAGACGCCCATTCAGCTGTTATGTTTGAGGAGCTTCGGATTTCCAAACCACATGCTTCAGATCTCGATTCCAATAATATGAATCCGCATGCCCATTCCTTGTGGCACGGACTTCTCGTGTTCGAACATTATTGTGCGCAGGGAGAGAGCAAGTTAGAGCTCAATTGTACTGCAGGGCTAAGCGGCAAACAAACATGTTAACACAATTTGCATATCCAACCTTCAGTATGAGATTTCGAAATTATTAAGTTACAACCGACGGGCAGTTGGTGCGGCGGTGGTGCAAATACCTTCGTCTATCCAACCCCCATGGCAATTTCGTCGTCGGACATAGCGCCGGGGCACCAGTCAACCTGCTTGGCAATATCGGTGCCTCCAACCGTCCTCAATCTCGACAATTGCAATTACCAGTATCAGTTAACTCGGCAAGATGTATGTATCATGAATCACATTTTAGTTGGCGTAAGGGAGCCAGAACTCCTCTCTACCAAGAATCCAAAATCGAGGCCAGGGCGCTCTTCTACGCCGCGCAAGGGCGTGCAACTGCAACAACATTCGGGTTCGAGCGCGAGTTTCAGGAATCGAACTGTCATCTGAACTTCAGATCTAGCGTCCCCGATCCCCCATAATCAGGCCACATGTAATTAGGCTCGCTTCCAAGCGAGACGCCCGTTATTTTCCTCGGACATTGGGCAAGTGGATTCGGGAAAGGGCTAGCTAAAGCTACTCTCGACAGGAGTAACCTACATCAACTAGAAAACAATCTCATATCTTCTCACGATATGACAGGCTTCCAATTATGCCGGGCGTGCAGCTGCCGTCTTCTTTTCGCATCTGCGGAATCTAGTTGAGACAATGAGCTCGATTTCTAGCATCCGAATACCTTCTATCGCATCTCGGGAAGCTGGTAGGTGGTTCGAAGCCCACAGAGAAGCATGTTTTGGCCTGAGGTGTTTCCCCCCGTTCGAGTTCCCACGAATCAATCAAAGAAATTTCCTTAAAAATTCTATCGATTTGATTCAGATTGCAGGCCGACCTCCTCAATCAGAAAGAACATTATCCATGTGCATTCCTCCTCGATTCAGCGTGCTCTAACCATGTTGACTCTCGAGCTACCCGGAATGGAAACCTAGAGCCCCTTCGAAACATAGGATTCTTCTCACAAGCAGATGAAATGTACATGTACAGTACACTAGTTGTAGCCCGCAATGTTACAATGGTTACTGGGGAAGAGTGGTTTCATATACCAGTAATATCTAGCCCATATCCAACGGTCTTTAAACGGCCGACTGTCAGTGGTCGAGGACGTTAAAAATAGAACCTTCGCTACCTGTTTTCGGCTTGCAAGTTCCTCATAGGGAGGCGAAGAGGCGTATGTCATGGACAACGCATCAGGCTCCTGCTTGGTGTACATGTACCTTCAGCTCTGCCACCACTTGTCTCTTTTTTTTCTCAAGGGGGCAGCATATCCGAGCGAAGACCATCAAGCTACAGTTGCGCAATTCCTAACCAGGGAGGGCCGTGCAGATTGGGCTGCAGCGTATCGTCGCGAAGAAGGCAATACCGACGCCCCGAATGTGCTTCGATAGCTGATATGCGGCACGTAGCATATGCGCATACCAAGGGCGAATACCTCCCAACGTTCGATGGCGGTCAAGCGTTACCTAACTCTCTTGGGCATCGGGCCCTTCGCATGAACTACGCCGGATTCTTCCATCCCCTGGGAAAAAAGAACGGCGTGATCGATTGTCGTATCGCATGGCTGCATGATTCTTGATAAGAGAAGGAACAAGCGAAGAGGGAAGGCGGCCACGCTATTCGAGACCGTCTGATATCGAATTCAACAACCCACCGCTTTCGAAGGAGTAATTGGGTTGAGAAGACTTGCTGGTTGGGTGGGATTACCATCACATTTTGGGTCCACAATGGCAGCTATAACTTCGTTCTGTAAGATGTGGGGACCTGATGCTAGTCTTCTATAGCTCCTCATCGATACTTCGGAACCCAAAAGAGCGAGAGACCTAAAAGGCTTCTCCGGCCACTCTGCATTCCCGTGAGGCTGAGAGCTTCGAGTTATCTCGTTTACATGACGTTGTCAATGCATCTTCCCAGCGATCAGTCCTGATACGAGAAACCCAGACGTTTTAAAACTCCAAATGATCATCGACTGCATACGCATAGCATAAAGCTTCGATATCTTTGGGGTAACGTCCGTGCTCTTCAGTCCGCAGAAGGCTGTACGATCAGTTAGAGTCGCTCCCCGGCGAACCAGGGATTTTTGACTGATAGGCACCTTTTAGCCGCGAGAAAATGGAACGAATGACCATCGACGAGATTAATTTGCGATGCGGTCGGTTTTTCTTTGCTGTCAGATTTTACCTTTTTTGCTTTTGACCAGTATCCACATCATGACAATGGCACCAATTGGTCGAGCAGCTGCAGCATGCAGGTTTGTTGAAAATTTTTGCACTTTCCCCAGTTTTACCAACTCTCGATGCATTTGCACTCTCGTCAATCGGTCTGTAATCTTGCTGCAGACACCTGAGGTTCAAGCTACTCGATCTGTCGGCTGCCCTCATGATGGAAAGGCTCATCGGAGCGCCTGAGTTTTTCCATTAGGAATCAGTTTTGGTTAATGTGCTCTCGAGCTCCGGAAAAGTCCACAAAGCTAATTACACCGTGCATTTGACAGGTTCGAAACAAGACGTTGGCAGCTGCCTTTCCGCGTGACCATGAGGCCATTGCACATTTATGCATCCACAATCTTGTAGACGAATAGCCTTCGGGTGATAGCCGTCTTGCTCCACGTTTTGGAGATTCATTTGTTCACAAATGTCTCGAGGGAGCGCATCAGGTCGACTCAATTGGTTCCCGGGGTTTGCTTCCCGGCGAGGCTAGGTATCACATCTCGGACAGACCCCTGTTCCTCCCCCGTATCAGATAGGGGAGATTTTTTCAGCAAGGGAAAGCTCGCTATTGGCCGAACTGTGGCTCAACCCTTGCTTGCAGGGGCTCGGCCCCAAACGAAGAAAAACTCTGTCTTTGCTTCTGCAAGGCCAAAACTGCAGGCTGATCAGATAGGTGATAGAAGCCTGACAGAACATTCTATTGCCAGGGGTCCATTGCTGAGCTGCTCACAATCGCAAATCTCAACTCGCCAAGGGCAAGAGCCTATCTGCTCTCCTGTGCAAGTAGACGACTTCCTTGCAGCGATGGTCTCAAAAAATCCTCCATTCTTTAGAAGGCATATGCCTTCCTTAAACCCGGGGAATGTCAAGCTACACTTGAAAAGTTGGTGATGTGATGATAATTCACGCGCCCGAGAAACCTGGGCAGGAGAATTCCGATCCGCATCTCCGCGAGGCTTGTGAACAGTCCGTTCCGAGTTCTCTGCCTCATCGAGAATGAATCGACCGGCATCATCCTTCCTCCGATTGATCGATATAGATTAACATCTCGGCCATCAAGAATTCACAAAAGGAGCACCCGGAATCGGGATGAGATTAAAGGGTTGTGGGACCACATGTTTTTATCAACAAGAGATATCCACTATCCGGAACCCCGATATGACTGTGCGCAAGATGTGCATGAACGAAGGGCACACACACCGCAAATTTGCATGCCACGCACGCGAGGGCAACAAAAGGCGACTGGAAAAAACGTGACATCCGGTCCTTGTCCAGCCCTAATCCGACCATGTGCTGAACTTTTGCCGACAATGATCGGGTTTCCCATGGGCGGGTAATTATTTTCCCCAGACGCTCAGACCTCCTTTGGGCTGCCTTTCTTATGATTATCTTGCTTCTGCAGCACGATCACGTCGCAGAAGCTTAAGCAGAAGTGGTACGATGAGCTGGACTAATTACAATGTTACTAACATTTGTAAACCATGAATCTCAAAAATATTTCTCACGATCATTTTTTTTTTATTCTTTCATCATTCTGATGAGATACTCGAATGAGGAAGCAGGGAAATATGCGAAGAGAAGGTCAAAACGTCAGACGGTGTGTTATTTTTGGGCCTAAACCTGGTGTTTCATCGTCGACCTTTCGGCAACCAGGGTTAACCAGGCTTTGGTTACGGAGCTTTTAATCGTTTAATATCGTTTGGAGCACGAGATTGGCGGATTCCTAACTTTCCCATACCCATGAGCGAGGGGCATCATTATCGTCACCATCCGTACGAAGGAAGTATACCCGTATCGATACTAGATCGAAATATAGACTTCCAGGACACCGCAGCGAAATTAAATGTGGATCTTTGAAGAACGCAAGGAGACCGAATAGATTGAAATGTTGCAGCAAATGCAAATCGAGGCGTCTAAATATTCGCTAAACCCGACAACCTGATTCAACATAACAAACTTTCGAGCCTCGGACCGAACCAAATTTAGAAAAACAAGAATTGAAATTATCTGAGCGTTCCTGTGCTCAAGCTTCAAAACGCAATCTTTAATTTCTAGAAATTCCGTCGTATTCGCCCGAGTGAGAGGGAATTACGAACAAAAACGCCTTTAATTTCGGTTTTTGCCCTGGCCCGGGTCCCATACAACCGGTTTTTCCACATCCCTCGTGGCTTCTAGGGCTTTAACACGTGGTTATTCTAGAACGACTCAAAACTGCCCTCAAACCCCGGCGCAATCAGTATGAGAGGATCTGATCAGGCAACTCTATTTGCGAGATGTGAGTGTTTGGGCTAGGTTTGATGTAGAAGCTCAAATTTTTTGATGATGAAGTGCTACCAAGTCGGGCGACCGGCTGCCCCTTGTATAACTGTAACGACCGTTTATATCTGGTGCACGATTGTGCAGGACGAGGCGAATTTTCTTCCAATCCTTGATCGCGATCTATATTCGGCAGTCACAGATGCCGTCCTATAGGATTTAATTTATTACGAATGGAACGTAAGGTATAAAACGTTCCTGATCACAACTTCCTTGCAAGGCCGTGAACCAGGTTATGGTATTCCCAAGAAAGGCGCTAGAAATTCTAACCGCTTCACACTGTTTTACTTTGTAAAACATGGGTGCTAGAGATAGTCATCTACCGTGCGTGCATAATCAATCATGTAGAAGATTGTCGCACCCAGAAAGAGAAGCTTCGATATAGCCTATCTTGGTGAAACCTTCTCCCGTTGAAAGAAAATATTTGCGATTAAAACAATCCAGACCACGGTAACCTACGTGAGTAAAACCTGGAAAAATCCTTCCTGCAGAGCTCGTCACCGGAGATATTCGAAGACACGTCGACAATCGGTGCCTTACGCTGGTGCGGGAAGATATCTTACACCCCCAAGGCGCATTTTGTCTTTTCGGAAACATGGGGCTTGTGTGCAGGGAGAGTCAGCGTGTCTACCCGCGGTCTAGAAAATACGTCGGGATGCGGAGAAACCAATGGGGTTCAACCATTGACCATCGTTTTTGATATGATAGTCGCCCCACTAGCGATACTCCTGCATCATACCTACCCATTTATTTGAGATATTGCGACGGCTCTCTCCGTATTTTAGAACAGGGTATCGTAGGATAGCATTCCCTGTAGTTACACATCGCCCACCGGGGTGTCCTCAACGGGCACCCCGCCCTCCCCGGGACCGAGGACGACAGCCACGTAGCGGCCAGGCTATGTCACCGACGTAGAACTGCCCTATCGAGCATGAAACAATTCAAATGCTTGGTTCTGGTCCTGATTCTGGAAATTATTCGGATGGTTTCCAGTTTCGGAAACATCGATGGAGCTCTATTTACATATCGGGCCTCAACAACTACTAACAGCAACTTGAAAATCTTGACGTCTGCGAATCATCGTAGGATTCTTAATATCAAGTCTGTTTGCAGAAGGTATCATATCGATACCACTCTGATGTAACGAATAAACGTCACACTTATTCCATCGGAAGGATCCGATGGAAGTATGCCTTGGGCATTCGACTTCCTCTGGAAGATTCCCCAATGAGGCTTGGTACTCACGAGCAATTCGATTTTGACAACTAGCGACTGTCTTTGGGCATCTAGATTCTTTCATACTCAATATTGCCTATAGGAGCATGTTCGAATGTTCAAGGCTTTCAGAATGTCTACGAGAGTAGTCTCCATTCATGACTCTCGAAACTTCGAGCTCGTGCGTACCCCGAGGGTAACTCAGGAGCACTGATACTAGTATACTTAAGCTCTAAACTCGCTGATTTTGATGATATTATATTATTCCTAACATATCAAACCGTACCATAACTGTATTATTCATAAAGTCGACATAGTAAAGTTCCTCCCTTTAATGTACGGTTCTCAGTGTTCGAGTTCTAGCTACATGTACATGCATGTTGTTTAATTGAGATATCTAGATATCGAAAAAAATATAATATTCAAGGCCAACTATTCAAAATCAAAGTTCTGTAGTGTTTACTGTGCAAAATATGACACCATACCATATTCCGCGGAGTCTAGACCTCGCATCCACAGCGCCATTCTTCGTCGCAAGTTGAAACATCGCCGCCTCCACCATCGCAACACAAGAGTCCCTGTTGCAGTTTGGAACCCACCTTATGCAACTTCGAACCTAGCTCTATAGAGATACTTCAGCCACCAACCCTCACCAACAATCAGCATAAGATCCCGCGCCAGCGAGGAAGCCAGTACATATCCGAGGCTTCAACCACACAAAAAACAAAAAGCGTTGGGGGAAGTTAAAGAATAAAATACCAGATGTGCATAATAGTTTGCATTAGCGACGCGCAAGGGAGAAACCAAAGGAGGGTTTCGTTTCGATAAGGTATCAAAAACGATTTAAACTATCGTGGCGAGTTCAAAGGAGATCTCGGTCTCCAATATTGGTATAATAAACGGTTTGATCTAACGCCATATGAGTTACACAACGCCCCAGGCCACTCTTAATATCAACAACCTAAACACTTTAAGGCTAATCAGAATGCTTCGGAGGAATTCCGTACCCCTCTCTGACCACTTTAACATGTACTCGCCACTAACCTTACGAAATGCCCTTAAACTACAAAAATTACTCCGAGAGAATGGACCGATCCGACTAGGAAGACGCTTTCTCAACCCGAACCTTAAACGATAATCCGACGGTCCGTGGCTTCAACAACATAGATAATCATTACGACATAGTATACCGAAATGCGTAGATTTCTTGTCCCTAGATATTATCATCTTCCGAAGTGTCCAAAAGCAAAGCGCTGGTGACACAACTAGCAACATCCCTGTTCCAGTCTTCCCACTTTATGCGCATTAAGACGAAACCTGCCTAGTATACATTCCTCTCCAGCGGGAACCGGAGACCGAAGTAGAGATGGTCCTCGTGATAATCGATAATATGATAGGCTTAACGTTACTTGATGCATTAATTACACAAACCTTCTCAATAATTACGGGATATTTTTACTTAATGGGGATGTTTAATAGCCTATACACTAATCGGTGACCGAAATTAGTTAGTTGTCTAGCTGGAATAAAGAAAGATAAGAGAGGCTCTCAATTAGAGCCGCTACGTCCAAAGAAAAGGGAACGAGCGCCGCGGAGGCGGGTATCATGGACATCTTTGTTTCAGTTAGTCGCCGCCACTATGCACGATAAGAGACTGGCGGAGCTTATTTTCCATGCCTTGTTGGGGTAAAGACTCTCCAACAATCTGGGAATAGGTCGATCGTATCGTATGATCATGGTCGGATCGGGTATATTTGTGGGGCTATTTTTCGGTTCGGATACGCATCTTACATAAGGTTGGGATTGCAAGAGTGGGTACGGGGTATCAGTCTAGACTCCATGGAATCTGGAGACGGAGACATATGAATAAATCGATTGCAATTGCCGTTGTTCGCATGACCGATTCGGAGTGAGATTGGGGTTATGTAGATTTTCGGAGAGGGCATTATTTAGTGTAATTGGCGCATGGTGGCGCTTAAGCCAAATTAAACGTCGATCGAAGGAGCTCCTATATACCAAGCCAATTTTCAGTGGCTTCGATGCGGCTCTTGGATCTAGATTTGGTGATCCAATTGAAAACTTTATAACTAAGAGATGCTAGAATTCTAGACTATAGGCTAAGGGTATTCTTACAAATGCTTCGCCTGGAGATTCGGATTGATTCCGAATAGTCGAAGCTACTGAAGTGCTGGATTTTCGGGTAGGTAAAATCAGCGTTAGGATACCGAATGAATGTAAAATTCTGTACCCGCTCTAGTATCTATAGAGCTTGTTAGTGTATTACTAAAATAAACGTTTGAACTTTATTTTGTATTTCTCGTCGCGTAGTGCTTACCATTCCTGGTACTGGTATACCTACCTAGTCTCGGGGTGTACTTGTCATATCCTCATGAATCCAACATTAGTAACGTAGATTCAATAGAGTATAGGCCAACAAGGTTAAATGCATATTAATTGTTAGAAACTTACCGGGTTAATCGATTATAGCTATATAGGTTTCGATAATCAATAGATCGGCAAGCTGTTTTGCCTCGAGGGTGCGAATTACTAGATTTTTTCTTCTCCCGATCTATAAACTATAACAAGTGCTATATCTAAGGACATACCTCATGTCCGTTTAACTTAACATGCACAAGAACTAAGTGAGGTCAAAGCGTTTAGCGCTCAACCTGTGGCCAGTAATGTAACATTAACAATATCTTCAGTAATTTTTGTAAGTTATCTAAAAGACTAGTTCGGCCTACTCTATCAGAATGTCACAAAAGTATACGCGAAATTGTCCTGTTACCTAGATATCATCTTAACTTTCGCAAAATACGTATATACCCTGGTGCAATATATTTGGTACTTTTAGTCCAGTTGGATGAGTAGCTGTATTTAAGTCAGCAAAATGTGATAGTACCTGCTTGATATGATAGACCGTCCACGATATCTTCAAGAATCCTCATTTTGTATATACCGACCCGGTAAACGTGGCTGTGGTGGTACACCAGCATTCTTCTCACGGCACGGCATCGTTCGCGCGCGCTGCAATGCAATATTACTTATTCAATACGTCAAGTATCTAATAATTAAAGTGCGATAACGTTAACCTTACATCTTAAAATAATCGACAACGGTGGCACGGCCTCGTAACAAACTCCGGGGTCCCGCAAACTGACATACGCGGTGCGACAACGGGGCCTAATTCTTATAAACAGGAATGATTAAATTTATAATCTTCGAGAATAACGTACATGGATACGATATACATTAAAGAGTACCAAAGGGCCTTAAAAGGTAAAAACGGATGCCACGAGACCGGTGTGCCCCGGTATTTAGCATCGCATTTTCAATAAAGACATAAACATCACTGCTTTGCACACTATGGAACGATACTGCCACACCGAAGCGTCTAAGCTATACTTAAAACACAGCGTATAGCTATCGGTGGCGCATTGTACGTGTGAGAGGATAAATGAGCAAAGTATAATATAAACGGTCTAGATATAGATTTTAAGATCATTTCAAATTCCGTGGAACTATATGATACCAAGCCCAGCTGTGCTTCATCGATACCTAGCCTCTATGCTTAGCTTATGTAGTAATTAAGTATCCATCGATTTATAGGAATCTAGACATATATCAGGGCTAGAAATCATGAAAACCAACCCTTCAAATTCCGATAAGCCCCTGCAGTGGGCCAGTAGATATTCTACTCATCCGCTGCTAAATCTCGAAGCGGGACAATGCAAGCCGACATCTCAAGTTTACATAGAATTGAAATCGATTCTATTTTTATCCTCTTCGTCTTACTCAGATGCCAACCGGGATACAAGACCTACCAGCCATTGCATTCCGCAATTAATTGCTCAACCCCGGTACCGACATCGAACCTTCCAGCAACCTCAACACCAAAAATCCAACACTCCAAAAAAGCTTCAAACCATGAAGGATCCAGAAACAGAATTAACCCTCTACGATCTCCCGAAAAGAAAATCCCTGAGTTACAGCTATCTTACCCTTCTTACCAATCAATGACGTACCACATTCCTAAAAAACCCCCCCTCTAACCCAAAAAGCGACAAAAAAAAAAAAAAGGAGATCTCAAAGATCAAAGGTAAATGAGCAAGCTTGGATTCGAACCAAGATTCCCTTCATGGAAGAAAAGAAGGTGTGTTATTCTTTTACAGCCTTCAGTAATACTTATTTTTTCTTTCTACAGCCTATGGATTTGACAAGGAGAAGGCCCGCTGCCGTACCCCACTAAAGAGTGGTGCACGAGTTCGAAAACCCCTTGCGAAGGCAAAGTGTCCATTACACTACAAGCTCGATTTTGGTGTTAAAGGTGTGGGTTGAGGATGGGGGTTATATCCTGATCCGGGCTGGAGGCTTGGCTTTCGCTGCTACTCCTTGATATTATGGCTGAGAAATGGTCTATCCGCTCCCGATCTGGATATCATGGTAAGGAAAAATGCTCAGGATGCCATTCTATTTTAACAATGCCATGATATAGTAATGCTACACTTATGCCGGAATACTAACCACCGCCAACGTACGTGATTAAAATATATACTCAAAAATAAAATGAACTGAGTAAAAACGCCAGTGTCCCTTTGCTTTCCTTTATATCCCAATTCATATCGAAGTTCGCCACCTAATGATTTGTACTTTACAACCCCTCGCTTCCAAATGCACCTCCCCATCTCTTCTCACTCCCACCTTCCGTTTTGTCGTAACATCTCCACCACAACTCTCGTAGCGGGGAACGGTTAATGCACAAAAGCCCCGGTCGCCGTCATAACCTTCCTTTTGCCCGCATTCTCCCTTCGATGGAGATAGATGTCCCACAAAGAAATCGCCATAACAGTCATACTCGCGAATGCTGTGAGCGCATACGCAGACTGGTAACATCCAAGGCCCTCTGAGCACTCGTAGCGTCCTGCATCCAGTTGCCGTGAATGGCTATCGTAAATTCTACCAAAGAACAGGTTCGTAATGTTGCCAAAAATGACAGGTGCGAGGGTCATGGTGCCCCAGTTTTGAGAGAGGCCATGGAGACCGAAGGCCTCCGAGACGATTGTGGGGAAGACACCAAAGACGAGACCGTAACCGACTATCGTGATTATTAGCATAGGCGCTTACTGTAATTTTTATTAGAGAGGGTAGACGTACATCCATTCAACCCGGAAACGAGCCATAAGCTGTGAGGGTTGCTGACTGCCATTCCGGCGAGTTGTCCGATCAAGAAGACGCTGCTGGAGGCGAATACAAGCCATACACGGGAATATCCGAATCTCTTCTTCAGGACGTCGGATACGGTTCCTGTAATATCTCATATTAGTACCGTCGGGGGTTTGTTTGGTGCATTAAATGGCACTCACCGCTGATTAACCGGCCGGAGAAGCTGCAGAGCGAGAGAATCGATACATGAATACCCTGGAAGCGCTCTACTTCTTTGGAGTCTTTATTTGGGTCGAAGGCGTACCACAGCGCTTGTACCTAATTACGCTGATATCAGTATACATTTCGTCGCACATATACTAACGGTTCTCTTACTGAATGCCCGATGTTACTATCGTCAAAATAGATTAGCTCTGTCTTTAACCATATACGGAATCTACTCCAACTTACTTGATAGTCATCAACCCGATACCTGTCAAAATCCCCAACATCAAGAATAACCTCCAGAACTCCGGCTGCCGCGCCAATGCCCACCCTCGAATATCTAAATTTTGCAGATTCCGGTCATCAATGGACGCTCTTCTTGACTCGACCGGCGGCTCATCAAGACTTCTGCGAACAACGTCGTCCTTGGTGCCGTACGATGATGAATCAGACGACGTTGATAGGAACGACGTCCGTTCATCGTCGATAGCGGCCGGCGTCGTGGCAGCCGCGGGGGTTGCGGCTCCCGGTGTATTGGGGTTGGATGGGTTAGGAGTAGGGGTTGCAGCGGTTATTGTTAGGGTAGGGTTTAGCTGTGGCGGCGTTGGGGTTATGCTTCCGCTGCCTATGCCCTCCTCTTCTGTCTCGTCGTCCACTGGCACTTGAAAGTGGATGTTGGAGGCTTCCATACCTGGCTCAATATCGAAACTGGTGTGGCTATCGCGCGATTTGGTGCGGCGTAGTCGGTTGGTTGAGATCTCTGGTTCGCTGGTTGCGACGGCTGAGTATGCACCTGGCCGAGGGACTACTCGTATAAAGAAGAAAGCGGCAAATACGATTGAAGCCGTGGCGGTGGAGAGAAGGAGGAGGAAGGAGGACGTATTTCCAGGGAATAGCCATGACGACAATGTAGAGAAAAAGAAGGCACTCAGACCGAACGCCGCAAGTGGTAATGCCGTCGCCGTGCCCCTCTTTAATGTAAATATCAGCATCCACCTTGAATCAATGTATCGAGATCCGGGTCCTTACACTCTTCGGGAAGTTCAATGCAGCTGAAGGCGTACGTTAGCATCTCTTTCTCCAAAACGTGAGGATGAGGCCTAATCCATACCAACTTTAATGGAAGCACTGAAGGCAAAGCAGCTTCCAATACCCGTAAATGCCGAAAATATTGCTAACCATCCAACCCCAATATTCACCGATGCATCGAAAACTGTCAAACCGGCACGAATTAGCCACAGCGCTCTCGAGTCATCTTCTCGAAACCAATCATATGCAGCCAGACCTCTGTATATCGGATAATACCCAGCGAACAATGAAAAGGCGCCAATCAATATCGCTAGCCGTGGACCCTTCCTATCCACCAGCATACCAGCAGGGATGCCGGACAGATACATTCCAAAGTTCCCTGCCGTACCCTAGAATTTCGCCAACAAAAAATGTTAGATCCCTCGCTTCATATCGTCTTCTCCTCCGGATATAACTAAACCAGGGGTCCCAGGCCTTCGGGAGTCGGAACGGGTGTAACGTACGATAATATTGCTCTCCGTTGTCGACAAGTGTAGTTCCCGCGCCAACTGTGGCGCGTAGGCCGAGTAGACATAGTTGGTACCGCAGGATAAGGCCACGGCGGTGCACGCCGCTAAAGCAACGTACCGGGCTGCCTTGAAGCCCATAGATGGTGTCGACGGCATGGTCGCTGGTGTCCGTTACAAGGACTCGGAAGCTCGTAAACGACGTTCAATCCCAGCGGGACTGGGACGGTAATCCAGGATTGAAGTCGGTGAAGGGGTAATAGCGAGCGAAGGGTTGAATAGGGGACCGGTGGGATGTAACGTTCTACGACCACATTACATTGAAAATTGCGGGGCAGGAAAAAAAGAACTAGAGGACCCTGTAGATGGTGTTGACAAAAGAGACTAGAAGGAAATAGAAATAAAACAACAGCAGCTGATAGCTCTGCCTCGATAGCTCCGAAAACTCGTTGAAGGTGTGAAGTGTGGATGAGATCACAGGGCGTTATTGTGCCGACTGGAGGAAATGATGGACCTGCAGGCGAACAGTGCAGCTGACAACCCCTGCCGACTCGGAATTAGACTGGGCTAAGAGTGAGCTTAGGAGTCAAGAGCTCGGATAGCTGGCGGCTTCGGAAAGACTCTCACGATAGTTGTATTCTTGAGAATGATGGTGGTGAAAGTTTACTGATTATAGGAGGAGGTTTTATGCTGTTCCGCGGAAGACATTTTCTATGCTATGCTACTTATTGCCGCGCTGTATCGCGGATTCCCGCGGGCTTCTGCGACACCACGTCAACATGATAGAACTTTGATGTCAACCAACTGCAACCAACTGCATGCTGTGCTACATTATTATACCTATATGTCTATCACGGTGGAACATGGGGGCTCTTGCTTCCATATCTTATTAACCCACACGATACGAAACGTCGATGGAAAAAGAACATAGTAGTTATTAATTCGCCTTCCCGGAACAACATGGTAAAAAGCCGTCGTCCCTTCGTCCACCGTATATTGCTTCCGATGCAGAGGAAAAGGAAGAGAAGTGTATCATAGACAGTACATAACACCGTGGGAATGTGTAAGTAGTAATAAAAAAAAATTATCATATCAGCATAGCAGTACAGAGAAAAGCAAAATAATGGCATCCCCGCCTTCCTTCGCGCGTAACCACTATTTAATCTTCTTCTTTGGCCTGAGCTGGTTTGTGTGGCCGCACTTCTTCTTTCTGCAGTTGGTGGCACGTGGCGGTAGTCGGGCCTGTGGTTTACAGCAATGTTAGCTCCAATGCTTTGGGAATTCGTTGCTTGCATCGGTGGTGATAGGGATAGGGAGAGGACGTACGTAGCACTTGCGGCAGATCATCTTCTCGCAGTTGTACTTGGAAGCGAGGGCCTTAAGAGATGGTTCAATGATACCACCACGGAGACGGAGAACGAGATGGAGAGTGGATTCCTTCTGGATGTTGTAGTCGGAGAGAGTACGTCCTGCACATTCAAAATCAGCCCCTCGCATTCCCCAATCGTTAAATAACCCCCCCAGAGCCTCCATCCTTCAATAACTTTCTTGTCGGAGTAGAGGCCAGGAGTTTTGTTCGGAGGTAGAATTATAGCATACCATCCTCGAGCTGCTTTCCGGCAAAGATCAATCGCTGCTGGTCTGGTGGGATTCCCTCCTTATCCTGGATCTTGGCCTTAACATTGTCGATGGTGTCCGACGATTCCACCTCGAGGGTGATCGTCTTACCCGTGAGGGTCTTGACGAAGCTGTATTATCGAAAGTGTCGCCCGTTAGCCCACATATTCTTCCATCCTGTTGCCTTTATCCCCAAGTGTCGGTTCTGCGATAATCCTCAATCTCCTCCATTCCGTCTCTTGGTCGGTGTCCTCCACAAAAAACCCATCGAAAATATCCGGGGAAAACGGTGGCGAGAAACTTACATTTGCACTACATAGCAATATACAGGTCAGTAAACAGTGATTTGACAGATATCGAGCGTATGTAGGGCTCTACTTACTGGTGGCGGTGTTTGGGGATGTTGTCGATGATGATTGATGTCGATGAGAAAGGCCTTCCACCACACAAACGCTAATTGGGTGTCTCTGGCTTGCTTCGACAACGAAAAAGGGCAAACCGTGCCCCAAGCCCTACTGTCTTGGCACTTCGACGACACACACGACAAACACAACACCGCAACGCATTTTCATTTCACCCGGAACCTCTTTCGCAGTGGCTGCAAGACTAGGTTATGGGACTGACCATGGTTATGCCTTGCTTTTGTATCTTGACCTTGAGACTAGGTACTGTCTAGATGCCTATGGTGCGGTAGCTGGACTTCTTTGACCCAGATAACTGAATTCACGAAATACATAATGTGTGTAGTAGATTCTGCAATTCTACGGGTGCATGTATTCTGGTTCATCGAGGCGGAATAAGGCCAATGAATACCCCGTCTTTATTAATAGTATACTACAAAACTATATCTAATCTATTGCGAGATATCGTATTGATATCATCCAGGTAATCTTGAGAAATCATTCAAGAAGCACGTCTAAATCGTCGTCGTCCTCCTCACTTTCAGACTCCAAATCAACCACCGCTCCTAGCCCTCCCTCCACAAGATCCTCATCATCCTCCCCTTCTTCATCACTAATTTCCCTCTTCGGTTCCTTCCCCTTACTGACTTGACCAAGCCTATGCTCCAACTTCTGCACCACGTACACAAACCCTTCAATCCCAACTCCCAACCTCTGCGCTGCCGCCATATACAGTACCCTCAACTTGCTCGATCTCACATCCTCCCATTTTTTATACCTTATGTACTTCTCACCGGGTCTTAGTATTCTCCCCCTTTTCCTTCCTTCTGGTATCACCTTTCCGAATTTCATATTGCTTTGCATTTTCATGAATGTCGAGATCTTTTGTTTGAGCAAATCATCCTTTTCCTTATTATCACTCGGCTTCCGCGTTTCCTCTTCCTCCTCTTGGTCTCCGGTATGACCAGTGTCGAGATCGATATCACCACTCCTATCCCCTTCAAACAACCTCACCACCCCCGCCGTCGGTTTCCCCTCCATCCCCCCCGCCCAATTCTTCTCAAACCATTCAAGGTATTCATCCATCTCCTCCCCACTCCACCCATAAATCTCCCCTTCCTCAACCCCCAACTGCCAATTCCTCTCCTTTTTCTTCCTCTTCTCCTTATCCTCTCCTTCATCACCCTTCAAACCCCAAGCTCCCACCTCAACAATCCCCTTCCACTCCTCCCATTCAAACCCCAAATTCGCAATTTCCCACTCCTTCGTCGCAAACCTCGGTAAAACCTTACCCTTCTTATCCCTCTTCATCCGTCTACAAACCTCTGGATCATCATCATCCAATCCCCAACATAACTTCAGCGAAATAACAAGTAAAGCCATAAGTTGTATATCAGGACAATTCAACAATCTATAATTCCTCGCTGCGGCGGGGTATACCAACGACGACTGTATCATCTCCGCAAGTGTAAATATCGCAGGATAAACCTCAGCTACCATAAAATAAAAAAAAAAGTAAATTAGCATTATATATCCCACTTAAACATTAACCCCCCAACCAAACAAATAACAACTGAGAAACTACTCACGAGGACATCCAAACCCCAAAATCCACCCAACCACCAACCCCTCCGCCGCAACTCTAGGCACCACCACTCCAAACCGTTCAAAATAATACTTAACCCCCAAAAACACCCCCTTTCTAACCCCCTCCGCCGTCGGTAGCACCTTCGGTTCAAACTTCCGCTTCCATTTAACCTCCATCTTCCCCAGCATATCCTCCGGTAAGTATTTAATCGCCCTGAAGTATACTATATCCTGTTCTATAATCCACCTATGCACCGTTATAATCTCCAACGGGAGACGAAGGAGTAAAGCGGCAATATAGAGTATAGATATCGTGTCCAGGAGCTTTGGTAGTGTTTCTTTGGGTTTTGAGTGGAGGTAGCGGCCGCGGGAGGTGGAGCGGGAGCGGTTGGTGGTTTGAGAATGGGGGCGGGAGAGGGGGGCAAAGGAAGCTTGGGAGGCGGTTTCTGGGTCTGATTGGTAGGCCTGGGAACCTGTGGTGGCTTCGGAGCCTGCGGCGGAGGTATATCCCGAGCTAGACGGTGCCCGTGAAGACCGTTCTGAGTAGATTGATTCAAGTCGTAGGGTCCATAAGTCACGGACAAGGAGCTAGTGCGTCCTGTATCAACATATTGATCACAGATAAGCCGTGAATATGAGTGAATGGGTACCTGAAACTCCTTCGGGAACTTCTTTTCGTCGATAAGCCATGCTACTTGTTTCCGGAGGATCAACTGAAAAGCCTGGAGAAACAAAGAAAGTCCCTTCCTGCCAGTGAAGACTGCGGGTAACCAATTTAGCACCAGTATATCTGATATATATAGGGATGCAGGAAGCCATCCGATGAACAGACCTTTCTCCTCGACAACTTGCGAATCGTCCCGCTCGATGACCCGTCGGTCTCCCTTACGCGGCTGGTACTCCTCGTCTTCACGGATATCTAGACGGCCCTATGTGCGCGCAAGCATATTAGTCGTTGGAAGAACAAGATGATATCGGATAGGACGTACTTCCTGAACATGGCCGTTACTGCAGGTCCACTGCCCGTCGGAGAGGTGGTAATATCGCGAACGACAGTTGTCGATACCGCATCGTTCACCCTTCTGGCGTTCCATGATGCGATGGGAATGTAAAATCTAACTTCATTGCGAAGTTTTTGGGGGACGTTTGTGGTATATCGGAGCTCTAGTTGTTGTTTTCTGGATAAAACGGTTGGGCACGATATTTGAACGAATTGGTTACAGCGTACATGTTCAAGTCTAACTTAAATTTCTAGTATCCCTTCTAAAACCTTGAATCTGACGTTCTACAAACCTCGCATGCTCACGGTATCCATGTCATCGGAATACATATATCTCTAAAGAATCTACAGTTTTACGTGGGGAGTTGGTGGTGAGAGGGGAACCAAAGTATCCTTTCATGAATTTTCTTCAGAGAGAAAAATACTAAAATTACAAAGAAAGAGCAGGAAACCACTTTTTGAACAGCCATCTCTTTTCTTGTATTTTCTCCCTCCCTCCCTCTCATTTGAACATCATAACCAATTCTTTGATTTTTTTTTCCCGTCGAAAGTAGTCGTGGGATACCATGTCATATACCATAAGAGCGTAGGCGAGGAACGTCGTTACCTTATCGTTTCCGACCAGATGTCGAGGTTTTTTAGATCTCTTTCAGACGTTCCGATAGGATTGAAGCGAGGATGAAGAAAGTAACTTATCGGGTGTCTTCCTAATCGTGACAATTAAAAAAAAAAGGGACCACCAGTACAAAAGGGGACCTGGTTTCTTATATTGAAAGAATCGTTTGTTCCCATCTCTGAAAAAAAAAGGGTAGAAGGTGGGAAAAGAAAGAACCCCAAAAAATGCAAATGAATCCACAGACAAAGGCCAAAAATCATGATGTTTGCGATTGGTCTTTCTTAATTCTTTGGAGCATCCTTGTAGGCAAGAGCCTGTTCTTCTCCCATGGCGGAGACGATCGTGACAACTAGTAGCACTTGGGTTAGCCGGGGGAGAAAAGAAAACGGCAAGCGAAAGGGTACTCACTGAGGTCTCTTCCTTCGTCGAAAGCGTTTTGAATTTCCTTACCCAAATCGCCCTCTGGAAGCTTGACATCGTCCTTGGGGGTGCCTTCGCTGGTCATGAGGTTGAGGTAGCCATCATCAATGTCGATCTATCAGCTGATAGATTAGTACCGTAGCCTCCCCCCCCAAAAAAAAAAAAAAAAAAAAAAAAGGAGGATCACTTACGAGCTGGTATTCGTTACGGACAACGTTGGGGACATCCATGTTGTGCTAAAAAAAACCTTTTATCAGCGCTGCTATGCAATAAAGAGCAATAGTGTTAAAAAAGAAACATACGGTGGATGGGGACAAATCTTCAAGCTTCTTGCCAGTGAAGATATCGATGGCGACCAAGTGGACCTTGGCGTGACCGTGCTTTCCAGTCTTGGAGGTAGACATGTCAACGATCTGGATGGGGCGACCTCGTTAGCAAATCGACAATTCTGTGTTGGCGGGGCTTATTGTGATTAACGAACCTTGCAAGGGCGACCCTTGATGACGACGTGACCGTTCTTCCTACAGCGATATCAATACAACTTGCTCGAGTCCTCGTGGTGATGGGAGTTTAGTTTCGTACCTCAATGCAGAACATTGCATTGGGTAGGTGAGAGAGGCACCGGAACCGGACTGCTCGAAAGTGTGCTGCTCGTGTTGCTACACCATCATACCCATCGTCAGCCATGTCCATTTCCTAGGCATGTGATATAATTTTATGGCGTGGATGGTGGATATATATGGATGCGACCCGGGAGTGGAGAGTATGCGATGGGTTTTCAGGCATCTCGTGAGGTGGGACACTGTGGCCTAGGGTACAGCAAAAGGCGGGGTAGTGGCTAACTCACCTCATCGTTATCAGCCATTTTGAAGGTTAGAAGACGAAAAAAGATTCGTAGAAAGAGTAAATAAGCAGAAGTGTGAAGTGAAAATGGAAGACGGTGAGCTTTCGTCGGTCTTTTCGAGAGGGTCCTGTGCGGGAGGAATATTTGAGGAAGAAGGTTTGGGGGGGTTTGGAAGGGAAGGATGGGTTAAAAGGTTTGAAATTTTTTGGTGGAGCACACTTTTTTTTTTTTTTTCTTCTGTTGCTGGGTTTCGGCAGCAGGAAATTTGCTTGCAATGACCACTAACTAGCAGGCAGTTGGCTGTGGATTCTGGCCAACCACAGCCAGCCTTTCAAAAGACAGCTGTAAGCACTTCTTCCTCACTTTTGTTTCAGGCTAGCTAAGTACATATCCTATTCTTTACGTTATCCTTCACGATCACTCCCGCCGTGCTTGGGGGTTTTGTGTGTTCGAGTCGCAGCAAAAGTGCAATGGCCTCCGCAGAGCTTTCTTGCCACGAGTGCCATGGCGGGGTACTCCGAGTTCAGCCACCGAATGAACCTCGAATTCCCTGCAGCAGCCGTTTGACTAACATTATGATCGTTGCTAACGCCTAAGGCACGCCTTGTCGCGCCTGGGGCTCGATGTTGGTGATAGGTACATATATGTACGTACCTTGCGGCTCCTAAAACTTAAACTCCCGAGTCTTGAACGTTTTTTTGTTCCTACGATACATATATCGGCCCTCGGATTCGCAGTGGGACATAGTTAAGTCAACGTGAGACACCATACCGTTTTGTGGAGCAGGTTCTCTAAACAAGGGCTAGCTTGTGAGTTAAGATTGATGTAGTATACGGCAGCGTTCTGTTAGTCTACTTTAGTATATTTAGTATCGATATCTAGGACATAGTTTCCCTCACGTTCTCATGCATATTAATATTACTTGGTGAAATACTCGCTTTAATGTTCATATGGTGTGAAGATACTCTTACATATCCCTGATATCACGACCTGGTCGTTAAACTCGGGTGGACGATGCACAGTGCTATAACCGGCTTACAAATCTACGCTCACGATCAATAAAAAGAATGCTTGTGTATGCCGACAATATCCCGGTTGGCTGGGCCATGGGGTATTAGGTATCTATCGATAACTGTCTAATTGTACCTCTGTGCTACCACACAAAATCCTGAAAAGACAGGCCCGAACCCCCCTCTCTATGTCATAACCCTGTCTGCTAAGTCATAGAGGACGGTGGCACAAACGATATATGTAGCCGAACGGACCATTAGGCGGTACTGCCCAGCAGGAGTAACCTACTGCGTCCTAACTTCTTGGTCCAGCTCAACCGTTTCGACGTCTGGATGACTATCGAGAGTTGTGACTGTACCATCCGGGAACTTGACACTATTATTACATCACGCATGCATTAGTTAATTCTTCTAGAATGTGGCAGATGGGGTTATGGGAGATGGAGACGTACGCGAAGGCGTGGATGAGGGTGTAGTCGTGGGTGATTTCTCCACCTTGGTCTTTGGCGTGCTGCTTGGCACTATAGAAGATATTTAGCGTTAGGAATGTAATCTATATTTGTATAATACGTATCGACAAATCCGAAGGGCTTTGAGAGTGGAGAGTGCATACGCTTCCTTGTCCTGGCCCTTTTTGACGGTGACCTAGAATATCGATACCCCACCGGTCAGCGTTGGGAAAACCCCACTATAGACACAATATAAGGTCTTACAATGTAGGCTGGCATTTTGAGGCTTCTAGAACTGTGATAATATATGTATTGTGGATTCTTGAGCCGTGGAAATATATTCAATTTGGAGAGTCTGATGATGATGATGAGATAGTATTGTAGGAATAGAATGGCAAATGTGAATAAACTACTGGGCACCATTCCGGCCCTTTATACTTTCTCAATTCTCCGCTGATCGAGGCCATGCGGTGGTCGAACATTATTAGCTATTAGCGTGTCGGTTGCTGGCCTTGCTGCTGCGGATGACGTACAGCGAAGGAGAGAACCCCGCCAATGGCACCACCGATGGAGGGGTACGACGAGTGTGTACAGCATGGACTTGCTGGTTCCAAGGTACTTTTTTTCAGCAGACTTGAGCTCACATGTCTTCGACGGGATTGGATTAGATTGCGACTTTGTCGACTGGCCTGGCCTGCTCCGGATGCAGCCCGGCTTACATGAGCAGCAGCTATGTATGGGCATAGCTATAGTTACAGGTCTAAGCTACGTCTGGAGGGACTCGCTTTGCGTCGGAAAGTGGGCTGGATTGTGTTGTTTCCAATCGATGTCTTGGCATTCCAAACTCTTGGCATTAGATACCCTGGTCGGCTTTTTTCGCTGAACCAAAAATTTTGGTTGGAGCCGCAGGTAATTTTTCTTGCGACAAGCAACCAACTTTCTTCACGACTTCCTATCGACCGCCAGGATGGACCAGGCGAATACCCCCCATCGTGCTTCTAAGACGAAGGGGAAGAAGAAGAGCAAGCATACCGGTGGTATGCCTTTTTAACCTCCCAATCGTCAATTAGTGGGATATAGGCTAACATCTCTCGTCAGGACCGAATCCGAAGGCGTTCGCGTTTGCAAATCCTGGGAAGCTTGCAAAGCAGGCGAAGAGAAGTCATGATGTACGGATATACCATGCTATGGTATTATACCTTTGCGTCGGGTGATCAATTTCTGACAATTCGTGGTTGGTTGGATTAGATCAAAGAGAGAAAGCTCCACGTCCCTCTCGTGGACCGACTCCCAGAGGAAGCACCACCTATCGTTGTCGCTGTCGTCGGACCTCCTGGCGTATGTTATTTACCTCGTGGATGCTTCGTATCCTATACATAACTAACGGCATGCTAGACTGGCAAAACTACCCTCATCAAATCCCTCGTCCGTCGCTATACAAAGCACACCTTGACGTCCATCGCCGGCCCCATCACCGTCGTCACCTCGAAAAAGCGTCGTCTGACGTTCCTAGAATGCAACCCTTCCCTCCCCGCTATGATCGATACCGCTAAGATCGCGGACATCGTCCTCCTCCTCATCGACGGCAACTTCGGGTTCGAAATGGAAACCATGGAGTTCTTAAATATCATGTCCTGCCACGGCATGCCCTCCAACATCTTCGGAATTCTCACACATCTCGACTTATTCCGTTCCCCGGCAACCTTACAAACCGCGAAGAAGAGGTTAAAACACAGATTCTGGAGTGAGCTTTATCACGGTGCCAAGCTGTTCTACTTGAGCGGAGTGATGAATGGGCGGTATCCGGATCGCGAGATCTTGAATCTGTCAAGGTTTATCAGTGTTATGAAGAATCCGAGGCCGATTATTTGGCGAAATACGCACCCGTATATGCTTGCAGATCGGATGGTTGATCTTACGGACCCAGCGTTGATTGAAGAGAATGAAGAGGCGGATCGGACGGTGGCTGTGTATGGATACCTCCGAGGAACGAACTTCCCGGCGGTAGATGGGAAGGTGCATATTCCCGGTGTTGGAGATTTACATGTGGCGAGTGTTGAGGGGTTAGCGGATCCGTGTCCGACACCACAGGCTGTTCAGAGGATGGAGGGAAAAGAAGGATCGAAGAGAAGAAGGTTGGGAGATAAACAGAAGCTACTATTTGCACCGATGAGTGACGTGGGCGGTGTATTAGTGGACAAAGATGCGGTGTATATTGATGTGAAGACGAGTAACTTTAACACCGGCGAGGAGGGCGATGATGAGGAAGCTGGGGAGAGAGATGTGGGGGAGAGGTTGGTGGTTGGATTACAGGGAAGGCAAAATTTGCTTGGCCAGGGAACTACACAAGATCAAGATGGCGGTGTGCGACTGTTTAGCAATGGGGCTTTGATCCGCAATGCTGACGAATCGGGCGATGCTGGGCGGAAGACGAAGCGGTCTGGGCGAGCCATGACAAATGGTGACGAGGATGATGAAGGCTTTGAAAGTGGGGAAGATGATGACTTGGATGAAGATGAAGATGACTTGGATGAAGCAGGGGACGGCGACGATAGCGATGAGGATTCGAATGCAGAAGATATGTCCGGTGACAATGGTGTTAAGTTGCAAAGGAAGTTTGCGTCTCTCAACAATTCTGAAGGTGGAGACGAGGATGTTGCATTTGCAGACAGCGACTCCGATATTGGCTCTGTTTCCGATGTCTCTGATCAGTCGTTCGATGACGACGAGCTCCCGTCTGACGAGGATGAAGAACTTGACTCGGATATGGAAGACGAAGATGGCGACGCCCGTTGGAAACAAAATCTCACTGATAGAGCTGTTGAAATGTTCAAAAATAGTTCAAAAAACAAGAAAAAGAACATCAAAGAGCTCGGGAAGTTGATCTACGATGAGAACGTTAGCTTGTCGAACGTTGCAAGGCTCTGGCGTGGAGAGACAGTTGAGGAACATGATGGCGAAGAGGAGGAGGATGCCGACGAGGACGATTTCTTCAAGAAAGCGAAGGATGTGAGCGAGAATGTCGCTGTAGCGATTGACCGTGGCATGCCGAGTTATGATATCGAAGCACTCGAAAAGAAGTGGAAGGAGACCGAGGCTGATATGGAGGACTTACGAAGGCGGTTCATTACGGCAAACCTTCTTGACGAACAAGAGAGGGGAGCGAATGGAGATGATGACGATATGGATGACGATGACGACTTCTCAGGGTTCGGCTCTGATGAAGGCGATGGTGAATTCGAGGACCTGGAGACTGGGGAGAAGTCTGGTCCTGCGGATAAACCCGAGGAACCCGAGCAAAAACTCACGATCGAACAAGAAAGAGAAAGAAATGCTCGTAAAAAGGAAGAGCTAAAACTTCGTTTTGAAGAAGAAGCGGACGAGGGCCAGCTTGGTCAAGAAGACAACGAGGAATTCGGCGAGGATGAATGGTACGAGGCGCAAAAGGCCAAGCTCACCAAGCAGCAGGATGTCAATAAAGCGGAGCTGGAAGACTTAGACCTAAACACTCGTGTCCGAATCGAAGGTTTCCGTCCTGGAACATATGCTAGGATCGTCCTCTCCGGCGTTCCTTGCGAATTCGTCCAACATTTCGACCCAAAGCAGCCGATCCTTGTTGGAGGTCTCACGCCTACGGAAGACCGATTTGGGTTCCTACAGGTCCGAATCAAGAGGCATAGATGGCACAAGCGGATCCTAAAAACGAACGATCCGCTAATATTCAGTCTTGGTTGGCGGCGATTCCAAAGTATTCCGATCTACTCGTTGAGTGATTCTCGAACGAGAAATAGGATGCTAAAGTACACACCAGAGCACATGCACTGCACGGGCACGTTCTACGGACCGTTGATAGCGCCCAACACCGGCTTTTGCTGTGTAAACAGTGTTTCGAACGAAAACCCCGGGTTCAGGATATCTGCCACCGGTGTGGTATTGAACGTCGACGAGGGCACGGAAATCGTGAAGAAACTGAAGCTGACAGGGTACCCCCAAAAGATATTCAAGAATACAGCGTTTATCAAGGATATGTTTACATCGTCCCTTGAAGTCGCGAAGTTTGAAGGAGCGGGTATACGTACCGTTTCAGGTGTCAGAGGCCAGATCAAGCGGGCGTTGAGTAAACCAGAAGGGCACTTTAGGGCTACGTTCGAAGACAAGATTTTGATGAGTGATATCGTGTTTTTGAGGGCATGGTATCCGGTTAAACCGAAGAAGTTTTACAACCCGATGACGAATTTGTTGGGAGAAGATGGGTGGAAGGCTATGAGGTTGACGGGGCAGGTTAGAGCGGAGGAAGGGGTGGCGACGCCGTTGTTGAAGGATTCGAAGTATAAGGTAAAAGCCCTGGTTTTTGAATGAAGTCCGAATTAAGCAAAAAGGGTCACTAACTGGAATGATGTAGAAAATCGAACGGCAAACGAGACACTTTAATCCTCTACGGGTCCCGAAGACTATTCAAGCTGAACTCCCGTTTAAATCTCAAATCCATGCCATGAAGCCGCAGAAGAAGGAGACGTATATGCAGAAACGAGCAGTGGTTTTGGGTGGAGAAGAGAAGAAAGCGAGAGACCTGTTACAAAAGCTGCAGACCATGCGGAACGAAAAGGTGGAGAAGAGACGGGAGAAGAAGGAGGAGAAGAGGAAGGTTTATAGAGCGAAGGTCGCGGAAAATATGGAAATGAAGGAGGCGAGGGAGAAAAGGGAAGGGAAGGAGTTTTGGAAGAAAGAGGGGAGGAAACGGAAGGGAGATGATGAGGGGGGTCAGGTTAGTAAGAGTAAGAGGAGGAGGCAGAAGGGGGATGACGAGTGATGGATGTACGATACGGCGATGTGTACGAGTACGAATGCTGCATTTATATATAATAGGCATCTATCTATTCAAGCCTTCTTGAAGCGATTTAATAGAGCGTCCCCGTTCATTCATTCATTCCATACTTGAGTTCGGTATCTATTTAGATGTCTCCATATACCCGCTTGATATACTCGATACGATATGTTGGATTTTGAACGGGGTTTGCGTTGCGTGGCGCAGTGGGGCCTCCCGTGAAAGGAAACCGGCTCAAACAAGGCCGCCATTATCTCATCTAATCCTCCATCCCTCCCGCAGCTAGTCCACTCAAAAACTGGCCCTCATCGCCAGTCCAGCCCACGGTCGCTTTATAAATCCCCCCTTTCCCCTGAATTAATATTACCTACATCTTCATCTCCAAGCTTCTCCATGCCTTCGGTACCCCCATAGCTTCTCTATCGATTCAGAACTTCGGAAGCTCGGGTGATGGTGGTAAAGCCACTACACGATGAACCACCCTCCACCCCGATCCCCCTCGTCCACTACCGCCGCTACCTCTCCCGCCCGCCCTAAGCCAGGCGGTCGCGTCCTCGGCCGGCCGATCCCAAATCGCACCGTCCTTTCGCCGGCTCTCGCACATCGCCCCGGTCTAGCTGTTTCTCCATCCGAAAGCTCCGCTTCATACGCTTCGCAGAGCTCCTTTGGTATTATCTCTGGAGCCGGGGCCAACGGCAGCGGACATCGGCGGCAGGATAGTGCAAGTGTGAGTGGATATTCTACACCTGTTGGAAATGGCACGGGAAATGGAATGGCTGTTGGAGGCGGTGGGATCGGACGGTATGCTGGAGAGACGGAGAGTCCGGGAAGGATGATATGCCCCATCTGTGAGACGGATATGGTACGCAACCCTCAGTCCTGCTGAAATCAAGCATTGTTCAGGGTGCCCGAAAGAGACAGTTACTCATACCCTTCCTTTGAAACCGACAAATGACAGGTTACCCTCCTCCAACTCAACCGCCACCTTGACGACGAACACAAAGAAGTCGAGGAAGTAGAAAAAGACGATATATCATCATGGTTTCAGAAGAACTTGCTCAAAGCAAAACAATTCCAGCCAGTAGCTCTGATAAACCAGAAGCTAAAGGGCCTTGATGTTTTCGAATCAAATGATAATTTCCATCCGACGATACAACCACCGACGCCGACACCGAGCATCGCCTCGACCGCATCCACCACAAGTATTGCTACCATTACACCCCCTGTTGTAAAATCGGACAGAGACCCAGAGGAGTTTGTAACAAGGCAGCATTGGCAGAAGGCAGGGCACCGGGATTTGTGTACAGAACCCGCCTGTGGGAAGTTGTTGGGCAGTAGCAATGGCATCGTGAACTGTCGGTATAATCAAACCTTCCCTATCCCTTTTTTCGAATTTGCTTAGTCCTGTTTGAGGTTATGGCGTGAATACGAGGGCTGAGCTTCCATCTTACACAAAGGTAGAAAGTGCGGCAAGCTCTTTTGTGAAGAGCATACGATGTACCAGATTAAACTTTCACGAGCAGCACTCCACGAACCAGTGAGAGGCGCTTGGTGCCGAGTATGCGAGAGCTGTTATGTTTCGAGGGACGGCTATCTAGACCACAAGGGTATGTACACTATATTACTGGAAATACTATCAGTCTACTAACAACCATCTCGTAGGTTTTGTCAGAGATCATACCTCGGAGTTTAAAGCTCTCCGCCAAAAAAATGTTGACAAACAGCATCTTGAAACCTCCCGCTTGGATAAGCGGCTTACGAAGCTCACTCAAGTCCTCACCGACCCTACCGCGGCAGAAACTCTTAACATCCAACAACAGAGCACCACCTCTAAACTCTGGCCGGTAAACCTCAACGGCTTGCGCAATCAGCGGAAACTCTTGGAACAGACCGTTGTAAACTGGGAAGACGATGCCAAGGTTCCAAATTGTCCCTTCTGTAAACAGACTTTCACAAATTTTTCGTTACGGAAACACCATTGTAGGTTATGTGGGAAAGTAGTTTGTGGCGACACTAGAACCGGATGTTCGAGCGAGGTGGGATTGAATGTCAATGTAAACGTGGGAGGAGGGAAAACATTGACTGAGAAGATGGGTGAGGTGGCACTGGATGTAAGGATATGTCGGGAGTGCAATGGGGTGCTATTTAGTAAAAGGGACTTTATGGACGAAGTCGCGAGGAAGCCGCCGGATCAGAGGAGTTATGAGGTTTGTGCACTGCGTTCTTATTTGGATTGAGGCCTCGGTTACTGACAATGTTGTGTAGACAATGGTCCAATTCGAAAAGGGAGTCATTACCATGCTCCCTCGGTTCCAGAAGTTATTGGCGACCTTGCAGTAAGTTACCTACCTCCACAGCTTTGACAACAACCGTTCTAATTTCGATACTAACGATCTTTTTTTTTATCATAATAGGGACTCAAGCAAGCCCCCTACCCCACAACAACGCTCTGAGGCCTCAAAGACACGCAAACGCCTCCTCGATGCTTTCACACAATACGATACTGCTGCAAAACGTATCTTAAATCTACCCACAGAATCTCCAACTCAACGACAACTTCAGAGATCTATATACATGTACTCTGTAGAGTTTTTACAGACCCACATGTTCCCGCTCAAAGCTTTACCGAAGATATTAAAGCAAACTAAAGCTGGGAAAGTGGGTAATGGGCATCATAGAGGGTTGGGATCACCTGCGAGTATTGTGGACGATGCAAGCAGCGTTGTTAGTAGTAACCCCGAGGTTGATGCTGAAGAGAAGCTTTTGAAAGAACAGTTGGCAGTGTTGGAAGAGCAGAAGTTTTTGGTCGGGGAGATGATTGCTAGCGCGAAGGCGAATAGGAAGTTTGAGGAAATTGGTGCATTGGCGCAAAGTCTTGGGGAATTGGAGAAGGAGGTTGAGAAGGTAGAGGGCCAGATTAAGGACTTTGAGAAGAGGAATCCGGTGTGGTAGAGTTCAACGCCTAGGTACGGGTTCCGAAATCTGGGGAGTAGATATTTTATATCTACTTTTTCTTTTCTTCTTTTTTTGGGAGTTGGAATTGGACCTTGGGGGTTTAGTAATTATATATGGAGATCAAGGTTGCACTTGTATTGTGCACACGGCGTTCTTTTGCCTCTTACGGGCCTCTCATAGTTTCTGTACCATCGTAGGGACCGCGTGGGAAGGACATTTATTCATGCTCACATAGCTTTTGGCGTTTTGAAGATATAATTAATTTTGGTTAGGTTCTAGATTTACATGTTGAAAATGTGAATTCGCTAAAGCGCACGAAGAAAATGAGGTATACGGAACCACCTGATCCTAGGCGGCTTTCATACGGCCCATACATGCTAAGTTCCGAAGGTAAGTATATTCTCGTCAAGCACCGTTCTGCCGGACGGCGCTACGGTAGTCGATTTCGAATCGGCGAACACCATGCAATGGTAACCTGGGTTAGATGCTCGAGAGTAAACCTCCGTTCTGTGAGAACTGGTGGTTTCTGTTCGGGTTCAAAAAGGTTATGGCTACTTGCTCGCGGGATTGTAGAGCCATAGCAGGAATCCGTTTTGATCTGTAACTACCTCCCCACGCATACCTCTCATCCTTGAACCAATCTCTCGACTTTCTCTAGCAACCCCTTACTCTGCCTTCCCAACTTCATCTGCCCTGTTACGGTCTTTGCGCCTCTCCCTTCGCCCATCGCCTTATTCCTCGCCTTCCTATCCTTTTCCCTCTTCTCTATCGCTGCGATCTTTGCCTTTTCAATTCTTTCCCGTTCGGCTTTTGCTTCTCTGACTTTCTTTGAGATTGAGATTTCGTTTTTATAACGAGATTGTCGTGGCCGGCGGGTATGTTGTTTGCGTGAAGGGTGGGTGTGTGGATCTTCGTCGTCGTCAGCGCCGGGCGGTTTATCCTCGTCCGACGAATCCGGGCCGTCAACGGTCCCTAAAGCATCTTGCTCTGATATTCCATCCGATCGTTGTGCCATTACATCGCCACTCCCGCCCTCCTCATCCTCACTTTCCACACCATCGTCCTGCATGGCCATTTCCATCCTCCTTCTGGCCCTCACTGCAGCTTCGTCTTCGTCCTCATCTTCATCCCTTCTCCCACGTTTCCCCGTCGAAGTATTTGAAGTCGAAGTAATCCCTTCCTCCCGTTTAATCTTCTCCAACCCCTTCCATAACTTCGCACGGTGTATTAAACCCTTCTTTATCTTCTGCGCTTTCCGTCGAAATGTGCCATCCGGAAGATTCGCGGGACCAACCGTAAAGCCGCCAGGTTTTGGTCTACCCTGTGTGTTCTTAGATTTGTGGTTTGGAGCGTCCTTTGAAGGGAAGGAGACTCGAGGTTTTTTGGTCGGGCGGTGGTTGTGATTGGGATGGCTTTCGCCGGAAGATGTGTGAGGCGAAAGTCTTTTTGGCATGGCTCTTCTTCTTCTTCTTTGTGTATTGTATTTTTGTAGTGAAGGGTTTTGTGAAGAATCGCGACTGGCGGATTGGATTTTTTTTGTGAAATATGAAAGGACTGGGGGTCAAACCAGCGACGAAATAAGCGACAAAAGTGAGGGAAACCAAGCAAGAATAGCCGGATCAAAGTTACACAGGAAAATAGACACGCGGTCAACGCAAGTTAATTATAACGTACAGAATGTTCAAGAATCTCTATCCCCCAGTCTACCCTTCGGATTACGCGACTACCTACCCTACTCGATCCCGATAGCTGACCGCTAATAATTTGTATTCGGGCTTGGGGGGAGTTTTTTTTTCTTTTCTTTTTTTTATATCCACTATGCCAGTCTTGTAGCCAGACTTTTGTTGATACTCTGCTACCTACGAGCCATGAGAGCAACCGAGTGAGGTAGCCTCTAAGAGCTTAAGAGCCTCCGGAACTCGAGTCCATTGAACCCGAATATTCTAGCCGAATGAAACTTAAAGAAGCAAGGAGGTCCTAGATTTTCATAACTAGCCTACGGTCGACCTACTATACCATCAACATAGAATTGAGTAAAACAGGCATCCAATACGTATCATAATATACCCCGAAAACTTCCCAAGGCTCACAATGGGTAATCGGGAGGGAAAAAAGAAAGAAAAAAAGAGAAAAGAATACAACTTGAGCACTTCTTGCGCGAGGTATTGGACTATGGGAATCAAGCCAGGAACTCCACACAGCTATATATTACACAATGCGTATCGGACAGATGAAACAAAGACTGCCCCGCCACACACCAACAATAAGAAAGTGTAGAAGAGGAAGAAGGGGAGTCGAAAGCCTCATAATCGTATAAAAGGAAAGGGAAGACATCTAAGACACGAGCTGTGCCAGCAAATGAAAGAAAAGAGAAAGAAACACCGAAAGGAATTAACCCGCCACGCGTTCGTAGTCCTCTACCAACAACCACCCCCCTCTGGTCGCTTGTATGAAATCCAAATTCGCTATCATACCGCTGATTTGATGTTTACGTGATCTCATGATGCGCTTGTACTTCCCCTAGAATTTTCGAATACTGACATCGATCGCCCAACACCAAATACGCCTTAACGTTCACCCGCATCTCCAGAGGCACCTTAAACCCACTCCGTTGCTTTTACTCCCCATTCCATATTCTATAACCTTTCTCTCTCTCGCTGGGCAACCGCCATTTCAATGGTTGCCTCAGTATTCAAATAACTCCCCGTAATCGGCCTTCCGCTCATAAATATCCCCAAAACCTCATCATCACACCTTTTCAAAATTCTGAATCGCTCTGCCTCAGAAGAAAAGGCAAACCACAACCCTTCAGTCGTTCGAACAAAGCGATCCCCCAGAAACAAAATAGACACGTTTTTCTAAAAATCGTAGCCGAAGTTTCTGCGGAAAAGCTCAAGATGTTCATCAAGAGGTTGAATCGACTGGATCGGGATGCAGTTGATCTGGTTTTGTGGGTATTGCTCCAAGATTCCAAGCAGCCGCGTGGAAAATGATTGGGCTTCAGTGCCGGTCAAGTATTGGGCTGGTTGACCGTAGGAGTGATGAATTAATATTTGCGCTGGGCTCGATCGATGATATTTATAATTATCTGGAAATTCCTTAGAGCCCCTCACTTCTGGACTGAGAGACTTAGGTTTTGGCGGCGTCTTTTTCCGAGGAGGTTGAATTGGATTCCCATTGGCATCTAGCGGAAGCGGGTGAATCCTTGGCCTACCCCGTGGGCGTTTGGTTGGCCTTTCTCCATCTGAGCTGCCCTTGGGACTCTGGGGACTCTCCGGCCGCTTCCTCTTTTGTAAACTTCCAGAATCTTTGAGTGTCTCGCTTGGACTTATCGTTTCGTTCTGTTGGTCCTGATTGAATACCTCTTTGTTTTGGTTACCTGGAACCGGGTTTGACAGGTTCGAGAGACCTGCAGCCTTCACGTCGGCAGCTGGGTCGACGGAATTGAGGAATTCGGTTATTCTAGCCCTCGCTAGACTATAGAACTCCGCTTCCGATCTCGGAGTCGGAATTGGTGCGTCTGTTGCTGAGCTGCCAATTTGTGGATTGACGGGTGGGCTTCCTAAGCTAGAGGCGCCTGGTGAAAAATGATCCTGCGAGCTTTCGAGATCGGATCGATATCCGGAGCTGTCGTCGGTATACATGTCCTCAGTCTGCAGGAGACCGTATGTACACTGTACAGACTCTTGAGAAGGCGGAAGTAATTCTTCAAAAGGATCTGAAGTGGCCATTTGAACCATAGAGGATAAAGAGAGATGAGAGTTTTGTGCGCCCGCCTCGTTGAAACTCGTGGTGTTAGGATAACTAGGGAGATTAGGGAAAGGATCAGGCACTGTTGTTGGACTGTTACCCTCCCGCGAGAATGGAGTGACGATGGTATCGTCCATGTCTAGGTCCCCTGCGTATCCAGATCTGCGAAATGAAAACTCGCCGGTCCCGAATTGGTCCGAATCTGACAAGGCCATGTTTGTAAAATGACTGATCGATCCGATTATATGAATATATAATGCCAGGATCGCCTTGTTCAGGTGGTAAATCAGGGAGATCTCGAAAGGGAATGCTCGAGTGCCTCCGAAAAAGGACAGATTGGTGGCAGCGGTATTTTGGGGCCTCGTTCGAAGATCGAGTTTTGCTAGATAAAGAGCAGCAGCTTAGGGAAGAATGTGCTTTTTCTCGTGTAATTGGACAGCTCCAATCCAAAATGATTCCAAAAAACAAAAACCAATACGGTGGGGTCCTGGTGTCTGCTTCCCTTAATATTTGTTGCAAATATTGATTCCCAGGAAGAAAGGAGAGAAGGCTGTTAAGGAATCGCTATGGTCAGGCTTGGTTGAATACAGGGGCTCCAAGAGATCGATAGTGGTACAGAACTCAATTGCTATCCGAATTAATAATTTTGAGAGTGTTAGGATTGGTGAAAGAAGGAGGAAGAGTATCGAGAGGCAGATGGGCACCCAGGTCCTTAAATACCTCTGCCGTGGACCTTTTAATACCTTACGACTGATTGGCACGTAGCTCCGACGATTACCCTACAATTATGACGGCACGCTCGACGATACTGCCTATCTTAAAATTTCCATCACGCCGAACACTAATACACAACTGGGTCTCATCGTAGCTGATCAATACGGGCGTAAGCCCCTTTTCATGGTAAACTGACATACTACTACATAGTGACATTGATTGGACGTTGTTAAAGTATTTTTACGAACCATTGCTGTTGATTCATAGGATGAACTTCGACCTGCACCCATTTTAAAGGCCTACATGCCACAACCAGAATGTACAGTCCCTAGGCTCTTCAACAACCGGGCGTCTTCTTCCTTCAATTCATTGACGCCTGTATTCAACTCGTTCTGTCCTTTCTCTAAGGCTTCTAACCGAGACTTAACATCGGAAGCGCACCTGCAATTCCCACTTGTGCAGGTACATTTTGAGGGAGCCCAGCTACCGCCGGTATGGCTTGGGCCCTGTGGTGCCCAGAGGGAGATGATACCGTGACTTTGGTCTGAGTTGTCGCCGTATATCCAGACACCTTTGCCGTAACCGTTGAAGCGTATTTTCATGGCTGTAAGTTATATGATAAATAGTTATTTTATATGATCATCAATCGTGATAGGCGGTGAGTGCACGTGTGTATATATGTGTTGCGGTACAAAATACCACGTGCGGTCGAAAGGGCAGTTGGACGGGGTATTAATAACTTACTGTTCGGAAACGGCATTGTCTCGTCCCATTCTGGAGTAAGATAAGTATAGCTCTCAGGCGCAGTATCAAAGGCCTCGCCAGTTTTTTCTTTTTGGGCCCTTTCCCTAAGCTTGCCCATTGTTGCCTTGAAAACTTTTGGAGCCATTCGATTTGCAAGATGCCCATACGATGGGTTATTATTTACTGACTTCAGTCGCCCTTGGGAGTCATGGCCCTGGCGGAGGTACTTCATCCGGCCAAGGGTCTTGAACATGGCAGCAAGACCGATAATAGGGATATGCTTGGCAGAGAGCGAGAGGATGTCGGCACTAAACCCGCCGGTGTAGGACAGATAGCTGGTAACGGGGTTGTGAGTGTGAAGCTTCTCGATGCAGAAAGGGTCGTCGCAGAATGAGTGCCGATTGGCTTCCGCTGTATGCTAAAAGCTTCGTGTGAGATTGATATCCGCAGTCTGAAGCCATGCCCGAAAAGATATACTTACAACATCAATCAGGACCGTATCTCCAGTGTGGAATTCAAAATTGCTCCCTTGAACAGTGAAGGGAGATTTAGAGAGTACTTGTCTTTCGATGGGGAGCTTGACCTTGAGTCGTTGGGCCTCGAGAACGGCGTGCATGATCTCGTGGTCCTTGTCATGTTCTGCGATACCTGAGTCAAAGGCAATCTTTTGAATTTCCTCCCACGAAATAAGGCCGTCCCTGTGTTTAATCTTTCGCTTTTCTTGAGTTGTAAGGCATTGGAAATGGTTCTTGCGGTTATGGGGCATCTCTGTACGGTTCTTATGATCGTTTTCAACTTTGGAGTGTAAATCGTTCTGATACTGGCGTTCTTCCTCAGCCATGAACCTCCAGTCGAACGTACGGTTACTTTGGTCGAAGAAGAAAGCGAGGGACGTGGTAAACTGGAAATTGTTGATGAGTTCGTCAGTACTCTTCGTGTATACCCTGGTCCTTAAATCCAGATACTTACAGTGAGAACGGCGTTGTAAATGCTATCCAACCCTATCAACAACATTATAGCTGCGGCCTCATCGAGATTTTTGGCAATATTCTTATTCTTTAAGATTCTCTGTGCAACGCTGTATCCAAGTTCCTTCATATATGCTTCAGGGCGCGAATCAGGGGATCTCCAAAGTGGCCACCATGCAGATGCTGCCTTGACGTGTCCATTTTTCGTAAGGCCGACAAGGAACTCAGCGGACTTCTTGAATGCCTCGCGCCGCTTCCACTTCTTAGTCTCGTCCACGTTATAAGAGAGATAGTTCTGGACGTTGACAATGTGGTGGTAGATTTCATTGGTACTGTAGAGTTTTCCGCCTTCGCCAATTATAAGATTGCTGAAGCCCAAGAAGTCGGCAAAGAAATGCGTGATAACCGGGATCGCGAAGCTATATTGTCAATCTTAATCGACCGGAATCCTCAAAAAAGGAAAAAAAAAAAAAAAAAAAAGCTAGGCAAGAAGATTGAACTTACTCTCTGACAGCGTCAATCTGATACACCGGGTCCTTCTTCCCCTCTGCCTTCTCGAACACTTGCCTTCTCGTATTGATAATCTTGAGTGACATCTCCTCGAAGTATTCCGCAATTCGGCCTCTTTCCCCACCCATGATATCGATATTTAGGTCCGTGCTAGCTCTGTCGCTGCGTTCGATATTCTTTTGTAAGATATCTCTTATAATCTTTGGGACAGCGTAGGTATCCATCCAAGTTGGGTTGACAAATCGGTCATCCTTATCAAGGATTATTTCTTCGGCGGCCTCGCGTGACTTAACCACGATTGTAACGTTTTTCGGCATATTTTCGCGCTTAAGGGTGGGGGTTAACTTGTACGTGGGATTTGGCTTCGTAGGTATGGATCGTTGGAGAACGGCGGGGAGATGTTCATTAAGTTCTGTCGCTTTGGCAGGATCGAAGCTTGGAAGGTTAAATGCGTCGCCGTATCCTTGCTCCTTCGCATACTTCATGTTCGTTGCGGTAGTATAGAACGGGTGGAAAAAGCGTACACTATTGGCTTCATACCAGTCTGGGAATGCACGCTGTATTAACCGATGGAAGACGGAGCTCTTGAAGGTATTGTTATCGGCAGTTACTTCGTTCATCCCCCAAGTTGTGAGGGAGTTGGTGTTCCAATCTACCGTGTAAAATCTATCCGAACGAACGAGCGTAACCGCATCGGAAAAGATGGCGCTCCACAAAGTGGAATCGCTGATCTGCGGGCCTGGGTCGCAATCTCTGGCATGCTCTGCATCTCGGCCTTCACAGAATATGCCAGGATAAAACTCAACCTTGTCGACGTCTTCATAAAGATCTCGCAACGCTTGTTGGATTTCGGGATCTTTGCTAATGGACTCGAAAGTTTCATGTCGCTTCATACCGAAGAACTCACGGAAATCATTGAGGGTACCAATTTCCCATTTCCTGGCTTGGAGGATACCGGCAATTTCGATGGCCTTTAAAGCTCGAGGAACGTTACGGGGACCGAACTGGGAAATAGGTTCCTCCATTTTGGTTTCGAGGATGTTAATTAACTTCTCGTCATCGAACTGGTTTGTTATAGGGTCCCGAGTGAGTTCTGTAACATCTAGGTCAAAGAAGACCTGATTCTCCGGTTTGAGACTGTCTGGGTTCGCCGCAGCGTATTTTCTGGCATCCTTCGCGAGAAGAGGGTTCACTCTGTTGAACTGGTCGCTGGTAAGCGTTCTGGGGTCCCATTTGTCGACGTCTGCGGCGTCCTTGATGACATTCCCCTCGGAATCTTTAGCTTCGCTCAAAGCGATAAGTTTCTTGCCATGCGTTTTTCGAATCAAAGTGTTCATCCAGGCCTCATCGTCTTTGCCGATCGCGCAGTGAAAGCGATATAGAAGGTTAAACTCCACTGAGACTTGGTTTCCGATTCCTCGTGGCAGTCCTTCCTTCCCCGCTTTCTTATCGACTTCGAGGCGGGGATCAAGAGTGAATGTGGTATTCCATTGGTGGAAACCCATCAAGGCGCGAAGGTAGTCGTGGATAGAGATGTTGATATAGAGTCCGCATGTGATGCTATCTGCTGTCAATAGATATTATGAATGACGGGTTATGCGCTGTACTCACAGCCTAGCCGTCCCGAATAGGTCGTCATCGAGTTTCTTCCAAGCAGCGTCGTGTTCTGCGATGAACTTGGCCACCAAGGGATCATAAAATCTGACATTCACATTCTCCGGGTCTCTTTGGTTTCCCTTCCACTCCTCAAACTTCTTGAGTTCTTCTTGGTTTCCTTGAATCATAGCAAGGTACTCGTCATGTTCCTCTTTCTTCAACAACAGCATACGTGCCTTTCGGGCCGCGAATAGCTCGTTCTTGAATTCATCCGTATTCTGTAGTTGATTTTGCGCAAAAGTGTTATTCTGGATGTAGCGGAGGGCGAAGTCTTTGATTTCCCAGTAGTATTCTTGATACCGTTCGAGAGCATGGGCTTGGTCTTCGCCGCTATACTTTTCAGGGATGGAGAAGCGACCGTTTTCGTTGATACGTAATAACTGGCGGGCAACGTAGTTATGGTATCGATTATACATTACCAAGTAGGCTGGTTAGGCTCTGTTAGCTTTCGCCATAGCTGGGATGAACGCATGTTCCGAGTCACCGGGCCTTACTGCATACTCCAGGGGGCTGCCGAAGTAGCCTATTTTCTGCGAAAGTATCTGGGTGAAGCAACCCCAGCTTTCCAGTGCGAACTTTGGCGTTTGTTTCGTCATCGTATCCGTAGAGAGGAGATAGATCCAAGTATGAAGAGGTGTCAGAGATATTCTTATCCTTCTCGTTTGTCCGAAATATATCTAGTAAATAATATCATTTAGTCACTTTGGCTTGATACGGCATATCGGAGATGGTGTATACCATGGATAATGATTGTAGCATGGTAAATCAGCATAACTGACAATCCAGAACCGCTAGTCCTTGGGCCATCGAGCTCGCGAGCCATAAGACCTGGTATGGAATTGGCATTTAGCGGCCACTTTCCGTTAAAGTCCTTATTGGCCTAACTCACGATCAAAGATATCACCCGGATCGGGTTGTGCTCCTAGGAGTCTCGCCTTCGCTGGCACAGTCTTCGCATAAGGTGTTCCCGCTTGCCCAAGGTGTGGGTGCAGAACGCTCTTTTCGGGGTTATTAACCCCAAGTTAGCAAGCTAGACACTGGAAAAATACGTTTGTATAAGGACTAACATTGAAGCTTCCGTCAACTGTACGATGCTGAAACGCATCACCAAGATAACTTAGCGGTGGGTGAAGCATAGCGCTCCATTTTGCCTCAACCTGTCCCTTCTTGACAAGGAATCCGCCTCCCTGTAGGAATGCCGCTCTCACGGGCCCGTATGCATCAAGGGAGGCGACTATACCCGCCAGGTCTTTCATCTATATATATTCGATTGGCGGCATCGCAGCGTAAGCCTAGCACATATACTATTTTGCGATCGAGCTCATCGATCGATGACAATTGATACATATTGAACATACCCCGACTCCCCTGCCGAGAGTAACCAGGCCCTTTCCAATTAGGAACCATGTTGTCGGGTTTGAAAATATTGTCACAAGATCCTTCAGCAAAGATCCTTTTGGAGGCCGCTCCTCTAACAATAACGGGTCCCCATGTATGTCCTTAAAGTACGCTACGCGGTTTGTTTTCCGATCCCGGAGGCCATTATTCAGGATCTCGAGGTCGAAAATGGTGCGAGTAGTTCGTCGGTGTGTGAGACCAAGCTCACCGGCGGTGGTGTTAGACATGGTTGGGAAGAACTCGACAGAAGCTTAGGAACCCAACAGAAAAGTCAGTGCAGTGCAGCTGTGGTGTTGCAAGAATGCACAGAAAACAAGCAGGTCGATAGTATATTCTATATCAACCGGGAATGAGTGTGGCCTTTCAAGCTATGTTGTATCTCTGGTTGCAACGTTAACTCGGCCCGAATCGCTGAGAAATCAGAGCCTTTTGATTGCTGGTATCTTCTCCTTCTTCTCAGCGTTGCATAGGTAATGTGGAAATTCAAGCGGCCCAGCCCAGCCGCACAGCCCTTTTACCCCACTCCTGAGCGAACGGTACAGCTGGCGGGCGTAAACCTTTCAGAATTGTAGTCACTTTGGGAAAGGGACAAAGCTCCGAGTGCGACTCGTATTTTTCGAGATAGCTCTCGATAGTGGCATGATTCGGTAATGCCAACCCGTGTCCTGGGGGCATTGAATCGGGAAGTTAGAAGGACAAACCGGCAAGAGCAAAGCACGGTCATATTTATATTTATGCACTCTAAAACTATATCTCAGCCGCAAACTAGGGCTGAAATTTAAAGATCGATGTTATTTCGTAGACCTTGCCAAGTTCCGAAGTGCAATGCCGTTCGCAACTGCGACTAATTGACGGCGCGGCGCGACGTAATTATATGCTGGTGGAGAGTAGCCCAGTTACGTTTCACGCATTCAGACAAATTTTAGTTCATGTGGTTTCCGAGGAATTTATATTACCAGAAACTGTCGAGCCACAATACGTTCCAATTTGTCTGTCCAGAAATCGAGGACACTCAAGACATAATATCCCTTCCATTGTCGCAGAACACATGTCTATCCTCACTAGGGGAGGTCCTCGCCATTATGACAACCCGGTGCTTTCAGCGGGCGCCGTACGTTTGCGAAAACACCCTCCCTGGAGGCGTGGCTACCAGTGGGCAAGCCAAACTTCCCCTAGTACAAACCTCGCCGAACGCAAAGGCTTGTGACGATGAAGGCCGGATGTACGGAATTCGGCCATACAACAGAGCCCCGGGCTTCACTTATTCGAATGATCGCGCTTGCTCTACGCAGAAAGCTGCGGATAGGTGTAGTGTAATGTACGGTAAGTAGAAGCCTTGCATATAATTTGATCTTGCAATTGATTCCATCTTTCTTCCCTTATCGGTTGACTAGTTGTAATAACTATTGTGTACTAACGCACAGGGATATTTCATCTAAAAATGCAGGGTGTTTCTGCACTGCTGAACTCATCCATCCGGTGCCAGAAGATCGCACTCTTCCAATTTCTGAATTTCAAGAAGCTCTAGATCGTATCCCTGATACAGTTCAGGGGCATAATCCTGACTATCGTTGGAATTACGCCGGTGGAACGCTTCGCTTCACGCAACCGAGACGAGAATTAGACCCATATACCGGCGCGCCCTATTACCTGGAGGGCCCAGACGTAGGAATCGACCAAAACTGGTTTACAAATTTCAGAAACATTTTCGGTCGCCCGGATGACGGTTCTAGCCCGTCCGGGTCTGGTGGCGGGGTCGGTTCGGCTGGCCCGGCGAAAGTAAAACGAGAGGATGATTAGGAACTTACTGGTATGTACACGGGGATTCTATATTTACAGGATATTTTAACCTATTACTAATCTTGACGGCGTGTTAGGTAAACCTAGGATTTGGGAGTAGCGGCTCGCCTATTCTGCTGCCTACTTATCTAATAACGACCATATATACATGGGCTAGGGAACGAAAGCAACCTATGGGCCACGACCATTTTGCGAGGCCTCATACTAGAACGTATTACTTGTTCTTCTTATCCCTCTTATTTTTCTCCTTTTGACTCTTCGATCTTCTTTCTGCGATTTTTTCCCTTTTCGTTTTCTTTGTTTCTCTTTCTTCCTTCGATTCCCCCTTCCCCTTTTTCTTCCTCCTCCTTGTGTTCCTTCCCCCTTTCCTTTCCAGCTGAGGCCTTCTCTTTCTCTCTTTTTCTCTCTCTCGCTATTCTCTTGTTTCTTTTCTTTAGTCCGCTTCTTGTTTTTGCCCTTGTGTATGCCTCGCGTATCACGTAACCGTGTTGAACGTTGTATTTTGTTGAGAGGTCCGAGATATCGATCTAGATAAATAATATTTACAATTGTAAATTGCATACACATCTTCAATCTCGTGGCTTGGCCTAGCCTCGAATCCAAGCGCTCGAGGCAGTGGACTTGGCCGCACAACTTGTAGTCGGTGTCCGGGTCTAGGCGCCCGATTGGGGCGGTGTAGTGCCGGCTAGCTATAACTATAGTACCATGCGCATGCACAAGGCTCGAGAGGTTGACATTTGGCTACTGATGTATGTAAAATGTTCATTATTTGCTTCTAGCTACTAGCTACTCATATATGCCCATGCGTATATACATGCTTATGCTCATCGGATCTCTAAGCGAAGATACAATCGCAGTTTCATCACCACCAGATAGCTATTCATCTTTGCAATATATACAATTCCACTGTCCGCCGGATGCAAGGTATATCAATAAGTTGGATATAAGGGCTTCAATCAAGATGCCGTGAGGTCACCTTATCCTCCTAGCACGCGCATCTCTTTTTATCCAAACCAACCAGCACCCCTAAACAGCGCCCAAGTTTCACATGTATGTACAGGTAATAGTTAATAATATTTTACAAAGAAAAGACTCCTATCCCTCAAAATCAAAATCCATCTCCCCGATGGGTAACTCAAGCCTCGAGGTTGCCGAACCTTTAAGATACCGTTCCTTCTGCACTCTGAATGGTGCCAATACGTAGTCATGCGTAATCTTAAGTTTATCCGGCTTCGACCTTTTAGAAATTTCCGCAAAGTCTAAGAGTTTCGCGTGAATCTCATCGGTTTGTGCTTTGATACCTGTTTTGCTTCGGACGTTGCATATCCTCCACATGACTGGGCACGTTGTTGCGATCCTTTTGGCTAATGCTCTTGCCCTTTCGGCTTCCTCAGTGCCGCTTCGCGTTAACCCAAACAACTTGTTCAGCTGGCCTCCTAAAATGTCAATTGTGTGGATATGTGGATGCTGTGCATGTTTAGCCCAACCGATAAATCCAAACCGCTCCTGTGCTCTGATCTTGTAATGCAGTGCCGTCTCCTTAACCAGTTGGCTTTCAGCAAGTCGAAAAGCTTGCTCGAGGTCTCCAGATTTCGACGCTAAAACGATCAGAGAATTCCAGTTACCACCGTCAAGCTCAAACCCCCAAGCAATGATCTCTTGCATCATCTTTCCAATTTCTTCAACAGTTATGGCATCGGTTTCTGGGCCGACTACGTCTATCGAATCGATTGCGGCCTTCAGCATGATATCAAACGCGGGGCACATTTCCCTCTTTTTCACGGTCACGACATTAGACCCAGTGCTTATTTGAGTCAGCGGGCGTCCGCGTCGTTGGGCTTCTCTGTACATGAGCCGCCAAATCTCACGAAGTCCCGTCCAATTCCGTTCTCTTTGGGATGCGTGTAACAGCTTGAGGTACATATTCATTGTGGGCTTGATACTGTTGGTACCTTTAAGAGAGGAAAGTTCAAGGAAGTGCTGATACGTCTTGCGAACGGATTCGTAGTCTTCTTTGTAGATGTAAGCCGAAATGAGGGGGGTGAAAATGTAAGTTGGCACAGCGCTCTTGACCGGACTAAAACTTGTGGGATCGAACCCGGAAAACTTCTCGATAGCGAGGCGTGAGATTTCCTCTGCGGAGCTAAGATCCACGTTGCCTGTGAACTTTGCCAGCTCTTGTGCCTCGAAGATGGAGGCGAGGAGGAGCATCGACTGTGCCGTGAAATTTGGCTCTACCCCATTCTCCATCATTGTCTTGTAAAGCGCAAAAACTTCAGAATACTTCCGTCGGCGTAAGAACCCCTGCATAAGTGTGGCGTAAGGAACAGGACCGGTTTGGATATTCTGGGTCTGCAAAAGATCCAGCATCTGCCGAGCTTTTTGGAGGTTCTCCCGGTGCTGTGTTTGGGTAAGAGCACGCATCATGATAGCGTAGCTATGAAAATTGAACGGAACCCCTCTATCTTGCATTTCCTTGAAGATCCGGTTCACGTTGTGGAGCTCCTTCCCGTTGGCATGAGCACTCATCAACATGTTGTACATGTGGGTCATAGGGATCCCCATGTTCTGTCGGTAAATGAAATTGATAAGCTTCCAAGCTAGAGAACGAGCCCCGCCGTTGACATGCGACCAGACGACCATATTCCACATCGTGACAGTTGGCGTCATCTTTTTGCAGGCGGCTCTGAAGAGAAGGTCCACGTTTTCGAAGTCGCCTCGAGCTGCGCAGACATACATCATCGAACCGTATGTGCCCGAGTTCGGCTCAAGTCCGAGCTCTAGTATGACATTGAGGTAGTCCATAGCACTTTCCATATCCTCTGCCTGGGCAAACCCTCTTAGGAGGGTATTGTAGCATTCAAGATTCGGCTTGAGCTTAAGTAGGGGCATTGCTTCGAGTTTTTCGACTGCAGTAGCAACTTCTCCTCGTTCCACGTACCCCCGGAGGATATGAACGTAGTCATCTGCGGTGGGTGTAAATCGATCGACGAATTGTTTATACAGCTCTTCAACAATATTCGCCTCTCCTCGTTTTGCGAACACATCCATCATTTGTCGATACGCTTTCAATGTCGGGTGAGTGTGGTACTTAAACCAATCATCGAAGACCATTTGCATTGCCTTAAAGTCTCCCGCTGCTATAGAAGCCAGCAAGACACGGTAGAGCAGTATGTTAGATGGCTGGGCGCTGGGGGAGAGTCGATACTCGGCATATTGTTTGATAACTTCTTCATGGCCCTCCGCATAGGGTGTCCCCAGAATGCTATATTCGAGGTCCTTTTCATCCGGAGTGTACCACGCCTTCAGGCCCAGAACCTTGTTTATTCGCTCGATATCGATCTTGGTAAATGTTGCACCCTCTCCTCGGGCGAAGTCCCTCTTCACTCCAACGAATAACCAAGTTGCGAGATCGCGGTTTAGCATATCGCTGTTAAGTAAATTCGAGACCCAGGCAGTATATTTCTCCATAAAATTGGGGATCGCTGTGACAATGAGCTGTGGCCGAACTTGTTCAAATCGGGGCACGGCTCGAAGTTCGAGGTCAGTTCTTTGACTGTCGCGGCTTGATTCAGGACGCTCTTGCTGTAGGAGCTGCCAACAACGGATGGCACGGTCCCATGTATCATGGTTGATGCAGTAGGATATGAACTCCTCAAATCCGACATTGGTACTCCCAATAGTTTGCTCGACAAATTTCGAAAGAGCGATATAGGCAGGGTCGACTTGATCCAAAAAAAGGTAGGCGTTTATGAGAGTTTTCCAATCTATTTCTCGCCTTTTTTCTGGAGAGAGACCCTCGAGGAAGATGATAATCCGTTCGTAATCAAATCTCCTCTTACTGTTGGAGAGGTATCCGAGCAGAAGCCGTCTTCTTTGTGAATCTGGTTCCAGTATAAGTGCCGGCTCTTCAGGTGCACCCTCTTTTCTAGAGTACCACGCCCATGCCCGGTCGAAAGACTCCTCCGACAGGTCGAAATCCGCGGGGTTCAAGACATGGAGTGACCTGGCTTTCTTTTCGGAAGGGACGAATTTGTCTCTTGTATTCCTTTTCCGTCTGTCTAACAACCCTTCTGTCATCCCAGATTGGCCATATTCCCACTCATCGTCTTGTCTCGCAGCCAGTTCGGCCCTAATTTTGGCCTCACGTTTCGCCCTAGAAGAGTCGCCAACAAAGGAGCTGTAGGACCGAGGAAAGTAGGCATTTCTTGTACCAGAACCCCTCGAACTTCTTCGCAATGAGAGCCGCTGGAGAAGCGCTATAGCCTGTGGTGGGTACAGAAAATCGAGTCCAAAGGCGGATATTGTGAAGGCTTCGGATGATGGAGGGGTGGAAGGTCCCGGCAGTAGCGAAGCGAACCTCGAGATTCGGTCGACATGTCCGGATAACGCCAAAGATATCGACTTGATTTTGCCACATAGTAGATCTTGCAGGCTCTCGGGCCCTTCGTAATGGTCGGCAGCTCGTCCCAAGAGCAGATATTCTCCTCCATGAACCCAAAAAGCGGAGTGGAGCATCCGACTGGATGACAAGTTTGCTGTTCTAACATTGGAAAATGTACAGCCTCGACGGTTTAGGCGAGCAGCTACCCGTTCGAGCATGCCCCGTCTCAGCGGCCCTACTTCTCGCCGTCGTATTCTCGAGGACCTCTTCTATGAGTGTAGTTGGGACTGTGTATTCTTACGAAGCGATTTTTTTTTAAAAAAAGATTTTAGCAATTATAACAACTTGAAACGAATATTAGAACCCAATAGCACTATATTGGCCTGTACGTACCAGAAAACATATCCCTATCTTAGCGACGGTGGTGGGTGATGGAGAAGCAATGATGCCCGCAGCGCCGACATTGACCTTTACTGTTCGCCTATCCACATGCCAATACGCCTTAAATTTTTCTCGGAGAAATATAAGGAAAAGACAAAGTGTGCCGTCGCCGTCTTCCTACGTTATACCAGTCGTCGAATCCACTTCTGTGCCTCGCGGGCCGTAATCAATTGTTGGAAGAGATGTTCTTCGTCGGTATTGCGCGAAGTGACGTTCAAAGTTAAGAGAGGTTCTCAAGGCCTGTAAATTTTTGGGACGTTGAAGAACACGCCACTTTCTGAGATTTTGCCGACCCGCAGCCACCGCCACAGTGCACCCCACGACATCATAAACCACCCAAGCTGCGGCCACACTGACAACATCCCACCTTCGATCGCGCACAACCTTGCCAGCACTCGTTGAGGGTATCACTATATCGGCACACTAACTAGACTCGAATTGATGCGAGTACAGCGACGGTAATCGAGATGGATATCACTACTACTGTCCTCAAGCTCCGCTCCGACCCCCTCCTCCTCGGCGACTACAATGCCTACCGGGCACTCTGCTCTCGCAGGATATCAAAATTAAGACGGAACATCTATGGCAAATCGGCCAGCCGGTCTCGAAAATACGTTGCGAAATCTACCATCACGCCTCAGGATATAGCCGAAAATGCCAAGTCTGTAGCTCTCTAGCTATCTTGTCCATGTTTCGTAGCCGTCATATGACTGACCTTGCGGGTGTAGATACGCGCACCTCCTTGTCTACTCCAGCGAAAGAGCATGGGCTTTCGCAATGTATATGAAGTCCGACTCTGGTGCTTCAGCTCTATCAGGTCCAACTCGCAACCACATCATTACCCGTTTCAACAAGGCATACAATTATGCATCCCAACTTCTTGCATTGCTCCAAGATCCAGAAAGTACTGCTAGCCAGAACGACATTCTCGAAGCTAGAGCTTATGCAGATTCAATTGCTGGCGCTATTGCCTTTGAGAAAAGGCAATGGGAGAAAGCTCTTACCTATCTATCTACTGCGAGAATCATTTATCTTGCTTTGTCTACCGCGATTCGGGGAGACACTTTCAAGGAAATTTTGAATAGTAGTATCGATGCTGGGGTTCGGTACAGCTCGTATCAATTACGCCTGCCTAGAAATCAGGATATCGACACGACTAGTCGCCAGCATTTCGCCAAGGATGACGAGAAGCTACTCGGCGCCGTTACTGCATTGGATGCAGACATTTTGAGAGAGCCCGAGGAGGAGGAAGTTGTTGCCGCTGGTACCTCGACAAAGCCGACGGCGGTCAGGTCAATAACCTGGAGGACTCGCACCGCGCCAGTTGAAGATGCGGATGTCGCAATTGCTCTTGGGAGTGTGGTTGCGGCCGAGAAGAATCTTGAATCGTATCTAGACGAGCATAAAGCGGATTCTGGGAAGTCTAGGGCAGACCAATTCGATGAGATTTTGGCGGCATGGCAAGAGTCCGCGGATGTGATCAAGAAAACTATCGATGATGCACTAAACGATGGTGCGAGCGCTGGTGATGAGAGAATCCAGGCCCTGCAGATTATTTATACTTACGTAAATTACAACCTAATCTCTTGGAGAATTCGGAGAAATAGTGTCATGGCTACCGGTGTTTGGGATGACAAGAAAGAGAAGGATGGTGCTGGTGCTGTTGCTGGGTTTAAAGAGGAGGTCGCCCTTTGGGATGCTATATTACAGGTATAGTTCGCTGTTTCGCGTACCTAATCTCTGTTCTAGCTAACGACGTTCTACAGGATTTGGAACAAGCCACGGAGCTTCCAGGTGTCGCCGCGGATGAAGAGTTCGGTAATGAACTTGAGATGAAGCGTCATTACTACCTCGCCCTCAAGTACGTCCTCAAGACAATGCATTTTCATGGCCCCACTAACAGATTGGATAGGTGCTCGGCAATCGCGGCCTCCCACGCCAATATCAGCAACCTACTAAATGCTCTTGCCCTTTATCACCGTGCATCCGAAAGCATCAATACCGCAGTCTCACTCTCCTCGCAAATCAAGTCTGCCTCGAACGACCCGTTCTCCATCCCACCCGAAAAGCTCAAGACTCTCGCCATAGAATTAAAAGCCAACGTCCAGCGCTACCACGCCCTCGCTGAGATGGACCGTCTGACACAGCAATCCGCCACTACGGCCCAGAAACTAGCGGTCAAGAAGCCGCTTATTGAGAGTTTGGGTGTATACCCAGAGAGCGGCGTTGATTTTACCAATTTGATTGACTTCCCTCCGAAGGTCAAGCCGGTACCTGTGAAGCCCATTTTCTTCGATATCGCCTGGAATTATATTGAGTACCCAGGGTTGGAGAAGGAGACTGCCACGGTTGTCAATGAGCCGGCTGCTACAACGCCAATGGAGGTTGATGATGTGAAGAAGGATGAGGCTACTCCACAGAACCGGGGGTGGTTTAGGTGGGGCAGATAATGCGGTTCGCTATGGACACTTATAGTTGGGTGCATCTCACGTTGAGAGTTATCTGCATGTGCATGTACATACATATATTGCATTCTGAGGAAGAAGAATAAAAGCCAGCCTTTCCCATAGTCTGTCTGTTAATTACAACTCCAATTGGAGCCAATTATGATCACTGTCGCGCACCCGAAGTTGTGAACCAATGTATGGCACTACAATGCATCCGTGCAATGAAAGTGGCTTCGCGTTGCATGACGACGCCCCGTCAATGTCTTGGCTCGCCTGCTTAAGCGCAACCTGTCCAACTTGAACCTCACCAGCTTCAACATCTCGACATCCTAGCTTAGGTTCTGCAAAACGACTGACTGACACCAAATACCCGATCGCCCAGCATGTCCAGGCCGTCCGGAGCTGGCTACGATGTAGTTGTTGAGGTGGACGATGAGGTTAGCATTTCCTCCCCGCGCAGGAGCTTCCATTAGGTGGCGTCCCACAGCATCAAACGAATCAGATTGCTTATACGACGACGACAATTGAAACAGGGCGATTTAGGCCACACCGACCTCGAGACCGGTCTCGACTTCCAAGGTTTGTTATGACTGTACATCCTATCATCGCCGCGTAGTACTAACGGCATCTCATGACAGACTTTGGACATAATGACCCTCCCACCGGCAAGATCCCATCAGACCAATCACGTACGACAACCTTTCATCTCAACCACCCCCGTTATGTGCCATGCATAACTAACCTTTATTATCCTCTCAGGCGGTTTCTTCTCTACCAGTGGCGCCTCTTCTTCTCGCACGACTGGCGAAAACACCGCAAATCCCACGGGCAAACGTTACCTCTGGAGCCTATCCTTCTACGCCCAATTCTTCAATGTTGACACCTCCGAAGTCCTTCGCCGCTGCTTCGCCGCCTTGTTCCCCAAATCAAATTTCCTGGACGTCTTGGAGGGTAACCCGGACCTTTACGGACCCGTCTGGATCGCCTCGACTGTCGTACTAATGCTCTTCCTTACCTCTACCCTCGCAAGTTACTTTGCAAAGGTAAAGGGCAGCGATGGGTTTAATTACAACTTCACGAGCTTGACGGGAGCGGCGGGATTGGTCTATGGGTATACAGCTCTAGTGCCAGTGGCGCTATGGGGGGTGTTGAAGTGGTATGGGAGTGATTCAGCGAATTTGTTGGAGTGTTTGAGCCTTTATGGGTATGCGAATGTAATTTGGGTGCCGGTCAGCATTGCTAGTGTTAGTCCGATCCAGAGTACGTATAGCCCCCTTAGTCCAAAAATCTGCTTCTATTGGGACAGGGAAACTGATTGTGAGGTGGATGCGCAGTTCTTAACTGGGTCTTTTGCGCTGTTGGGTTAGGGATCTCGGCGACCTTCTTGTTCAGAAATTTGTAAGGCCCCCTTGTTAAGGATTTTAACCTAAGGTATTGTATCTTCCTTTGAGGGGGATTGAAGCTAACGGGGATAATTTTTCAGGTACCCCGTGATCAGTGGGATTGATGCGCAGACATCGAAGATAGTACTCATTGTTATGTTGGTTCTACACGGCGGGTTTGCCTTAGCGATCAAAGTATTGTTCTTTGCGTAGGTTACCTCCCGAATTCCCAGGCTTGGGAACCCTACTGCATCAGGACCTAACGATTTTCTAGACACACGTCATTAAAACCGTTATAAAGCAGGCTTGGATGGTTCAAGGTAGTTTTGGTGGCCGTGGATATGGAGAGGGAAAAGTTAAATGGAATTGCGTATGAATTTGAGGCATCTTTAGGTCGGGTTTGGCGTAGTCTATTCCGAGACTGGGCTTTTGCGGGGGGCTCTCCATATACTTATTTTATATCTACTTCTTTTTTTTTTTTTTTTTTTTTTTTTTTCACCGCAAAGATAACGAATTGAAAGATATATCCAGTCGAGGATACCAAGGCTCTTTTTTTTTTTACGACTTTTGGGACTAAACCAGCAGCTTAATAACTATACACGCTTCGCTAGATTTACCTTTTGAGATCACCTTAGGCAATTCTACGGTTGTAATCTGTCAGTTGTATTCATCTCGAGTGAATTTATACGCGACAGTCAAGGACGTGGACGTTACCTTTCAATTAAATGCAAGCCCGAAGCCGTCTCAACAACACCGCTCATCTCGCCGGGCTGAAGTGCAAAGGCGGCATCTTCGAACTCCTTTTGCATATCACCTCTTCCAAAGAATCCCCTGTCATAACATTTGGGTATTAATATTCCATATTTATACGTTTGTATGCTTGGTCAAACGCGGGGGGCACGCGGGAAAAAAGAGGGAAAAAAAGAAAACCTACAAATCACCGCCTTTTCTAGCACTCGAACAGTCGCTCTCTGTCTGAGCCAAACTCCCCAACGTCGTGGAAGTAGATCTGATAGTCTGTTCGTGCATCTGAATAATATCCCTGGCCTCTTCTTTAGTCCTGGTGATCTCCGCTTCCTTCCAGCTGGACGGTCTCCGACTGTCCCTGTGTTTGACGAGGAGATGTGAAGCTCTGATTTTCTCTCCTTGAGGTTTAGAAGAAGAAGATTGGTCGGCGAGGGAGGAGTACTTTGTGGCCATGTACTGTTTGAGCTTTTCGGTGTCGGTGCCGGTGGGGGATTCCCAGCGCGAGTCCTGGGTCGGTGGGTGGAAGTAGTAAGGGATTCCGCGGGATTTGGAGACGCGGATCTCCCAGTTTGGAGGCAGGCCGGTTTCGGACATTGTATCTGTTCTTATGGGGTTTTGGCGATTGGGGAAGAAGTATTTAGGCGTTTGGAGGTTGAATTTCGCGTGGAGTGGGGTGGTGAAGGAGGATTGGTGGTGGGGATGGGATGAAGTTGGGCACGTTGGAAGGGAAGGGAATGCGCCGTTCATTACCAAGCAAGAGCTCCCAGCCAATGACATCGCCCAGGTGCCGTTTAACTCCACAGCTCCGAGCCTCCCATGACAACCATCCGGCATCCAGTTTGAGGAACTAGGTATCAATTGCAATTGGAATGAAGAAGATGAGGGAAAAAAAAAAAAAAAAAAAAAGGAATTAGGTGATATCATAGATCACGAACGACCCGGGTGGCAGTAAAAGGAATAACTCTCAAGCGGTCAAAATGCCACAGACCGAAACACAATTGCATCCAATGTTCGGCGAGGGATTAAGTAAGTAGTTACTTACTATTTTTACAATATATTATGCGATGTATACGACAAAGTCACCAGTACTACGAAATAACGTTATAACCGGTACCTACACTCAGTTGTATCTTAACATATTTTGGAACCGAGCCACGTGCACTTCACCATCACGATTAGACTTTATTTATACATAGTATACATTGCATTTATATGCCAATTGGTTTCCAATCGTAGTGCTCAAGTGTATTAGTAAGTACTTATGTAAGTAACTCGGTTTGGTAGACAGATTCCAGTTGTGTAGGAATAGCAAACCTAAAACTCGCAAGTGGTAACTAAGGTTTAAAGCTATCACCATGCATAACAAGCTAGAGATACTTAACGAAGACGGAGTGGTCATCATGATATAACCTCGATCTGGTGTCGATTCGAAGTAGCCCGTTCCGTCATCTACGGTATTTTTTCCTTTCTTTCTCTCTTTGTCCCTGCGTCTCGGAGACCGGATTCATGATATAGGATACCTACATCAAGATCGGTTTCGCAAAACTCAATTAGCCAAAACGGAGATAAATGTCAAAGTCTGGGGCTGAATACGTCAGTATTATAACTTGTGCATAGCGCAAGGCTCCATTCAATTGTCAGCGGGGAACATAAAATATCACTATGAGGCTTTAATTGCCGGATTAAAACCTAACTGGGCGAGTTTTAATCGTCGACTGTACTTTTGCCATTGAAAAACTCAATAGATTTCGCATATGCACCTTTGCATGAGCACCAACCGACCAAATGCAACCTTGGTTGGAAATTTTGATAACTCACCCCGCATGGCCGGAACATCCAATCTTTGGAAATGCAGTCGCCCCGCGCCCTGAAAATTAACTGCTCATACAGACATTGCATTGTGGAATTGGTTCGATTGAAAGGTCCGAGCTTCATTTATCGATAAGCAAGGTGGGATATGTAGGTTTGCAGGGATGCTGGTTGGGGACAAGCGCCGACAAGCGAAGAAAAAATTTTGTCATTCTGCGCCTCAACCACGACATACGGTACATCCATACAAACGGACCAGACCCTAACCATAGTGCTCTGCGATCGCAAGATGGACTTTATTCTCGCCCTCCCTTGAAGTCGGAAGGTATGAGATGAGACAAGTCCACGCCGCGGTGAAATAGCTCATAGATGCTGTAAATGGTGTGAATGCCCGTGATGTGGTATTTTGTGTGGTGACTTTTGTGTGTGATTCACCCGCTCAAAGCTGCCCGGTTTGGGACAGCCAGACCTTCTTCTTTGTCTGTCCTCCGCCCTTCTCAACCGTCCAACCCATCCTCTCTCTTCCTCCATCATCATCACCATCACCATCATCATCACCAATCAGTAGACGGTATCACCACCACTGTTACCATCCACCACAGCTCCTATTACCAAATCCACCGAGCCACTGCCATCCATCCCATTCCCCACTTCGAAAAGCTTCCTAGCCGGCTTGTTGCTACCTTACGCCAGGTTGCTGCTTCTACAGGTCGCCTGTCTTTCATACCGCCGAACCATTAACTCATCCGTCATTATCATCACCAATCAGACCACTTCTTCATCGGAACCATCCATACCCGAGTGACTGATCAGCTGTCCGGATAGCTTTCAACACTTCCTATTCAACCACCCCGCTTCTACCACCCCACATCCACCTCAGACCGCCAAGATGTCGTTAACAAACTGTCGATACTACGAGGAAAAGTATCCCGAAGTGGATAGCTATGTGATGGTCAATGTCAAGCAGGTTTGTTCCCTTTCCCAAGCTTCTCGCCAGCTCCACCAGCTCTATCACGGGCACTCTTAGCACCCGGGGATATCTTTACCAACATCATGCAAATATCACTAGATCGCCGAGATGGGTGCCTACGTAAAACTTCTCGAGTACGATAATATCGACGGCATGATCCTACTCTCCGAACTTTCTCGTCGTCGTATCCGTTCCATCCAGAAGCTCATCCGTGTTGGGCGTAACGAAGTCGTTGTGGTTCTCAGAGTCGATAAGGAGAAGGGCTACATTGATCTCAGTAAGCGACGTGTCAGTGCCGAAGATGTTGTCAAGTGCGAGGAGCGCTTCAATAAATCCAAGATGGTCCATTCCATCCTCCGACATGTTGCAGAGAAGACAAAGATTCCCTTGGAAGACCTCTACAGCTCGATATCTTGGCCCCTGATGAAGAAGTTCGGCCATACCGTTGATGCTTTCAAATACTCCATCACGTAGGTTGCTCAAATCTGGTACAAGAGCTGTGTTCGCGATGCTAACCCGTCTTTATCCTCAAGAAACCCTGATATGTGGGACGAGATCACTTTCCCAAATGAAGCTGTCAAGGAGGAGCTGATGACCTACATTGGAAAGCGTCTTACCCCACAACCAACCAAAGTTCGTGCCGATGTTGAGGTCACATGCTTCGGGTACGACGGTATCGATGCTATCAAGGATGCCCTCCGCGCCGCAGAGGCTAAGCAGACCGCCGAAACCCCTGTTAAAGTAAAACTTGTCTCCCCACCACTTTACGTCCTCACATCCCAGTGTCTATCGAAAGAATCTGGTATTGCTGTTCTCGAATCCGCGATCCAGGCAATCGATGAGAGCATCAAGGCCGCAGGAGGGGTCTGCGCCATCAAGATGGCTCCCAAGGCGGTTACAGAGAGCGACGATGCTGAGCTTAAGAAGCTCATGGAAGAGAAGGCGCTCGAGAACATGGAGGTTTCTGGTGACGAGTCGGAAGGTGAGGTCGGAGATGTTGCAGGGACTGATGAGTAGAAACCGTCGGAACTTGTTGACGAACCGTCTGCCGATGGCGAGCCTACTACCACCGTCTTCAATGGCACCGCGGCGACAACCCTAAATGCTACCAACCCGACTTCTCCTCGCACTAGCGTTCCGTCATCCCCCAATAAATAAAGGAAGAAGACTCAAGGGGAAAGGAAGAACAAGGCCGATGCCGAAGGGAGTTCTGAGGGATTGTCACCACACCGCGCTAGGTCTTACCTATTGACGTTGAAGAACTCGGTCTGGCTCGCTCTTTAATTTATTTTGCTTCTATCCTGTTTCTTCTATTATTTTGGGGGGTTTTATTTTGCAATATTGTTTTACCTCTTTTCTTTCGTCCTTATTTCTTTATCGTTGTTCACGACATAACGATTCCCGCACAAAAGTTCTTTACTGTTTTACTGCTGTTGCACAGGCACAAGAACGGTGTTGAATGTATTTAACCTTTTCTCTTTTGTTTCTCTTCGAGATTAAAAGAATGGGTGTATGCTTTCTCTTTTTGTCCTTTTTTTTTTGGGAATATTCCAACTATTCGTTAACGGTGTCACACTTTCCACTGTATTTTGTCTTCTCTGTGTATAGGCATTTTTGGATACCGATGTCGTCAGTTTCCTATGTATGCAATGATGAGGAGGACAGGTTCCGTGAATCAATGGTCTGTTCCCTGTAAGTCTTCCCTTCGAGAAGAAGGATGGGTTTGGATTCTTTACGTGATTTGTTCCTTATACCCACCATGGTTAGCCCGCTATCACGGATTGAGTTCTTGACACCAACATCACAGTTTGGCCGACCCGGACGCAAGATCTTAAGAACGTCTTCAATGTGATCGATGTCTCCGCGAAGCTAATAAATATACAGGAACCCTCTTATGCGTTTTGGCTAAAAGCCACACTATTGATCCAACCCCCAAACTTAAAGATGGCTTGCGGAGTGCTACGCTTGGCACCCAGGTCACGACGATATCCTTATGCCCCAAAGAGGTAAAAAAGACCTGACTCTACAACGCCACCATGACATTCAGCCAATCACAGAAAGACCCTTTCTATACCCAAGAACTTCACCAAAAAAGTTTCCCTGCATCCATGCGGCCTTTCCAGGTAGATATGCACAGCGAAGAACAATGCGGCTGAGTGAGGAAGAAATATGGGTGGGCCGAAGTAACGCTCGAGCTCTTCACATCGCGCCGTCCAGGCTTGCGCATGCACAGTGATTAACCCATATCTTCAACCTCGCCTGGTCTTCTAGAATAGAATTGCTCAAAGCTCTGATTCCCCCGACATTTCTTTTCCGTTTCTATACTTTCCCATCTGCATTCTCTTCCTTTCTAGGTCAATCCGATCTCTTTACCATCCCAAAAACACCACGAAATGCAGCGCGTAAACCCCAGTCTCAGTTCCAAGCGCCAGTAGCTTTACCCCCACGCCTGAGCTCCGCATGTACTACACATACAACCCCGAATCCAACACTCCAAACACGGCAAGCTTAAGCAGCAGTAACAGCGGCTCCTCGATGTCCAACTCCAGCTATACCACAGACCTTAAAACTGGAGCCGCCGCCGAAGTAATCCTCCCCGTGCTCGCCACTTTCGGCGTCTTCCTCCGCTTCTACATCCGCATCAAGAACTCCATCTCGATAAAATGGGACGACTATTTCATCTTATTGTCTCTACCCTTAACATGGGCGCTCTGGGCGATATGGGTGTATATCACTGTCGCAATTGTGCCCGCCACAATATCCACATTACCATTGGAGCGACTATCTAAATTTCTATTATGGCTATGGGTCCACGACCTCTGCAACGTTCTCGCCGTCATGTTGATAAAAGTTTCAATCGTCCTATTCTACTTCCGCGCCTTCGCAACGACGCAAAAGGCCAAATACTGGCTCTCTGCAATCTTCCTACTTAGCATCATCCAATTCATCATGCGAGTGGCCAACATCTTCGTCAGTTGCTTCCCACTCAAGGACACCTGGGAAAACCCGTGGAACTGCCCATCGCCTGAAAACGGGGGTACAGATTACTTGCACAAATTAACGGTAGTGACGGAAGTATTCGGCCTTTTTACCGAGTTCACGCTGTTAGTCTACCCGTTTCCATTCGTGTGGAAGTCGCATTTGGAAATATCGAAAAAGTTAGCGCTGTGTATTGTATTTTTTACGGGGTTTGTGACTTGTGCGACGCAGGCGGTGAGGATTTATGTGTTGGAGATGTATCTTTATCGGCCGTCGGATTTGGGGAGGGATGTGACGGCGCCGAGTTTGGTGCTTTGCGCACTATTTGAGACGGGATTGGGGACCTTTGTGGTTTGTGTGGTGGCTATTTGGGGCCCGGTTAGGGAGTATTTTAGGGGGGTTGTGGGGAGGGTTAAGAAGGTTGGGGCGGGGGAGAGTGATATTCTACCTATGGGAGAGAAGAGGAGGTCCGGGAGGAATAGTAGGACTGTAGTCCCGATTAGTTCTTTGGGGGGGACTATGACGACGGGGACTTCAACACTGGTGGGGGTGGACAAGGGGGCTGGGGGGCCGGTGGGAAGTCCGGTTGTGAGTGAGAGGTCGGGGTTGATGACACCGTTTACTACGGAGGATGGAGAGGAAGTGGAGCCTTGGGGGAGGAACATAACTCGGACTTCGAGGATGCCTTGAGGTTTGGCTGGTTTTATACATATCATATGAGTGCATAGCGAAAGGCGTTTTTTATGGGCTTATTTCTAGGAGCGGATACAGATACGCTATATTAGATAGACTACAGGCTATTTTAGGATTATATACTACCACTCAATGTCTACGTCTAAGCTATATTTCCTAAACCTAGATATTCCGATCACATAAGTATTATATAGAAGTATCGAGTGAAGCTAGTGAATCGATACCCCGCGAACCCAGAGGACCGCAGTCGACAACGCAAAGTCGCTGTTGCATTTTGTGCCACCCAAATTTGAGTGCTTCGGTCTCCATATCCCATCCTCGAGACTACACCAAATGTAGTCTCGAGGGTTTCATGGATCATAGCTAGTCCTCCTTCTTCCCAAAGCTAAACACAAAGTCTTTATCGTCCATATACCCCTCCATATCCCACAATTTCCTCCTCGCCCACTCCACCTTCTCCTCCCCACCCTCCTTCACCAACCTCGCAAACCCCTCCGTGATCAACTCCCACTGCTTGTACCTTCTTTCCCCCCACTGCTCATCCTTCGACCTCTCCACATCCTCTTCTCTAGTTCTCAAATGCCATCCATTAACATCATCGCATATCTGGATCTTATACCCAGTCTCCTCATTGTATTCATCCCACGGATCACGCCCATTCGCAAATGCGATCCACAACCTCGCCATCCCCTCTGACTGCCGTTGATAAAACCTATCGCGATGCGTAGGATACCGTTCCCTGAATGTCATGAACTGATAAAACATCTCGACGTAATGGTGGCCTGAAACGAAGGAAACCGGTGTTCCCGGCCATAGATTCGGGAGGTTGAACTGATACCTGAACAACTTTTGTTTTCTCTCATTCTTCCTTTCTGGGTGGTAATAAACCTTTGATAACCCATCGACCATCTGCGCTGTGGGCTGTTGAAAGAATAGGTCTCCGATCAGGTACATCAGCCTGACGAAGAACTTGACTTGGTCCATCCACACGTCCTCGCCAGCTTCAATATCATAACTTTCCAATATCTTCTTCCCCATTTCTTCGCCAAATACGGCTTTAAACATCTTTACAAACTTCTTGTGTTTGCCGTGCATCAGTCCGTTCCTGAAAACATAACCTTCCCAGAAATCATCCCCAACAATGACGCCGTCGACCCATTCCCTTGCTGCCGTCAATTCCACATGATTCGAATACACCGGCACCACACCCCCCAATTTCTTGAAGAAAGTCCCTTCACTTCCATAGTAAGCCTCCATAATCGCCCCTCCAATACCAATAAACTCTTTCCAAAGCTGTTCTTGCGGTATTCTCCTCAAAATTTCCAACCTCTCTTCTTTGCTCCCACCCTTGGAGCTACCACTCCCCCCAACGCTTTCCACCAGTTTATCGTAAATCCCATTCATCTCTTCCCACCGTAACGTCCTCCCAAAAGTTGCAATATTCCCACTCTGCATCGCACACCTTGAAAACAGCGGTTCATCGGCTAGTAGGTGTAACGCGATACTCATACTCCCCGCCGACTCGCCAAATACCGTAATCCGGTCTTCATCACCCCCGAACCCTCCTATAAATTTCTTAACCCACAAAAGCGCCTTCCTTTGATCGAATAGTCCTTGGTTAAAGATATCTTCATCACCATTTTCAACTGCTTCATCGAGTAAATCTTGACTAGCGAGACCGGCGAATGCGCCGAGGCGGTATCCGATTGAGATTAATATTGTGGGAGTGGAGGAGTCGGTGATGGAGAATGAGGCTAGGCGGATGGTCTCATGCATAGAAGAAATGTGGCCTGCACCTTCGGTGAAAGCGCCGCCGTGGAGGTATACTAAGATAGGCAGCTTTTGGAGGTGATTTAGCTGTTCCAGTGAACCGGAAGATATGGTGTCTAGTTGGGCTTTGATGGCGGAGATAGTGAGGGTCAGGCATTTGAATTCGTCGTATTCACGAGGGAGCTCGCCGGGGAGGTCGGAAGGGTCGTGAGGGCGTCCGGGGCAGGCGAAGCCGTATTCTGTGAATTGGCGGTGAGGACGGTGGTCGAAGTTCTCGGGGATGGTAGAGAGGGGTTCAGAGGGGCGAAAACGGGCGGGGATGGTGGCGTAAGGGATTGAACGGAAGTGGACGACGGAGTCATTTTCGACGAGGCGGCCGGTGAGGGGCCCTAGGACGGGGTGGGGGAAGGTATATGCTTCGTATGACATCTTTATACGGCAATGGAAATATACGAGTCCACGATATGCAATTAAGAAACTAGTAATTGAAGGTTTAAGAAACTTGTTAGGATATTAGGTAGATATATATTCTAGTTCGAGCGATATGTATGTATTTCGGACTGATATGGGCCCGACACGCAAAGGCGGGGCAGCCGTCAGCATATATAGAACCATGTGTGGAGACCGTACATATTTATCCGGGGGCCCTTGCCGTGATTGTAGGTTTACGGTCCATCGACCTTCTTATTTCGACAATTCTACGGGATCAGTGTGACCAACATCTCTTGGGGGCGTCATTGATATCGACGGTGTAGATGTAGGCGTAAGGATCCAATCCAAGCCCCAGTTAGCATTTTTATATCAGTATCGAATATGCAAACTTAATTAAGATCCCTGACACTTAGGCCACGCATCATATAATTTTGTGCGACATATGTTTGTCGAACTAGAACAGTCAGTGTAGCCTCGAATCCAGGTAGCCCAGGTTGCACATAATTCCCTGTCAAGAGCTCGCGCGTATTAGTATTAAAAGTGAAGTAATCTTGAGGGTGAAATGTCCTCCCCTGCATAAGCCTATACAGCTTATTCAAACCCATCGAATCAGAATGATAGAGTCAAGGACAAGGGTTTGTAGTTAGTATCAATTGCCTTAACCTCGTTACACAACATACCAACATGCCGATATAAGAAGCTTCAAGCCTTGTATATCAGTCAGCACAATCCAACCGCCTCCCGCAAGCTGACTGGCCGACTGCCGACTCTTTCGCACCCAGCGGATTGGCTACAGCCGATAGTCGAGATCTCTCGCACCCCTGTCATCCCAAACTATTGCATGGCTGGGCGTACGTCAACACTTTGGGCACAGGACGCGATGCCTTGCATACAAAAAGCGACGGGGGGTTGGAACACCATAGACTTTTCGGTTTCGTAAACTCCGTGCGGGGGTAGCCAATTGAAGCTCTTCGGCTGAAAACATGCTGGGAAGTTTTCGACTGGCCTGGCGAGCTGAAGAAGCTGGAATCTCGGGACGATGGGGGTTTCCTTCTTCCTGGGAAGTTTTTTAATCCCGTGTGAATACGGATCCCAGCCACTTCTCCTCCTCTTCTTCACCCCTCTTTCCTTCCCCTAGCCGTGGGCTGATCTTGTCGGTCGTTAGTCTTTCTTTAGTCTACATTCCAGAAATTGCATTCCTCAACAGATAACGGGAGTATCAAAGTGTCGAGGTTGACTTTGAAGTTGACGTTGACAGTTGACGTCAAAGGCTGCAGTACAGCGCTTCTTAAAAGGACGCAGCTGTGTAACCATCCCCAACCTCACCTCCAACTCAACCCAACTTTGAACCCTGCCAGCCTCGAACGCGGTTAACCTTCCTCGCAAAAAAGGACATCAGAATTAACCTAAATGCCAAAGTAACATAGAACCAGTTATCCCGGAGCGCTTACCCCCCTTAATAGAAAAAGAAATAAAAGATAGAATTAAAATAAAAACCCAAAATGGTGGACATGCACAAACTGATGTATGGCGTACCTCGCCACTATCACCGCAGCTACACCCCCAGACGTCACGTTCTCCCAAACCGGCGTCAGACGTCGCACAACGGCCTCACGATGGAGGAACAACCCACCGGTATTGACGCCAAAACCGTAACTTTGGTGGCCATGCGCATCAAGTACCTTGTCGAAGAAACAGTCCCCTGCGAACTCGCCGAGGAACAAATCACCAAACCCCATTCCGCGATTCTCACCAATGAAGTTATCGAATTAGCCAGGAACGCCGGCGGAGAAGAGAACAAAGCATGCGTGATATACTGCCTCCTCGTTTGTCTTCAATGGTTCCGCTGGCAGTCCGTAAAAGAGCTTTACGACGCTGATCTCGGCCAGCTTCGCGCCGTAGCCTGTCAGATGCTCGCGAAAAGAATCATCGAATCCACCGATGACCAGGATTACCTCTTCCAGGAAATTCTCGTAAAGCGGTTCAGCCACCTGCAAAACGGGGAGCGAACGGACCCTATGAGCGCTATAGAACGGGCCGTGGATCTCCACGCCCTAGAAGTCATCGGATCATCGGGTTACCAGAAATGTATAAAGTATCTCTGGAACGGGTGGATAATCCAAGACGAGCTTGACCCTACGCAATTCGTAGTTTACAACAAACTGACGTCGGTGAATTACTGGAATCACGTACATCCGGACCGACTTAAGGCCCCGATATACCAAAATGCATTCCAGATGTTCATTTCGTTCATCTATTTAGGATTTTATACCGCTGCTATTAACACAGTGAACCCGGATGGAGATATTGATATCGTTGAGGCGATTCTGTACGTTTTCACGCTCGGGTTTATCTTCGATGAAGTCGCCAAGTTCTGGAAGGTCGGGAGGTGGTATCTTGGGTTCTGGAATGTCTTCAACGTAAGATCTATTGGAAATGTATCCCAATTCTATGACGGTTTCTAATTCACGGTAGTGTATTCTCTACACTCTCATGACCACGTCCTTCGTCTTCCGCTGTATCGCGCTCTCCGAACCCAGAGATACAGACGAGCGTACCAAGTACAACACCATGAGCTACAACTTCATAGCATTCTCCGCGGTAAATGCCATAAAATACCAAAAAAAAAAAAAAAAAAAAAAACGTCATACAGAGCCCGGCTAATAGTCCAATATCTAGCCCATGTTCTGGTGTCGAATACTCCTCTATTTGGACTCTTTCCGCATATTCGGCGCAATGCTCGTGATCTTGAAGCAAATGTTCCAAGAAACGTTTATCTTCTTCTCATTGCTCATTATCATTATGGTCGGGTAAGCCGAATCCATACAGCAAAAATCTTCCAAAGTATACAATAAATCTAGTGTCTGATACAATACGCAGATTCCTCCAAGCTTTCATCGGCCTCGACAACACCGATGCAGAAGAAGCGCCCCCGATGACCGGTTTCATCTTTCGCACATTGACAAATGCCATCCTTCAATCCCCCGAATTTGATAGTTTCGATAAGTTTTCTCCGCCGTTTGGGATGATCCTCTACTATATCTTCACATTTGTTATCATGGTCTTGGTATGTTTTAAACCAACCAAACCCCCCTTCCTAAAAAAGAACATTTACATAGAGGGGATATTTCTAATGAGTCCCGTGGTTGATCCATTTTAGCTCCTCAATATCCTTATCGCGCTGTTCAACAGTGCTTACGAAGATATCACTGGTAATGCAACAGATGAATTTATGGCTCTGGTATAGCCCCCCTTTCTCCCCCGACAAACTATAAGCTTACTACCGTACTAAACATCCAATGTCTCCCAGTTTGCCCAAAAAACCATGCAATTCGTCCGCGCACCGGATGAGAATGTATTCTTACCCCGTAAGTCCAATATTCAGAGCAAAAAAAAGGGCCTCTCATACGAAATAAGATACTAATCATAAATAACTTTTCTATAGCATTCAATCTAATTGAAGTATTCTTCCTTGTCATCCCCTTCGAATGGTGGATGGCTCGTAAACAATATGCAAAACTCAACGATCGAGTCCTCGTAAGTCCCTTTCCCTCCCCCCCCTTTCACATCCGATTTCATGGACACCCACCCATAAAAATTTATTAACCAAAAATCCCCCCCCAATGAAACAATACAGAGCGTCTGCTATCTCCCCCTCCTCTTCATCTCGGCCTGGGTCGACACCCGCAACGCCCGCCGCATAGCCCACAACCGCGCCCATCGTCAACCGGACGACGATGAGCGCGAAGAATGGGAAGAACTCGACAACCACGCCGACTTTGAAAACTCAGATTGGAAGGAAAAGGTCAAGAATGCAGTTCCTAATGTTGAGGAAGATGTAAGTACGCAGGAGATCAAGAAGGTTAGGAAGGAATTGCAGGATCTGGTGGATAAGATTGAAAAGGCGGGATTGTTGAAGGTTGAGATGGAGGATTTGTTGAAGGAGGATACACCGGAGGCCATCAGGGCGCCTGATGCGGAGTAGTAGTGGGTGACCAAATAAAGGACAACGGTATGAGGAACCAGTGTGAAATATGAGGGGCAGGTATACGAGCAGAATGATGTGGGAACAACCTTCTCTTTTCGTTAGCGTATTTTCCATTAGTGTTTATAATCCGTCACTTTCAGCGTATATTCGTAGCAATATCAAAGCATTATTTGTATCTACAAAGTACACATGGTAGAGACTAGCTGGCACGGTAGAGCTATCCAGCTTCTAACTTAAACACCTTCGATGTCCACATGAAAATGAAAAACTTCAACGTGGTGAATCATTTCCGTCAGCTAGATACCAATTACAAGCCCATAATATCCTTCGCTGAGGCTAGCTTACGAGACTGGGCTAGCTATATATATTTGACCGGAACCCAGCTATTAGCACGCCACCCGCTAGATATATACCGTAGCAAGCATATACTTCACACAGAATCGAAACGTTATCTAATGAATGGGTATTTAAGCCTCAGCGAAGTAGCCTTCAGATCTATTGCTTTTTTCCGCACCCTCAATTTGACTAGCTATACACAAAAAGCTGTCCCAAATCCCTTTCGGTATGATCAATCTATACCATTCTACCCATCCTATCAACCCTACTATAGCTATCCTCTACCTTCCTTACCCAAACCCCGACGACCCCTCCGAAACTCCAGAACGTAAAAAAAATATAGAGATAAAAAATAAAAAAAACACTCCGAATTTTTTTTATAGTAGTGTTAACTTTATTACATTCAGCCCAAAAAGAAAAAGAAGAAAGAAGGAAAAGGAAAAGGAAAAAGAAAACTCGTTTCCCATCTAGGTGAAGAGGTGGGAATTGAAACAGACGAAAGGAAATGAGTAGAGAATAAATATAGTATACTAACGAAACGACCTCAATTTTCCATCTCATTCACGAGATCCCGTTACAATTTAACAGAATGGATTTCAAATACAAGAGATGAAGGGTATTTTTATATAATATCGTAGTAATTTCCATATCTGTGCAGTCTGTGCAGAAAGAAAAGAGAAGAAAAAAAGAATTTAAAAGGTTTTTGTTTCGTACCAGTTGCCATAACGTAAATTTGGGGGTATGGGTATAGAGCATGAAGAAGAAGAAAAAGGAAAAAAAGAGGTATATCTGAACAATAAAGGACGTGAAAGGATAGTAGAAAAGCAAAGAGGGAATCAAATAAAGTGTGACGAGTCCGACAAGATGGTATCCGCTAGTCTCGAAAGGAAAACAGGGAGAGCAAAAAGAGAAAACCCGGAACGTTATGAAGAAAAATGCGACTCCAAGAACACTAATAGTCGTGCTCACGGTCGTGCGTGTGTCCTCTATTTGGATAAAGAGCCTGGAATATGTTCGAGCGTTTCGTTTTCATGTTATTGTACATCCAGTGGAAAAGGCCCGTAGAAGCTGATTCCGACAAAGGTGGGTATGTATGAGTAGGAGGATGTAATGCAACAGGCTCGGAGAGTGTAGAGAGAAGACAGTGCGCGACATAAATGGTATTCATAATAATAAGAAAATGATTTCAGGGTATCGTTATGTTTGGAGTGAGCTCGAGACCGTTCGTTAAAAAACAGATGACAATAATAAAGCTAAATGTGATCCTGGAACTCCATTGGAAAGCCAAAAATGAATCGGACTTTTAGGATGGGGTGTCTTTTCAATGCGTTATTGGGGGAATGCGACGTTGGTGTACCAGTTAACAGTGAAAAAGGGATATCGTCGTTATCGTCGCATTATTCGTTTTAAATCAAAATTTCGGAATTAGCAGTGCTTAGGGAACCAGGTATTGGCCATTGTGACGCTTCTCGAACATCGGAAAATGGCCCCAGACTTTTCTGCTATCGGCATCGGGATAGGCGACTCCGGGAGGCACCGTGTTGCTAATCATCGACCAGGAATCACTAATCCCACTGATGTTGCTTCCGGCGGTGCTTGGCCGAGATCTCGGAACGTCCCTTGGAGGTTGCATTGACCCGATCGGCCCGATGGGAGCCTGGAGGCCGTTCTCCCCAGAATTGCGTTTCATGCCATTCATAGAATATGGGTGCCCGATAGGCTCCGACCGTGGGTTGGTACCAACGGCCCGGCTGAATGGGACGGGGGATGGGTCGAGATCGGCAGTTGAATCACTATACATCGAAGTTCGTTCGCCTGCAGTGCCCTTGAGAATACCAGGCTGACGAAGGTAATCTGGCAACTCGTTCACAAGGCGTTCTCGTTGTTCATCGGAGAGGCTCGTACGCGGCTTCGCCTTCATAGCATCCCAAGCGTGGTGCAAGGATCCACCGATACCTGGCATACCACCTTCAGGGCCTTTGGGGTTCGGGCTATCAGTGAGGGACATTCCACCGAAAAGCTTCTCCATTGGAAGCGGAAGGGAAGTGGTGGACGAGTTGTTAGGTTCATCGCCGCTTCCTTTGGACGTGGGAGCTGTTGGAAAAAGCTTGTTATTGAAGTATGGAAGTGAATCTTCGAATGAGTCGGACTGTGGCCGGACAGGCAGTCCTTGGAAGTCAGGTAGAATTCCGTTAGAAATAAGGAAGTCCTTGAACAAGTCGATGGCAACATCACGTGAAGCCCTATTGTCCCGGGTGTAAGTAAATTGTATCTGGCAGATACCTTTCGCCGAGTTTTGAGAAAGGCGTTTAGGACGAAGAACCGTTTCAACCAAGACACCATACTGCATCTTGAAGCGATCAACCACATTATGTTTGAAATCGGTAGAAGAGAGTGCGTCCTGGAGTTTCTCGGAGGTAGTCATGTCAATTGTGTGCGTTTCGGGAACATGTGCCTAGTCGCCAATCAGTACGGTATCACATATTTCGGGAAGCGGGGGGTTGCGTACCAAAAGCTCATGAATAGCATGTGGGACCTGCCACTCAGGCCCACTAACAGTGACGACATCGCTAGCAGTTTCCGTGCCTGGAAATCGGATTTTGCAGGACCACTTTTTCTCGATCCCTATCAATAAGTCGCTTTGAGCGATCAAAGTACGATGATAGAGTCTAGGAATGACAACAGTCTCTTCGACGTATTCCGAGTCCTAGTTGGGTTGTCAGCAATCCAGTCCGCGGTAAAATAACCTGCGGAGTACCTACAACTTGTTGAACCATAGCATTTATCTCCTGCTTCACAAGTTCCAAGCTGGCGGCATTTCTAGCGGGGGTTCGACAGATAACGTTGTCCACAGCGATTTCTTCGGTCTCCCGCCCGCTTCCTGAATCCCTATCCATGGCGTTTGAAAATTTGACGAACACAGAGTACTTCCGCATGATACTTTGAATGTGCTGTCCACCAATGCCGATTATTCGCTTGTGATAACGGTCAGGGATGTAGAACGAGATATCAGCCGGCAACTCCTGCTCAACAAGCTCTAGTCCCAACATGCTGGCCTGGAAGTCGACTCCAATCACATCGATATAAAAGTCGAATTCGTTGAAAGGCTCGAAGAGAATCTGGACATCAGCCTGGCCCATAATCTTGTTGATTTTTCCGTTCTTCTTCCCGCTAACGAATTCCTTATGTTCGTTGGCGACTTGAACCTTGACTCTGATTTGGGAGCGGTTTTCCTATGCTTTATTAGAAAATGATAAAATTTACTAATGTAATACTGGCTACATACCTTGACGAATCGAATGTCCGAAATGATCTTGAGAGCAAGCTTCACCGCATCATCAGAGCCATATATCTCGAATGCAAATTTGCTAAACGCGATGTCGGCTCCACTGAAAATGCAGATATCCGTCAGAAGTCTCTGGACCTCTTGTGGCAGAAGTGGTCGCATCGATGAGAGGGCTGTATCGTTAAGGAGGACCCAGCATGAGGCATTGTAGTATTGATGCGACTAAAAGTTGTTAGCAAGCACGCAAGATAATAGAAATAAACCGATAAGGACTCACAATATTAAGGATGGCTTTGATGGTCCTGTCTAAAGGTGGGATATCGGGCGCCTGGATACGCATCATCGACCTTCCAGCCCCGAGGGAAGGAAATTGGACAAATGACCCGTTCTCGGCCATAACCTTTTTCACCACATCCAAGCGTTCAAGGATGATAAAGTCAATCTTGTTCATCGATAACGAAACATCCTTAACGTAAAGTTTGCAGTTCGAGACCAACTCGCTAATCATCCTTGCCGCCTGCTTGATCATTTCAGGTTGCCCAGTAATGAAGATAATATCGGGGTGCCGAGGTGTAGCCTTAGGCGGCTTGTAGCCGTAAACACCCGGGAAGGCAGTAGGCAGGTAGATGTTCGTTTTTGTGACGGCTTCAACATGCTGGATATCCTTACGGCCACGACCACACATCAGACTCTGCAAGGATAGCTCCAGGAATATTGAGTCGACGTGAAGACCAAGCTAGAAAAATAATTAGTAAATGCAGACATCAGATCCTATATGAAAAGGGACTCACCATGTCGTCAATCATCACTAGAACCCGAATCTTGGCGCATTCAACGCTCTCGACGTCACCGTATATGAGGATCTTCAGCCTTGTGTCTTGGCTGGTGTCACTACCACCAGTACGCACAGAAACGCCCTTGGTTGGCTCCGGATGGACAACAAAAATATCCACACCGCAGTAATCGGATATTCTCTCTAGCTGCTGAGCAGCATCCGCTCTGAATTTTTCATCCTCACCGATTACTTGGTCAACGTCAATGTCGACGGTGGCGCATTTCTTCGACGAAACGTCAGTAAACCCTAAAGACTAAAGTATATAGACCACCAAGCAAATGAATGGAGGGAGAAGAAACATACGAGTTTCAGAGGAATGCTCTCCAATAGCATCCCTCGCGTCCTCAAGACAACATCGGGATCACCATATAAAGAAATGGTAGTAACAGGCGAACGTCTAGGTTTCCCGATAACTTGTTTCGGTTCGTTGATCTGTGCACTGGCGACAACATGCTCGGGTCCATCACTCAACGACTTGCATAGCCTCTTGAGGTTGTCCAAGGTCTGACGATGGTACGGGAGCATATAGGGCGGAAGGTTCGCCGGGTCTGAGCCAGTCGGATGCAGCCATTTCTCCTTGGCACCCGGAGTTGCGAAGGCTATCCGTGTGGGATCAGGGCCGGTGAGAGACGGAGTTTCGACGCAAAACGAGAAGCTCAAATTCTCGGTTATTCCTGATCCGCCTTTACCACCAACAGGGTCGAGGTTTCGGAGGGAAGACGATAGCGGGACTTGGATGGTGCCAGTATGCGCAACCGGCCGGGTTAGCGGGTAATCGTAACGTCCTTGCATGGAGACTTGGCCGTGTCTTTCCATGCTATGCTGTGGTGCGTATGTCGACCGCCTAAATTGAGCTTAAGCGGAGAAGTGGAGAAGGCAGATTGATCGAACACGGGGGTGTCAGGATGTACGGAGAGTGTTATCGAAGGGCATTGACACTGAGGAGGATAACACAGACGGGTTAGCAGAAGGGAAACGGTGCAGAAAAATCGAATTGGTTGAGGCGAGTGGTGGGAATTTGGTTGGTGGTTGTTTTAAAGCTTTGATCTCCAAACGGACCTTTGTGAAAAGCAAGAAAATCTCGGTAGCTTAGCCCAGCCCGTCAAACGTTTCCCGCGCAGAGCAGCACAACGAAACAACGAAACAACGAAACAACGGAACGGACGATGAGGCGTCTAATGCGGGCGAGTGAGCTGGAGCATGTAATGAAGGGGTCCTCGAAGATCCCGTCTGTCGAGATTCTAACTTGGGGGTATCAAAAGGTAAAAGTAAAAAAATAAAATAAAAAAATAAAAAATAAGAAGGAACGGCTAGTAAAATTTCTGCGGTACAAATTTGGACCCGTCCAGTTAGTCTGAGATCTGAGAGCAGAACCGCAGCGAAGCGTAGCACAACCGACCGAAGTAATCTAGCGGGATATAGAATAGAATAGAGTGACTTCCTGGCCGGGGATGCCTTTTATTTGCTTCAATTATTTTTTTTTTAAAGCAGGCGAGGATCTTGGTTATCCAGCTGCAACCGAGATGGAAGAACAAGAAGGATAAGTGGACGACAGAGGTAGGTCCAACTCGGAAGTGGCAGAACGGGGAATAGTCCGAGGTGGGAGCCCCGAGTATGTATGCTAGTAATTACCAGCCCAGCAAAGACACCCTTCGGCTCTCTGGCTGTCAGGTTGGCTGGTTGGTGGAAGTTTGAATGGAGAAAAAACAAATAATCAGCTGGTAGCAAGAGAGAGTGAGAGGGCAGAAGGTCTCCGCTGGAGCACCTTTCCGTTCCTCTCTGTTGCTTTCCCTGCACACACCGCCAAGATTTTGAGAGCAACCTTGGGATCCTGGTGAGGACAGGCACGGCTTCAAAGACCGACGGTCCTGGGGCCAGGTTCTCAACGGTGATAAGAATATGGGGAAAGTGCGGATGTAAATCACGGAGGGGGAGGTCCGGAGGGACGTCCAGTATGCTTGGGAACGAGTTCTGTCTGGGCTGAAAGGTTCAATTGAGATAGTATCAAAAGAACGGGGAAGGGAAAGGCAATGCAAGATTATGAAGCAACAAGACAGACAAGTTGTGGAGCCGGAATCGTGTCAAGATGCTGTGGAAATGAGCTAGAGTAAAGGAATCTGAAAGCGGAGATGCAGCAATTGAGGACTGGGATACGCAGCCTGGGCTTGCTACATGACCTCTTAAGCTTCTCAAGAGTGCAGATCGAAGGGAAACAAGTGCAAGTGTAAAGTTGTAAATACCTGAAATGTCCACGAGCTAGGAGAGGGATGTAAGAGAGAAACAAGCTATACCCTGGACGTAGCTTTCGATCCACAGACAAGGCCGTATCGTTTCTTCCTCGGTGGGCCTCTTATCAACGGGTAAGCTGTCGATGGTGTATCAAATAAAAAAAAAAAACGTTGAAGGGCGGGATCTCGGGAAAACGTCGCTAGCTAGCTAGGGCAAGCAAAGTGGAAGTTGGAAGCGAGTGGATAGAGTGTTAATATCGAAAGAATGAGTACTGGACTGGATCTTTGATAGATACAGATAGCCAGATAGATCCGTTCTTTTTTTTAGTGTTTAGATTTTAGTGTGAATTGGCGGTTGACGTTTTAATCTCGCTGCAGTGATGCGATGCTGCCCGATGCTGGCGAGATAGGCCGGGCCTCTCAATAGCGAATATATTAATAATGGCGGATGCAGGCGTAAAAGCCCCGTTCTCGATCCCTTGAGAGTCTAGTCTGGAAAGAAAAGCCGCGAGTTCACGCTGTTAGAGATCCATTTCCGCTTCGAAGCGATATCGATGTTTCTTCTGGTCCGTGAATGAAGTTGGTTCTGGAGCTTTGGCCGAAGACACGAGATAGTGCCTCGTCGTGTAATACAGAGAGGCACTTCTCAGGGAAAATGCGGAGGAATAACTTGGGTTTTTAATGGAGCTTCAAACGGTTGACAGTAAAAAAAAAAAAAAAAAAAAACCAAATAAGTCAAGTACTAAAGCCAAGTACCAAAATAAATAAAACCAATAAAGTCAAGCAAATGATGGGAAGCGACGGGTCCTGCACTTGTCCTCGTCTGTCGAACAGCTCTGCACCCAAGGAAATGCGTGGGCAAGAGCACGGCTCCGATTTAAAGTGTGCACACCTGAAAGATAGGGCAGAGAATGAGGAGACGCTAAGGTATGTAATGTAGCAATGTGGGGACCTTGGGATCTGGTTATGGTAACTTGGACTTGCTTAGTCCGTCCTCGAGCAGTCAAAGTACCAAAGATACCTGCAAAGCGCCTGGAAAGGTGCATGAAGACAAGGCAATGACCCCAGCAGCACAACAGCAGGCTAGCCGGCCAGAGGAGTGATGTGGAGGTGCATCTGCAGGAAGCGAAAACAGCCAGCAGGGGGAGGTCGAGTTCAGCACATACGAACGAGCGGGGGTGGCCTCGAGAGAGGGAGCTTAAGCATTAAGCCTGTTGAATGCGAAGAGAAAGATGAGGAAGAATGAGGCTTTCGATGCGAGGGTATGAAACCAGACTGGTCCAGATGATGTCCGAGTTATTACATTACGGTCTGGTCTGCAGAAAACCCCACATTCGAGCACGACAGGAATGGGGATTTAGGGAAATGCCAGAACTCACTTCTGCACTCGGAGAAGCCGGCTTTAGTCGAGCAGCCGAACTGGAGGCGGAGAACGGGACTGTCAAATGAAAGTAGTATGATGCTTTACAATGCAATGCCGGAGTGGAGATGTCCTTGTAGGAAATAATGGAAGAGAGTATGTCCCCTTGCAATGGCCTTCACGGAAATTCGAAATTCATACGCGACGGGAGTGACATGCATCAGGAAGGCATGTATCGATGGATATCGATATAACATAAGTATCTATCCATCACGATTAATATTAGGGAATTCACGACTCCACAGGAATCATGACGACAAGCGAGCGCCGACCCACGATATCCACCGCAGTATACGTCCATAAGTAAGTATCCATCTCACCGATCAATTACAATTCACCCGAGCCTCGAGCCTTCTGCATGCGGGCAACAACACTAAGTGGCACTCCCTCTCTCTCCCTCTCACACACACAAGCCACAATCACAGCAATGCAATGCAATGGCAGAATATAGTCTAATCATGTCACCGATTCCCCAGATCCCAGGGATCTAGGAAGGGAAGGCCGGTCTTGGCTCACGATATGATTGATACCTCTGCTCCTCAAACACTTCACACACCATGCAAGTCGCAAGTGTGCCGCATCTCTCGAGCTCATGTTCATGTGAAATGATCCATTGCATTGCAGAGCAATGACGATATAAGCCCGCCGACATGCCCAAACTCGGTCCCTGTCACCGTCCATCCTCCACACTCCAAACAGGCACCGGTTGAGCAGCCAAGGCCAAATCGAACGGGGAACATGCATGCAAAGAAAAATATATCCAGCCTCAAGAGCGGATCCAACACCTTTACAAGGTCTCTTGAGACCAAACTGTCGTCATCCAACGACACAGGTTTTAACTTACCGAGCATCCCGAGACATCGAGAGCGATTGCAACCAGCTTCCCTTCCACCCCTTCGTCGAGGCAAACTCTAATATGAGTACATACAACACAAAGTGCGGTTCCAAGATCTCCCTGGGACTTAGCTATCTGGTGGCCTGAGACACCTGCCATCGTCGGGGATGTTCCTCCACAAACCCCTTGCAAGGGTGGACGTCCGTACAACATGATGCCTCTGTCGTGCCTTGGACGGCTTCAGCATCGCTAAACCCGCGACATTGCAGATTGCAGTTCGCCTCCGGAAAGCGGCATCCGCTTACATGCCTTCTGCATATGCACACCATGCAGGAACACCCGTTTACGGCATCCCGAAATTCAACGCCCATTTCCACTGACATTTTATTATACCTCACCTCTTATAAAACGTAAAAATGCAAATGGATCCTGCTCCTACTCTTCGCACAGCACTACCAGCTCCGCACCGGTCCTTCTAGCCACCTATACATCATTGTAAGTATGTACAAATCGGATCGTCACCGCCTTACCAGGTTTTAAGACATCGTCTATCCTGGACCTTGCAAGCACAAAAAAGAAAGCCTTCAAGAACCGTTTTCCATCAAGTCTCTTTAGGAAGGCACGCCGTTCAAACCACTTGCTTGATTCGCAGACCACACAAAAAAAAACTCTAAGTTCTGAGGCCTCTACCTTTTGCTCCAACTAAAATCATAATAATGAAGACCAGGCAACTGAGATACAGAGGTACGCTGGCAATGTTTCCTTCTCTACTTTGACAACTCTCCAGCGAATGACTCCATTCGAGTCAAACTACAACGTCACCAACTATACCCCGCAGAGCAGGACCCTCCCCATTGACTAAGAAAGAAAGACAAACCCTGAGTTCCCTTTCAAAAAAAAAAAAAAAAGGCAAATCCCGTTTCCTCGACGATCTTCCGTCCGGGTAAAAGCTCCTTTAGCTCCTGCATTACACAAAAAGGCTAAAAAAGAAAATATAACAAAAAAAATACAACAATACAACGGGAAGCCTATCTCAACGTCTGTTCATGCCTTCCCTTGTCAAACATGTCAACATCCCTTCTCAAAGACCACGCCTTAACGCCATGCCCTTGTCATTCGCTCTACGTCGGCCCAAGGAAGTCGAGTCAGACCATGATCATGGCCTTTCCGTTGAAATTTGCCACCCAGATTTTCATTGCAAGGCTGGGAGGGGAAATATTCGAAATTCTGAGCTACTGCCTACTTTCTTTTCCTTTCCTTCCTAACCCTTCTTTTAAAAATCGATAACTCTTTCCATTTCCCTTCCCTTGCGCTTTTTTATTTATTGGTTTGTATGACTTAATATGGCCATCTATTCCGATGCTCTCGCTTCAACGATGGACAGGAATCCACTTACCTACATAGGGCTGGTAGTCAACTACAGTATCCCGTCCTCCTCGGCCTTATAACATCCCGCTGCCAATCCCCAGACACGATCCCAACCTCCGTCTCTTGTGTCTCCTTCCCAAAACCTGCTATTCTCGCGCGAATCAGAATCGACATACAGCTAGTTCATTCTATCAGATCCCGCGATATACAACCTCGTCTCACCTCCAAGGAAGAAAAATCTTTTCCCGCCTAGTTCCAATAAACCCCCCTCCCAGCAGTATAATGAAACCCCTACAGGCATATTTAATAAAAAAAAACAAGCCACATACGTATAAACCCAGATTTTTTTTAAAACTCTTTTACGATCCTACCCGTTGTCTTGAATCGCGCGTTCCATTCTGTATACCACATGTAGTAATATAGTTAAGCTTTTTCCCCACCCCGATTTCTTTGACAGCTCGGTCTAACTAGTAGCTAGCTGCAGCCTTCTAGACCCTAGTGATATGTAATATTTTATCGCACATCAAGAAAAAAAACCTAAGCTCTTCAACTGAGATAATCGTGAACACACCGGAAGGCTCGTAATCATGTTAGCATATATCATTTTACGAAGCGCTTAAAATACGGACTGCTCTGGAGCTCGACATTAATTTTAATCAGCAAAGACTCCATCGTTCTTACACTTCACCTTGCAATTTCAAAAACAAAGAAGAGGGAAAAAAAGAAACATGAAGGAATAAATTTTTCACCGGAAGCCTTCGCGAAATAAACCCTTCTCAGTAATCGATCCCACCGAACTCTTCAGTCCAATATCGGAAGGTCTGAGATCCTTAGAACTCAGGTTTAATAGATCTATAGATCAAACTATACTAGCTTGACATATATATTTACCTTTTAACTCCGTCATACTCGGAAATCCAAATGATACCATGTTCCCCTCCAATCGGAAAAAAAAAAAAAAAAAAAAGCCTCAATAGAAGTCAAGGCCTGCGCTGTATCAGCATCGTATACGCAATTTCATACAACCAGAGTTATAATTACCCCTCTATAAAATTTATCCCCACGTTTTCCACCCCTCTACACCATTGGCTCGCTTCCAGTCGGAACTATCATATTAATTCATCGAGCGTGAAATATCCAAGCCCCATCCTTCCGTGCAGCGACCCTACGAAAGTCCTCCCCCCCCATGTCTCCATAAAATATTACCAAAAGCCGTGGCGAATAAAAGGTATCCGCGTTCAACCTCGTATTGAAGAATTTTTTTTTTTTTTTTAAGAAGGAAAATAAAAAATAAAAATAATTATAAGTAGTATATTCGGAGCTCTCCCATCATGCGTTACATTTCCGGCGAAAGGGCTCGCACCAACTCCTGCCCGTAAACGCGAATCAATAATTATTTAAACCTCACAAGACAGCCCAACGGCTCTGAGGCCATCGGTCAGCCGGATTTTTGTGACTTCCGGCCCGGGGCCTTAGGGAAGGGGAGTTGTCTGAGCCTCGAATTAATGATGCATAGCACACTGTTGAGTAAAGAGTCGGCTACCAAGGGGGAGAGAAACTTTTCTTAATTATGATGGTGATAAAAGGAAGGGCAAAAGAAAGGCCTTCGCGCAGCTTGGCGAGGTAAGAGAAACAACTTTGAAAAAGCATGTATGCTATAATCGCTTTTTGTATGGAAGAGCAAAAGCCACATGCCGTAGCGATCTCATCACTGACCCTCATTTCCCACCCCACCCCAGCCTAAAGCCGACGACTAGATGGGATGAATGCCGGTTTATTACAAGTAAAGAGTAAAAGATACGGGAGGAAATTTCCACAAAAGAAAGAATAAGAGAGAAGGAAAAATTTAGGCTTCTATGCGAAGCTCGAGCCAAAGACGAAAAACATCTAAGCATACCTAACGCCACCGGGTGCACCCGGCGCCATTCCTCTGTCCCTGCCGTACGGTAATCGTCCATCCTCCACATCTCTCGGCGCACCCATAGGCGGGTTCCCAACTCCATACTCCCGCTCTCTATAGACTCGCTCCCTCTCCTCTTCCCTCGCTGGCGGCGGTGCCATCCCATATTCTCTTGCATAGCCATCTCTCATCTGCTGGGGAGGAGGTGGTGGATGATGATGATGCGCCGATGAGGCCAATGGCGGGGGTGCGTACTCTCTTGCATACTCCCTGCCGTACCCGCGATCATACGGCCCGTAGTCATAGTCTCGTTCTCTGTACACTCGGTCACTCATCATGACATCGGGGTCGTCAACATACCTGCGCATTGGCGGAGGGGGGTGGGGCGGGGGTGCATGTGGGTGCGCTTGTGTGGGTGGCGCGTGCGGGGCAGCGTAACCAGGGGATCTGGGTCTGTATGGTCTTCCCTCTGGGTCGTTTGAGTCGACATAAACGACTCTGGTGACATAGACGGGAACACGTTCTCGAATAATTACTGGCCTGTTGTAAGGATCGCCATAGGCGTCATATGGAACCATAGGGCGGTGATATGGTGGATAGTCAGCATAATGGGGTGCATCGGACACCCGTATTATAGCCCTATCTGGTCGTGGTTCTTCAGTTACCTCGGCTGGCGCGGCACTTGCTCTCGGCGTGGGACGTTCTCTAGAGGGCGAAAGGGATCTGCTAGAGCGTCGAGGACGCACAGCAGGCATCCGACCAGCTGCTCTTGGTGAAGGTGAGCGGCCCCTGGGAGCCCTCTGTAGTTCTTCATCCTCATACCTATATTGCGGTCTCGCTGTTCTTGGCGGCGGTGATCCAGGACGGCGAGCAGGGTATGGATAATATGGGTCATTATATGCATCCTGGTAGACATATTCTTGAGCGTATCCACGTCCTTCTGGCAGATACATTCTTCTCGGTGACATTGGACGTGGATCGCGAGGTGGCGGGTAGCTATATTCGGCTTCATATGGGCTACGAGCATAACCCACCACGTGGGGTGGAGGAGGGTAAGGATCACGATAGCGGAAATAGCCCGGTTGTTGTTTAGCATATCGATCTGGGGGCGGGATGCCGTAGCGTGCAGCTCTCCCCGGAGATAATGGCTCAAGAGTAGGTGATCCTCGAGGAATGGTAACAACTGGTGAAAGAGGTGGAGCTTCGCGCTTGACAGGTTGTGGCTGTTGCTGAGGAGGCGATGATCTTTTTTCAGCGGTCAGCGGTTGCTTTTGGATGTCCTTAGGGTTAGCTCGCTTCTTCGGATCTGTAGTAGCTTCATCTCCCTCATCGAGTTCTGTGAGCTTATGATCATGAACACGGCTGGGCCCTATAGTCTCAGCGGGGCGAGTGGATGGTGGTGCAGCGAAACCTGAGCCCTTGTTACTTGGCAATTCGTCATAAATTGGCGAAGTCGACCTCCGTTTCTAAATTCTCACTCGAATCAGCTTTACCAAACCGCTCTATGCGCACGAAGGAAGTGGGAGGACCTTGGAATCAAAACCCCGGCCCTCTCGACCCTGCCATCGATCCCCGCCTCTTTCGCGTTCCCGTTCGAGATGGCGGTCCCTCTCGCGCTCCCGACGTTCTTCTTTAGTTGTATTATGGTTATTATTCATTGCAGTCTTGCGCAAAGGCTCCGCGCCTCGCTTGTCGCCGTACTGTCGGTGATCTCGCTGGGGCCGCCCTTGAAAGCCCGGCTTCTCATCATCACGTCTATCGGCGTTGGCGGGGAAGGCTGGCGCCATCGGGGATGTAGACTGGCCACTGTTATTACGATTCTTGTCCTGTTGCTGCTGCTTTACCACGTTCTGCGCGTTCTGCTTTGTCCCAGGTGCGGGTTTTGGAGGGAGCGTAGCTGCGTATTCCTGTGCCTTCTTCAAACCTGCTTGTAGGTCAGTAGTAGCAGAAGAAATGGCTGGCGGCTGAGACGTCTGATTGTTTGCGTTCTGGCGGGCAGCCTGCTGCTGCTGCTGCTGCTGTTTACTGTTGACCGCTTGTTCACGTTCTTTCTTTTCAGGATTTCGAGCATCTACTACTGCTGGTTTGTCTACGACCATAGGCTCAGGCTGCGGCTGGGTCTGATTAGTTAAAGGAATCAACTGAGGCAATGGCTGTCCTGGCAAAGCTTGACCTGGCAACAAGTGCGGGACAGGTAACAGCGGAAATCCAGGTGGCAATTCAAACGGAGGTGGTGGAGGCGGTGGAACAGCCAACATGGAGAGATGCTGCGCAAATGCGTTCATATCCTCCGGGTTGGCCTGGATTTGGTTTTGTCCAGGAGGCATCATCCACGGTTGGTTATGATCCCATTGCGGTTGGTTCAGCGGCAGCTGTTGCTGCTGCTGTGGCATTCTCTGCCCCTGTTGTTGGCGTCCGACATCCCTCTGGTCTCTTCCGTTGTTTTGATGAGGGGCAGCATCCTTCCCAGCTACGGTGATCACAGCTCGCCCGCCGTTCTGTTCGCCTTTTGAGGAGCCGGTAAAGACGGGGATCGGTCGAGCCGCTGTATCGATCGTATTGGTCGGAGTAGGAAGAGCAGGCGGGGCCGTCCCGTTCTGTTTCGTGTTTGAAGCAACCGGCTGGCCGTTCTTAATATTATTTGCACCAGGGCCGTCGGAGGGTTTGGGTCTGTGGTTTAGATGTTGTCCTGAACGAACAACATCGCGTAACTGCACTAGCTTCTCGAGAGACGCTCTCTCTTCGTCTTCCGATAGCTGGATGTTAGTAGACTGGGGGACCAGCATGCCGGTTGTGGCAGCCATCGCGACTTGGAAAGCCGGAAAGATGCAGGCGAGCTTGGGGATACACGATGATGGTGATGACGACGATGACGATGACGAGATCTAGTGATGGCCAGCGACGACAAGAAGATGGCTCTCGACAGCTTGTTTAATGCAGCTAGCCGGATCGTGTCGAGGGAAACTCCCACTTGCACGGCCAGAGCAGGGTTTTGCTTGGCCCGGAAATTATGGGGCTGATAGCCCCAAATCGGGTAGTGAAGATGTTAGTGCTACAAAGACCAGGACGACAGAGCAATCGGAAGCGTAGCTATAGAATACAAGGGAATGTTGGAAAAGAATCGCCTCTACCCGGATTGCAGTTGATGGCATCCAGGTAGAGAACGGGTAAGGGCAGCCCTTGATCAAAGGATAGTTGGGTAAGTTGGCGATGAGGTGAGGTTGATGTTGAGAAATTCGAAGTGAAGTGCAGCCGCTGTGGCTTGGGGAATTCTAGGCTAGTCCGCCCCACGCCTCAACGCAAGACGATATATTATAGACGATAAATCATTAGTCGATATGCATAGCATATACTCTGCTCACACTTATAAATAATACTAATGAGCACGAAGATAATAGCGCGCCATTATATATGTTTCCGTTATGTTCTTCATTCATTCGCCTCTGGTACTACGTACTTAGGCCATCGTCAAGCTCAGATATAATAGCACGCCTCGTCCAAGCCGCTGCTCATAGCTAAATTATACGCCAGTAGATTCCAAATAGCACTCAAATCGACCGGGTCGGTATCAATAACAGACGCAAGCAAAAGGAATTCGTAGCCTGGGTATAGAGTGAAAGAGAAAGCGCAAGAAAAAGAAGTCAAATCAAAAGAGAGAAATATACTTACACAAATCGAAAGGGGGGGGTATTTCTAACTACTCGCCTCTTGCGTGCTTACCAAAATGATATCAGATACTTCAATGCGTTCAGCCGCTTAGCATAGGGCTCGGTGCCACCGGTGCTGCAGCCGGCTTATCAGCGGTACCAGATGTATATTGCCAATGCGCAGCAGCATCCGCCCTCTCCGCCGCACTCAGCATCTCCTCCATCGTCTTAACCCTCTTGACCCGTGCAGCATGGTCACGTCCCCCTTGTTGTGGCGTCCTGTTTGAGGAGCCTATGCCATTGACCTCCCTCCTAAGCTCGTGATCCGTATCCGGCTCGCCGTACTCTTGGTTCTTCCGCTGCCTATCCAGCTCTTTATCTAGCTCGTCGTCCTCTTCAACCAGCCGAACTTCCTCGTCGTCAACGGTTGTACTGGCGGCCGTTTCCATGAAAGAATCACCTTCCTGGTCGGTGGGGCCTCCGTTCCAGATTTGCTGTATCAGCTGACTTTGGAACTGTGGTTGATGGGTGGAAACCGCAGATCTCGACGCCGGCCTTGATCCCCGATGTTGGGAATGCCCCGGCGAGGACAAGAACATCAAAGACTCTACGGCATCTTGCTCCATTGTCAGAGTATTCGTCCTGACGGGCGTGCAAGGACGAACGGCTGCCGACGAGTTCGGTTGGGAAGATAACGGTTCTTCGGCGAGGCTCAGGATATCCGTTGGGGCAGAGGATATATTTGATACAGAGCTCATATTGCTGAAAGTCTTTGGCAATGAGGGCGGCGGGAGCCTCCCTCGACGAGCTGGTAAAGTGTGAGACCCGCTAGGCGATCGAGCATGGTGGCGGATTGGAGCTGCCGGTGCCAAGTGGCGACCTGGCGACATTTGGAACCTTGCAGCGAAGGAGTCCGAGGCTTGGCTCGGATTCTGCCCAGTTCCTCTTATGTTCGAGGGTAGAGGGGAAGGAGGGGGTTTCACCCAGTAATTTGGGTCCTGTTGTGAACTTATATTCGCAGCAGGAGCCAAAAACATCGCAGACGGATCGCTTGTAGTGCGAGAGTGGCGACCAACACGGCTATGAGGGGTACGAGGACTCGCCGGGGTCGGTGAGGGCATCAGTGATATGCCCAGTCCACCCGAATAGCTATCAACTGAGGTCTGACGCTTGAGAGGTTGGCTGGTAGCACTGGTCTGTGCAGACCCAATCGTAGCCGACGGGATCAACGGCGTATTTGAAGCAGTTATGGAAGGCGACTGGGAGAGCCTGTTCTGCCGCTTCTCGGCAATGAAATTCTCCACTTGATCAAAGCTCTGCCCTTGAAGACCGTTCTGCATCTTGATCATCGCGTACGACAGCCTGGAGCGGAGCTGCGTCGATAGCTATGCAGATTAACGCACGGTTAGCATGTACACCAGACCAATGTTGTGAACAACAACATTCAAGGCACTCTATGAACCGTGAAATGGGATAATACCTCGCCTATCCGCTCCCGACCGTTTCGAGGAGATGAAGTAGCAGGTTGGTAAGGTGTAGTGGGCAGCGACGTGCTAGGAGCCTTGATAGCCCCAGAAGCGGTTCGCTTGTTCCCGATGTTATGATGCGGCGTAGCAGCTACGACTGGCGAGATGACCATTTCGTCAGACGGGGTAGTCTTCCTCTCGTTCGGCGGGGTAGTGTCTTTGTGGGAATCATCGTCGTGCTTTGGTATGGACAATGGCGGGGCCACCGCCCTGACGCCCGACGTCGCAGCAGCAACACCACCACCACCACTCGACGGTCGTTTCTCAGCGTCAAATCCACCGGCTTCCTTAGAAATTTCGGCAGCCTCATTGTCCTGGGCGGTGAGCACCGAGCTGGAGGAGAGCGGGGCAGGGTCGTCGGGGTTTGACGCGTGGAGAGCCTGTGCTTTGGCGTGATGGGCCAATGCCTCGCGAGCGAGTTGAGTTGCCTCAGCCAACAGCTCGATGGGAGTAGCAGATGCCTCCACGACGGTGGGTTCTTCGTGTTTATCCGCAGCTGCCGGGGCCGGAGCAGAGGGAGTGATGGAAGCGGACTTCGCCTCCATCGTTTTATATGGGACAGTACTGCAGTGCCGCTCTCGACACTATCAGTTTTCCGGTGTTGCTTCTGCTGTCCGGCGAAGTTTCGATGCAAATGCAAATTAGGCTCAGGCGGGCAGCGTTTTTTTCGATCTCGTGAATTCGAACTCGACCGAGTCGAACGGGATATAAACAAATAACCAGGGATAACCACCAGCAAGTCCTCAAGTAGTAAGTAACGTATAAAGTCTGCTCTCTGTCAATTCGAAGAGGAAGTTCTCGTTCGACCGTACTAATTAATTCATGGGACAGAACAGAACAGAACAGAATAAAATTGAGTCAGTCGTGTTATTTTTCGTCTAGCGGTTTCCACCCGCCGGCCGTGTGTGCGAAAAAAAAGTCTCGCTCGCTGGGTGGGACCAGGGAGTCCCTCGTGTCCTGAGCAGGCCCTGTCGGTTGCAGAGCAAGTTAACGCTGGCAGAGACGGGAAGCCGGTGGAGAACGTTGATGCAGAATCCAAAGCAACTGGCCGTTCTATGCTATGCTATCTATTACGAAGTATACATTTTCGTTGGATTCTCGTGTCATCATAACTAAGACGAGCGACTCCTCCGAGCAGGAGATATCGATCTGGACCCAACGGCAAGGACGCGGACCGACACGTTTCCCAGCAGACCATACCGCCTTTCCGCAGGCGAAATGGCAAGATATCTAGGTCACTGGCAAGACGGGTCATGATTGTGCTCCCTGTGGCACCAGCGCTAGCTGTTCCCCCCTGATGGGCACTGCAGACTTTCGATTCGATTCGCGAGCTCGTCGACGGCACCATTTCCGACATGGACGGGCGGCCCAGGTTAGCTCCAAGCCGGCGGCTTGAGGCACTTAACGTCTCGGCCTAAGGCAAACTTAGCTAGCAATCAAACCCGATCAATCTCAGAAATTTGAACAGTATCTCGATTTAAATTTATATCGTCAATCGCAAACCACACACTTTTCGAATTCTCGATCACGTTCTTGAATTCAGGACAGAGTTTGCAATTGAAATTCCCCAGCGCAATTTCTTCAGGACCCAGAAGGGTCAAAATAGAGCACTGCTACGGAGCAGAGACAGGTGCTTGCCGTTGAACTGGCTCCATTTGCCTGTACCGGGGAAGCAAGGAAGTATCAAGTATCAATCTAAGTACTCCGAGTCCTCACCAAAGCCATGGCGCCTGCTCACGTGCCGGCGCAGCATGCCGCCACTCGCACAGCCACATAACGCCACTATCGATCCACGTGACTGACACATTGTGCTTTCTCGGTTTTGTGCAACCATCCATCCACCCTCATTGGTCCAATATCAAGCTTAGGCGCTGGCAACCTCGACCTCACCCATTGCATGGCCATGGGCATACGGTACGGGCCCATTCGACCCTGGAAGCCAATGTATCACAATAGCAACTGCTAACTCAACACTGTATTTGAGTTTCAGTTTGATGCTTCGGTGCCACCTGAGGCCATTCTGGGCGTGGGTTTCTCCTGTGGGATTATCGAGATCAGGCCCTGATAAATCCCATTCTAGCCTCAGGTGGCCAGAAAGCAAGTGGCTACCCGTCTCCAGTTCCACCCGGCCTCCCATTTGGGGTTGGCGAGGCGAACGCGAATAGACCGGCTGAAGCTGTCGGTTTTCTGGCCCATGCAACTACCTTATGATTCAATAAGTCGGTGTACACAAACGATCAATGTTAAGACTATCGTCCTTCTAGTTCACCAAGTCTTAAGATCAATTGTCAAGCTCACTTTCAAATCTCTCCATCTCTTTATCTCATTTCCCGAGGATATCACAGTACCGCTTGAAACCTACTATTGTCTCTCAAGCTCAAATAGAACGCATCCCAAGGAAACTAGTTTCAACATGGAAATTATTACGATGAATCCCAATAGCCGCTCATCAAGCAGTAAACGCAAATACAAACGACCAGCCTTGCAACGACCCGCCTCGATGGTAGAGAGTCAGTGCGCTGACACCCACTACCGATCCTACAGAGGTCCTCTCGGTGGAACCCGGCGCAGCCCTGAACCCCCTACTCCCTCTCTCTGATCAAGCTCGAGTCCGGCGACTCAGTCTCGCCACTCCACGCCCCAACAAATGCATACAAACAGCATCTCACCACCGATGGCACATGTACATGTACAACCACAATTCCGAAACACTGGAAGGAGACCTCGACCTCACATCCCCATACCAAACCCTGCATCCACTATAGAATCCGACCCAATAGTGGGTTATCCAACCACGGCGGAAGCACAGCCCAACCACCAACCTTGCTGCCCTTGCAGCTGTCAACCCGGAGTTGCATTTTCAGCCTCGTTTAAAGACAAGCTGCCACATTTTCGTACGCTTCTTGCGCTCAAGCTATTGGAAAGCGTCAAACCCAGACCCCGATGCCATTTCTGTGGCCACAAGCTACACAAATAATTTCAAAACATCCAAGTCAGCCACGCACTCAATTCGCTCCCGGTCTCCAAAAATTAAACCTCGTTCTCTGTTCCGGCCGGTTAGCATGGAAACTACGATACCTATTTCTTCCTTTTGACCATGCACTGCCCTAAAATTACCTTCTTGAATATATATCCAACACAAGTACAACCATCGAAAAGGAGTATTTATATTTGGCTTCTTGGAGATATGGCACGTTTATCCTTCTGTTAAGCTATAGATGGTATTGTTATCTGTACCACATATTCTTTGGCATGTATAACTATTCTTTCATACGCAGTACTTTTTTTTTTTTTTTTTTTAAGAGATTAGACCGATACTGCCCCACTATTAAAGAAGGAAAGAAGTCAATTGATTTTGTACTGCCACAATTTCCCCCCCCCCCCCCCCGTACGTATCATTTTTACCTACGCCTTTCTATTTCCTATCTCCCGAGCGAGTGTATACTTAGATAGCTATAGAACCATCGCGAGCAAATTTAAGTATTGTATACTTAGCTGGGAGAGTAATTCCTTCGATTGCCACCTTCAAAGACAACATAAATTGATTAGATGGTCTCGTTGGTACACTATATGTAACAGAAGCCTAGTCTGTTGGACCGAAATGACGCTTGGTATGACTATTTAAGCACGTCTTTATGAATAAGTACCGGCGTAACACCTGCAAGATGAACCGCGAGGGTGTATATACCAGAATATGGAACCCGGAGCGGTAATTTTGCGTTTGGTGGCACATTTGACTTGAGGTAAGAAGCATGCCTGCTCAGTTTCATAGTTCCCCCAGATCTATAGAAGTTTGACAACCAACGGTGCGTCCCTGGAGCTACGCCACCGCATTCCTGTTGAACATGGGATCTCTTGCCGTGGAGTACAGAGCTCGATCGATGAAGGCCTCAATGCCATATGTTGGATGCTTCTCTTGTGCCATTTGGGGACTGGTTGGACAAATGAACCATCTATCCTGAGTATATATGTACATGGCTCTCCGGCCTCCCTCTAGGCCCGAGACCCCCCTCTCGAGTCCAGCCGAATTATTGGGTTATTCGGTATTACTCTAGTACTCTCCGTTTACAGCATACGTATATCATCAGATTTTACATACTCAACCGCCATCAAACGTACCCCTCGTTCCAATATACATTTTAGTCCTTAATAAATCTCTACAACCTAGCTGGCACCTCGTTGTTTGTGGCATATTTATAGTCACTAGCATTTGACTCTTGTATAATGATAAGCTATCGTCATCACCGCCCCCATAAGCAATTAAGCTTGACGGTCATCCTAGCTTTCTTCTTCGCTACTATCGTGGCACACCCTTCTCTCCTACAAGCTGACCAGACGCCCGAGTTCCCTAAGCTGGTGGTAAATCAAAATGTATCCGGCCACGACCCTCAAGCCGGGAGCAGAACTTTCACGTTGATGAACACCACCAGCGTCTCATCAGCTGCCGACGCAAGGAGAGCCGGGCCGATTCCGCACAACCTTTTTTACAAGGACGGTAAAATGATAGTTCGCTGCAACTCGCCACAGTTCGTATACGATCTCCCCCACCGTGAGGTCCCGGATAGGGGTATAAAGCTCGAGGATTGGATGGACTGGAGCACAGTCGAGCACAGTGCTGCAATGGTACATATTAGAAATAGGCAATACATGTGCTACCAGTGTGACTGCGATCAGGAAGGTAAAATCGTGGGGAACTATCAGAAAAGAATCCCCGGTGTCGCACACACACAGCTGCAAATAAGTGTGCCGTCATGTTCGGTAAGTACGAGGCCCGTACGGGTATACCTAGACGGCCGGAATCTATATATCCAGGGTACTAATTGAAGTAGCCTGCTTCTGCACGGCGGAAATGGTCAGCCCCGACCTAGAGGATAATGCCATCCCTATCCACGAGCTCCAAACCACCTTGGACGCCTTACCTGACACGGTACGGGGACATAACCCCGATTATAACTTAAATTACGGGGGTAGAACCCTTCGCTTCACGGAGCCTAGAAGAAGGGTGGGTTCAGATGCTCTAGAACTGTTTTTCCAAGAGGAACCTGATGAAGGTTTGACATCGGACTGGTTTTATAAGTTCCGTTCTACTTTCGGTGACCGGGGTCCAGGCGGCGGTTCATCGTCTGCGAAGAAGTAGACCGTCTCGTCGTCTAAATAGGTACTTACTCATGTACGAATGAGGCGAGGCTTCTATCTGTTCGTGTGGTTCCGAAATTGCAATTACACGGCCCTCGAACGAGACCTCGAAGTAACAGCTAGCAAAAATGCCAAGGACCAACTCGTGATGTTGATACCAGACGACACAAGGTCCGGTCCAGCTATCATCCACACTGGATAGCATCGCGCTGTCCGGCCCGACCGGCGAGATTAGTTATCATGGGCCCGTTAATTAGCCATGTGTATTTTTTTTTTTTTTTTTTTTTTTTTTGGTCTGTCACACATAGTTGCCAATATGTTATCGTTGTCTTTGTTCCGAGTCCGGTGCGTTATCGAATCAACTATTCATATCTGTGCTATCTTTTCCTGAAAAATATCAGGAAGGAATTGCCAAGAGATTCAGGAAAGGGACCCTGTCCAGAACACCCCAACAAAAAGTTATGCCAAACAAAGGGCATTAAGGGAAAATGCGAAAAAAAAATATCAAATTCATATCCCCTAAAATATTGGAAATCAGGTATCATCTTCTCTACAATTTTTAGTTTTTGAAAACCTCGTTGTTAACTTTTGATAGTAATATATTTTGGTCGGAACGGTGCCTGTAAGGTCGGACGGTGTGCCAAGAGCCGCGCTTCCTCTGATTCGTTGTCAATTCAGGGCCTTCCCAAGCTGGCTTAAGCTTAAGGCCCAGAGGCGAAGGCGATGGGGTAGCGTCCCTTGACAGGTTTTGTGCATCTCGTAGTTTATATGGTCGGTACTTCAGGATAGTATTCATATGCCTCGCATCGACCTACAAGTTGGGTCCCTAAAGCTAAACTGCTTCCACCATGTCATCCTCCGCCTCTTCTGATCCCCTCTCCCTCATCCCCAACTTCCCGGATGAAGACCCGTCCACATACCCACCAATCCAACCAGGTGGCTCCCTGATACTTGCCTGGCAGGTGCATAATAAGCGCGTCATCCTCGTCGGAGGCGGAAATGTACGCAATACAAGTCGAGATAAGTCCATATTTTGATTGCGAGTAGTACCCGATCTGATATGTCTACATAGGTAGCAGCCACCCGTCTCGTCCATCTCCTCAATGCCGATGCACTAATAACCCTCATCGCCCCTCCTGCAGGTCTCCATCCGGAGACCGCTTATAGAATCAAAACCCATGGTTCGCGGATAACCTACATACCCCGTCACTTCCAACCTTCAGATCTGGGAGACGTGTTTTCGATATCGCTGGTATTAACCGCCATCGATGATCCGGTCGCTTCCACTGAAATATACACACTCTGTAAAAAGCTAAAGATACCAGTAAATGTGGCGGATGTACCCCCAGAATGCGACTTCTACTTCGGGAGTGTGCACAGAGATGGACCGTTGCAGATTATGGTGTCTACGAATGGGAATGGACCGAAGCTTGCGGCGATGATTAGAAGGAAAGTGGCGGATTCGTTACCAAAGGATACTGGGGAGGCGATTGTGAAAGTTGGGGAGCTGAGGAAGAAGCTTAGGGGCATTGCGCCGGGGAAGGGTGAAGGGGGGCAAGAGGATGGAGTGGATGAGCCGGGTTTGCGAGATTTGGGGATTTGAAGAGTTGGCGGGGATGACGGAGGGGGGATATGGAGGTGTTGCTGGAGGGGTATAAGAGTGGGAAGGTGAAGAGTTACCAGGAGGTAAGGTTGGTAGGGAGTATTAAGGAGGGGGAGGACGAGGACGACAAGCGGGAGGGTTAAGTGTTTTGTAAATGCAATAGTTACAATTGGTGTATATCGGACCACTTTTATGAAAATTGGATCGATCTCTTAGCCGGGCGCGGGTATATCGGTGGGGTTTGTATTGTTAGATTTGCCAGTGCTATGATGAAGGTGGTGGTCGTGACGGCAGACATATATATCCGTTGTATTATATCTCATCGGACCTGCATTTTTACCCTGGCGGATTTAGACGCCACGGGTTGCAACCGGAGGCGGTGTAGGTGTTTTGTTATACACTAGCTATCTATAATGCCTAGTTACTGTACATGCGACTGGTGCATGACTGATTTGGAACGGTCAAGTAAAAAATGTGATATCAGAATGCTGCAATGCGAGCGATTCCGTATGTACTGTGTACTGCCTACATGGACATGTGCAATTTAGGCTGGCTGCACGATGCAGGGAGGCTTCTATACATACCTGGGGTTTACGCCGTCCGTATTAGTCGCTGTGTGTATTCCTATAAATTTCGAGGAAAGCGTGCGCCGTGCATGTGGGTTTAAATTCAATCGACGGATCGGATCAGGGGGTGAGGAGGTATTTGAGTTTGATCCATTATTTCATTCCTTTGTAGACAAACGTGGTTCAATATTTTCACAGCGTGGCGTCTGTCTATGGACAAGCCTTAGTGGTGAGTCCACACCTTAAGTTAAAATTCATGAACTTAAATTGGGGCGCGCCGGATCGATAGCTGTCAAATTGCAAAGACAGACAGGACGCAGGCAAGAATCGCGTAATCACCGTAGCCGGGCGGAAGTCTCCATCTCCAGCATTTTCGTCCTTGAAATTTTTCAGGGACGGCAAGGGGAGGACACTTTGACTGGGGAAGGGGGTCTCGGCGACTGTTAGCGTGGTTGGGGAAGAGACGCAGTCCCTGAAAGACGGGACGGTCGATACGCCAGATAGATTGCGATCGCTGGGCGCAGCATCTTTCCTTCTTCCCTGCTTTGATGGCCAGGGGCGATTGCCGTCGTTATAATCTATATGTTTCCTGGAGCTCGTGATTTGGAGTTGACCGGATTCGAATTAATGATTAATGATTCGTCCGTATGCGAGCAAGATATCCATTGCATAGCTATAGGTATATGATAGGACGTGATATGATATAGGGTCGGTGAAAGTGCCGCACTTTGATCTTTCTCTGAATTGAGCTTCCTAAAATATCCAGATCCTGTGATATGTGCTGTGACGACGAGACGGCTGGGTGAAATTGAAATCTCAAGGGTTCATTGACGAGCTAGTTTGTCTGGAGCATGGGTTCGTGAGGGTCCGAACGTTCGTTAGTCGCAATGCATCCGCTTTCATGAATGAATTTTTATTCATTCATTCACTCGTGAGAGGAACTGGAGCTGGCTCTAGCTTCGGATTTCTCATGCAGGTGAAGTCACAAATATCAGTGTCGATATTAAAGCATCGCGAGGTAGACGAATGGTTCTCGCGTCGTGAGGTTGGGGTCGCAAACCAAAAAAAAAGGGACCCCGATATATCACAGGCACCTGCAGCATGCATGGTCGTATGTATGTAAGCCCTGGTCTCGTACATACTGTGCAGCTGTGGTAAGCTCAGCGATTCGATTCGATGCGATTCAATTAATCAATCAATCAATCAATCAATCAATCAATTTCGTGAAGCCAGCCAGGGACGCAGAGTCGACACTCCAGACCAGCCTCTCCATGCAGCCTTCGGTCCGTAGCGGCTACATTATACTATCGTTATTGTGAATCCGAATGGCCTCCTGAGGGAACATACCCCTGGACTAGTATGTATGTACTTTGGTCGGTAGTCTTCATCGATGTGATGGTTGGTTGGTTAACGTTAGAGTTCCGAAGTTTGGACGGAAGTGTAACGCCGAAAAAGCAAAGGGCGTATAATCAATCCACAGACACAGGAAGCTTCATGTCTTCTGTATCGATTCTCTCCCTCTCTCGACTCTCTCCCTCTCTCTCTCTCCACCATCCCCTTAGCTTCCTTTTCTTCATCTCTTCACCAACATACATATCCAAGATACATATATCTACACAAGGGTCGATATAATATATAGGTATACGCAGTTCGAGTACTCGAGTGCCCGGTCTGGTATTTAGCTCCCTGGCCCATGTCCTGGTCATATCATTCGGCTACATTATCCTGAAGTACCGAGCCACCCGCTGTCTGAGATACTTTCTCGCTCGATCGATTGAGGTTAGGAAGAACCCCACACCCAGCAAGCAACAAGCAGCAGCAGCGTCCTGCTTCGAAGAGGAAGAAGCTCCTTTGCCTCCACTTGCCGCGACCCAAAGTGGTTCCTGAGAGTCGAGTCGTTTGCCCGGTCGTTGACTTCGATTCGATATATCCGCTGACAGTCGCTGTTCGTGTTCATGCCCTGCATAGCGTACATGTACATGTACATGTAGTATGTACCGACAGGCAGAGTTCCGGTTCTGCTCATTTATTATAGCTGCTGCTGTTAGTTGCTATATTGAAGAATAGGATAACAAGGAGCGTGCTGCGTGTGGTTGGTTTCATCCTGTCAGTCCAAAGCACAGCGCTGCATTCTCACCCACAGTCCTTGTGCTTGTGCTTGTGCTTGTACTTGTACTTCCCTCCTCCCTGCTCACCGCTAACAAACCCCTTCTTTTCAGCCAACCACCTGTCTCCTCCTCCTCCTGCCAACTTCACCTCCTCTCTCTCACCATCATCCTCCGTCTCGACTGACCCTCATAGACGCCTTCTACCCACCAGACCGGTGTCGTCGTCTTCTATCGTCATCAATCTAACCTGATCCGCTCGTTCCATCCGGTGCCATCCACCTTCCCACTTTCGGCCGTCGCACCGCTCGCAACTGGCTTTCCATGCTGGTGTTGCTTGGTTCCCTTCTAGTCGACCGTTCAAGGAACCACAGGAGCCTGAGTCTGGAGCTCTCAGCTGGCCATTTCTCCCATCCGTCTCAGCTCCACCGGAACTGCTCTCCCTTTCGGTAATTGGCATTTCAGACGATAACCCCGTCGCAACACCTCGAATACCCACACCTGTACCATACCTCTGGGTTTCACGGCCGTTGCACCGACAATCTATCATAGACGAGTACATCTACCCCTCTTCCTCGGACCCCTTCCATTCACTGATCCCCGGATAGCATCCCTCGGCCAGCCTGCGACCGATATTCGAAATCCGGCCGTGATCCGCTTGGAACTGCAACTGGCACACCCTCCACGATGATGGAGTCTCCGGGATACCCACCTGGTTCGCCCCTCGACGTTATCGACGACTCTGCTTACCCCTGTAAGGGTTGTGGTGAGGTGTGTATATGCTCAACAAATCGATTCTGAGCTGCTCCGGGTGTTGATAGGCCACCGAGTTTCTTGTCGAGGTGGGGACCTTGAGAGCTCACGCTGACAATGTTTTGAATAGGTCCTCGAAGAAGGTAAGGCCTTCGAGCTTGCGGGGAACAGATGGCATATCGACTGCTTCCGCTGTAACACTTGCAGCACACTTCTGGATTCGGATGCCAACCTCCTCTTGCTCGGCGATGGTTCTCTGATTTGCAACAATTGCACATACAGCTGCAATGCCTGCGGGAGCAAGATCGAGGATCTGGCAATCCTCACTGGGGACCAGGCATTCTGTGCAGGATGCTTCAGATGTCGGAATTGCAAGCGCAAGATAGAAAATTTGCGATATGCACGCACTTCTCAGGGCATCTTTTGCATGAGTTGTCACGAAAGTCTGATGGCACGACGGCGCAAGAAGACGAGAACTCAGCCAAAAGTCAGCAGTAACAACTCTCTAGCATTGGATAAAGCGCTTCCTATGCCTCCACCGGTTGATACAGACTCCGACTCTCCGACGCACAAACCCCCTCCTCAGCAGCAGCAACAAAGATTGGGACCACCACCACGGCCTCCCAGGCCAGAGGTTTCTCGAGCTGGATCTTCAGGAACCACGAGCCGGACCCGTGGCGATGCTTCACCGAATTCTGCCCATTCGCCCATGGCAACTACCCCACGACACTCTCCTTATCCCGTCCATTCTCCGCCGCCCAGCCAGAATGAGTTCCAATTCCAGAAATCCACAACCTCAAGTAATTCTAATAGTAATCCCAACAAAGCCAAATCGCGCCAGTCGATGTATTCTCTCGTATCAGATGATAACTCCGAGCTACTGTCGAACAGTGACCATCGCGCCTCTTATTTCCCACTCATGCTGGATGAAGGTCCACCACCGCCGATCCCGTCTTCTGTTGCTAGGAGTGACACATACGCGCCACGCACGATCCCTCCCACGCAATCTGTGGAGATCCCACCACCTCAACACCCTCAATCCTCTCCTGAAGACTCTATACAAGAAAAAAGCGCAAAACGAGCTGCCGACAATGAAGCGAATAGATTACGTGAAGAACAGCAGCGCAGGGAGCGGGAGAGATGGGAACTGGAGAAGGCAGAAGCTAGGAAGCGGGAGGCCGAGGCCGAGCGACAGCGTGAACTCGAAATCGAGAAGGAACGGGGACGACTGGAGAACCTCGAACGTGAGCGACAAAAGCAGCGTGACCAGAGCCGGCAAACCAGAGAAAGGGGAGATTCGAAGGCCATGGACACTGAAAGGCCGAGTGAGACTCGTAAGGAGGGAATTATTTCAGACCAGATCATGCTATCCCCGCAAAACTTTACGACTGATGTGGTTTCTTCCTCTATACCACCGCCTCCAACCCGGCCAGCCCCAAGAGGCTCGTTAAATCTGACTGGTGACAACATCGTTCCATCTCACGCTCGCAAGCCTACGAATCCTTCGGAAAGCTTCAAATTGCAAGAAGTTCCTAGGACTAAGAGGGCCACGCCTAAGCTCCCAGCGGACGACGAGGAAGAGGAAGAGTCTCCAACCGGGGATATCGAAATACCGATCTCGTTTACTCCAGAGCCTCGAAAAGACTCCTTGGGCGCTCCTGTCCCGGCACCGTCAACAATCAAGACTTCAACCTCCCATCAGGAGTTTGTCCCGTCTCATCAATCTTCGGTATCTCGAAAGACCAACTCGGAGACTGAAATTGAGGCAACCAACAGTGAGATTAGTAACTACGCCTCGTCTGCTACTAGTATTAACCAGACATCTCCAGGTGGACACAAAAAAGCCCAACTCTCGTCTTCGTCATCCATTGCACCAGCTCGCCCCATGCCAGCTCGTCCAGCAACCAGCCACGGTGCTGGTGGTTCGAGTTCGTTCGATTTGCTCAATGGTGCATCGCCGGTCCTACCACCCTTCAAGAGCGAACTCAACTTTGAAGAGGAAATAGGGAAGATATTCAATCCTGCTACCGACTTGGGATCACCATCCATGAGAAGGGCTTCTAGGTCCGTTGGGCATGGGCGGAGCCGCAGCGATATGGCTGGACAAAGCAGTAAGCCACCTAATATATGCATACTTTTTATTATTCAGACTAAAAGAAAATATAGCTATGCTTTCTCCGGATCTCCCTGGCGCCCTCATCGATTCAAATGCTAAGGAAGAGAATTTGGTCTTGAAGAATGCACTTCGAAGGTCGACCCAGCAACTCGTGGAGCTTGAGTCCAAGTTGAATGTGAGCAACAAATTCGAAAAAAGACACCAAAAATCAATATCTCGAGCTAACCTATCATCCTAGACTTCTGTTGAGATTAAGGAGAGCCTCGAGAATGACATCAAAGAGAAGCGAACCACTGTTGCTTCTTTGGAGGCTGACAAAGAAATGGCCATGATTGAGCTTTCAGTTTTGCGAGAAAGATTGGCTGATGTGGATGTGTAAGTTTCAGACTACGGGATACCAACAAAGAATCACCCGAATCTAACTGCTTCGTGACCTGTCTAGCAAATCAATCAACTTTGACGATTTTGTCGCCACTACGCTGCAAGAAATCGCAGGTCGCATAAACGCCCTGAAAGAATCCCATAAGGAGGAACTGGAAGGCTTGATAGGCAAGAAGAATGATGCTATGGAAGAGACAGCCACTGCTATCCGTCTTCGTGACCAAGCTATCCAGGAAACCGAACAGCTCAACCTCAAGAACGCCCAGCTAGCCGATTTGAACAACGAGCTGACCAGACGCATTCAAGGCAACTTTATGAAGAACAAAGCTGCTTTCCCGAATGTATCTGCGCCGATTGCCGTTCCTAATGGGACAAGCGTCTACGGCGCGGGTTCAGACAGCCAAGTTACGGCTCCTCACACTGGATCGACTGCTACAATCACTACTAGTATCATTAGTGAAGGCACGACGCTCCATGAGGAGGGAGGTGCAGTTGTTGCTGCCCCTCATGTTGTAAACATCAGGAAACCCGGTGCTCCAGCTAAAAAATTCAATTGGAAGAAGGGTGGCGCAGCTGTCGGCAAGGGAATTGGAAAGACCTTCAACAGGGTGTTCGCGTCCGATCAGAACGACCATCACGATGCTCCAATGACTCTGCAATCCCAGCCATTCAGCAGCACTGCTTACGGACCACCCGTTCATACAGTTGACTCCCCTGGTCTTAAGGTGAACGGGGTAGATCATAACCAACAGTACGGAACACAGCGCGGTGGCCTTCTCAAGAAACTCAAGGGTAGCAACCAAGCGAGCCATGAGAAAGAAATTACAGGTATATCAACCAACACCAACCCTTGCTTATTTAAAACTGTACATGAACCTTACGAATATTTCCGTGTAGTACCACTGTTGGGATCTGAGTTGGAAGCCCGTGTTGCCTACGAAGGAAGACGGATCCCACAGATCATCACCAAATGCCTTGCTGAAGTTGAGAATCGGGGTCTTGACTTTGAGGGTATTTACCGAAAGGGTGGCGGTGCTTCTCAAGTTCGCATGATCCAGGAGTCGTTTGAGCGTGGTGAAGAGATGGATTTGGAGAATCCAGAAGTGGATATTACGGCTGTTACTAGTGTTTTGAAGCAGTACTTCCGTAAGCTGCCTACGCCGTTGATTACATATACGATTTATGATGGCATGGTGGATTCAGTTAGTAAGTATCCCTGCCACTTCGGGGTTTGTTGCCCTTTCATTTTGGAGAGTAGTTAGCTAATGTGCGGTTAGAAATCGCGGACGTTGAGAAGCGTAAGGAGGCTGTCAAAGATCTTATCAACGAGTTGCCGTCACTCAATAGAGACATTCTCTTCTTCATCATCAATCATCTTACTAAGTATGTCCTCCGTTCCTGATCTAGATTAAATATCATCATGCTTACGACATTATAGGGTGGCTGGATTCCAACAAGAGAATTTGATGAATGCTCGCAATCTTGCTGTGGTCTTTGCACCTTCACTGATGCGTGACCAGACCGGAGAGTTTGAGCTTCGTGATACACATGCCAAGAACGAGGCTATCCAGTTTATAATCGAAAATGCGAAGCCGATCTTCGCCGGTGTGAACCTCGTCTCCTAGATGTGACATCTCCACGATATTGAAGATCATTCACGGCGTCTGGCACATGTTTCCGTGTTACCATCATGATTACCCTTCCACTTTCTACTTGCTTACGAAATTTGAATTTCTCTGGAACCTTTTTTGACTGAAGCTACTACCCACCTGTGGTAGAATTCGCTGAAGATTAGTCACGGTCACCCTTGGATGCGATTATTACGACTCTACCATTCGACCACTTGGACTACTAACCATGATTCTCTACTCTCTCACTTCTTCTTGTTAATACTTACTCCCTCCCTGCCCATCTCACCATATGTCTAACTCATGTCCAAGTTAATGCCCCACCCTCTTCTTTATTTTGTCTTTTAGCTTACGATGGCACGGGCGTTACCTTGTTTTCCTGACCATGTATTTCACACTTTTCTCTGGATGATGTATTCCTTGTATTGGCACTGTCTCTGGATGAATCATCGAGGATAGTGATCTCAACATTTGTTACCCCCCTCTTTTCTTTTCCCCCTCCCGACGACAAAATGAAATGCGAAGTCCGTTTCCATCATCCTCCTTCCCCCTCCTCCCCACCATCTTATGCTACCTCTTGCGTCTTTGTATTTTTCTTCTTCTTCTTGGATTCGGTGGTCCCGACCCTTTGGAAAAGAGAGTATTAATGAAGTCGACTTTTTTTTCTCTTCCCTCCATGGATCAATCTCTCTCTTCGATGCTCTCTCGTCTTTGATGTGCCCGTATTCTTTGCGTGTTTGATGTCCGATCCGAAATCCGAGTTCATTTCACGTCACCTAACTTCACTTCATAATAATTATTTATGATCACTTGCTCATTTCACCGATATGCAATTTGTCGACATCCACAGAACCCCCCAAATTTTTTTTTTATCTGTACGTTTTAGCTAGCATGATCCATATGAAACCCCTCAGTGCGCAGCTCCAAGAGAGTTGACCCCACCCGGCCCGCCATCAATCAATTCCCTTCTGATGTATCTTCTTCACCACAAATTAGCACTCTTAGCTTTTTACTTAATCACAAAAAATATCAAGAAAGTACGAGTCACGATTTACCCCACACAAGAGAAAAGGGGACTCCTATCACAATATACGCCCTACGTAGGAACCAAAAAAAAAAAAAAAAAAAAGGGTTGCAATGAAAAAAAAAGGTCCGCCAATTTTTTTTTGGGGGGGGTGTGTGTTCATTATAACGAATTTTCGACAGGAAAGGAAGGGGGGAATAATTAGGAAACCAACCAACTTCGACAAAGCAGTCAATCCAGCCAGCTACGTACAAAAAACTAACTTATTTCCCGACGATAACAGGATCGACGTTCCAAATTTCATCCGCATACTCGTTAATCGCTCTGTCAGAGGTGAAGAAACCCATTCTCGACACAGCCACGATGGTATTGTGCGCCCATGCGGCGGTATCCTTGAACGCCTCGTCGACGAGCTTGTGAGTCGAGAGGTAGGATGCGAAGTCGTCGGAGACGAGGTAGTCTAATAATTATTTTGGAGTTAAGATATCGCTCTTGGAGAGAGGGAAGGTGGGGAGAGTTTCTTACAGTCGCCGCCATCAGTCAAAGCGTGGATCAAACCGGCAAAGACGCCAGGTTCACCGAATGTACCCTTCTCAATCTCGTCACAGACCTCCTTGAGGGCGGGGTCCATTGCAGTCTTGCCGTAGCGGTGAGCGTGACGGAGGTCCTCGACGTCCTCGCTATATGATCACAGTTTATTAGGAACCAAGCTAATACTGAGAAGCAATTTTGAGAGTACTTACGCAAGATTGCCGAAGAGGAAAATACGTTCCTCGCCGATCTATATCTCATATTAGTATCTTATCTATTTCAACCTTAAACTAATGCGCCATACCTCTCGAGTAATTTCAATCTATGCGTGCCAAAAGTTAGCTCAAGTTCCAAACCAACTATATCCAGGTTAGGATTCTTACGTTTGCACCATCACAAGTACCAATAATCAGTCCACCGTTGAGCACAAACTTCATGTTACTGGTACCAGAGGCTTCAGTTCCAGCAGTAGAAATATGCTCGCTCAAGTCCGAAGCAGGGCACAAGAACTCGGCCTTGCTAACATTGTAGTCTTCAATAAAGACAACCTTGAGCAAGTCACCAATATCTACGTCGTTGTTGACAACTTCGGAAACAGCGGTGATGAGGCGGATAATAGTTTTAGCCTACAAATTAACCAATGGATTAGAATTCGATACTGTCAACGTGTGTTAATGACTTCTCACCATCCAGTAACCCGGGGCAGCCTTTCCACCAAAGATGGAGACACGCTGCACTTGCTTAGCTCTCTCCTCTTTGGTCATAGCCTTCAAGGACAAATATCGGCTGATAACACCGAAGATGTTCATTTGCTGTCTCTTGTATTCGTGAATACGCTTGACTTGGATGTCAAACAAAGCATTTGGATCGACAGAGATACCGGTGGTATCTTTGATATACTTGGCCAAACGCTGCTTGTTCTGGTATTTGACGTCCATCCACTAGGATACCGGAACCGTTAGTATTTAGGTGCACGTCTAGAGTATCGCTAATTCTTACCTCTTTCTGGAATTCCTTATCATCGGCAAACTTCTCCAATCCACTAAGGAGGTTCAAATCGCTCAAGAACTTATCCGAACCAAGCTTTTTGCTAATGAGAGCGGATAATCGAGGATTGGCCTGGTGAAGCCATCTTCGTGGAGTAACTCCATTGGTAACATTGGTAAACTTGTCGGGGCCAAAGATCTTAATAAAATCTTTGAAAATAGTTGTCTTGATCAAATCAGAGTGCAACTCGGCGACACCGTTAACCTTCTTGGAACCGATGATAGCGAGGTAGGCCATTCTGATGACTTGAGGGTTGCTCTCCTCGATAATGGAAACTTTGCTCAGGAGTTCACGGTCCTTAGGGAAGCGTCTTTCAACACTTTGGAGGAAGAACAGATTGATATCGTAGATGATCTGGAGGTGGCGTGGGAGAAGGTTTTGGAAGAGTGGAACGGACCATTTCTCCAAAGCTTCGGGGAGAACGGTATGGTTTGTGTATCCGAAGGTTTCGGTAACGACTGCGAGCGTATTAGCGATTTGCTCCACGACTCTTTGATAAATTATATATCCTCTTTACTCACTGTTCCATGCTGTATCCCAGTCAAGATGCTCCTTGTCGACAAGGATGCGCATCAACTCCACAATTGCCAAAGTTGGGTGGGTGTCGTTAAGTTGGATGGCAACTTGGAGTGGGAAGTCAGTCCACGCACGGTGTGACTTCTTGAAACGTCTGACGATATCATGGAGGGATGCTGCGACCCAGAAGTATTGTTGCTTCAAACGCAATTCTTTACCAACATCGATGCTTCGGAGATCGTTAGCTGTGTTAAGAATTAACTTGTACGTGTAAGAACTTACTTGTCGTTAGGATAGAGGACAGCCGAGATTGTCTCAGCTCGCTGTTGGTCTCTAACGGAACTCTCATAGTCTCCAGAGTTGAACTTCTGGAAGTCGAATTCGCCGGTTGAGGGCTTGCTGGACCAGAGACGAAGGTTATTGGTGGTTGGGGTGTCGTAACCGGGAACTATCGAATCATCGTGAGTAAATGTTCAACTTCCAACAAGGGGACCTGTGTTGGTATCATACTTGGCACATCATAGGCTACTGCTTGGACAACCTCGCCACCTTCCCAAACATTGACTGTGGTACCATCTTCTTCGGTGTAACGACGCACATAACCGTAGAACATGATGTCAACAGTGATATCATGTCTTGGGAACTCCCATGGATTGAAGTCAAGCCAGTAGTCGGGAACCTCGACCTGGTAGCCGTCAATGATCTCTTGTTTGAAGATACCATATCGATATCTCAGACCGTAACCCCAGGCTGGGTAATTGAGAGTAGCTAAGCTGTCCAAGAAACAAGCGGCGAGACGACCAAGGCCACCATTTCCCAAAGCAGCATCATGTTCTTGATCAATGAGATCCTCCATGCGGAACCCGAGTTCAGAGATACCCTCTAATATCTATGAGTAAGTTCGTAATCTTCAAGTGCGGCATTTTAGTGGGAGTATATACGAACCAACTGCGACATCCTTGATCCTTTGATTTAGCATAGCATTGTCGAGAGTTCGGCCCATCAAGAATTCGAGTGAGAGGTCTATAGTAGCCAACGGTAAGCTTAACCAAATTTCAGAGGGTTTAGATTGGATGGACTCCTACAGTAGACTCGCTTCTGGTCAACCAAGGTGTGGGCCTGCTGGGTCTTGTTCCAGTCAATGATAAGCCTGTCGCGCATGGCGAGAGCGGCACCCGAGTATGCGGCACTACAGGTCACATAATTTAGTCTGTAGAGACGCGGTACAATGGTACTGGAATGTCCTTACAGCTCATCACAGTTGTATAGAGACCTAGCGAGGGTAGTTTCGACATGACGGACGACTTCTTTCTGTTCAATGAAGACTTGTTAGACCTCTCCGTCCGTTGAGATATAGGAAGGGATAGTACAAACTTGGAATTCCTCCTTCTCTGAGAACTCGGTAGCAGCCTATCTAACATGTTAACTCAAATTTATCGTCGTAATTGGCCTTATTGCACACGTACAAACTTCTTCCACCTATATGTCTATGTTAGCAAGAGCCCCTCTATGAGTTTTGAGACATGACGTACGTATCACGGAGAGGAGCGGGAATGCTGGACTCAATTGATTTGATCTCTCGAGATCCAAAACCAGTGGCCGTTCGCTTGTGTCTGGGACGTTTTGCGAACGTTTGGCTCAAGATATCATGGCCGGTGATGCTGGGCGACGGCGGGGTCGGATTGGTCGCCATATCGTTTCGGAGTTTGTGAAGTGACGTTATACAACAAGGTTGAGTTCAATCTCGACCAGAACGACGAACACGTCGAGTTTAAGTGCAGAAAGGGTTTCCAAACGATAGAATCCGAGGAAAGGACCTTTTTAAGGGAGAAAGAATGGAAGGGAGGATTGAGACGGATGTGAGAGAGAACAAAGCGGAGAGAGCAAGTTGTCAGATTCTGGGAATTTTACAGCTATTTGGAGCTACACCAACATGCACCACCACCACCACCACGTAGCAACCCGGCCTGGTATGTAAGTAGAGTAATACTCTGCGATAGCAAGCGGCATGGTTGGGCATTTGTAGCGGCGCTAGTGATCCCGGGAATGCACCGCATTCCAGTTTATCGATAGCGAAGGCACTGACACGGTATTCTGTGACGTTTCCTGCGCGCATTCAGAGATACATACGGCCCTCCAACGTCATGTGTGGACTTGGACGTCCATTCCTCGCGATTTCAGGCCCGCAAAAATACTTCAAACCTAGCATTGGTTTGGTGGATACGCAGTTCTAGGTGAGTGAATAAAACACGTCCTCGAAAAATCCGTGATAGCCTAGCAACAACCATCCGATTAACGCTGCTTAGGTTCGACGTTAACACTTCTGCTGTGATACGGAATTCTTGCAAGCAGAATGACGAAAGCTGCAGGCTGCAGGCGGGGCGTCCAAAGCGGGGCTGGTGCATACCACACACAGCTCACGCCAACGGTTCAACAGATACCCATGCATGGGACATACACATGCTCCGAGGGGCTGCCGGTACATACAATCTAACGGGAAATATTTTGGAATTTAAACATCCTTGGGTGCATCAATGCAGCTATCTCGTCTACCCCTCACCCCCTCCCGCGCATGCCTTCGCATTCCTCACTACTCGGGTGCACCATCAGCCTCACAAAACCCATGGTCTTCATGTATCATATGACAATCAGACTGGACCACGATGGTCTGCAGTACTGCGGACATAAAATCTTGTACGTTGCATGTGCAGCTAAGTAAATGGAGGAGTTCGGAACGGTTTGAGTTACAGAGAGACGGCAGGTTTTTTCTTGTCCAAAGCTAACGTTAACAGGGCAGAGGTGCCTGCTAACGAAGGTGGGGCAAAACGCCATCTTCTCGGCATACCTCGATCAGCGTTAGCTTATCGATAGGGCATCGTCGGTTTCTTTTTGGGACGGTTCGGATGGTATCCTCTTGGATTCCATTGGCGTCCTCGCTAGCTCATGTTGAACGGGCAGGGATGTTCATGGTCAGTGCCACCGAGCTTGGCCAGGCCTCGATGTTACGGCCTTGCAAATTGCCACTCAACAGTTTTAAATCCTATCGTTGCACGTTGTCGATTAAATTCCGATTGATATACTGATCTATGTATTGGTTCTATGAGTTAAGAGAAATGCTGTCTATTCCATCTGTTTCGGAGACCTAACTATAGCACCGTCGGCACGCTGTGCTGGCGTAAAAGCCAGCGTGCTTTACATATACATACATGTGCAGATGCGCCAGCTTATAGCTTCTCGAACGAGACTTGATATCTGTCGACTGTCGACCAGGATCATGAATTTGTCCAACCACACTTCCAACACATTTTTTTGAGGTATTAAATTATCATCCATTGAGATATCGGGATCGAGAACTGGCCAACGATAAATACAGTCTTTACCCCGTCCAAAATGCAATATAAAGCAAACAACTTTATTGGAACAGTCTAGACAAATATGCGCTTTAAAAAATCAGATACTAGGGGTGGAAACTGAACGGCAACGACGATAAATATCCCAGAATATTCGAACTAGCACCTACTAATGGTATTATACAAAGCTACATTCCACAAATTCTGTAACAAATAGGGTTCCTTGCCGTCTATTAAAGCCATGGGGAGATTTCATGCCGAGGTTTATCCGTGGGATTAGGCCGGTCCGGGCCTATGGGTGCCGGCGGCGATTCTGTCCCCATCGACGTTGACGAGGGAGCTTCTGCCTTTCACGTTGTGACTGCTTGGTTTGCTACTTGACCGATTGTTTCTCAGGTTGGGTTGATGAGCGAGGCGACAATTTCGCCAATGATAAGGTCGTTGACTTTAATGACGAGGATGTCAAACTCGTCAAAGAGGACGTGTCCGGTAATTTGGCTGATGTAGTAGTCGTCGAGTTTCAAAGGAGCTCGGGAACGTTCCCTTACGTCCCTTTGTACTTCTTTCCGCTATCGTAAAGAATTTTGCCATACGAGCGGGTGAGTTTAGCCCTCCAGGCACGGCAGCTATCGAAACCATAAAGAGAAAGATGCTCAACTTTGAATGCCGAAGGGCCTACCATTCCACCCTCCGAAGAGAATTCTCTCACTAGGCCTCGAGCGAATGGGTACGGTTCTCTTTGCTCAAGAGGCAATTCGCTTCTCTCGAGTTGGTATCCTTTATTGAAATCACAGAGATTGCAACTGTTCATCCACGCGTAATTTTCCATACCAATAGCTTGCAAAAATATGTCAGCCAGCGGCTTTTCGCTATCAGCCTACTGGCGTTAACGTTGTAAGACGGCAGAGAGCCATCCGAGTATGGAGCCGGAAGGCCGTTCCACCACCTCCCGCAGATAGAAATAAGTGCGTTGGTGGAGTCATCGCAGTAGTAATGGCTACAATCGCTCTCAAATACTCCTCGACCTGCCGGAACGTCGATAATTACATCTGGGAACTTCTGAAAGGTTTTAAAGTTCGAAGAATTCCAGAATGAATTACCACCTTTACCGGTTTTTTGCAAAATCTTCCGTGTAATAGAGAACTTCTTTGTGGGCGACCTCTGGGTCGTTTATGCCATATGTCTCTATACTTGTTGGTATCGGCTCAGAACGCTTCGAAAGCAACGTTTGGGTGCTCGATGGTAAGGGAGTTGGAAGTCGCTGAAGCTTGGATATGAAGGCTTCACATGACATGTTCGCTTCAAGTTGATTGATCGTGAGAGTAGGGCCTCTATCATTGTAGGGTTCCTTGGGTAGAACCCACACGAAAGAAGTGGCCCTATAAAAAATTGGATCTGATGTGATATTACGTTTCAGAAGCGGACCAGCGCGTTGGTCCATGTCTATCGATCCCGAGAACCGTTCTTTCAATTGCTTCTGGAACGAACAAGTCGTCATGCGAGTCCTCACCGCATATTGAAACCTTTATGCTTGAAGACGGGTCACAGTAGTGCTGTTGACAATTTCCCTCATACGGCGGCGATCGATAGTCGAATACCGGTTTAATTCGCCCTTCCTTAATCCTTTCCCCAATCTTAGCGAGATTTGCAAGATTATTGTTTTGTTGAAAGGGTCTGGCATATGCTTCGCCGACGACCTCCACGCGCCACCCCCGATCGTTAATTGGAATTTTATCGAAAACTAATCCGGTAGGCCGGCTAGGCCCCGGGGGCGTTATAAACCCTGCCAAACTTATAGCTTCAATCGACTCCGTAGACTGAACCGGCACCTCCGTTTGCAAGTTTTCACTCTCCCTGTCCTCCTTCGTACAACCGCCAAGCAAGATTTGTACCTCCCATGGGAAATACCCCGTGTTCGCCTCTCTTGGAAGCGTGACATCCTTTTGAAAGCTCGCCCTGGCCAGGAGCAAGGATTCGCTATATGATTCTCGGGGCAGAGGGGGCAACTGGGGCAACGGAGGCGCCAATTTGCACATATAGTCTGCTCTCGTAGGATCGTTTTCATCCACATCTAAAACCGACTTCCCGAATAAGTTCAACGCTATCATTATATCTTCATGGTAAAATTTGATATTCGCCAAATCCTCCATTTTCTCCGTCATGCAGAACCTGAACTGCTAGGGACTGTCGTCCCGGCACAGTCTCACCGGGCAGCTCGGGGTTGTGGTATATAACTTCAATGAATCGTTGCGGAGTGCAACTTTATATGCGTCACCGTGGAGATCCGGCAATGTATCTGATTTTAAATTTATCGGCTGACCCTGGAAGGTTTGGCCCTTTATGTCGTAGCATTGGATGCGTATTGCGTTTATTGTCGCGCTCGTGAAGGTTTCGTAAGTTCCAATGTTTGGATTGATGCCCCAATTTAAGGGATTCTATAGTGGAGTCGTCAGCATATTTTGAACCTTTAGTTTGTACTAATTCAAAGATTTGAACCATTTCATAACGCAGATGATGAACACCTGTCTAATTTTCAGACTAATATATATATATATATTACCCCCACGTTTTTCGGTGGGTTATAAATGGTTCCGAAGCTAGGTTCTGCATTAAATGCATCTCGCAAATCGCCAAATTCTATTACAAAACGATTACCTCCCAAAAAGAAACGAGCGAAGATATTGACATGCCAGATTTTTATACTTGAACCCCTGCGCAAAAGCACCAGGATCAATGGCGATAAAGATGAGGAGCCATCCCAATAAGTATATCAACCTAATCATAAAGCTTGCTCAAAACTCTCCGGACGTACTGATCGTTGTATCTTTGAAAACACAATATAAAATATATAGTTGGTTAAAAAAAGAGTAGTGTTCTTGAGCTCTTTTCAAAACTCTTTCTAACCATTTAGATCCCATACCAACCTATATTACCCTTTTCTACTCCTCGTAACCCCAGTATAGCAGGCCATCTAACCCACCAACTAGCCCCCAAAGCCCAGAGTCCTCCAACGTCCTCAACATTGTTGCATTTTCACAACAACAAAATGCGTTGCCACGTCGTCGTCTTTGGCGTTTCATAAAGGCCTTTCTCATACCATAGCCCAAAAGAGGCTGTAAAAAGCCGGTGGAACAGTTAGCAGAGCACAAAGAAGGTGATTTTGATCGTTGCACAAGTTTCAAGCAATACTTGTGAAACCATCAATTTGATTGGTAACGAGCGAAACAAAATTCTGAAACGGGATTTGTGAGGTTCGAAGGGGAAAGGTTATTGTTATGTTTCCGTGGTGGGTGGTTCGTCATGGCGATATGTTAGGGTACGCTGCATGTTATACGGACACATTCTAGCCAAATTACTAACAGAAAATAAGTTATATAATTAGGAACCCAAGCTTGAGGCGCAATATAAACTCTGACATGCACCATCATCCAAATAATTTTTGTTTAAAAACACCTTTAACAAAGTTCCCAATAGAGTTTTCTAGACTACTGGCGGCGCGCGGCGGCTCTAACTACCTAGAGCCCCCTACTATACATCGACATAACAGCTATAACAGTTATCCTTTCTACCATGGGACCCCACAGCTAAAGATATGACGAGCATGATGTACATGTACTACGTCTACTGGTATATATTACATTAATACTCCATACCCCTCCCTTTCCAAGTAATATATTGCGAAGAGTTATACATACCCCCAAAAACCCGGACATCCGGACTTCAGTTAAAAAAACCGAAAAACAAAAGATCGCAGGTACAGAACTTTTAATATACAGATATTCTTCCTTTCCATGAACATCGGTCAAGGGTTAAGTTCGTAGTAAGGAAGGAAGTACGTACAGTTGGAAAAAAAAAAAACGTGTAGACGGGGAGATGCAGGTTGATTCCTGACAGAACCTAGTAAGGATACTAGGTAAAATGCTAACTTGCGTAGCTACTCGGGTCCCAGCGACTGCATGTCTACAACCAGCCAGCCCCCTTCACCCTTGTGAAAAAGCCCGTTTTTTTTGGTTGGTGGTGGGTTAGGGTACTTGGATCTCATGTCATCACCTCGTATCCACAACCCGTCAACAACCGAAGGAACTGCGACGGGGGTATGTACTTCTACGCAAAAAGTTGTACCATACCCCAAAGATTTTTCATCGAAATCCCAAATAGTAGCTGAGTACTATAAAAGGTAGAAAATCTTCAGGGGGTGTGATTCCGGGGGTGGAAGAACCGTTTGTCAAAAAATATGTTCGGGATCGAACGGTTTGGAATTCCATTGGTATATTTTTCATTTTTCATCGGGCTGGCATCCCGATAACCAGATATGTTACGTACTAGTATATTAAAGAGCTATGATACTTTCTTCCTTATCCAAACTATATATATATGACGACGGGAGTTTGTCTTTTACAGATCCACTTACACATTCGTAGTGGATATGGAATTGTATGATTATACGGTAACGGATTCCTAGTATATTATAACGTTTTAGTCCTAAATAGGAAAAATTACCGGCTTCTACAATCGACTTTCCGGAAATCGAAGTATTCTGGAGGAATTTGGAAGGGGGAGGGTGTGTTTTTTGGGTCATAGCGTTTTTTTTTTTTATGATTATTATTTTGGGGGGTTATTTTTTGTGGAGACATGGTAACGACGGTAGATTAGGAATCTTCTTTTTTGTTTGCCTATGAGCTCGGTGATTTTGAAATTTTGTTTTAAGGAAGGGGGGAGGTTTGCTAGATGGTGTTTTGAGTCTGTGACATTCTGGAAGAAGCAGTTGGATGGGATTTTTTTTGTGTATGATATCGTCTGATATTACATGTTCCAATAGTCTTGCACAGCTAGACCAAAAGCTGCAAGAGATATAGCAAAGCAAATAGCTATTGATTCAATAAATTAAAATCTTCATCTTTTCGCCAAATAAAAAAAAGGAAAAAAGGAGCTCAGGCGCTCGCGCAACATGTGAACACTTTCTCTCTTTCTTTCTGCTCGCCATTCAATGCGAGGCAATGCAAAGACTCTGCCTCCGCATACCCCGTAACGGGGACTACATATACGTAAGTATTGTACATACCCACATCCCATATCCCCATATCAAAATTTTCATCAAAGATATGTGTGTGTGTGTGTGTCATCTCTACACACCACACCATCGGCCTTTCAAAGCGGGGGGAGGAGGAAGAAAAGGGAAAGAAAGCGAAAGCAAAGAAAGAAAAAAGAGAGAGGCTACTGACAAGACATGGATGCCCGTCGACGAACATGGGGTAAATGGTGGGTGGGCAGGGTCTATAAGACAAGGCTAGGATTATATTCCTTCCCCCATCATTCATTCAGAAAAAAAAAGAGAGACATGATGGGATATCCAAAAGAGAAGAGGCGAGCGAGTTAGGACAGGGACCGGGGGAGATTCAAGAGGAATGGTAAAATCTGGAGAAAAGTGGAGGAGGGAAAAGGAAAACCATGAATCATGAGACAAAAACGATGTGTAGGTTTGTTGGGTGCAGGATGATATCGCATGATCAGAAGTTATACGGGGGGAAACAGTATATACGTCCGTTGAGGATCTGGGGATCAAGGAGGCAAAAAAAGTGGTTGGAACTCCACAACTTTTTTTGGGATCCTGGGGATTAGGTTACCCTGCGATCTTGAGCTCCGATGGTTACCTACTTTTTTGACATCTTTGACAGCTATGACTTATTGTTGCTTCTGGCCACAATTTAACCTAGTACATTGTGTACAATTATCAATAAAAGTTTTTCTCATATCAAGCCCGATCGATTTATCCAGGCTATTCAACCTATTTCGCCTATTGTCCGTCGCCTCCAAAAGCTCATAGATAAGTCCACGGAGTAAGCGCAAGGCAAACAAAAACTAGAAACCGCCTAAAGGTCGAAAGAGAAAAACCCTCGGACTTCCCTTCGAAAGAGCGCGAGTGTGAGCGCACATCACGATGAAGTGAGCGCTCGAGCTCGAGCCCCACGAAAAGTTCTTGTTGGATAGTATGACACCGACATGGGTGATGATATTTTTAGACATTTTCTGGGGTTTAAGGGTTCGATGTAACAGGTTTTTTCCTCTTCGTTCTCTTCAGCTCTCTGACGCGGCCCTTCTCGGTTCGAACGAGAGCGGTTGGATATAATATTACTGACATGATTTTACGGTTCTTGGGACCTTTCTTGATAGCCCTGGTAGTGACGGGCGTGTGTTCTCCATTGGTCTGCGCGCATATTTAGTTCCTTGAAGGTTTGGAAAAAGTGGTATGAACCGTGGATGCCAATTGTATCTTTTCCAGCTTTTTTTTTCTTGGTGACTCTTGATATCAAGCGAGATATTCTCCGGTTGTTCAATGTTCCTGTCAATTGACATGACCAAAGGCTTGACCCCCCGTTTGTTTCAAGAACTCGGAAACGTCTGCACGCCACCGCGTAATATTGTCAAAAAACATGAGGGTTTTGGAGATTTTGATACCCACGTACGGGTAGTAATATTCGACTATTCTATCTCCCAAGAGAAAAATCTTCTATCGCGGAAATGCGGCAGTATAAAGTTTTTTTTTTCCCTTCTTCATCAAACTGATGAAGCTTTTGTTACGGGGGGCTTTTTTTTTGCTTCAGAAATTCCACGTTTGAGAGTTGTACCAGGATGCCTCTCCCTAAATCACGAAACAATTGCGACAGCTGCAGGTTGTGTTTGCTTTGGAGAGTATGAGGCGTCCGCTAGCACTTTTCCTGCTCTAGCAGCTCCATACCAAAAAAAATGATACAAAAATGGCTGACATCGCCACACTTCGATTTCTCTTGGAGGTTGAAAGATTTTGAACGATTTTGGGAGTAATTAACCGGCGATAGGTGGCTGAGCTCTACTTAAACAGCTTTTTGGGGAAACGGGTTTAAAAAGGGTTAAGAGGGAAAGTCTAGACGCGTCTTTACTTGCTGGATATTGATGGGGGTCTAGATTCCCCTTCCCTAAGCTGAAATCGTTGTCAACCCGGACGCCACTGGCTTTTTAGCCCGGAAACTGGATCGAGACTTCAAATGGCAATTGAATCGCATGATCTTTAGATCGGTGGCTGGCGGCTCGGTCTTTTTGGCGCCACGGTTGTACACATGGCATCATGATCAGAACCTGCTGGGCATAAACTTAGCATGCGAGACAGGACGGCTCGTAGCTCCAAAAAAAAAAAAAAAAAAAAAAAAAAAAAAAAAAGACACTTCGCTCGTCCCGCGTTAACCCGTCCGGAGTCGAGGGAACGTGATCAATCAGGAAGCTGGTGGGATGTTAACTGATGTCCCGAGAACAGCGAAAAAACTTGATTTTTTTTGCTTTAGCGCTGGGACGGATTATTGGAGACGGGAACTTTAGTATTTCCTTTCTGGCGATTTAGATGGTAATTATTAGTTGGTAATGTAGTGGTCGACGGATTTACTGGATATTCCGTTTCACACTCGATTTTTGAAAAGGAATAAGTGCAAGGGAGCTCTCTTTAAGCGCATGAACTGAGGATATGGATCCTTACATCCCAATCTTTGCAAAGACAGACGTCTTTTTTCCTCTTTGGGAAATATTTAATATTTCATCTCGAGAAGGATGGGTGTTATATGCTGGATCAGAAGTCCACACCTAACTTCTCAGTTATGCTGCGTAGGCCAATTGGATTGACGTTGGATATGATTGGACGTTTTGAGCAACTTGTTCATGTTCGACGTCCACGTTGTGCTTCTGAAACGATGGGTATGCAGGTAGGTAAAAAAAATAAAAAAAATAAGAGTCTGGTGCAGTTGGACAAACGAGGTCTTTTCATTCTTTTTTCCGCATCTGCCTGTTCGGCTTGCTCGTCACAACCCTTGTCTCGATCTCTGACATCGGTGCATACTGTACCTTGTTGGTTTCTTTTTCCTATTCCTTTGGTTGTGGAGAAAAAAAAAACCAGAGGGCGAAAAGGCGAAAGAGGCTGGGAAAACCTTCGTGCCGCACATATGTATGTATGCTACCCTGATAAAACCTCGAATCGAACGTCCTCGCTCAATTCGAGGTGATCAAGCATCAACGAACGAACCCGTCCCAGCTTGTTCTCCTGCCTGAAACACAAGAGGACGGTAAGAGGTAACCTATCAATGTAAAGGAATTAGTGTCTCTCGTCTCTCGCTCCGGCGAAGCGTGGACAAGGTTTTGCTGGTTCAACAGGCAAACCTTGGTCGTGGTCCTTGACCTGGTCTATTCCCACTCCCTTTCTTTTGGTGGGCTAACCGATAGACACGTTTATAGGAAAACCTGGGGACACATGGTTGATGGGGAGAAAGACTGCTTATTCGCTTGTGAGAGAGGAGGGATGAGCTGGCATCGCTGTGAGATCTATTCGATCGATGGGAAAGGCTTTTTTTTTCAGCTGATGTCGGTTCTTGATATCCAGCCTTGTTTTTCGTTGGTGCCGGCATGAACCTTTTAGAGGTGGTAATGCGCATGGGAGGTGTGGGCATAAGCTTGACATATGACTGAACTGCAAATATGATTGTCCGGATCTCCGGTTTATGGGCAAGTATTGGTTCTGTCAATATACAATGCTTACGAGTCCTCAGCCTTGCTAGAAATATTTGATTCGGAGATAGATTACGGTGCTGAATCAGATTGAAATCAATTAGGGCTCACAATCTCCAGTTATCCGGCGGGCCGATACAGTCGGAAACATCAACTTCTCGAATTAATTACCTTCCAGAAGCTTTGTTGAAAATACATATATTTATCTTTTTAAAACAACTGAAATTGATTAATTATTTGGATTCTTGCGCAAGATGTCTTGAGAATTGGCAAGGCATTAAACTAGATGAGAGCTTTAGATATAGCATATACTGACATCGCGATATTAACCCGCTATATATAACTCCGACAATGCGATGTTTCGTTTCATCTTAAGTCAGGAATGGGGAAAGAGAGGTAAATGGTCCGTTGCGGCACGTTGAGGATAGCGATTATTGATATTTGGAAAATGAATTAGAATAGAATAGAGTGTTTTTGATTAGTTTGTATATTGCGGAGTGCATACTAGCGGGTTTTGAGGCTCTATAGAGTTCTCTCTGCACTGTCTACGTTTGCTGCTGCGGGTGTGCAGCGTAGGCGATAGGGCTCAGGCGTGTCAGCACTGCGCACGGATGCTGGAATGTTCATGTTCCTGAATTCAGGCACAGACCAGTGCTTAGCCGTGATAATGTTATTTTAGTCGGCAACAAAAAAAAAAGGGACAGTGTCAGAGCAGGTCCGGGAAGTAGTATTTTTGAAAAGTTGGAATTAATTCACGATTCATGGTTTTTTATGAGGGTCATGGAGTTATTGGATCGACGTCGTTTCCTATCACCCAGGTACGGTCCCTCGGGAGTAGGCGAGCATGGATGGTATAGCAGATGCAACCCCCTTATTTTTTTTTATTTCTGGTCGAGCAGGTACCGGTTGTCAAGTGTCATTGATTCGGCGATATTCCTCTGGAGTGGACGATATCCTCGGCTCCACCAGCTGGATGTGTAGATGGTGCGGGCTACGCTACCAAACGCCCCGTGCAGGTGGATCCGTCTCTCGCCAATTTCGCCGATTCTGAAGGGGACGGACGATGGGATGAAAAAGCAAAGGAAATGAATGTGAAGAAGTTGGCAATAGCCGTAAGCCGGTAGACGGTGGGTTCATTCCTTTCTGATTACTTAATTTCTTGAGCTAGGTATGCTGTTGAGTACAATGTCAATACCTCCTGGTTGGAGAGGTATATTGGGTGTATTTGGAAGTCGAGCGGGATTCGGCAAAGATTCGGGATGGGACACATGTCCGGGCTGAGGTGAGCGGTTTGCTGGAGGTAATTATTTTTATTTTTAAATTTTCATGGTAGTTTTTGGGAAGTCAGCAAGTACAAATGGGTATACCAATTCGATGAGACTGACTGACTGACTGACTGACTGTTAGTTAGAACTGCGGCTTTGCGAGTATAATCAATCATACATAGCATATGGATTGTATTTCCGTCGATGAAGGGCCATTAGTGGTTTAGCAGGCTGTTAGAGGGTAGTCTGATGTTTTCTTCTTTCTGGGGGGAGGTTTTCTTTTGGAGGGGCTGTTGACTGTGAAGGATGTTTGGTGCCATCACGTTTGCGGCATCAGCCTGGCATCCTTACTGCCTCACCCTTCTGCTGTTTCTGAGGTGAAGCGAAGTGAATTGGATTGGGGATTTGAAGCTGCGGATTGGAGCCAGCGGACTATTATTTTATTTTTTTCATCTCTTGTCTTTTTTTGTCACAGAGGATTTCACATTTTCACATTATATTCGGTGATTCATGACACAGGTCCGGGGTGTACATATGATACGAATGGATGTCTGTTGAGGCCAATGAAGACATCTACGGTGTTCTGATATACGACGATGCTGTGATATACTACTTATAATTACTATACGATATGAGATACTTGCTTAGTTATATACTTCTGTCATAGATGGGATAGGTAGCATACATACCATAGCCTTATTGTATTCCATTCATTTTCCATTTCATCTTGGGATTTTTCCTTTTTGCAGGAATTCGAGGTTGGATGTAATAAGAATAATAAGATCCATTCATTCATTCATTCCCAGCCAGCCAGCCAGCCAGCCAGCCAGTCCCCGGAACCCCGGTCGTTTAGACTGTTCGTCTGTTCAGTTCTCCTGCAGCATTGCAACTGCAACTGTACTGCAACTGCACTGCACCAGCGCCGTACCAGCGACGACCAAGCAGGGCAGAACGGAACAGAACAGGACAGGACAGGCCAGAACAGGACAGGCCAGACAGGCCCAGCGCCAGGCAGGCTAACTTGAACTCAGGACTGTATGTACTGTACCGTACTATAGTATAGTTACTAACCAGTCCGGGCTGCTTGCCTGCTTGCCTGCTTGCTTGCTTGCTCTTCTTCTTCTTCTCTCCCGTTTCCTTTTCCTTCCTCGCTGCCAAAAGTTAACCCCCCAAAACCTCCAAAAACAAAAACCTCTTTCTTTCTTCTTCCTCGTCTTCTTCCTCATCCTCTTCCTCACTTTTCCTCCTCGATGATAATATAATATAACCTCCCGAAGAACTCGAACTCGAACTTGGACTCGGTATTGGTGGTATTTTCCAACTAAACTCGAATCAAATCCCGTTTCTCCTTTGCCTGGTCTCGCTCTCCTTCTCCCGTGGCGGCTCCCGTTTCTCGAAATAAACCTCCAACCACGCAACAACAACCCAACAGCTTCCGTTCCATCCATCCATCCATCCACCCATCCCATTCCATCCTCCATCCATCGAACATCTGACCCGACTCGACTCGACTTGACCTGCCCGGACTCCTCCATTGCTTCTTCTTCCTCTTCCTCTTCCTTTTATTCTCTTCTCTTCTCTTCTTCTGCCCTATATCCAACTCCTCCTATATATACATCTTATTAATCCTAAACCCCCTTCCTGAGCTTCTCCGACTGCCGGGAAACCCGTCTCGACTTTTTTTCCTTTTCCGATCGGGAAATCATCGCTCAACACCATCCTCCAAATCGACGCGCTGGCCCATCTCGCAACACTCTCCCGACCATTCACCTGAACTCTGGCAGTTTCTATCGCGTTCCGACTCTCCCTCCGAATCCATCTGACATCTCCCTAATTTCCGACTTCCGACACTTGTCTCTACCATCGACCACCCTCAAATCCTCCCGACCACCTTTTCTCTACTCTTCGAATCGCGGATACGAAACCTCTTCCCCGATCGACTACAGCGCTGCATTCACTTCTCATTTCTCGTTTTTCCTTTCTTTTTCTCTTTCGGTGAGATTGCAAGTCAGCCAAAATGGGTGGCTGCATGTCGAGAGAGGCATCGGAGGAGATGGAACAGAGGAAGAAGAGTCAGGCAATAGACAGAGAAATCATGGACGACTCGCGGCGGTTAAGACGCGAATGCAAAATCCTGTTATTAGGTAGGTCTTCTCCTTCTTCTCCTTCCCCTTCTCCTTCTTTCCCATCGAAGACCCTTTCGAAAACACATAGACAAGGCTGGCGGTTATTCCTAACATCGAGGTTGGCTGAGCAGGATCCGGTGAGAGCGGGAAATCGACCATCGTAAAACAGATGAAGATTATACATCAGAACGGCTACACAGTAGAAGAGTTGGCACAATACCGGTTAACGGTCTACAAAAACCTGGTCGACTGCGCGAAGGCCCTGATAGACGCTATGCGACAGTTCGATATTGTACCGGAGCACGAATCGAATAAGGTAGGAGACGCCACGACAGCCCGAACATCGAATTTCACCGACAAAGAAACTAACATCCGCATCCAGGAGCATATGGACTTCCTATATACCTTCCAGGTGGATCCGGATCCGAGCGTTCCTCTCGACCTTCGCGTTAGCAAGGCGGTGGCCGCGTTATGGGACGACCCGGCGGTTCCATCAGTACTCGAACACCAGAGCGAATTCTACATCATGGACTCGGCACCATAGTACGTCTTTTCTTCACCTAGTCCGACACTTTTTTCCCACTTGTTCACTCCGTACTAACACGCTGGATTTTCCAGTTTCTTTGCCGAAGCCGCACGGATAGGTGCCCCGGATTACATTCCATCGGAAGCGGACGTACTACGCGCTAGAACAAAAACCACTGGTATCTACGAGACGCGATTTACGATGGGACAGTTGAACATTCAGTACGGATTCCCTGGAATGAACTAAAATTGGATCGTCATACTGATTGGATTCTTAGCATGTTTGATGTCGGTGGTCAGCGAAGCGAAAGGAAAAAGTGGATTCACTGCTTTGAATCGGTCACATCCATCATTTTCTGCGTCGCATTGAGCGAATACGACCAAGTTCTATTAGAAGAACAAAACCAAGTAAGGATCCGAGGCTGAACCGTCAAATTTGCTGCCTGCTAACCCGGACTTTTTAGAACCGAATGCTGGAATCCCTCGTGTTATTCGATTCAGTCGTCAACAGTCGGTGGTTTGTCCGAACAAGTATTATCCTTTTCCTCAACAAGGTCGATCTGTTTAGACAAAAGCTGCCGCGAACGCCGTTGTCGAATTACTTCCCCGACTACTCGGGTGGTCCGGATGTCAACAGAGCCGCGAAATACCTGCTTTGGAGATTCAACCAGGTCAACCGCGCGCACCTGAACCTGTATCCTCAGTAAGTGACTCTTCAGGGAGTAAGTGGGAATGCTTGCTAACAATGGCGATAGTCTTACACAAGCAACCGATACCTCGAATATTAGACTGGTGTTCGCTGCGGTTAAGGAGACGATTCTACAAAACGCCCTCAAGGATTCGGGTATCTTATAAGCCTGAAGGAATGCCTACATCCGACCCTTCGCTTCAGCTTGGAAAAGTGCGACTCTGTACACACAACATCGCAAGCCAGTTGGGCATCTGGCAACACTTCGACCGATCTGAAGATTGACCGAACTTCGAGGGTTTTCTCTCAATATCGATAACCACGGCGTTCGGATAGCTATATCTTTCTCGAAGCTCTGATATTTGAACCGATACTATATATATTTTGGAGATCACAGCAGCCACAACCTCGGTTACGAATAAGACGAATGAACCCGAATCCAGTCTTTCCCCGGGCTTCGATTCACGACTGATAATTTTTTACGACTTATCCGTTCTGTTTGAACGTTTCAGTTTATTCGGTGGACTGATGACGACACTTTTGATTGTTTCCTTTTTTTCACCCGTTGGCCAGCCTTTCGGTTCGCAAATGTATTGTACGTTACACGGAGGCCCTACCTGAATGAATTGTATAACTTTCATCCCGGTACCCGAGTTGAACCCGAATGATCTTGCTTGGATGTTTTCTACTTACCGTTAACTCTTTTTTGCCTTTTTCTCTTTTCCTGTTGCTTCTGTTTGTTCAATCAAAAAAATCTCGTCTTTTTTTTGCTTCACGGAGTTCCGGTCTTCCTTTTTGTTACTCTTTTTTCCTCGCTCCTCGGCCGATATCTTCCTGTTTATTATGGTTTCCGCTTTTTTCCCAAATGGTTTCCTCTCTTGTTTGAATTGTCATTCGGTGGTGTTTCCTTTTTTTTTTTTTTTTTTTGTGGCTCGGACTGGAGCAATCTTTTTTTTTTTATCTTTTCTTGAGGGAGAGGGAGGGAGAGACGCCCCGACACCGCTATCTCGGATCCGCTTTCTACCAGAAGGAACCCTTAACTACCAGCTTTCGATAGCTTTACTTTTCCTCCAAATTACGAAACCAAATTACAACCATAATAATGCTTTTTGATTAACCAATACCTTTTTTTTCTTTATCTTTTTCCTTTTTTTACAAGGTTCCTCTCGAATGTCGAACACACGCACACACACACACACACACACACGCACAACCGATCCGGGCGTCAGACCTCGATTATACTCCCGTGCCAACATGCCGTCCGCCGAATTCCCTATCCTACGAACCCTTCCCTCCTCAATGTTACGAAGAAGAACGACGAAACCTGTCTCTCTCTCGCCAAATTCACACAACTTTATTCGCCTTTCCCAACCTTTTCTTTCCTTCTGATGGACTTTTCTATCCACCTGTCAAAGCGTCTTTTTTTTCTACTTTAATGGGTGGAATGGATATGGGATGTTGAATGAGGATATGAGGAGCTTGGAGCTGGGGAGGTGGATATGGGTATGGATATGGGATATACAGAGGGACAGGAGGCTGGGGATATCATCTTTGCTTGGAAGAGATAGGGATACCGGACGGCATCACGTAGTTCAATTACTACTACTACCACTACTACTACTTCCTATTATTACTATGAATAGCTCATACACACAGACTAGAGAGAGAGAGCGCGGGAAGAAACCGGAGAGAGAGAGAGAACAGAATATTAATTTTTTTATATATATATTGTATACTTTTTTTATATACCATCATGATAGACTAAAAAACGAGCTTATACATAATCTTTTTTTTGCTTTCTCTTTTGCTTATTCCTTCCTCCCCCATTAATCGTGCCTTTTCCCACGTGGAGTAGCTTTTAAGGTACCAGTAACTATACTACTCTACCTTTTTTTCTTTTGACAAAAAGAAAAAGTAGGTTCTAGAAACCTTTTGTTTAAAGAAGGCTTGCTCGGCTTCTGTAACATACATACATAGCTTTTGCTAGAAAAAAAAGGGGGGGGAGAAGGGGAGAGATGCAGAAAGATGGCAGCCTTTTTGTTTTTTCGGTGTTCGCAGCCTTACCCGGGCAGCAGGTGGAGTGGCCGATTGGTGGGATTCCTGTTCGGTGTGCTTACATACTTTCTTAGTATGTGCATATGTATATTATATATACTATGTACCTTTTGAATATACGCAGTATATCAATGCGAAAATGTAGGTTTATTTTTTTTTTTTAATGTAAACTGTTCGCTGTTTTTTGATGTGGGCCCCTCCGGCACGTACGGTGGAAGGCTGGCAGGCAGCTCGGGGAGGGCCTAGAAAAAATAAAATGTGATCGATACCTGCCGGTTGGTTTGTTCCCCCTCCCCACTGATGTTATATTATATATAATCACATAGGCTGGCATCTAAGCTAGGTTTAGGTATTCCCGAGTATTTTTGGCGAAGAGGGGGGCGGGGAGGTAAGGTAAGGCAGCTTTGATGATGATGATGATGAATAAGTAGTTTAGAACGGCGATTGTGTGCTCTTTTTGTTTTATTTCATTTTTTTAACCAAATATAGATACTTATGTATGTAGAAGTTATAACCTTCATAAAGGGGGGAACTTGATTTGTTAAAATGTGATTGATTATATTAATTATATGTATGAAGAGAGGCTGAAGAAGAAAGATGGCGGATATATGATATCGAGGACGTTGAAATGTCATGCAGGGGCAGAGTAGCAGACTAACCAGCCGGCTTCAATACGCGAGAAAAAAAGAACAAGGGTTTCGCCAATCTCCAGATCTCAAATCTCAATCAATCTCAATCTAATCTAACCACCACCACCAACCACCATTTCTCTCCCATCCAATCCACAATGTCCGACGAAACACGAGTCAAGTGCACAATCTACGTCAGTACGTAACAACTTCACTGCCTAAAAAGCGATTACTTACTTAGTACTTTCTTACTAACATTCTCGTAAACACAAAGCCGGCCTAGACCCCACAACCACAACCCCATCAACCCTCAACTCCTTCTTCCTCCCCTTCGGCCCCATAACCGACATCCACCTCCCTCTCGAAAAGTCAACTTCCCAACCAAAAGGCTTCGCATACGTCGAATTCACCGATCCTCTAGATGCATCTGCCGCGATCGATAACTTTGATCAAGCAGAGTTATTCGGGAGAGTAATACGCGTTAGTCAGGCGAAGAATTTGGGGTTTAGAGATGGTGGAAGCGGTGGGAGGGTTGATGGTGGGTTGGGGAGTAAAGTTGCGGTTTGGGAGCAGGAAGGGTGGTTGAAGAAACATGAGGTTGATGAGGAGGATAGGAGGGCTGTGGAGGGGGCGAAAGGGGGTAATGCTGCTGGTGCTGCTGTTGCTGGTGGAGGGGATCCTATGGAGGGTTTGGAGGGGTTGGATGTTGCGGGGCCGAGGTTGAAGGGGTGAATTTCTTTTTGGAGTATGGAAGGTTTTTTGTGAGATGGTTAAGGGTCGATATAGAATGGAGGTTTTATTTTGGCATGGTATATGGCGTTTTTTCGTGATGGGTCGGACGCGATTGTATACGCTACAAAGGGCCGGTATTGGCGATGAGTGCCTGAAATTCGAGGGCCGAATGATGATAATATGGGATGCATGGCGGCCCGTATATATCGAGGGATACATATAACGTCCACATCTAGTCCGACGGACAGCAGTCGTGTTATTCACGACAGCTATGTTATGATACCCACACCACCATCAGACCAAATACCATATGCCAAAATCTATCTATTTAGTGCTACGGTTCACTGCTCCAAATTCCTACTTTGTGTAATATAATCTTCGTGACTCGAGTGTACCACCTAATCAGGCGCATCCCTGATCAAAACCGTATACCCCCTCCTAACCCCCCTCCTAAACCTCCTCCCAACCCTCATCAACCCCGGAAACTCCTCCCAAGGCCTCGCAACCCCCAACAGCACCACCAGCACCAAAATCCACAACCCAAACCCCACCGGATCCGCCGCCCTCGCCGCCGAAAACCTTCTAACACCCCCCATCCACCCATCCGGATACCCATTATCACACAAATACCCCCTCCTCCCAGTCCCTCCCAACTCCGCAAACCCAAGCTCAACCCCCCAAGCAACCCCAAACCTCACAAACTGCAAAGTCCCCTCCAAATCCAACTTGTCCACCGTATCACCCCCAGTATGCGAATAATCACCCCCCTTCACATCCTCCAACCTCCCAGAAGTCAATAGTCCCCCCGGATATCCAAACCGTATAGCAGAAGCATGATCACTACACGCGTACCCACAATACGTATCCACCGCTTTTAAACCCGTATATTCCCCAACAATAAGTTTAATATACCTCCTAAACCCTTTTCCCAAAAAATCATTAACAATCCCAATCTCCCCTGGTTCTTCTTTCCCATTTTTATTATTATTAAAGGTATTGACTTTTCCGATCATATCGAACTGTAACACTGAATGGATATCTCGATATTCTTTGTTATAGTTACCCAATACCTCAGAAGAACCCCAGAATCCAGCTTCTTCGGCGGAATAAAAGTGGAATTCGAGGGTGTTGGTGAAATGAAGAGGGAGCTTTGGGGATAGTAGGGTGGAGATTATTGAGATCAGGGCGGATACGCCGGAGGCATCGTCGTTTGCGCCGGGTGCTGGGAGGAGGAGTGGGAGGTAGAGGTTTAGGGAGTCGAGGTGGGTGGAGAGGATTATTGTCTATAAAATATTAATAAGTAAGTAAATATGTAATGGTTAGGAGGGTTTTTATAGGAAGGGATTGTATAGCTTGTGACGTACAGTGTTAGAAACACCTTGTATACGAGTGATAACTGACGGTTGAATCCACGTGTGGTTATAAAAGGATACCGAAGCATTCGGATGACTACTATCGTTTATAATCGATTCCAGGCGGCGGTGAATCCATACCGCCGCATCACGGCCAGCAGTTGACCGGAAATATCGGGTTTTGAACGATGTGGTGAGGTGTTTTAGGTCGGTGGTTAGAAGTGTTGGGGATATGGCGGTGGCGGATGTTAATAAGGTGTTGATTTGGGAGGTGTGGAAGGTTGAAGGGGGGAATATGGGAGTTGGATGGCAGAGATTGAGGGGTGGAGGCATTGTATGGTGGACATTGTGGATTTTGCGTGGAGGGTTTTGGGGGGTTTGGAGATGTTGATGCGGGATGATATCACTGGTGTATTATTGTGTGAGCTGGAATTGCCCCTGTTGATCTGGGCGTGTCTATGTACATATACATGCAGTGCTGCAAGGAGCAAACAGCTTAGCTTTCTTAGCTTACATAGCTTAGCAGTTTAAACGAAAAAGGGGACTTGAACTAACCTCTTTGATAAGCCGATGCAGGATGGGTTAGTGTTAGGTAATTTGTACTGGTACCTTTGGAAAGAATGTGAAGGGGGGGGTTCTATTGGACGAGAAGGACTTGCTCGATGAGATGGATTCTGTGCAACATGATACGAATATGCGGGTAATTCCGAATGCAGAGGCTCGCTAGCTGTAGCTAGATATTTTTCGGGCAGCCTTGTGGCCATGTGGTTGGATTATCTAACTAACTAACTACTTAAGTAACTAACAGGTATTTGACAAGGTAGCTATAGCTAGATAGGTAGGTAGTTAAGCTTAAGTGGGTAGCTAGGGGGGTTGTTTGCTTGGCCGGGGTGTTAACTTGTGGTTATATACAGGGAGTATTTTGGATAGGCTAGGAGAATTGAACGAAATGTCTATTTTTTGATTTACTAACATAAATTTCTGAACGTGTACGGCTATGAGTTCAATAGCCTCGTGTCAGGTGAAAGTACACCATGAACCTGCAGTTATCAAGCTGTATATATTCCCGTTTAAATTCTCCACTTTGAGTTTTTCTTCTCCCTTAGTAGTATCGACCATTTAATTTCCCTTCTGGTCTGGAAATCATCTAGACCGAAGCTTGTAGTGGTCGCTGTAACGTTTTAGATACCATTTTTCTTGACAATAAAGGTCTCGATTTCAGTGTGCTTATCTGCTTGATAAATCTTTCGACATACGACCTGTCTTAGCATTCCAAAAGGTCAACTCTTCTAGTCCGCAGTAAACACCATCAGACTAATTGGCAAATAGCTAGGTAGCTTACCATCATGTTATTGGCTGACATTGTGCTGTCTGAATGCTGGGAACATATTGTCTCGCAAGAAACGTGTGGGCGTATTCCAGACTTTGCTTTTATGATCTCCCGAATTGATTTTTGAATATCCATGTAAGAAATGGAAACACCTGACCGGCTTCCGTTGGTATTTTCCATGCTGGACTTCGCACCTGTTGTTAGCTGTACGAAGACACCTGCCTGACCTTTTGGGAGGTAAGATTATTCTCTACTCTTTTAAATGATTAATATATAGGTAAGCACATCGACAGGGGACGAGAGCGAATTCATATATCGTCCCGACGACGCCTGTAGAGTTTGACTTTGTTATTGTTTTCAGATAATATATTTCAGGTGAAATATCTGGGGTTGATAGCTGTAGTAGTAGTTTGTAGATAGTATATATAACTAAATGATTGATATACCTCATTATTTTGCCTCATGTTAGTTTGAAACCTTCCACCCCGTAGGATATTACGGGTTGACAGGTGAATGTTGGAAACCGATGGACTCTGAACCATTTTGATACCTTCGCGTGATTCTTTTTGGGGATTCCGCACCAGCAGTATCATCTTTCTAGTTGCTTCCTCTGTAATTGATAGATAACCGTGTAGCGTCTCCGCTATTTAAAGAACATAGCATGTCAATCGTACAGAGAATGCTGGTTGAAATTGAAGATCTTATCTATATACATATATATATAGATCTTGTATATTTATTTCCGACATCCCAACTTGTTCCACGACTTCTGTAGTTTCGTGTCTGTTAGGCGCTGTGTGCCATGATTGTGATGGTAGTAGTTCTGCAGTGTTCATTGGAAAAATGACTTCGAATATGTTGGGCTGGGATAACGCAGACGTGATTATAAGCCCAAAAAGAGGTCTCATAATATACCCACCCTTTTGGTTAGAATGTAGTGGATCTCCGGTACTTTGTCGACAGCAAATGCATTTGCTGGGGTAGGTATATGAGAATAGCACATCCTCTTGAGGCCAGTTGCTTTTGATGTATATTTAGTTGAGGTTGTGGTATAGCAAAATGTTTAGTGAGCGTGTCTTTGTATAAGATGGCTGTACACCTACATGCGTACAGATGGTGACCTAGCCGAATTCCACTAAGTTAACCATCATTCGAGAGTCTCCTGCCAGAATTCTCATTCGGCAGCTGGATTTGTCATAGAATCTCCTTCAACTTTCTTTGCTAGGAAAGAAGGGATATGATTTAATATTTCATCGCGAAGCCACCTATCAGCTTTAGGGTAGGCACTAGCATGACGTCGGAGTTCAAGCTCGTGGTGATAGTTTAGTATATATAGGTCCCAAGCAATTTGATATATTGGGTAGTAAACTTTTCATCCCAAGGTAGAAGTGGGTGGCCAAGACTACAACCTTTCCCATGGATCCAGTCGCTCCGGATGTCGTACATCCGTATTTCTTTCCAAGTGGGTGCATGAAGCACACGACGTATAAGTCCACCCACTTAGTAATTCTTCATACACTGTTCAGCAGTAAGAGTGTTAATTATATTATATATCATATAATAGTAATGCTGATTTTGACTATCGGTATATATATGCTGCTGTTGAGTTTATTCATCAATCTGATCTAGATCTTTAAATTTGCAGCATTGGCTGCTAGAGGACCACTCCTAAACATGATAATCCCGGCTTTCGACTATGTAGGTATTCATACATTCGCCTACTCTCTCGCCGCAACTGGTTGCGCATCATATATTATAATTACGGTTTTAAGCTTCATCGGGAGTCTAGCGGATACAAATAGGGAGGCAGTACTGCTGAAGGTAGCTAGTCATGCAGATGCAGATTTCAAGTCGAGTTCTCGCAGTGATCGCGCTGTGGAATAATTAGGCTACCGACGCCCCATACTGTTTTCTATATCGAGGTTCTAGAATGGTGAAATAGGCATGGCTGTTTTTTGGTGCCGTCATGTCATTGGAAACTTCGATCCATGATATCGTATTCTAATTGGTATGCATACGCGATGTGTGACTTGAAGGGCAGCTTTGGTGCCTTTAAACCCTAATTCCTGATAGATTGAATATGCAAAGTGGAACGTATATCTTTTAGAGTAGAGCATGGACTGTTTGCCGTCCATACCCTTGAGATATATCGATAGCCTTTATAAATACGTCTACCAAGTTCGTTGATATATATATCCGGTAGCCACCCACGTAGTTGATATATAAGGAGAAAAAGCGGTTTCTTGCAGTACAGGGCAATGAAAGGGTAGGTAGCGGACCTCGTAATGTGAAGGGTAGCAGCTATGATCCGCGGGAAGGCCGTATTTGCAAAAAATACCGCTTTGTATAGGGATATAGGTCATAACGATATCGAGTAATAGAGAAGCTGGGGTATATAAGAGTATATATGTCATAAATATTTGATCTGGTAGTCTGACGGGACCATGCAGCTTTGGTGATACTATTTCGGATCGATGCGGACGTACCATATACCGAGGGTTTCTCTTCATGGTACTGGCTACATTTTGGATATGTATCCCTCGCGTTGCTGAAGTCCGACTTTCCAGTTGATCTGTGGCACCGTACCACTCCGTGAGCTGTGGGTGTTTGGCCTTCCATATTCTTCCTCGATATAGTGGGATATGGAGGATTGGTCTCACCCGATTCCTGTCTAATTTCATAAAAGGTCTCTAAAATACCAGGAAGCTTTCAAGCTTCTCGATATCTCATGGTAGTTGGGAGAGTGTAGCAACGAGATGTCCACTATTACGGTCATGCGTGATAACACCTCGGATATGTTCTACTGGATTGCCATCCTTTTTGAGATCGCGAACGGCAAATTTCGTAGATTTAAACATGTTGAGGGCCTTTGCATAGCTATGTAGGTTCTTAGTGAGCCGTGGGTCCACAATAGATCAGCAGGTTCCCCGGATCATGCCACCTGTGACGAAACGGTCGACAGGGAGAGTTACTCTTCATATCCAAAACGCATAATGATGCAAAAGACCGTTTCTGTATATTCATAATATGGTTTTATGAGCTCTTCCCTTTATATATAAATGATATTTATCCGTTGTGACGTTGCATACTAATGACACTTCTGTCGAGCCACTAGCTACGGAGAGCATAACATGGGTAATGTGGTTGTATGGCTAGTTCGAGGCAATGAATACAATATAGGTAGAATAGTCATCTAGTCTGTTTTTTTTCGTCGTTCGGGTAAAACTTTGTCATCGCAGGGTGTTGGGATGGTGTGATATTCATATTTCAGTGTATGGAAAGGGTATGTCGACCTTGGATATTTTTGTCGATATATATATTCCCTAGAAGGGCTCTAGGTTTGTAGGATGGAGATGGCTCTTTTTTGTTGTGAGGTTAGATATAATTTTGTGAAAATGCAATAATTCCCTCTCATGGGAATAGCTGAACGTGGTCTCCTGACCCCCACATATATATTTCCCGTTCTTGTGTCAAGTGCCTGTATTCGAGGCTAATTACTTGTACGCTTTGGTATTGCATATGTGCATCGGCACCCTCTGGCTGCTGGAAGACATATTTTGATTAGATGTCGTATTTAGCCCTCTCTTCGGTTTTCTCAATCTACCCAGAGAAGCGGTCGTCAAGTTTGATTCGTGATATCTAAGATCTCCAGGATAGAGAACATGATAGGAGAGGGTCTGTTAGGCCCCTTGATTAGTGGGATTGGTTTGGCGGAGTTTCGCCACAGAAGTTGCATGCATGCTAATATCACCCGTCAACTCTGATCCCATAAGTCTTCGTTGATGCCAGGGTTGAGTTTTTTTTATATCGGTGGAGACTTCATTAAAGACCCAGCTGTGTGTTCTGTTCTGAGATATGCACTGCCCATCACAGACGTTCCCGAACCAGATGCGAGGGCCTAGGGCTCATGACTCTTTCGTCGAAGTTGTTTTTTTGATGTTGTCTAGAAACATGACGGGGTGACAGTTGGTGAGATGACTCTGAGCTTCTATGAGAAGCTAAGTTGCTGTTGTTGGGAGAATATTCTCGTAACATCTCAGAGCTATTGGGCTTATGTTTTCCCGTGTGTCTATTTTTCTTTAGATGTGTCGTCATGGATTCTAATTCTGTCTAGAATCTAGTGGTAGTCCTTAGGGCTACCTAGGTATATATCAGATCATGGCGATAGCCAGCAAGGGCTGGGGTGTCTCCAATATCTTAGGAAGATAGAGTTAAGTAGGTATATAGATAGTATGCTGATAAGTGATAGCGTGACACCGCAATCAGACCTGCTGGGAGACCAGCACCTCCAACTAACAGAGCACCCAGAGCGGATCCAGGGCTTAAAAGCTGGGAATAGATAAAGAAGATCCAAGCAAGGTTGTGTTCAATGACTGACAGCTCGAGAGGAATCGCCATGATGATGTGGTCGCGAAGAGATGAGAGAGGTGAAAGTTGAAGAGAGAGGTGAAAGATGAAGAGTGAGGTGAAGAAGGAAGAGTTCTTCCTTGTCGTAGCTGGAATATTTATAGTTCTGCTAGCACGCACAACACAGCAGTGGTATCTACTGATCCGTTATCGATAAGCTTGGCCCGGTTTTTGAGGAGCTTAACGATTGTATTTCATGAAACCGAGTGGCCTGTAGTCTTATTCTGATTTCTATGTTATACACGATACCCGGCCAGAATCCTAGACTACTGATAACCCTACCAGAAAGATTAAAAGGAAGCTGGAATATTCTGGAAGTACGTGGTACTATCCATGGAGCCTGAGGGCTTTAAGGATTATATATAGCCTAGATTATGCCTGCTGTAGCACCTTAGTTATATCTAAATCGTAGAGTATCGATCTAGAATCAAAAACCCAAGGTAGCACAACCACAACCCGGTAATTTGTTGCATTTCTCGAGGTCCTTATGCTAGTGGTCCCGTCAAGCCTCTGTTGGTATAAACCGTCCACTAATCTGTCTCCAAAGTTTAATAATGTTTAAACTAGACTAGTTTTATTTTGGAGGTTGGCTATTTTCGTTTATTCTAGGTACCATGTTGAAGAGGCGAATACTTGCAAAGTACTTGGGTATACCTATCTAAGCCCCTCAATTAGGAAAATATAACTAAGAGCTCAGGTCTTCAAGTGTTTGAAAACGATAATACAGATCGAGATCTGCTACCATTTCGGTGGTCCGTGCCTACGTAAGGCTTAGGCAGCCGGCATCCCGCTGTTCCGTTGTAAGCTGATTTTATATTCCCTCAATCCGATGCCTCACACCTGCGCCATAGTCCCAGTATTACGTATTTGTATCATGAACATCTAATTAAGTAATCATCTCGCCGAATTCCAGTGAGGATTTGAGGTTAGACTATTTCCTCAAATTTTTCAGAAATTTGCTTAATTCGTGCATGTGCTTGAATTATCAACATTACGTATGTCCAAACTGGTTATTCCGCGGATCCGTGTATGTATGCTTAAGATGAACGCGCAAGCTGTCGCACCCTCGTGACCTTACCCCGCTCCGGCTGGAAAAAAAACCATTGGTCTCGGATTAAAGAAACGGAATATTCCTGGATATTAAACAACGTACCTAATTCGTCGGGACGAATGTGGATTTTCGGGCTGAACTAGTTTGTGTAACCTTAGCGCTGATCAAGCTCCCGAGTTCGGGTACGGCTGAAAGCTTAGCTAGCTGCTGCATGCTACACACCACAGTATCCTGCAAAACCTCGCGACCGCATGCATCGCAGTCGAGAAGCTTAGGCCAAAGCCGCAGAGCCGTGCATATCCTTGAATTCGGGCTGTCATATATGATAGGTCTTTTATATTTCCCCTCAGTCAATTCGAAAATCTGAGGGATCGATTCGATTAATTCTTGGATGAATCATTCTATAAAAATGATATATAAGACCTAGTACCGGCCTTTGTAAAGTTAAATACTAAATATCTGGATCCTTCGGTCGATATATATAACTTTTAAAGAGTTCAAACACCTTTTTATTACCCGTAATATTAGCGTCTGTGTGGCGTATACTACCCGCGAAAATGTCTGTTCGAATTGAAGACCTGGAGGGTATGCAATACCCCCGTGGCGGTACAGAATTCCAACAGCAAGACTACGCCTACTTCAACCAGCAATATGCCACTTCAACCCACCAAGTAGACCACGATATGAACCCCAGTCTCATCGTGCAACCAAAAGGCGATGACGACGTTATTAGGACGGTAAAATGGGCCAAAGACAACAAAGTCGCCGTGGCCGTCAAGAGTGGTGGCCACCAATACAGTGGTGCATCGTCCACCGGTGGGAAAAACATTCAGATCGATCTCTCAAACACCTATAAGGACATGATGGTGTACAATCCAAATGGGTTGGCGAACAAAACCTACGTCTATGCCGGTGTTAGCAACCAATTGAAGGAGTTTAACGCTTATCTCGCGTATAACAAGCTGTTCGTCCCGCATGGCCAATGCGCTTATGTCTGTGTCGGCGGACACGCGCAGACCGGAGGGTACGGCCAGCTCGGTCGAAGCTTCGGGTTGTTTGGTGACCACGTCAGGTCGATCCGAATGATTGATTACAACGGCGCCCTTACTGAAGTTACCAAGGACACCGACCCTGACCTCTTCTGGGCTATTCTCGGTGGCAGTCCGGGTAATTTTGGTATCATTACCCATTATGTCATCGAGGTCTACCAAGCATCGGACTACATGGGTACCGTTGAGGGACCGAACGGTTTCAAGGGTCCTCATGGCCTGAAGGGTCTCTGGCTTTACAACAGCAAAGTCCTCACCGAGCTACTCAATTATGTGGCGAAAATGTCTGACGACGCCAATTTCCCCCGTAATTACGACCTATGCGTCAGCGTTCTTAGCACAGATTTCCCTGTCACGACCCTGTTCCCAGAATTGAGGGATGCTAGTATATGGGAAAAAATCCAAGCAAAGATCAAAAACCACTTTGCAGACGAGTTTCTCGATTTGCTGAACGGCACTTTTCCTGCCATCATTGTCGTCTACGCCCAATGGTGTCCAGTCAACAAGGGCGATAAGTACGACTCAACGGTGGACCATTGGTTCCAGCAGTTCCGGGACCTTGGTAGCTTGTTCAAAGACTTAGCTCTACGGGTTAACGAGTGGGATAAGGATATGGCTACTATGACTGGTGAATGGATATTCCCTAACAAACGGGAATTCGACCTTCCCTACGTCAAGCGCACGTACTCAACGAACCAGAGAAACCTGTCAAAGAACAAATGGGTTGATACGGTAGTCCAACGTCTCGATTTAATCTATAACCCAGATCATTATCTCAACGGCGAACCGGGTCAGGAGAATTACGAACGCTATCTCAACTGCAAACTCTCCGTGCAGATCCAGAACTATGGAGGAAATTTTGCCCGCTTCACTACAAACCAGAATAACGGTACCTCCTACAGCTGGAGGGATAGCTCTATCGTCCAGACACTAGACTGTTTCCATAACACGGATGATGACTCGAAGACTTACGCTGAAAAATGGGCGGCAGAGAATGATGGACTTATGAACGGGCCGAGTGGCGTGTTTAGTCCCGTTGATAGACGTGTGCTCTGGGGTTCGTGGGGGGACTGGAATATGAGTGATCCGAAGGTCTGGAAATGCTACTATGAGGATGAAAGTAAGTACAAAAAGCTGGGGGATCAGAGGGCTAAAGCGGACCCAAATGGTACATTTACGCCTAATCCTTTTGCTGTCTCGGCCTCACGCATATGATGGATGAATTTGTGATTCAAGTGTATACAGGCAGTATGGGGAAGATTCTTAACTTGTAACAGCCAAAGCATATTTATTTGTTTGGATTATTCAAATATTATTCTGCAACATAACATATGGTCTTGTTGTAACGGGACTAGCAGCATACGCATCTCCAGACTCTTGCTCCTTTGCTTGTATCTTCTGAATCCTAAAGGATTGCAAAAATGGTACCATGGTCGAAAAGAATATGTCCGGCCTTTCGTCTAGCGAGTGTCTCCCATGAATTCGAAGGTAATGGTGCGGTTAACGAATGGTCCGTTGGATGCTGACAGATCTAGAGGAGTTTTTGGAGTAGGAATTTCGTAAAACTAAGGACTACTATGTACTATTTTGAACGCTCGAGCCAAACATGTAAAATATTGATAAAACCATCCCCAAGCATCACTGACTGGGCGATAACTTCTATCCTGCTCCGTAGCTCTATTGTCGATTCCTCTTGAGCGACCTTCGTAGCTAAACCATGCATGCCACATCTTTCTATAGCTTGTAGATCCGGATGTCCGTCCAGTAACATAAATTCCTCTGCCCTCTGACTATAACTTCTTGCTCACCTCCTAGACCTAGACCGACCTTCGCCATTGTTGTTGCAACTTGAAGATCAGACCTTAGATTTTGCGTTGTCTGGTCCTATCATCAAAGTTCCGTTTGATCTGCTATAGCCAGAGGTTATAGCTACACGGATCGTCGAAAAAATTAGACCGTGAGCAAATATCCATGCATGGGGGGGGGGGGGATATGCGCGCGAGCACGTAAGCTTTCTGGAACCAGAACGATACGCACACGTATATATGATTGATCGATTTTCTAAACCAATAACATATTAACATACATGCTCGATGCATGTTTAAACGCTTTATTCCTCCCTTCGAAATCGAAGTAATTGAAATATTCCGCCAAAGAGTGTCGAGTCCCTGCCCATCAAGATGGAGCCAATTGCGCCAAGCACCGCTAATTCGAACTCGGCACTCCTAGAAGCGGTACCAGGGCTCAAACGCGTGTACGAAGTTCGTAACGCTCCAGGCTATAGCCGGTTGACAAGTTATGTCGACGACCTTTTCAAAGAATGCAAAACATCGAATCAAGAACAGGAGTATTCATATCGGAGCAAAACCTCCAACGCCGATCTATCTCTGCCAGCAATCTCGAAACTGCTAGAAGACTACATTCCATCCGTAGAATCTGTCACCATGGATGCTTTCCAACAGTACGAAACGTATTGCGAGGTATCTTACACCTTCATGACTCCGAATGCGGAATGCCCTCATAGGCTCAGCCTTTCCCAATGCGATACGGAGGAAGTCGCAGAGCGTCTATTCAAAAAGGGCCTTGGTGGGTTCACAGCACCACGGCATATGTGGCCAAAGCCATTAAACCTATCAGATATCGGACATTATGCGATAGGTGATATAGAAAATGTGCGGTGGGTGAGGTATACAATTTTCGCCAGCCTTGGGCTCTCAGAAGGTAAGATATTCTTCCATTGTGGTCGCGAGACAATGTAGCCTTCCGACCTGCATATGTATTTGCCGAAGGACCGAGGCACACCGTACAGCCCCAGGCGTTACTAATTCAACTTCCCATAGGCATTCTATTAAAGGGCAACTATCAATTGACCGATGTCGCTAGAGCCCTGGACTACCATTTTACCGCAGGATCTGCCAAGTTGGGACAGAAAATAGTTCCAGAAGATTGTTTTGTGGAGTCAGGAAGATATATTACCGTGCAGTCGGGCAAGGATTTCGTTGTTAAAGCCAGGAAAGACGACGATCATCATGGGATGCCCCGTCCCTGGGTTGAAGATTGGCGGATGGCCACTATGCAAGTACCCGACCGCGATAGGCCCGGCGAAATGATATTTACGGCTGGGAGGGTAGGGACGGTTATGATAAAGCTGGTCCCGGTGCACAAAAATACTCTTCATCGATCATCGGGCACATCGGTTTGGGTAACCATAGTTTAAACAATTGTATCTGGGTTGGAGGTCTTACGTATTATTCAAGTAACTACAGGAATAGCGAGAGAGATGTTCGGTGCTGTCGTTTACATGTATCTATATCTGAAAATTAACAGGGCGGGGTATTACGTATTAGGCTCACGGCTATTGTGGCTCACTTGTAGCCGCGTTATTGTGAAGAAGGAAAGAAAGAAAGAAAGTAAAGAGATGGAAAATGAAGATGGCTGAAGAGTAGGGAACACAAGGCGGGAGAATTGAAGAGAAAAGAGTTGAGCCTGTTGGAATTTGGCTGCCGAGAAAAAGGAAGGAATATCAATAATATTATCGGCGGATATTAATATTAATACGAAGACTACCAATTGCAACCAACGTCGGCGCGTGGACCCTCTGACGTAATGGTGTATCCCCGTCCCGTTAAAATTAAAAAGGCTCAAACGCTCGGAATGGGAGGAGAAAATAGAAGCATATGCGCCACCAAGGAAGCTACTCATACATACATTCATGTATGTGCTTCCAAGATTGGGAACAGTTCATGCGGAGAACCTGGCCCGGGCCAATCCAGATGGAATTGCATTAGCTAAGGACCTTGGTGGGATGCCCAGCCAGACCGGACAGGGGCCGGCAAAAAAACGCCACGACGTCATCGATGGAGGGACTTTCTGTTGGTACTGGTACGAGACACTTGGACGCATTGGGCTTCATGCTTCACGTGTATCGTGATTAGTATTTATCCATCAGGCTTTGCGGTGGAGATCGAGAGAAGTTGTGTTTGAAGCGGACAGGGCTGTTTAGTCTTTCCTGTTCAGAAGATGAAAACCTTGGACATGCACTAGTTACTTATCCCTAAGTTTGAGAAGAACCTTGGATAGCTCCGTTCCGGGGATGCTGCTGAGGCCGGTTGAAGTTGAGGTTGAAGTTGAGGTTTAAGAGCTTCATATCACCCGTCCCTCGTAGGATACTATCTATCATATAGACGCTTCTTGTCCCGGCATCTTCACATCCTACTACTACAACTACAACTACAACTACAACTAGATATCTAGACCCATCCCGTAGGAAATACAATAATATACCGCTCTACGGCTGCTTGCGTGGGCACTGCATTCTTCGTATCGACTCGATCCAAACGACCAGTACCTACAAGGCCCCATTACATTGCAAGGTTTAGCTTTTTTATCGCTGTTCTGAGACCCGGCTGGTTCAGAGACAAATCCCAAAAGCCAATTCTCCTCTTAAACTTCCTCTTCTTTTTTTTCTTCTCTTGCCTCCTCCTCAGCTAATCTTTTCCAATCTCTTCTAATCGTCCATCTTATCGTCGTCGATACCCTTCGAGAAAGATCCACCGCACTCCGTGCCACTAACCCACACCCAGGTCCGAGCTAGATCCAGAGCTTGCCTGCCTCCCTTTGGCTGTCCGAAGCAGCGAGAACACCGACACCGACACTGACCCGTTTCCGAGCCTCCACCGGCTGATTGGAGAGTAAGCATTCTCTTCCCTTGATTGCTTCCTTCAGCTGCCACAGACGAGGTTAAACTATCTTGATCTGGTTGATCTACAAACACCACTAACAAAACCCCTCCTTCTTCCTGCCAGGCAGCGTGAAAATCACAACCGTCAAACGTCAAACGACCGACTTCCCCGGCCCCTCAACCCACTTCGTCCTCAGCTCTCGTCTCCTCTTCCTCCTCCGTCAGCTTCCCATCAAACCAGCGTCTACCATACAAATACCATCAAGATGGCAGAATTCATCCGCGCGCAGATTTTCGGCACCACCTTCGAGATCACAAGTCGGTTCGTAGTCCCGTTTTGTTTTTTGTTGTGCCTGTTTGCCCCCCTCCCCCTGCCGAATTTTTTCCTCCACCCACTTTTCGCTTTGGCGAGATGTCGTCATAGCTGTCAGAAACACCATGAACGTCGCGATACCATAGAACACCCCGGCATTCATAAAATCGCGAGACTCGACTGACTTTTTATCGAAATGGCAGGTATACGGACCTACAGCCGGTCGGTATGGGAGCCTTTGGGCTTGTTTGGTAAGAAATTCCGCCTGCTTGTTAACCACCGGGATCTGCCTCCCTAACCTCAGACCCTTGCAAAATAGCTCTGCAAAGGACCAGCTTACTGGCCAACCCGTCGCCATCAAGAAAATTATGAAGCCCTTCAGCACACCGGTGCTCTCGAAACGAACATACAGAGAATTGAAGCTTCTCAAGCACTTGAAGCATGAAAATGTACGAAATCCCGGTAACTCCCGGTGATGAAGCTTGGCTGTGACTCCTTTCGCTGACATTTCGATTTCGCAATGCAGGTTATCAGTCTTAGCGATATCTTCATCTCGCCACTCGAGGACATGTAAGTTTCTCATTGGATTTTGAAGCCTAAAATGGCTTTAGGCGCTAACGGGCCAACTTTTAGCTACTTTGTCACAGAGCTTCTTGGTACAGATCTTCACAGGCTGTTGACATCTAGACCGCTCGAGAAGCAGTTCATCCAGTACTTTCTCTACCAAATCCTGGTAAGGCGCCAAAACCATACAAGAAATTATTCGATCCATTTCCATTAAACAATATTTCAAAATGTCGCAGAGAGGGTTGAAGTATGTGCACTCGGCAGGTGTCATCCACCGTGACCTGAAGCCCAGCAACATCCTGGTGAACGAGAACTGCGACTTGAAGATTTGTGACTTTGGACTTGCCAGAATCCAGGACCCACAGATGACTGGATATGTTTCCACAAGATATTACCGTGCCCCAGAGATCATGCTTACCTGGCAGAAGTATGACGTCGAGGTTGATATTTGGAGCGCAGGGTGTATCTTTGCGGAGATGTTGGAAGGGAAGCCGCTCTTTCCAGGAAAGGATCACGTCAACCAGTTCTCGATCATCACGGAGTTGCTGGGAAGTCCCCCCGAGGACGTCATTCACACTATCTGTAGCGAGAACGTAAGTATTGATCTGACTGGTACCAATGGCTGTAGATGCTAACTCCTACCCCAGACACTACGATTTGTTCAGTCGTTACCCAAGCGCGAGCGAATCCCGCTTTCACAGAAGTTTAAGAACGCTGATCCAGCAGGTGAGATATCAATGCCATTGATTTATCGAAAAAGTTGCTAACAGTTGATGATAGCGGTCGATCTGCTCGAGAGAATGCTTGTTTTCGATCCAAAGAAGAGAATCTCGGCAGCGCAGGCTCTGGCGCACGAGTACCTTGCCCCATACCATGACCCCTCAGATGAGCCCGTAGCGGCTGAGAAGTTTGATTGGTCGTTTAACGATGCCGACCTCCCAGTTGACACATGGAAGATTATGATGTACAGCGAGATCCTTGATTACGTGAGTATCTCGAATCCCCCTCTATATCTTACAAAGCTAACAAACGTCCGCAGCACAACGTCGACCAAAATGATCCCAATATTTAGATAGGACAAAAGGCGAACGAAAAAAAGAATACCAGGTACTACTACGTGTGACGACAAAAAAAAGAACGGGCATTGACAGAAAGAAACGAGACATAAAAGGCGTTTTTTATTACTACCCAAAAGATTCGATGAACATAATCTCTTCTTTCTTTCTCCAACTTCTTACTTGTTTGGAAATGAAATAATGCACACGAGAGCCAGAAAATGACAATGAACCTATTTTTGCGCTTACGCTTACGCTTACTCTCCTCACTCTTCAATTCTTGCCACTTCCTTTGAGGCTGTCGCTTGTCAGCGATATTCGACAGCGTCATTCGAATCATTGATTCGTACTAAACTTCTCTTTTTTTTTTTTTTTGCGGGGGTTTCCTTGTTAGCTACTTATGTATACTGAGAAGAGTATTCGTTTACCTCCCCCATGTGGACTGTTTCGGTTTTCAATGATATCCATTTGAATCAAGATCAGAAAAGAAAAAAACATCATCAGCTATTCGGAATGGGATTATGACTGGTTTGCTTCATCCCTTATTACTACTACTACTATTACTCGTCGGTTGTTTTTTATAGTGGCCTCAATGGTCCTCGGTTGCAAACAAAATCCAGAGCTTTTTTTCCCTTCTCTTTTCTGATAGCTAGGTAGACTGTGTGTATTAACTATTTGGTCGTTTTATCGGAAACCTTTTTCGATTGTTCTGGGGTTTTAATTAATTACTACGACTGCATATCATGGGTGGCTTTGGTGTCTGCCCTTGCTCGCTTTCATAGTTCATTGTCGATGTTAATATGTAGACGATTGTTTTAGCTTTATATTCGGTGTCTGCTTGTCATTTGGTAGTGGGTAATATGCGCCCCTGAGCTAGCAGTGGGCTAGAGACTCTAGAGTTAGAGGCCCGGAAGATATATTGGCGCCTGGATATATATATGTATATCTGAGTATTTAAGTCGCAATGTAAGGACGGATATATATCGATATCGCATGGCCGCTTATGGAGCACGTTGCGGCGGCGATTGGCCGAGTGTGTGTAATTTACACGTGCGGGCGGCTGATCTGAAGGATAGGCATGTAGGCCCGATACTTTACTGGGTAATATCGAATCGAGTCGGGCCGGACCCTTACTTTACCATAGAGTACTCGAGTTACCGGTACAAGTATATTGATGTAGATACCTGGGACGTGTGTGATTAAGATTCAAGACCGGTGAGTCTATTTAGGCTTTTTGGTCTGAACTCGAGTCCGAGGGTGCGGTAGCGGTAGAAAGTCAATTAGGGATGATATCATTTGTAGACAGGATATCTCAGATATCTAGACGAAAGCGTCGATATTGAGGCTGGAAAAACTATTCTATGACTTGGGGAAACTATTTTTATACTGGAAACTACATATCAACTAGTAATACTCTCACACTCTCACACTATAAGCTTACAAGTAAGAGATTATCAACACACACGCTAAATATCGTGCTGATATCGCGATCCTTGATGTCGAATGTAACTTCTGTATACACACACTTGTACAATTGTATGTGCTACAGACGGCGAATGTGACCTGAATACCCCGTCCCGGCTAGTTTGCCTAAGAGCGTCTTTGGTGGCGTCCGTGCCCCAATGACCTTGTGGAAGTTGTTCATCGCATCGGGAGTTATGCAGCTGCAAGTGCTCGAAGCCAAGGAAGAAAAGAAGGAAGTTCGCAGGCCCTTGTCGGAGTCCCTTCCATAACACTCCTTCCAGACTAAACTCGAACCTGACCTCCTCCTTTCTGACCATCGCATTGGCCGCTGCTCGACACGTCTCTCTCGATTCTATCAACCTGCATCTCTTAGAGCCTTGGTATGTTTCGTTAACCTCCCCGAATTCCGAATCCTGCTTTTTGTTTCTTTCGATCGAGCATTGTTGATATAATCTTTCTTCAAACCCCAGTATCCTTCTTCTTCTTCTTCTTCCTATTCCCTTTCTGCCTTCCCTTCGGAGCTTTGAAAGCGTACCTGTGCAAGGGTCCTGAAGGTCCACGTTCAACCGACAAGACGACCAACCAACAACCAAGTTGTCGCCAGCTGGCTAAACGGCTCCCTCAATTAAACCCTCCGAACAAACACGGCGGATAGTCCGATCCCACCAAAAACCGACATCATTGCCACCGAAACAATCATTCCACACCTAGAAGTCAGTCATCTCGGTAGAAAAGAAAAAGGAAGGAGAAGCGCAAGGCAAGCTCTGTGGTTTGGTGGTTGGCGGTGGTGTCAACGGCACTCTACCTTTCTCACCTGCGAAATCCCCAATATCACCACCAAAAACGGGCTTCACAAAAAAACAAAACAGCCATCGATACCACACCACACCACCCACGCCCGCCGTTTAGTCAGCCCTTTCCAGCCCTTTTGCTTTTAAACTCTTCTGGATCACTGCCGAGAGGAACCCTATTCCTCCCCTCCCTCGCTTCGACCGACTCCCTCAACCTTTTTTAAACTCTACACCACCCCGGCTCTTTTACTCTGCCCCAGCTTTCGTCATAGATTCCTTTTCAGAACCCTTGCGAAAAGAGTACCGGACTCGAGTTGGATTAGGGATATAGAGAGATAATTACGCCTCAACAATGACGAAACCCAGGCAAAAGCCTTACCCGCCAATTGTATCCATCGTTGGATTCCACCATGCAAAGTACGTCGAATTATCCTTTCAACACACGGACAAGCCTTTTCCCCGCATATACCTACCATTTCGATGGGGAATGGATCGAGACCCTCCCCCCTCCGGCCTGACAACTTGTTAACCTCTTTTTCTCTCTCTCTTTAGGGGACCCGATGTAGAACACTGGTTCGGAGGCGACGAAGATCTCGACGATGTCTGCACCGACGCTGAATGGCCGTTTTTCCCGTTCATGGCCCTTTGCGATGGATCCCATAGTTTCGAACAGGACTTTAGCTACTTCACGCTCAAGCGCGAAGCGAGAGGGGATCGGCCGGCGAGTTCGTTGTTTGGGATATCGTGCACGATGCAGTTGGATTCGAGATTGTTGAAGGAGAGGAGCGCGGAGGTTACACGGTCGACGGTCCAGAAGGCGGTGGTGGTTATTACCGACAGTCCAGTGTACTTTGGACATTTAAGGGAGCAGCTGGTGATGGTCACCAGTGCTTGGTTTGCGCAGAGGTAAGTTTTTTAGTCAAGTATGGAGAGGTGGATGGAGGGAGTTTTTGTATGTTTCGTGGTTGGGAGGGAACTTGGCTGATATTTGAGGTTCTGGTAAAGAAATTTTGACGATTTGGAAATCATCAAGGTGCCTATTTTCTCCTTTGTCTTTTAATATCCGTTCGGACGACGAATGCTAACGCTATTGTTTCTGGTAGAAATTCAGGGAAAGCCTCGTCAGATCGATATGTGAACGAGAAGACGGATTTGATCGTGAGACTTATCTCGGTACGCCGCTACTTCGAAACCAAGAATCCACTGTTAACACTCTAATACAGACATGATACTAGGTCTCTCACTTCGTGAATTCATCTACCGCTTCCGTCATAACGCCCTCGTTCTTTTCAAATGCGCCCTTCTCCAACCAAAAATGCTCTTCTTCAGTTCGAAATCGTGTGAAAAGCTGTGTATGACGCAGTTTGCGCTGGTGTCGCTGATACCGGGGCTTTTGGAGAAGCTGCAGGATGCGAGTGACCCCGAGTTGAATGCTTACGAGGAGACAAGAGAGAAGGCGGTAGATTTGAAGACTAGTGACCGACATTCGCTGTTGGCGTATATGGGGTGTCCTTTGCAGATATTTGGAAAGGTATGGGATTTTCTATTTGGGTGGTATGCATATTATGGATTGGGGCGCTGATTTTGGAGGACCCTAGGGCAGCTTATTCGGACCTTATACACCGTTACAGCAGCTGGATATGCTGGCTGATCAAAATACCAAGTCGTATATCGTTGGGTCGACAAATTCACTATTACTACAACAGAAGGATCGGTATTCAGATATCATTGTCAATGTAAGAGACTATTCTATTGTAAGCTCTATGGCGCTTGCACTAACAACATCATAGCTCGACGACCTATCGTTAAACATCACATCCTCATCTTTAAGAGCCGCCCTTGCTCTCACCGCCGCAGACAAGAGATGGATAAACAGTCTGACTCAAACGGTGGTCGATTCCTGGGACGAGAATGACCCATCCCGGCCGAAAACTATGGCCTTTACCGGGAGCGAGGATTTCATTCGTATGCAATTTGAGGAGTACATTCTGGCCTTACTGTCTTCGGTCAAGTATTCGACATACGTCGAACGACACGCGGATGATGCCATCCTTTTGGCCGAGGTGGATGGCGATCCGTCAGCAGACTTTGGAGTCGATTGGGTACACCAGTGGAAGACGACGGAGAATTATAGAATTTTTGAAAAATTTACTGGTAAGGATCCCTCCTACTTTTTCTTCCAGAATTTTAAGACACGATTTGTGGCTAATGATTTGTGATATGATAGAGGACAACATCTTCGACGTCATCCCTCCGCGCCACGTCTACGCCGGCGCGCGCGCGTATGAGGATCTCACGAGGAGAATTAACCAGTTAGTCACCCTTCCATCAACCCTTCTCCAGTCACTCCTCCTCCCCTAACCAGCTCGCTCACTCTATTTCCAACTCTCCTTTCTTTGGACACACAACAGGCAAATGGCAGAACTCAAAATCAACGAAAAAATGGCTGCAGGTCGCGCAGCGGTTACCCAAACCTTCGCCACAGGCAGCCGGAAAGTCTCTACTGCCATAAATACTCTTTGGGCAGATATAGAAAAGGCCAGGAAGGAACGAGATGCGGCGGCGAAACAACTTGAAGAGATGGAACGGTTGAACGCTGAACTTGCGGCACACGAGGAGCAACGGTTGAGAGCTAGCCGTCCTGGTTCTATCAAGACGGATGTTAGTAGTCTTAACGATCCTAGTCCTACGCCGAGTATGTATTCGATATCACCACAGTCATGGGGGTTAAAGAGGTGGCGGAACTAATTACGAGTGGAAAACAATATAGGCCCTCTTCCGCCAGATACTGTTGCTAAGGACAAGGAAGCGCAAAACCAGACGACAATTCCATCTCGGGCAAGCGCTTATTTCTCATCTTGGGCTTCTTGGGCTGGGGAGAAACGTCGTAAGGCGTTTACGGCCGTGCCAGCACAACAACAGGAACCGCAGAGCGCAAAATCTCCAACTGCATCTGTTTTGTCGTCGCAAACTCAGCCGGAAGATCAAGAATACACCCAACTCTCGAACGGGACGAGTCGTAAAAGCAATTCATTCGATGGGTTGGAAATGGTTGATGTTAGAAACTTGGATTCCTCCAGACGATCTATCGATACAGTCGATAGCGTTGGTACTGGGAAGACTAAGGGAACCAATAATGAAGATGAAACGGGGAGTCAAGTCGGGACTGGGGGCAGTATCAGTGCTACTACTACGGTGGTGGAGATGGAAAGTGTACCCGACACCGTTGAGGGGGATATAGTCGACAGGAAAGTTGAAACCACGGAGCCGAAGGTTGTGGAGGTCGAAGTTGAGAGGAAGAAAGAGGTGGACGTTCCAGCTACACCAGTCACTGCGGCTCCAAACACGCCAGTTTCCGTTCCGGACACACCAGTTGCTGCAACTCCGGTTGCATCTGCAGCCACGACGACAGTTCAGTAAAAAAAAAAAAGTGTACTTTGTACCTTGCAGATGCGTCGTATCCACCAGGAACGGCGCCATTGGAAGAGGAGGGGAAATGACGAAAACGGCCCGACGAATTTCTTGAACCATATGTTTTTTTTTTCTTTCGGAAAGGCTAAAGGGTATGTATGTAACCTGCATGGATATGTTGGTTCATTTTTTTTTTTCCTTTATGATGCATTGCAACTTGAAAAAGCAATATTTTTTGACGTTTTAGCGCTTGGAAACAACAAAAAATCAATATGATGATGATGATTGATGGAAGAGGGGGAGAAACAAAAAACTTAACTAAATGAAAAGGAAAAGGAAAAATTATTTTTGTATGCGGGAGCTAGTGTAAGGAGGTTTTTGGATCATATTATTGTCATTTTATCTTTACCCCCTTTTTACTTTCCCCCCCCTATTTTCTTTGATTTCTTGCGAGCTGTTTCTTTTATGTCCCGTTTTCCTACGACGTTATGAAGGACCTGGCGGGTCTGTGTAATATATTAATGATACGAGGTTATTGGGTGTGTGCGGGGCGTGCATTACCAGGTCGAGTCTTGATTTTTGTCTGATGGATGATATCTGGCTAGCTAGCGATATAGCGCTCTCTGAAAACAAAAATTACTATGAGTCTACTATACGGTTGATGGAATGTTATGGAGTCTTGAAACCATTTCTTGATCATATATATATGGAGTTTTGTTTCTTAGAGGTCAATTCACGCCGACGTTGGTCTTCATGATCAAATCAGCTCCCCTCTCCCTGCAGCAGTAGTCTAATCATACACCAGACATAGAACCGCTAAAAACATCCCATTTCCAAAAATTCAAAAACCAAAAAAGCCCGCTGAAATTTCAAGCCAACAAAAAAATTGCAACATTTTTGCAATAATATTTTTCTCTAAACGCTAGGTTACTATGATATACTCTCAATATTTTTTCCCCGTCGTCTCCACAACCTCCCCAACTTTGCTTTCCAAAAACGTGTAATCAAACATGAATCAAATATAAGACCCCGATATGCATGCTCATAGTTCAAAAAATAACTACTACCCACAAAAGTATGTACCCGCCCATCCAAAAGTAACAAAGTAGAAAAAAACTCACAAAGGTGTGCTTAATTCGCCCCAAGTAAAAAAAAACATATTTCAACAAGAGGATATAACTGTTATTGAACCCTCTTTCACTTACCTATACTTCCAAACCGGAAGAACAATGAAAAACAAAAGGCTGTGCTGGCATCCCCGCCGAATCTATATATACATGCTATAGTAATGAAGAAGAAAACCCAGGAAAGGTAAAGGGGCTTCATGAGGACATTAGACAATAGACAATAAAACAGGTACAGAGAAAACAAAAAACACAAAAACCCGCTGTATGTGGCTATGCTTCCAAAAACAAAGGCAAGTAGATTAAGACAAAGACATAAGATATACCCTAGGGAGAGATAGAAGAGGGAAGGGTAGGTTGATGATACTGGTGAGAGTTTTTAGGGTGTATAGGTAGAGACGGAATTATGAAAAGGAACAACCAAATAGAACTCCGGTTTCTTCCTCAATGCGAGAATGGAGGGAGTGAGGTTTCGAGGTGAATGTGAGGAAGAAATGCAATCGAGAAAAGGTGGTGGCGGTGCTGGTAGTGAGTATTGTCTTCGTCGACAATTACGTTTGCGTGAGTTGTATTATGAATTATTTAATATTTATAGCTGGTAATGTTCGTCGCGGTATCGATATCGCTCGCTCAGGGTATTTCGGGCTAAAAAAGGGGGTATCGTATCGTAACTTGAAGATTATTTCGAACAGCCGTTCATTAAGGTATTTTTCGGGAACGAGTATCCGGCTTTTGACCAGCTCTACATCTTGATGTTAGGTTCAATTGCAAACTTATTTCCCATGGAAGCCTAGGAACTTACGGTAATATTAGGGTTCGTGTATGCGTTCATGTGTTTCTTGATATAATCCGTCGTAGGATAACCAGGAGGATCACACGTTATCATTTCTGAACCTTCTGGCTGGTATATTCGGACGTAGTCAATATACATCGTCGTAGGGAATCTGTTCAATTCGTCAGCAAACAATACCGCCAAATAGAAAAAAAAATGTTCAACTCACTCAAGACCCGGCCAATCAATATAAGCCCAACTGTTACTCACTCCCAAATTGAGAACGATACTCATGGGTTCTTGACTAATGTGCCGAGCTCCAATATTCCCATTCGGTCCCGTAGACTCGCCCCTCATCGTAAAACTTGGCTCATCCCCCACAAACCACGTTATATGGCCATCCCCTTTGCCGGGCACATACTCAAACGCATATTTTTGGAAGTTTTTCCCATCGTACCATTCGTTGTTTAGAGCCGTAATACCGGATATAGCCTGCTGGAACGGTCCACCGCACCAACTGTTCATTTCGGTGACGCTGTGGTTGTGAATTTCAAGGAAATCGTAGTCGGGGATGTACCAAGCGTCGTAAGGGGCGATCTGCGAGGACTGAGAGGCGACACCGATATTTATACCGCCTGCTACACTTCCTTCCAGTGCATCGATTTCAGGGGCACCACGACCAACACCCGGGTTTGGATGATCTTCGCCTTTGCAGGTGCAGCTGTTAAGTCTTTGGCCCGGGAGAAAGGAGATACCGTCAGGGCTCGATTGATTCGGTGTAATCCCAATGTCACAGTCGTCGTACGCATACGGCCAAGTACCTTCACTCGTTGCGAGATAACCAGGCCGCGCGAGATTACCAAGCGTCCAAATACCAGGCCACAAACCCATTTTACCACCAGGACCAGGCAGTGAGGCAGAGACCTCGAGAATACCGCCTTTGAAGCAGAGTTTGTTCCAGCTTTGGAGCATTCCAGAACGGTAGTTCAGGTCGTGGTTTCGCCATGCATCAAGCTTAAGCCGCAGCGTGCCAGCAGCAGTTGTCACAGCGTCGGGGTCATACCACTACAGTATCGTCAGTATTTTCTATACCAATGCTAGAATGAAAGTTGAAATTTACCTCTAAATCGTTCGTGGCCGCATAATGAAGGTCTGGCGAAGTCCAGAACTGATCATCGCCTTCATAAAACGACCGCCCCTCGGCGTTAAACTCGTCACTGAAAACCAGCTTATAGGTCGTCCCATCCGTTGCCTTCCTTGTCTTCGCAAAGTCCGGAGTGTCGGGATCAACCATGCTAGTCCTTATCCCGCTTAATATCGGAAATGAGTATTTGGTCTCCACATACTCCCAAGGTTGTATCCGCCACTCTTCTTCATGCGGATTCTCCGTTGCATGGGGCGTATTCACGTATCCTGTGAATGTGAGAACCGGGAGAATAATAAACAACGCAACTAAACCGGAAACAAAGATCCAGAAACTGAGAAAACTCAGAAATCCTCGGAATCCTATCCCCTTGAGATGGCTAGGTCGCTCATTATCTCCTTCCCCTGGATTATGCATGTAATCATCTGGTTCCTTTTCGTCGATGTACAGCGGGAAACCAGCATTGAGAAACGTTGGTTTCGTTATCGATTCGCTATAAGGGTTGAAGTGTTTTTCAGGGTCGCCTTCGGCATTCTCGGAATTTTGTTCTGTACTTGAGGTTTCACCTAATAAGGGGTTGGAATGTCGTTGAGGGGGTGTGGCGGAGGGTGTTTTCTGAAGCAGCATCACACTGTTTCTCGGAGTTCTGGCTGGGTATCGGTCATATTCACGGCCCAAGTCCATCAAAGACGCTATATCGAAAAATTAACAAAAACTCTGTGGGAAATAAGTGGCAAATCATGCATACCAGTTGGTATTACTGGCTCGGGAGACATCAAAAGTTGACTCTTCGGCCTCTCTGTTGACACGGAATTCGAGAGTGATACTGAGGGCGCTACCACCGCATCTTGGTGCACACTACTACTCGAGTGACTTGGTCTTCCACTGCCGCTATCTTCGCTCCCACTAGAAGCCGGGTTAAGGGGTGACGGAACAACTGGTGTATAGGAGTGTCGGTGTGCTTGTGGTGGCTGCGGAGGGAGCGGTAAACTCGACTCGCTCCTGAAAGAACCTCCTTGTTTTCTTAATCTATTCGCTTTTTTCGCCCATATACTCTGTTGTGGAGGTTGAACTGGAGCTGGTGCGGGCCGTACTGGAGGTGGTGCTGTAATCGTGTCTCCGAGGAGGGTTTCCTTCTGCTCTGGACGTTCCTGCCCGGACTCCACCACATCCACTGTCTTTGAAAGCGCTCTCTCGACGCCATTGTCGATTCCCCATTCTGCACGAGGCTCCGATCCATTGGCGGGAGGGACGTTTTCATCCATTGTAGCCATATAAGGCAACAAAAGCCCAGAAGTATGGGCCGGATCCTCCGATATCTTCTTTCTCTCCTCCTCTTGAAGTTATTCTATTCGAAATCCTCCAACAATTCAATTCGGAAAACCAGTATAAAATAATAAAAAAAAACGTGCGGGAATAAAAAGTGTCCGTGATCGACAGATCACCCAAGCATGCGATCGAGGAAATGCAGCGAGGAAATTCCGTTCATGCGTGTGGGAAATGCAGGTGGCTCAAGGACACCGATGTCGTAGCTCGAAACCTCGCATCTGCGTCGTTAAAAATCCAACACGTTGATTGCACGTTATCCGCGCGGAATACTGCAGGTACTCTGTCGTTTGTTTCCCTATTCGTAGATTCGTTTCGAAAGGTGACAAACGAGCGAAGGTTAAGGTAATACAGAAATGTTTCCCGTGGTCGAGGGCTTGGAAGGGGGTACTTTGGGGTAGTACGGCAGAAAAGGCTTAAGGTTTCTGTAGGATTACGTCTGAGACGATGCAAGGAGGACGAAAGTGGGAGAGGCCCTTTGGGAATTTGCAAGTCTTTAGAACGATAACGTCAGGTTTCCATGTTAGCTTATCCAGCACTCCGCATTAATATATCATCGATAGACCAATTTTATAATTGTTATAAGAGATAGTAGAAAACAACGCGGAAATGGGGTGATGTCGTTGCCATGTGCGGGCTTCCTCAATAGGCGACCCATCGAAGGTCGGACCGGACCATCATGGCAAGCATGGCAAGGGAATCTGTGACACCGAAAAGTTTTTCCCCATTGACGAGGACGATACTCTGTCTATGACACTATCGCTCGGTACATTTTATTCGCAGGGAGTGGAATGGATTGTAAGATATGTAAGGACGAGCGAATGCGAATATTTTAGTGAGGGTAAGCATGCCGGCCTTGTTGCATGCAGGTGTATTTCGAGCTCTCGTGCCCAGAAAAAAACCCAGGCACTAGTAGAGGCAGCAGAAGTTGTGGGAGCAAACGCCGGAAGAAGTGTAACCAAACCGCAGACGTACCTGTGTTAAAACGAATAAACGAGTGAATCCGTTCGAAGGGTAAAGTTGGGATGAGATCCGAAGTACGAAGGGTCGATAGAAAACGATCGAGTAGAGGGAAAAGGGAGGAGGAGGAGAGAAATGCATCCGTGGTGGGTTTTCTCACAGGTCGCTATATCAGCACCGAAGTAACCTAAGAATACAATTACTTCATTGGGCTCGCGCAGTTGGCTTGCGATATGATCCGACTTCTCGAGGACGGCCCAACCAACTAGCCCGCTGTAGGATGCCGATAACCTTGGACGGGGCTGGGATTCTCAGCTGTGGGCCCCCCATGCAAACACAGGCCTTTTCGACTGGATCAACAGTTATCTAGTCAGGAACAGATATTGAGTTCTGAGGATGAGGCAAGGGAGGCAGGATTTTGCTTCATCATCGACAGAATCGTTTCCCCATCCTGAAATGAAATATTTTCTCGGAGTTCATCTCACGTGTTCAGGAACACGGAAATTGAAGTGCAAGACGATGCAACCTCAAAAGAGGAGTCTTTGGTTCCTGCCTGCCCGAAAAAAACCTCTTTATAGTGAAGTAACGGGTGACATTCAGCCCCTTCCTTCGACATCGGATCAGTCATCCACTGCCGGAGAAGCACGACACTTTTCCACTTCAACATCTGCTCCCAATAACGTTACTTTTTCCCTCCATCCATACCCCGAACCCTTCTCTAAAAATGGCACCGGCCCAAGACGTGCATACGAGAGGCCCAGACCGAATGGTTACATCGTAATCTTTGGACGAGGGAGTGCCATGAAAAAGTGGTGTGTCGTTGATAAGCTTTGGCGGAACAAATGCTAGCCGTGCAAAGAACACACTAGTAAGCAGCACACTGCAAGGATATGCCCTCTGCGAGGAACGCTTGCCCCCCAACTTTGTGGTGGCCTGGCCGCTGCATTGACTGTTTGGAGCAGGAAAAAACAGAATATCCATTCTGGACCCTTTCTCACCGGCAGGGCCAAGCTTTTTCCTTGATAAAAAGAACATTCGAATCCGCAAGGCGGGCAAGATCTTCCTCGTGTTCGCGAGGTCTTTAAGCTTAAATTTCTGCCGGTGAGGACCAGTCAAACGAGCCCTATGCTTATTATTGCCCGATATCAGATTTTCTATCCTGGTATCGATCCTGTGGCTGTCTGTTGGAATTTAGGGCTGGCGGGAGAAGCTGTCCGCTTTTCGACTAGAGGGTGGAATGTGCACACCGGAGAAAGGCAGGACCTGTCACTCGTACGCAGCGGTGTTCATCTCGGTGGGGAGGTGTTTGAGCATGCCGTCACAGTATATTATTGCTGTGGGCTCTTTTGTGTCAGCTAGCAAAAGGAAAAGTGCTACTTTGACCGTCCGGCATCCTTTGGCGGGCATTCGGGCCATCTGTCAGTGCCCACGTTCAACAGCCAAACGCTGCAAACAAAACGACCGACGGGCTCTAATTCGTGGGCATGCCGGTCCACACTTAGCCGCGGTGACTTGGTCCCCACGCTAACGAATGAATTTCGTCATCGGTTACCAGCCATTCGAGCTGCCATGCTTCTGCAAGGGGTGCTCGACTTTCGCAGGCTTTATCTGCAGCTTGAACACTCCTCGATTGATAACACCATCGAGCTCGTCCATCAATCCAAAAACGCCAATAGACGTCACCAATCCGTCACTTCGAACGCGTACGCTATCGTATGTCCAGACATAGAGGGTATGTACACCGTGTTGCCTAGGACTGGTAGTCCGTGTAGACAAGGTATATTGGTTAGTGGATCATATAGGCTACCAAGCTTTGTGGCTGGTCGACACCTCGCGGGCACGGAGAAAGGGCCTCCTATCGTTTCTGAGCAGTGGAACCGTTCAGTGCTTCACATGTATAATTCACAAAAATATGAGTTTCGGTGCATATGTGCGTCTACGGGGTCGGTCATCTTAGACTCGATCGGATAGGTGCATCCGGGATGGAGCAGATAGGTTGATGGTGCCTGCAGGAAGTAAGGGTTTAGTGGCCGTAGAACTGCGGATAGCCTGATCGAATGCTCGGTAGCCCTCAGCGTTGGGGATTCCGAGCCTTCTTTGAGCAAAGGCCAACGTGATGTCTGTGGTGTGTGGTTTCGAGGTTTCACGAGGAGGAGGAGAGTTAAGTTTGTCTGATCGAAGTCGTTCCCGAAAGGCTTGGACGGGAGCGGAGCAATGCAAAAGTCAAGTCCAACGTCCACTCCACGTGGGGTCAGACGTACAGGCCCCCAAGCTCGACCGTCTACGCCGACGCCCACAGACGTCCTCCTCCTCCTCGATAACATGATCATATGAGGTTCAGCCAAGCCAAGGCTGCGGATTCACGAATCCGATGATGTCTGGAATGCTGGTAAATAACGAGAACCCCAACGTTATAAACCGCCAGGTATGGAATGCCCCGGATCGTCTGCTTATTCTGCTCAACGGTATGCTTAATTACTCGTCCTAACTAACTTAAGTAACTAACTTTAAGCTGACCTCCTCCGGCCAACCATCGTCGACGGTCTGTTCTGTGTTCTGACTTCGCATTGAATTTACCCATTCTCTCTGCAGAGCCAAGCAAAATCGGCTTTTCGGTGAGGAGGTTTTCCTGTTTTGACGAGAGCCAGACCCAGCCAGCTAAGGAGGCCGGCGCCCCTTCTCAATTTCGCTGCCATTTCCATTTGGCTGCGTTCTTGGGCTTCCCAAAACACCAACTGCAGTCTCATTTCCCAAACATCTCCTCTTTCCTTCTCGTCAACTGTTCTTCTTCGACTTCCTCCCGACATTGCAAGGAGAATTTAAACAAAGAGCCGCGACGAGAAAGAGGAGGACCGGGTGCCGACGAGTATCGTTCCACTATCCTTCCAAAAATCCCATCGAATCTATGGCACAAGATGCTCCGAGGGCACAGCCGCCGTCCAGTTTCCCAGTCCCGATCCCACCAGCCACTTCGACCAACGTGACGGCCAGAGCCTGCACGACCACGAAGCGAACGTCCAAGGGTTCCGCCGTTTCCGAATCCACCAAGGCATCTACGGCCGCGACTTCAGAACGTGCCCGATTTTCTGGCGATTCTCAACTGCAATGGCGGGCCGTTAGGACTGTACCCAGTATGTTTACGTTTGCCCTTTTTGTCACTGATTTGCACCTGTGTATTTTCCGATGCGCCGGCGAACCAATTACGTATTCCACGACGTCAGAGAACTAACTAGTATATCTACCAACAATAGCATGGGTTCAACGCTATGAAGACGAGGGTGAGTTGGTAGACCAGGGTCCGGTACTTCCACCTCCAACACATAAATCGCCACAGAAGTCGATATGGGATAATCGGAGGGAAAATACACCTGTTACTCCTCGTCCAAGTGCTGGTGAAGGCAGTAGATGGAAGAACTTTGCCGAACATTCCTCGGGTCGACCGTTTACTTCGGCATCAGAGAGAAAGGATTTGGAAAGCGGTGCTATTTGGGGGGATGACGGGTTATCTGCTCCTTGGTTGGCAAATAAAGGCGAAGGCGACGGGGATGACCAGGAAGAGAGCGCAAAGAGGGCGATATTCGGTATCACTGCGAAACAGAGGGAGATTTGGTACAAGAGGTTCCATTTGATACTTCTGAACAACCCAATGGTGCCGTTGACATTCAGGGCAATCATTTGGATCTTATCGCTTTTCGCATTGTCCTTTTCGGCGAGCATCTATGTTCTCAGCAAGAACAACGGGACACCACAGCTTCCATCGACTGTGCTCGCAATAGTCGTCGATGCCGTCGCGTTGGTATATTTAATATATATCACGTATGACGAGTATTCAGGGAAGCCGTTAGGTCTACGTTCGGCAAAGGCCAAGATACGACTGAGTATGCCCCCACTTCTCCTAGCTCTTAAATTTAAATGCGGATATACTAACTCTAAGCAGTCATGTTTGATCTCGTATTTATTATATTTGACTCTGCGAATCTCTCTCTCGCATTCGATACCCTGTACGACGTTCAGCAGAGCTGCTCTGCCCTCCCTGATGCACCTCACGAAAGCGGCTTCGACTCTGCTAGACGATTCCTTACCAATGGGCCTATATGTTCTCGCCAACGAGCTTTAGCATCCTTCCTCTTCCTCGCACTATGCGCTTGGGTTAGCACCTTCACTGTCAGCGTATTCAGATTGGTCGAAAGAGTATCACGGACGAACAATTAGAGGTTATCCTCCGACAAAAACTACATTCAGCACACTCCTTAATTACTAATTATCTTAATTTTGATATCCTATGGGGATCTATCCTTTGGAGACGGCGTTATCTTTTTTTTGTCTCATTGAGTTTGTGTTCTTTTCCTTCCCAAAAACTGTTTGCTTGCATTGCACCGGCGTTTGGAGGGCTTTTTCTTTTTTTTCTTTGTACTTTTCTTGGGGATTGTGGATTGCGGATATAATCAATCAGTTGGAGTATCAGCAAGGGCGTTTTCATTCTCTCCTTTCCTTAAGCTCCCAGACTCATTTTACCAATACTGGGATATTTCATTTGTGATAATCATAACTATTTCCTTGAGATCACCCTGATCTCTCACTCTACCCCTCCCCTTCCCTCCTCCTCCCTCTCAAATACCACTATGAAGCTTCGAAGCTCAAGATGTCTTCACCTCTTAAGATTCGTCTTCACGAACAATCTGTACCACTTTGGACCAATCCGTCGAATATAGAAATACCATATAGCTAAATAGGTTCCAGAAGCAGAACAGTTGGAATCCAACCAATAGAATCCCAGCAAGCTAAGGTGTATAAAGGCCCTTTGAACCACGGAAGTGCCAACAAAAGAAGGTAAAGGCAAGCATAGTATGATGGCTGTCATTCAGAACAAACCGCCAAATCGCAAAGCTCCAAAGCCTTTCGTTCGAGCCTACATGCAATGAGTCGACATGCTTGGGGATTTAGGGTGTTACTCATAGACGCGTGCGCTTGCTCATGACGGGAGGCTGATTTCTGCCATTATGGCCCGGGTCCTTGGTGTTTGACCCCACCTGCATTTGCAGACCCCGTCCAACAGACGATTCCGTAGTATCAAGCGGACTCCCAGATTGGAGAACCCTGCTCACAAAGACGTGTCTCAGCTAAGAGAATAGCACTTTATGCCTGCAGTGCAGTACAGCGCTGTGGTTGGAGTAGTCCTGGTTGATTAAGAGTCGAGTCCGGCATGCAAGGCTGTGCGTTGAGCGAATCCTTCTCTACTCTCATTACTTACTTGGTCTGCCGATTGACTGACTGACTGACTGCTGCTGCTGCTGCTTTCTTTACTACACCACCTCAACCCACTCCAAATCCTCTTCCCATCTCCTCCCACCCACCATCGACGCTTCCAACTTTCTCCAGCTTCACGAGCTGTCTGCTTTACGAACCACCAGGTTTTTGATCCTCACAGCATTGCCTGCCAGATCTGTTACCTACTGAGTCAACAGACGAGGGAAGCAACACTACCAGAGAGGGCGTACACCTCACGTTGTCTCGCGGACCTTGAGCTCAGCTTACCACGTCCAGCTTCAGCGAGTTTCCAGGTCGTTTCAACTAGGAAAACAGGTAAATTACACCTTTGAAGCATCTTTACCCTCCCCAAACGATTTAATCGCAGGGTTGAAGCTCCTCTGCCTTGCTGGATATCAACTCCCGAATCCTCGCAGATGCTACATGTACATCTATCTCCGGGCAATCCTAAACCCCACACCTAACCCACCAACTTCCACCTCATCTCCGTTCTAGCTCCTACTCATAGCGTTTACACTCTTGCTTTCAAGCTTCTAACACGTCGAACTTTTGCCATCCTAGATATTCGACGTTTTGCCGACCCTGTGCTACTGTTTCCTCACGTAGTAGCTATAGCTCAAGACTACTATTTCCGTCCGAGAACGTGGTTGGATTGTTCGGGTCCGTAGCTGGCTACAAGGCTGCTTATCATCCAACATCTCAACCTTTCACGACGCGTTCATAGAACCTCTTTCACAAATCCAACAACTTAAGCCCGTCTGACCGACACAACGACAAAATGCCACTCCATCCGCAGACTCCCAACCGGGAGGATCTCGATCAAACGTGAGTTTCACAGATTACTTAGCATCGTCATAGCTCGAAGCTTTGTGCTGACCCTTTGCGTCTAGATGGCACTATTTGGAGTCTGGTATCTCCAAGATCATGAACGACTTACAACAGGGAATGGATATGAAGGCTGTACGTATATCCTGTTTCATATGGTTTAAGAATATCGACTAACAAGATGCAACTGCAGTACATGGGGATTTACACGTAAGGATCCACTACCAAACCGTCCTAGTCTCGGCCTACCTGATAAAGCAACCTACTAACATCGTACAGCGCTGTCCACAACTTCTGTACATCTCAGAAGGCTGTGAATTCGAGTAGTACTTCTCTTCACCACCAAGGGGGAGTTCATAGGGGAGCCCATCTGCTAGGTGAAGATCTCTACAATAACCTAATCAAGTATCTCTCCGCCCACCTTGCAGGATTGCAGGACCAGTCTGGACAGTACACAGATGAAGCACTCCTTGGATTCTACATTCGGGAATGGGACCGATACACGACAGCCGCGAAGTACATCAACCATCTCTTTAGGTACTTGAACCGACATTGGGTCAAGAGGGAGATGGATGAGGGCAAGAAGAACATCTACGATGTCTATACTGTACGACCTCCTGTACAACTTCTGTTTTAACCTGGAGTTAGGGCTAACATCGTTGCTCGCTAGCTACACCTTGTCCGTTGGAAACTCGATCACTTCGATAGCGTCCAGAAGAACGTGATGGACGGTGTCCTCAAACTTGTGGAGAAACAGAGAAATGGCGAAACTATCGAGACAGCTATGGTCAAGAGTATCGTCGACTCTTTTGGTACGTTTCCTTTTTCCCCACTCTTTTTAAGACCGATCCTCCTTGAAATACGCAGTACTGATATTCGTTATAGTATCCTTGGGTCTTGATGAGAACGACTCATCCAAGTCTACCCTAGATGTCTACAGAGAGTTCTTCGAAAAGCCATTCTTAGAGGTCACAAATACCTACTACCAGCTGGAATCCAAGCAGTTTGTTGCTGAGAACAGCGTTGTCGAATATATGAAGAAAGCTGAAACCCGCCTGAGCGAAGAAGAAGGACGTGTCCATGTCTATCTTCATCCTGATATAATGATTCCATTGATGAAGACCTGTCAGCGCGTGCTCATCCAAGAGCATAAGACCCTTCTTCATGACGAGTTCCAGGTTCTGTTGAATAACGACCGACAGGACGACTTAAAACGCATGTACAACCTCCTATCTCGGATAACAGACGGTCTTGAGCCTTTGAGGACAAAGTTTGAAACCCACGTCCGAAAAGCCGGTCTTGAGGCCATTGAGAAGGTTGCCAATGAGAACGCCGACGACAACCTAGAGCCAAAGGTTTACGTCGATGCCCTCCTCGAAGTTCACGAGAAATACTCTAGCCTGGTCAAGATCGCCTTTAAGGAGGATACCGAATTCGTCAGGTCTCTCGACAATGCTTGCCGAGAGTTCGTCAACAGAAACAAGGTCTGCAAGGCCGCTTCTTCCAAGTCTCCGGAGTTGCTTGCCAAGTACGCCGACTCTTTGTTGAAGAAGAGCGCGAAGGCAGCGGAGGAAGCAGACTTGGAGAGCAAGCTAGACAGTATAATGACTGTCTTCAAGTACGTCGAGGACAAGGATGTGTTCCAGAAATTCTACTCCAGAATGTTGGCCAAACGATTGGTGCACGCTACATCTGCATCCGACGACGCCGAGACCAGTATGATTGGCAAGCTCAAGGATGCATGCGGTTTCGAGTACACGAACAAGCTCCAGCGTATGTTCCAGGATATGCAGATCTCCAAGGATTTGAACGACAGCTACAAGGAATGGATGAACAATACCTTAGACGAGGAGTCTCTCAAGACAGCGGTGGATTTCTCGATCCAGGTACTAGGTACCTCGTTCTGGCCTCTCACACCGCCAAACACCCCATTCAATATCCCCCAGGTCATCACCAAGACATACGATCGATTCCAGACCTTCTACTTCCAGAAACACAGCGGCCGCAAGTTGAACTGGTTATGGCACCTTTGCAAGGGAGACGTCAAAGCGACGTTCGCCAAGAGCTCGAAGGTTCCTTTCACTTTCCACGTTTCCACTTATCAGATGGCTATTCTTCTGATGTTCAACGATGCGACTTCCTATTCGTATGAGGACATCGAGTCCACCACCAGTCTCTCCCGCGACTATCTTGACCCCTCCCTTGGTGTCTTTATCAAAGCCAAGGTTCTTAACATTGAGCCGGCGTCGAGCAAGGTCGGGCCTGGAACTACTCTGACCTTGAACACTGATTTCAAGAGCAAGAAGATCCGTGTCAATTTGAACATGGCCGTCAGGGCAGAACAGAAGCAAGAGACGGAAGATACCCATAAGACCATTGAGGAGGATCGTAAGCTTCTTATTCAGGTTAGTTATTATTATCCGCCCCCCGTTGTTACCTCATTCACAAACGCTAACTTGGCCCTCACAGTCCGCTATCGTCCGTATCATGAAGTCGCGAAAGACCCTCAAGCACGCTGGTCTTGTCCTGGAGACCATCTCCCAGATCAAATCGCGCTTCACGCCCAAGGTCCCAGATATCAAGAAGTGCATTGATATTCTGTTGGAGAAGGAATACCTGGAGAGGTTGGATGGAGACAAACTCGGCTATTTGGCTTAAAAAAAAGAGAGAGAGAGAGAGGGAGGAGGAGGAGGAGGAATAAGAAGAGAGCAGCCTCTACGTCTTTTTTGTTTGGTGGACATTGTATCTCTGTTTTTTTTTTTTACTATTATTTTTCGCATTCACGGCCACCTTGATAAGTGTGGAGAGTGTGAACGGATTGCATTATAGCCCTTTTGTTTCGATCCCCTTTTATCCCCTCCTCGTCTTTTCCGTCTGTATCCGTTTCGTTCATGGATATAATATGTGTCTTTCTTCCTTTTTTATGGAATTCCAGAGGGAGCGGTGGGCTAGCCATGTTGAATGGACATACAATAATGCTGATTCTCTGTCTCCCGTCCAACATAATATCCATAGTTAGCATACTACCAAATAGAGGGAACCCCACTGCGCCATTATGTGGCCCCGTAAAAGCCGCAGCTTCGGGCTTGGCCATCTTATCGGGACCGGATCAGATTACGTTGTTGGACATCGGGAGGAGGTCACTGTATCCGGAACCCAGCGTGGGGAGCCATCTGAACGGAAGGTGGGAAGTCCTCAGCGTGGAAATTTTCCTGCAGCAAACGCCGACTTGACTACCAAAAGCAACCCCTCCCCGGCAGACTTGACTTGACTGGACTTCACTTTCTCCGTCAAAATTTATCGCTCCCGGTCGACCGCCCAAGATTTTCTTTCTTCGCCGGCTGGCTGATTTCTATCGCTCTTCCCGTCTTTCTTTCTTCCTTTCGAATCCCTCTCTTTATCTCTCTCTCTCTAGATCTCTCTCCACATCGATATCTCTTTCGGACATCCACCCGACCGGACGTCTATAACCCACCCTTGATATATACACCATGTCGTATCTGAGGATAGCCAGCCGCCAATTGGCTTCGTCGCGGCAACCCTTTGTCCGGACCGGTGCCGGTGCCATTGCCCAGGTGTGTACCATTAATCTCACCCACTCGGCAATGATATCATATCGTATGAAAAAAATACATAGGAACAGAACTAACTCGTCTATGATAATTTCGCAGAGGTCGTGGAACAGAGGATACGCTTCCGAATCAAAGATCGGTGGCTTCGGTGGCCAGAAACAAGCCAATGTTCGTTATACACTCGCTCCTCTTCTTTTGTCATTGTGGTGGATATATCCCGAGACTCTTTTAGGGATGCTATTACTGCGATGCTATGATGAGAATATCGGTTAACGACTTTTTTTCCCCCGTCGGCATAGGGCAAATACTTGGTTTCGTTGATCGAGGGTGACGGTATCGGACCTGAGATCTCACAGAGCGTGAAGGATATCTACTCTGCCGCTGAGGTAAACCATTTCTCCCCTCACAGATTCTCTAAATATGTTCTTAAATTAATCATTCAATTTCACAGGTCCCAATCGATTGGGAACCCATTGATGTTACACCCGTCCTCGTCGACGGCAAAACCGCCATCCCCCAACCCGCCATCGATTCGATAAAACGTAACCTCGTCGCACTCAAGGGACCCCTCGCCACCCCCATCGGCAAGGGCCACGTCTCTCTCAACCTCACTCTCCGTCGTACATTCAACCTCTTCGCCAACGTACGTCCCTGCAAGTCCATCGTCGGCTACAAGACCCCCTACGACGGTGTGGATACCGTCCTCATCCGTGAAAACACTGAGGGCGAGTACTCCGGCATCGAACACCACGTTGTCGACGGTGTTGTTCAGAGTATCAAGTTGATCACCCGGGAAGCCAGCGAGAGGGTTTTGAGATATGCGTTCCAGTATGCCAATGCTGTTGGAAAGCAGAAGGTTAGGGTCGTGCACAAGGCTACTATCATGAAGCAGAGTGACGGTCTGTTCTTGGAGATCGGAAAGGAGCTTGCGAAGCAGTTCCCTGAGATTCAGTTTGATTATGAGCTTTTGGATAACACTTGTTTGAATATGGGTAAGTTCTTTTTCCAACTACGGTAACACTATAGGTTTGAAGGAGGACGGATGCTGACGAAACAACCTGGCATCAGTTACCGATCCCACACCATATAACGATAAGGTCCTAGTTATGTAAGTTACGATATTGCACCCTCCCATACCACCGGATACCCTTCCTAACAACAATCTACTGCAGGCCAAATCTCTACGGTGACATTCTCTCCGACATGTGCGCGGGTCTCATCGGCGGTCTCGGTCTCACCCCCTCTGGCAACATTGGCGACAAGTGCTCCATCTTTGAAGCCGTCCACGGATCTGCCCCCGATATCGCCGGCAAGGCCCTCGCCAACCCAACTGCCCTGTTGTTCTCGTCCATCATGATGTTGCAGCATATGGGACTCAATGAGCATGCTACCAAGATCCAGAAGGCCATCTTCGATACCCTCGCTGAGGGTAAGTACTTGACTGGAGATCTTGGTGGGTCGGCGAAGACGCACGAGTATGCTCAGGCTATCATTGAGTAAGTTTAACTACAATATGGTATTCCTAGAAGGAAGTTGAAGCTAATAATTGTGATTTTTATAGGAAGCTGTAAATGTCTTGAGAACGGGTAGTATCTAGGGAGGTGTGTGTGTGCGATAGATGGGCGGACTTCCGTGAGGGGAGAGTGTATGTCAATTTGAATATAGAATTGGGATAAAAAAACCCTGGGAGGCCTTTCGCTTGGGTTATATGGGCGTCTTGCTCCTCCTTCTCTTTCCCGCTGTTCCTCCTCCTGTTTCATAGCAGAATAATTGATTCGCTCTCGCTCTTCTTTTTTTTTTTTCATCTCTGGTTGTGAATAATCATTTGCATGAATATACTTTTTTATTTATCATTTTCAATTGATCGATATTGTGATTTTAAGTAGGATTTCGGTGGTCAATAGTGTATTGACTGTGACATGCAAAGCGGCCGGTGTTCGGCTAGACAGGGCTTACTAATGCACATTGATGAGCTGCTGCTGCCTATATCGATAAGGACTAATAGAAGAGAATATGTGAAGGATTCGATTCCTGGATTTGGGATAGAATTTTTAGGTAATTGAGTTTACCAGGTTCACGGATTCAAGCTGCAGTTAAGTTATAGTCGTGGGCATAATAGCTAGAAGCCGCGGCTTAACCGACGGGCTGTTTTTCGGGGTTAAATATCCCATTTCTATCGTATGAGTAGGTGTTTCTTAGCTCAATGGAGTCATAGATTTGGATATATATATTTGATGGGATGTATAAATTCCCCAGGTAGTTCTCGACAATTGGTGTTTTATCTGTGTGACTCCATTCTTTCGAGGTGACGTCTACAACGCATTCATTCTTCAAAATCCAACAATTCGGTCCTCCAAACCTCAAGTACTCTACAGCTACAGCTTCCTCAAACCGCCCAGCAGCAAATACTCATATCTCTCCCAATCACTAACCCACTATATCCTCGAAGACTACGAACAATGCCCCAACTCCCTTACATAACCCTCAACGTCTTCACCACCGAACCTCTCACATCCGGCAACCCTCTCGCTATAGTCTCTATCCCCTCAACCGTCACCCTATCAAAAACTCAGGAACACCTAATCGCCCGCGAATTCGGATACTCTGAAACCATTTTCGTCTACCCTTCCTCCTCCCTCCCTGCCGATAAAAGAGGAGAATATACAAAAATTGCGATATGGACTGTTCTTCAAGAGTTACCGTTCGCGGGACATCCTACCGTTGGTGCTGGGTGGTATTTGGGTGATATCAATGGCGGTGGTAGTAGTGAAAGTTATAAAGGTGAACTATTAATCCCCGCCGGACGGTTAAAATTCGAAAAAGACGGGACCGGAAAAGTAAAAGTCGATACACCGCATAACATCACTCTATGGGAGAAAACAATAGGTAGAAACCGTATCAGCGAGGTGATAGGATTACCGTATGAATACTTTGAAAACGATGATGAAAAGATGTTTGAAAGTTCTACTATGGGTATTGCGAGTGTTAATGGAGTTTCTAGGGGGGCAGTGGGATGTTAAGGGGGGTATTCCTGTGGTGTCTATTGTGGATGGGATGAGTTTTGCATTGGTGGAGGTTAAGAGTGTTAGTGTTTTACAGGCGTTGAAAACGGGGAGGAAAGGTGTGGTGTTGGATATGGTTAGTGATCTTGGGGCTACTGTTGCTCCAGGTGGGAGGGGGTTTATAGGTGTTTATTGTTATACGATACTTGATGAGAGTGTAGAAGGGGGGAAAGGGAAAGTGCAGATTCGGACGAGGATGTTCTTCGATGGGGATGGAGAGGATCCGGCGACTGGGAGTGCGGCTTGTGCGTTAGGGAGTTATTTGGGGATTGTAAAGGGTGCTGGGGAGGGTGCGGTTGGGGAGTGGGAGTTTGAGGTTACCCAGGGGGTGGAAATGGGGAGGAGGAGTGATATTGGGGTTAGAGTTTTGCTTGAAGAGGGGACGGGGAGGAGGGGGGTTAAGAAGGTTTATTTGGAGGGAGAGGCGGTGAAGGTTATGGAGGGGGTCTTGACGATATAAGCAACTACTTATCACGATTGTAGTCTTTAGGGAAACCTGGGTTTATGAGAATGATGAATATACAGTGGCATTTGAATGATGAATTTGAATAATCTAATAATAAGAATAGCAGCATATGCATCTTGACAACCCCCCTATTCCACGCCTAATCGATAAAAGCAAAACGGAGGCCAACGTAGACTTAAGTGTAGAGGGGTATATACGAAATCCACCCGCGCGCGCGCCCACACACATCGAAGGAACAGCTTTTCCAGAGAACAAATAGGTAACGGCAGGTACCACAGCCAGCATGGGATTTGTTTTTTTTGGTTCATGTCTATCATAATTCAATTCAGAAAGGATGCAGCAAAAGGGGAAAAAGGAAGAAAGAGAATGAAGTTAGTGAGGCAGCTAAGCAGGTCCAGCAGGAGTATCCTTAGCATCCGCAGAAGCTGCAGGGATATTCGCAGATGAAGAAGATGCAGAGGCAGATGCAGAAGTAGAACCCTCGGGCTTCCCAGCAGCCTTCTCCTCCAACTCCTTAATCCTTCTCTTCAACATCTCATTCTCACGCAGCAGCATATCGGTCTCAGCTTTATAGAACGCAACCTCATCGCGTCCACCCATCAAGAACGGATCATTCGCCGTGGGCGGCCAGACAGACGACTCCATTCCAACCGGCAACAACAACGGCGACGAGGTACGGCTGCTAGTCCTCGAACGAGTCGACAACGAATTATGGCGCGAATGTGAGGTGTTATGATGGTACCCGCCACTGTATCCGTGATGACCGCTCGGAGCAGGAGATCTAGAGCGGCCGATTGCCGGGGAGAAGGAAGATGGCATATCGGTTACGCTCGGAGGGTGGTGATGATGGCCCGGTGGGCCGGAGTGGATGGGTGCTGCTAGCTGTGGAGATGCGGAGAGAGGTACTGCGGCCGCTGCAATGTCGTCTGGGTTTGTGCCGGGGTGTGTGGCGGCGACATTTTGTGCTACCCGAGTGATCTGGCCGAGGAGACGGTTGACGACGCCTTCTTGTTCGCGTTCGAGCTCTTGGTGGAGTTCGGCGACGTTGGCGGGTCGGTGACGGGTTGGGACGCTGCCGCTCACAGAGCTGGAGGCGGAAGAGGTGCGGGCGAGAGGGACAGAGCGGGGGTGGGGGGTTGAGGTTGGGATGGGGACCGCGGCGGAGGTGGTTGAGGTTGAGGTTGGATGAGAAGTCGGAGCTGCCGGAGTAGTAGTGTCGGTGGTCATTGTGAAGTTTTCGGCCCCGGTAAAAGGCACTGATGGTGAAGTTGATGCTTGGGTTTCTTGGTAAGGTGGTAAGAAGAGGTTGAGGTTTTGATGGAGGTTGATGTTGGTAAGTTGAAGAGGGTGTCGATGGTGTTGGTGATGTTGGTGGTGATGTTGATGTTGGTGATGTTGGATCTTGCAAGTTGATATTGGCTTTGCAACTGCTCGCCAACGCCAACCTAAATTCCTTGAACAGGACTGAGATAGTACTTACTTACTCATAAGTTTAAGTATTTTAATTATGATTTAAGCTAAAAGAACTATTTTTCAATTCCCTTTCTATATCTGCATAGATGGAGTGTGAAAGTCCAGGTATTGCTGTAGCTAAGTACCGATATCAGAATTCATCACCATAACCCCAAACCTGAGTGTATAAAACAAGTACTACGTAGTATTTTGTTACAAAGTAATGCTACTTGCAGGTTTCATTCCCTCTCCAATCATACCTATAGCGTTGTGATATACGTTTATTCAGTTCAAGATTTATTAAGTTTATATGCTGATATACGCTCCAAGCTACCAATATCGATATCGATATATCGCAGTAGCATTAACCGTTTTAGAGATTTAGCTAGCGATTCATTGCTTAGCTAATTGAAATGCATTACACGACACGAGGCGCGCCTCTAGCTACGGTTGATCCCAAGAGCCCCGACGGGTTGGGTCCAAGGGTCAGGAGCTGACTAACCACCGTTTAGTTCATGATCAAAGGTGGTATGTATGTACATGTACTTGAACTAGACCGGGTAAATCTATAAAGGCTGGCACCGAAATTTCGAAAGATGACAGCTGGCCGGTATATTGAATGATACATATTCATATTATGTTGTCGAAACTTAAGCCTTTAGCCCTAGTTTAACTCTCAATTCATTTTATGAATTTAAGTGATGCTATTCCACCGATTAATTAGCCACCCGGAACTTAAGTGGGCAATGGCACTTCGGCGGACGAAAGGATTGAATATATGATATCACAAATTCTGTTCATACATCTAAAACATGTCTCAAAACCCCAGATCGTAGGAATGCTTCCCCAGAATTTGTGACCTAGCGGCTGTATCTTGAGCTTGGAACCATTCCTTAATCCCGAAGTTTTAAACCGAATTCTCAGGATCTTGAGGAACTTGCTAACATTAACATTAGATGAGTAACAAAATATTGGTAAAATCCGAGACCCTGAATTTGAAGAGGGTCCACTTTCCAGACAAGGCTTGTGATTTATTCTTGCATCGATGCGCTGCATCGTGCATTTGAGTTTCATGGTACCGGTTCGCGGAAGCTGCTATGATGTTGGTGGCGTCTTTCACACACTCATTCGAACTCTTATGGCTGCAGATGTAATGAAGTGCTATTAAACAGTCTCAGACAAGAGAGAAAAGCCAATCTATTATAACTACCATTAGGTGACCAATTGGTCAAGTAGCTCGGGATGCAAATCCAAGGGAATGAATTTCTACGGTGTGGCTTGATAATGCAATTGCGATTGAAGTTATGCCATTTCGAATTGTGGAATCTAGACCGCAGCTTCAACTCAAGACTTCGCGAAATCACAAAAAAGCAATACCAAGCCTGCTAAGCGTGAGAGCTCCAAGCTTGCAAGCTCGGATTTTGATGTCGCGGCCGCGGAAATACACCAAAAACTTTCAGCACTCGGAAGCATTTCCAATGCTTTCGATTTGACATGAAAATTCTTGATCTTAGACAACGCTCCACACAAATCTCTGAACTCCTGCAAGCCGAAGCACCAAGCCAAAAGGTTAAATGCTAGAAGATCGATACCAAGATTGGGTCTATGGGACTTCGTATTGGATCTCCTTTAAGCCTAATTAGATGTTGTTTCTTATCAATTTATCCGCCAAAGTGCGGCGTGGGCACCACAATTTGCTCTTGATAAAAGGTGTCAACGGCACGTCTGTTGGAGATGCCGCATTGGAATTTCTTTTCCTTTCCAAATTGCCACTGATATCATGATGCGGACGCGGGCGCTGGAAATCCAGTGTTCTTCCCGAACGCCTAGTTTCTAGTTTTCTTGTTTGCAAAGAAAGGTCCGTAGGGAGACGATTTGCCGCTCTAGCCTACATTAAACATGCCAGATACGCGAAGTTTATTTCGTCCTCAAGTGTAAATTTTCGACCTCGTGAAAGATTGCATGTCTTGGCAGCGAAAATCGAAATTCCTGCTTCAGAGGAGGGGGTGGAAGAATAGGCCGCCGCCTACTATGTGTAAGATACTCCGTGATAGTTAAGCATATGCGGACTGTTTTTCTCACAGACCTCGAGACTAGAGCCGGCTTATGGTCAGCGGGAAATCCGGAGAAATGTTGTACTTCTCCCCAGGTATTTTTTCCAGCCGCCGACGTAACGAGAGCGCGAGGCGAGAAACCCTTTCGCTAAGTATTTTGGCTATGGTTTTCCGAAAACCCTTCGCTACCCGATCCGAGGAACCCCAGACTAATCCGAGGACCTATATCCGGTTCGTGAATCAAGATGCCAATTCTGTTGATCCAGTAGCCTAGCAGAATTTGAGTGTATGAGAACTAATTTTTGAAGTTCTTGTTTCGACGTTGTCAGAGCAAGTGTTCTTTTGTGCGAAAGTGTTACGTTTGAACCTCGGACACCTTAGCTCTCTGCCCAGCTCCAAAACATCAGGCATCTGAAAACTCTCTATGGCAAAAAGTCGCGCTCCGAAGCAAAACGGTCGTTGATAATATTGGCTCCCACCCGATGGACCCCCCAGTCCTCGCTTCGAAACGCCTGTCAATTTGATATGTTAGGCAAAACCTATTTCTGGCGTGATCATCAGGAGTCCCCTTGTTCACAAAAAAGACTCTTTGATGTTTAGCCAAGGTTCATGAATTGAAAGCCTGCTGGGACCCCATGAGCTGATGATGAGCTTTTCTTTCTCCGCTTTTTCATTTCGATTAATACCCAGAGGATTGGATCGACGTTAACGGGTGAGGCAAGAGCTGAGAGTGTCTTGATCTGGGCTCCATGGTGCTGGGACTCGGCTGATATGATATGATAGTGAGACTGATATAAGTGGTGGCATGTATGGAGTGTTTAATGTTAACGTCGACTGCTTTTTATGGGGATCAATGTCAAGACATTGGAGGCAAAGGTAAGGTTGCATCTGTGGAGCTAACTCAATCTCGATCGCACTTGCGGACACCCCGACACGGTGCTCGGAGTTTGATTAGTTAAGTATGTTAGTTCGAGTGACTGGAATAGAAATCCATTGAAACCTCAACCTCCACAGTTTAGGCAAAGACGTTGGCCCGTGAGAAGGGAAAAGGAAAATATGCTTTGATCTTCACGAAACGCAGTGTCTAAGGTTACATACATACGCACTTTCACATGGCGGGAGCAAAACGTTGAGAATTGCTATGTATTCGTTTTTTTCCTGTCAAAGCGTCTTGCCGCTGCAAGGAAAGGGAAAAAACGGTATGCCGTGGGCCGAAACGGTCTTTTCCCTTTTGCTCGGACAAAAGCATCACCCTCGGGGAAGTCTCTGCCCATGGCAGAAAGTGGACCGTGAGCGGACGAGCTAACGCACGGGCAAAGTCTCCGAAATGAGAAATTGAGCGAATGTCGTCAAAGGAGACCCGGAGCCCCGGGCGTCGAACAAAAGGAGGCGTTGTATTGACCAGGCAAGGTTGAGGAGAAGGCCTTGCTTGATTGATCTCCTGCTTCAAGGGAGACGAGTAATTGAAACGTTTGCTTGTTTCCTGGTTGCAGTGGAAATAATTTTTCCAGGGCGAAACAGAAGCAGGGAGTTGGACTGCAGCAAGGACGCTGTTATGAACATGTTGGCCATGGTTAGTTCGCATGTATTGTTTGCACTCCGTAGATTGTTGAATAACGTGTCTCCTTGCTGGAGCGTCACGTACGTACTATACCTTGCGGGTTAGCTAGAAGCTTAACAGGCAGTAAATGAGTATGAGTAAGGCCAATCTCATGTAATGCATGTTCTTGATTGTCCTTGCGTGGCCTGACATGATAACGAGAGCGGGGCCTTTAATTCACCGCCAACGTTGGGATGTGTTGGCTGCGAGGTTGCGGTTTGGCAGGCTGTTCGGAGGGTGCATATGCGAAATTAGTTGGGACCTCCGCTGAAACGTTATCGACATTGCACTCTCCTCACAGCTGCATCTGCGAGAAGATACTTGCACTGCGATGTATCTGTATCTCCTCACTTCGCAATTCATTCATACATACATACACATCGACAATATGTGGAGATGAACCCATGCACCGTTCGTCATAGCCATCACACGACCGCCAATTAGGACGGTCTGGAATCATCTGACTTCACTATCCTCGACGAGCTCGATCGAGCTTACAAAAGAACTCCGCAGTTGCGTTGAACCAAGGCAGGTCTGGTCAAGTCTGGCCGTCAATATTAGCAACTGGTCCTCGGTTCCAAGTCATGCAGCCTGGTAGGAGCGATCTAAGACAGGCAGAGCCAGCCAAAAAGTGGATCCTGTTGTCCAAAATTCCCACCAAGCTCGAATTTCACCGCATTCCCTACTGCGATCTGGTTGGTTCGGCTGGTGAGACCATGCATGAGAGGGAATAGGCGGCGACCCATCGCGCTGGGAATGCCCCCCCGTCGACCTCCACCCTAGCCAAAACTGTCCAGGTGCGTGGGGCTCCTCCTTTGCATGCGACTTTTGTCCATCGACCGCTCGCAAAGATCTCGGTGTCTTGCTTCCTCGTGCTTTCCCACCAACAGGAAAAACACTGGTTATGTAGGCGGGGCGGTTTTAAGCGAAATTTGCAAAAAGAGGGCTGAGTGTTTCTGGCTGAGAGGGATAGCCCGCGATGGTGGCTGGCCTGCCAAACTGATGCACGGGAAAAATTTTGCTTTTCATTGAAACCTGCCAGGCCCTACAAGAGTGTTTCTGCAAGTACCATCTCGACGAACTTTGAATTGCGGACCGGTGTTATTATGTATGCATTTTATGCTGCGGAAGTTTGCGTTCTAATGCAATGCAGGATTGATTATCTTTCGCAGTGAGGGATGCGCTAACTCTCTGGGAGGAAATCCCTTTGGTCAGAGATACAAAGGGATCTAGCGGACCTCAGACGTGGGATGATTCAGCCCCGTGATCCCGGACCTCGCGGGCACGTCAACGGATTCTGAGGTTGTCAAGATGTACGGTACAAACCGACAGCTCGCGAACGGAATTACCCCCAAAGAAAGTATGACGTTGGTAGACATCTGCCCCACGATTGTGATCTGTGACTGCAATGAGCCGACAATATTGCGAACGAGGATTTAGTAGTGCGGGACATCATATATTCGGCTGACACATGATTTACTGAATCCTTGAAGCTGGGCTTCGTATACAATATCCTTGGAGGCTCCGCACGAGAGCAGGGTATACGAAAACCACAACAAGAGGGAAACCAACCGCTGGCCCGTTTTCTTCGCAAATGATTAGGTTACGTCGAGTCTCTCCGTGATAATCCGATCTCGATCGCGGGCTGCAAGCGCGAAAGATACCGGTGCGCGAGAAAAAATTTTGCTCGCCGTTGGAGCTCGAGCTCGAGCTCGGGCTTTGTTGATTCCTTCGAACCGATTGATGCCAACATCTGCTTCCCCAATCATTACCCTTACCCGAGGAAGAAAACAAGTCGTCGCTTTCAATCCCTAAATCACTCTAGCCAACCTACTGGTCTATCACGGGAAGTAAACGAGAAGCGAGACTTGTGGAGGAAGGAGCAGGCGAACAGTTTTGTGTCCGCAAGGAAAGCTATTTCCAACATATGCGTACAACAGAGGACGAGGAAGGAGGCGAGCCTACGACAAATCAACTAGTGGACTGAATCGATAATCTGTTGTCACACACCGACTCGTTGAAGCTCGTTCCGAGAATTGCATTTCGGCCTTCATTTCTTTTTCGTTCTCGATAACCACTCGTATGATACCCGCGGCTGATGGTATCCTGAGTTCGCCCGCCGAGATGAAGCCAGAACATGTGTAGCCCTTCAATTTGAGCTGCCTTTCAACGTCAACGAGGCCTGTACCAGTACGAGGCTTGGGGAAGCAAGGTGTGGGAAAAAAATAATAAAATTTAAAAATTAATCCAGTGCAATAAGCAAAGACTCAAGGGAAAGGCTTGGACACCCTCGTTTTCCGTTGGGCCCCCAATCCCCTGTCCGGGAGCCAAAAGACGATACAACCTCCTTTGAACCTTCAGTCAAGACTGATATACAGCCGGAAAAGCGCACCCACACACCACCCAAAACACTAGCGGTCAAAAAAACGAGCAAAGGGAGAAGGGATCCCTTTTCGCTGTATCACAGGCCCTCGGGTATAATATATCATTCCACCCCGAAAGCCGCATTACCCATTTCCCTCTATTCTCTCTTTTATCCGCTTTTACGATATCACTCGACTGAATTCTCCAACGTCTCGACAACAGGAAGGTTGGATATCAAGAAAGAAACAACGGTCAAGCCGGTTAAGCTTCGCCTTCAGGACGGATTTTCCGACTAATCCACAAGGCGAACTCTCCACGACAGAACCCTGGCCTTTGCCTGCTCTGCACTGCTCAGCTGAGCAAACTGAACAGCATTAACTGGATCGGCTTGTCTGTCCACTTTAGGACTGGCCCTTCGGTAAAAACACCAGCGCGTCCCGGCTCCTCCAAAAATATTAGGCGAAAGGGTGCTAGCAAAAAGGCTTTTAGGAAGCGAACAGCAGAGGAATACAATAAAAGCCTTGGGACTTCTCCAGTTTTCCTTTTCCAGTTTACTCAAAAGCGGGCTTACGAAGAAAGAATATAACATATCATTGCTGGCTTACATTACGATGGCTTTTCCGACTTGGACTTACGACATTCAATCACAGTAATTACTAACAGCACTCAAAGGGAAGGACGAATACCTTTCTGGGACGACCGAACCAACGCATTATGACAGTGTCCGTCAAGATGAGTACGACGGCCACAGTTGCATTTGCAGGATCCGAGATGGATACAACCACCAACATCACACATGCTAGCCCAGCGAAGTCGAGGAAGTCCTTTGGCATAAGTAGGAAGGCATCAGCTATTAAGCTTTCCAGTTCTAGCCATGACAAAAGTTCGACGCATCATCTATCACAATTGCCAGATACCATGCCCATAACAGCTCCGAAAGAAAAGAAGAGTGGCTCAAGTTTTCTGAGCTACTTCTTCAGACCATTCCGATCACAAAAGTCGTCGCCGACTAAAAAGGCCCCTCATACCACTGCATTGGAACAGACTGAATTCACACCTGTATCCAAGAAGGAAAGCAAGTTCGAACCCGAAGTTCCTGTATCCAAAGCTCCATCGCTCCCTTCTACTCCCCATGCCTCACGCTTTTCCCAAGCACTCTTCGTTCCACCTCTCGAATCAAACGCACCCTCGCAACCACCCACATCGCGAAATTCAACAGACAGTCCTTGCCTCTTTGTCGCCTTTGAGCAAGCCATCAAATCATGCGTTCTGACCGCTCCGCTGATACCACCGGAGTTGATCGTCAAGTATTCACAAGAGAACGATGCTCGTCCGGAACGAAGGAGCCGGTTTGTACGGAAAGGGTCGCTTTCTAGATCGCTCGAGGTTGCTTGGGCTCAGAAGCTTTTTGTGCTCACACCCGGGCTTCTGGTCCAGTATGGCAGCGAAGGATCTTATGATAGGGAACCGGAGAGAGTTTTGAAACTTCAGGCCAACAGCCTTGCATTTGCTACCGACATCTTTGAGGGAAAACACTTTGTACTTCAGATTACATCTGGAGGCATGGATGCCCCTCCGCTCACACCCGACGAGCGACGACCGAGTCTCATTTCGAGAGCCCTCCCAAAGGCCCGATTCGATGCTCACGTTGTTCTCTTAATCTTCGACGGCGCAGAAGAGATGCAGGACTGGTTGGTCAAAATTCGAAAGGAGATCTCAAGATTGGGAGGCCCCAGCATTGAGGAGCATCCCCAACCAGCCTCAAAAGCCGGAACCATCATGGAAGAGGAGTGTTTCCCCTCAAAGACACCCGCAAGTTCGAGGAAGAACTCAACCAGCGGGCGCAAATCCGATGAAATTGCTACATCGGCATCAACCGCCATCTCCCAGGACGGTTTGGTGTTGGATAGCCTGCGAACCAACTCCAACAACTCAGTCTCATCCGAAAGAAGAGGATCGCAAATTTCATTGAACACTAGCCCAGAAAGATGTTGTGTGCCAGATGTCTTTGACAAGCGATACTCAATTATCAGCACTTCGCATTCATACTCCTCGACCGATTTGCGTGTCAGGTCGAGACCCGTTTCCACCACGCTTGGGACTGAGCACACCGCTTCAGAGCGCCCTCCATCTCCCACGCTTACACAGGTTTCGTCATCGTCTTTTGCGAGACGTCGCAGCCGTGGGAACCTACCGCCACCAATCCCAATTCCAGTTCCATCCATTCCTAAACGATACTCTTCAGCTGGGTCGTCTGTCGGGGATCTCCCGTCTCCCGTAGACCTTGCCCACCGACGAGCCAGACGAAACCGCAAATCGTCCGCACCACCTTCGCCGGACCACGTTCTTCAGTTGCTATCTACTTCATTGCCTAACCCGAAATCTCCACCTCCGGTTCCTATCAAGAAGAGCCGTCCTCGACCGGTTTCACTCGCCGCAGCGCCAGTTACACCACGAAAGGAAAAGTCGCAAAACTACAATCGAAGATCGGTTGGCAGCCTTTCCTCTTCCGCATCGGTTCACGGACCTCCACTTCACCCACCACCATCCGTCCCACTACCAAAGTTGCCTGACGGTTCAAAAGGCAACCTTCCAAAAATGCCGTTTACTTTATTATCGCCTTATCAACAGGGCGTGCCACCGGTCCCTCAAATCCCAATTCCGATCCCACATTCACCACTAGCACTTCATTCGCAATCTGCTACAGATGTTTATCCTGTTGGCAGGAAGCACTCAGTATCCTCTTTGTCACGAGCCTGAATACTTTTTCTCTTTTTTCTTTTTTCTCTTTCCGATTTCGTTCCTCTCATTTTTCTGATTTGCAATCTTAGCGTGTCTCTTCCAACTTTTTATTTGGATTCTTCGAAAAGGGCCTGCCTGGAATATTGAAGGCAGAACGAATAGCCTGTTTTACGACAAAAAAATCCCATGACGGTGACCACGAACCAAAAAGTTGCGTGGTTCTTTGAGCTTTTTTCTCTACTTTCGACATCTCCTTTACCGCTTTCGACATTCGGTTTTCATTATCTCTCTCGTCTCATTTGTATACCACAATTCAGGCATTTCATGACGGAGTTCTATATAGGGGATCAAAAATTGGGTTTTTGATTTTTATTGCGCTGTCTGCTTGATTTCTACTTTGATAGTTGAAACAACCAGCTCCACACACTCCTTACGCTATTCCTTCGACATTTTGTTTATCGGTCTTCTGCTATTTTGAATTGGGAGCTGGCGTTTCTGTCCTTTGCAAGTTTTTTGGTTTATTGTCTTTGCGATTGATTTTCTTACTCATACCATATACACTGTACAACAGCGTTTTACAGAAAGAGCATACCTAAACCTGTGCTTTTTCCTTACACTTATTTTGTAACGCTAAAGATTGTTTTTCTTTTGCACAGACACAGACACACACACGTCTACACACTCGTTAACAAGTTGCTTTGACTGGTTCAAGAATTTTGTTAGAGGAGGGTTTTATCGGATTCTCTTTTTCATTTGTCCTTACTGGTTGGGATCCATTCTACTGGAGGCGGTCGGTCAATTACATTTTGGGTACAATTTGGATTTGGAATTGCGTCTTTCGTTTATTTTTGTTTTTTTGGCAACATACAGGGCTTACATTTATCCTGCCTACTACTACTACTACTATATTTACAATATATATCTACAGAAATAAATGGAGGCTGCTAGACTAGAGTTTAGTGGTTTTTTGTGGTTGGGGTACTTAAGTACTTGCTCTCATTTCAATTCTGCCTTCCGGTGTAAAATGTGTCGCGTGAACATCTGCGAATTCGTATGCCTGTTGTTTTGAGCGAATGGACTAAAACACTATCGAGGCGGGTTCGATGGCTATGTTGTAAATTCAGAGACATCTACAATGGAATCAAATCAAATCAGATAATCATCCTATAGCTACCATGGGCCAACTCCCCCGAACCGCGCGGCTTGTGGTCGTCCACTACATACCGTCCACGGGTGCCGTGTTTTGTCTCTAACGATCCACTGTGATTTGTGTTGGCGGTGAGGTTAACTTGCTGGTGCCACCCATCCGTCCATTGCTGATCCGCTTTTAAGCTTAACCACAACCGTCGATTCGAACCCGGGTGCGCGGAACTGCTGCATTCGCCCATTACAACTTCTTGGATTTTACATACTTCTATTCTATGTACACTAGGTGTTTTCGAGATGGTGATACTATCGTCAGCTGCCTAGATGCGCCCAGACATTTTCAGACATTTTCATTTACCTTTGTGCTCATACGGATCTTTCGTCCGTCGAGCGGAAGGGGCTTGGGGCCAGACTGACCAGAGAGAGGTCTCACGTCGCGGAATTCGGAAATCAAGAAAAACGAAGAGGTTGCAATTGTTGCCCTTATCAAAGGTATCAAAAAGCTATCAATCAAATCACGTCTCCTTCCTGCCTGGCCGCGCTCCACTTCCCACCCCTCTAGGCCACCACCACCAGCCAACCAAACCACTTTAGCCATCACCATCATCACCACACACACCACACGGCAAAAAAGGACCCTGAACCAACGGGTAACGTTACCGACCTTGCCCCACGCTACGCTACATGCATCGCTACGAGCCGTTATCATCGGTACTAGCAGAGAGAAAGATACGCGATCCGCCGCCTTGAACTTTAGTTTATTTTTTTTGCCTTACTTTACTTTAGCCTTTTTTCTTTCTTTCTTTCCCCTCCTTTATTGGTGTGTGTCTGAAAAGGCAAAATAAATTACGATATAGAAAGGACACGAGAAGGAAAGGGGTGCTTGGATCTCTCTCTTGTGATAAGATACCCCACACCCTACCATCGCTCTGGGGTGGTTTTAGTCTTTGGGGAGGGGAGGGGATATGGTTGGATCTCTTTCTCGTATTGCTGCTACGGGCAGGTATAGTGATCGACGGTTGGTTGATGAGGTTGGTGATGGGTCTGACGATGGGTTTTATGCTGGTTTGGGATTTCCTACTACTGCTTCTGACGATGGGGAGAGTGGGGTTGTTTCTGGTGGGTCAAGGGTTGTTGTCACGGGGAAGCGGGTGATTGAAGTTGATGAGGGTGCTGTACGGAAGAGGGTTAGGATTGCTCCACGGGAGGTTAGAGGGGATGGTGATGAAGATAGTGGTGATGGAGGGGGAGGGGAAGAAGATGAGGGCGACCAAGTCGAGGTGGAGGGGATGGAGGTGGATCCTGGGAGTGAATCCGAGGAGGCGCTTAAAGTGCCTACGACATTTGGGAAGGGGAATCCGCGACGAAAGTTTTACTTTGAGGATGTTTACTCTTCAGGTGATGAATCCGATGGAGAGAAGTCTGAGGAAGAGCCTACGGCATTACTTACGCTCCGCCGGCAGAAAGAGGCCGCGAATACGATTCGACGGTTGAAAACTGCCGCGGCAAAGGATTCGTCGATAACTGTGCCGGAGAAGAAGTCACGTGGGAAACAATTAGCGGTTGTTAACGATCCTTACCGTGAATTACTTAACGAAGCCATTAAAGATGCCAGAACACGGACGGTGTATCCCGATGAAACATTTTTGGCATCGGAGATTTGCGGGGTGCCCTGGAGCTCTGGGGAGAAAGGGAGGTTCTTTCGGGCGCTGCCGAGGGTGGGGAGGTTTAATCCTGTTGGATTGGCGGAGGAGGTTAGGACTAAGAGTGTGATTGAGGTGCAGGGGTATTTGGATGTGCTGAAGAGGGAGTTGGAGAGACGGTTGGCAAAGAATCAGAGGACGAGGTATGAGCTGTTGCTTGGGGAGGATATTCCGGCAGCCGTGGAGGTTAGCGAAGATTGTGAGAAGGTGTTGGACGAGGAGGCGGAGAGGACGAGGGGGTATATGGAAAAATTGGAGGGGAAGGAGAATAAGGGAAAGTGGGAAGACGGTGGGGATACGGTGGATTTAGAGATGGTGAGGGAAGCCGGAGTGAGGGAGGGCAATTCTGTGAAGGAACAGTTGTTCGACTTGGAGACCTGGTTGAAGTTATCGGAGAGGTATGGTTGCTAATTTTGTCACTACGGACGATATTTATGGCTAAGATGCGATTTAGGATCTTTATGGCCCAAGCATACGACGAAAAGCTAGGCCGTCCTGCAATCCACAGGCAAACACTTGAGGATCTGGAAACCCTCGTGACATCGGTGGCCCGGAGAGTGATACAAATTGTCCTCTTCCAGGTTAATTCAAGACTCGAGAAGTTACCGGTCTATGGAGCCCCGCGCCGAAAGATCACGAGAAAGGATATCTTGGCTGCGTTGAAGATGCTGGGGATGCCGATTACTTCGGAAGAGTACTGGAGATGTCTATCACGGAAACTTCAACTAAGGGTACTTAGAACTGATGGAGAGGTAAAAAGGGGAGAGAAGCCTGTGTTTTTGGAGTATGATGTGGTGGAAGAAGAGTTGAAGGTTTTTGAGGATATTGGGTTCTATACGGATTCGATTCTGAAGGGAAAGAACCGGCAGCCGAAAAGTGGGCTTGAGGGTGAAGGTTGGGAAACCGACGAGGAGGATGAGGTCAACTATGTCCGAGGCGATCCGGAAGAAGAAGAAGAATGGGGTGATAGCCAGGACGATGATAGTGATGAGGATGAAGAAGACGAGGACGAAAACGAAGAGAACGCTGAACGTGGGAGAATGACAGCAAGCGAAATGGCAAGCTATCTTGATACACCAATCCATCTTGAGAGTTTTCTACATGCTCCTCCAGTCAAGCCATTGAAACCGAGACAAAGAAAGGACATTCTCGACGAGCTACACTACATTAATAAGGATGAGAAATATCTGAACGCAGTCGACAAGCTCCACTCAAAACTTGAAGAAAAGAGAATGTGGAAGATGCTTGGAGGTTGGAAGGACCGGAAGGAAACCATCGAGGGGGAGATTAAAGATGCTGATAAGTGTATACCCGAGGAACCGAATCTTAGGGTATTCAGAAGACTAGAGCGATGGAAGAGGGACGACTGGAGACAAGAAGCAGGGTCAGTAGTTCCAATCTGGCGGCAAGAGTATTACAGGAAGTTATTGGACCAAGAGAGGGTTGTTAGGGTCAAGAAGGAAAGCGCAAAAGAAAACGAACGAAATATTAGTGTCTCTTCGGAAGACGATAGTGTGGATTCCGAGGGCGACGGAGAAGAACAGAATGAAGACCTGTCTATGAGTGAAGAGGAGGATTCGGAGTCGGATTCAGAATAGGCCATTATCATTTTGACGATACCCATTGTATTGCTGTTGCATTTCTAGCGTTATTTAGCGATAAATAGACTGTAGATAGAATACAAACACCTACGCTTATGACCAAGTACTGCTAGTACTAGTACTTGGGCACATTCCTCAGGCACGCGTTGTTTCTGTGGTTTTTTCTCTGGTCTGGTCACAGTGCAGTGCGGCTCTGTCAAGATATCAGAACGTCATCGAGTGAGCTGTGATTTCTCTTATTAGTATTCTCATGGCTCCACTGGCCTCATGGATCCCGCTTTGGGCTTGTTATCCTGTAATGATCCCATTATGGCTCAATAAATAGCCGCCCTTTGGGTGGAAGCGGTAGGCAGTACCATGTTGTACAAAGCATCCCTAGAAGATCTAGCAGATCCATCAAAGGCTGGTATAGTATCATTAGTTTCGTTCGTGGTACTTATCTATATCTCTGGCTTGAAACCATTAAACAATATGTGACCTGAATAAATCAATTCAACATATTTTGTGTTAGACCCTGTTACATGTTGGACTTGTGCTTGCCAACATGCACGAGAGAAAGTTTACGAAACCCGTGTAACCAGCAGTATACTATAGTACCATTCAGTTTTCAAGATATACTAACGCAATGTCGATGCATGTGTAGGCCTAGACCGTAATGTGTCGTAGTGGGACCAACTTTCATCACCAACTTTCATCATATCTGCATAGGAGTACATGATGCGAAGAAGGATTGAACAACGATATTGTGATATACTTTAACTCTCTCTAGTAATCCTATGAGGTAGCCCGAGCGCAGGGTTCGAAGGTTACGGAGGCAATTATCTTGAAGGCAGACGCTGTGACACTCGCTCCACGTCGTTGTAACATTGCATCAATTTGCATATTTGACGCTCATCTGTGTATAATATGGCATGATGGACCCTACATAATACCCTATCTCGTGTGCCTAAGCCGAATATTCGAATAGGTTGGAAACATTAAGAGACTAGATTGTAGTTCAGGTTAATTGGCTAGGTTAAACCGAATTGTTTCTCAGCCAATGTTACGTTAATCGAGCTACGACATGCATCGTCGCGACACCAACGCCTGTAAAATACATGGAATACGGGTCCGGATTTGGGGGAAGAAGTGATATTTGTCATACTTGAGTAACGTTGAACTTAGGAGCTAGCTGCCTCCCCTCCATGAGCACAATTCTGGATCTAAATATGTACATGGAATTGGGTATAAGAGCGAAAGGAACCCAAGGATACCCACAACAGCTCTACCCCTCAAAGTACTAGACCGCAATTGATAAACCAGTAGAAGCAAATTTTCTCACGTTATAACGATGCAGTCGGAAGCCTTTGATCTCTTGCGGTTTGGTATTGATCTAGATGCAACATCTAACACTGTGGACGGCTCTTCTATCGACACTCACGGGTTCGGCAAAGGCTATATCCTTCGACAGCACAAGTCTCATATTGAAACGGAGCGAGGGACCAATGAGTGTCGATACGACTGGAGCTCGTATGTCGGTCCAGTTAGTGCATGGGGCAATCAAAGCAAAATTATTGGGAACCTCATGAGCTTAGGACTCCCGATGGGTATACCCGAAAGGTTGGCTCTATGCGCCTATATTTCAGAATGTACATCGTCTCTTCTGCCTAGTCTCCAGCATCCATGGATCCAGTATTTGGCTATTCGTGGACGTTCCACCTAAGCTCACAAGCACTACTAAATATCTAACAGATGGATTCCTCGCCGATCATATTATGGAAACGAGTCAAAATGCAACTGTAAGTAGGAATCGAAGGTAGCTGAATATAACATTTAAAAGTATATGGACTAATTCTATTTATTGTCTACTAGTTGGACATTTATACAGACAAGCTTTGTGTCAACGGCACAGAAAACCAAGTGAACGAATCGACTGCGGGAGCCAAGCAACTTCAATCAAGAATCTTATTGGAGTTAGTGAAAATAGATCCGGACTGCGGGGATCAGCTTGTTGAAATGTGGCAAGAAATGGTATCTACCGCGGTCAATCAACCGAAAGTTTTCAGAGATCTCGACGAATATTTGGAGTTTCGTATCATCGATACCGGCTGCGGGTAAGTACTCTCTGTACCCGTGAACCTTGAGATTGATTTGTTTAAGTAACTTAAAGGGGGGCATAGGTTTTCTGGCGGTGTGATTTTATTTGGCATGGGCATTAAACTGACCGATGAAGAGCATAAGATCGCCCGTGAGGTTGTGCTGTCGGTTTGGAGAGCCCAAGCCCTCATAAACGACTACTTTTCTTTCGATAGGGAGTATCGCGATTTTTCGGAGTCTGGTGAAACCACACTTATCAATTCCGTCTGGCTGTACATGCAGTGGGAGGGACTAGGCATTGACGCAGCTAAGGAGGCTGTTCGGGAAAAGGCCCTGAAATTCGAGCAAAAATTCTTGCAAGACCGAAATGAGTTTTTCAAGGGCTATACCTACGAGAAAACGGGATTGGCACGGTACGTTGAAGGGTGGTATTACGCAACATCGGCCAATATATGGTGGAGTGCAGTCTGCCCTCGGTACCACTCGGCGCCACCTAAGCCCGAACACACCTATTCTTTGATCGGTGAAATAAAGGAAAGGCTTGGGGGTATATCTATAGGTACGTACGCACCGGGATAGCTAGGCTACTCTATTAAACCGGGGCACCATTACCATGCTAACTTATAGTGGTGCCAAACGAAGGAAAAACTTTGACACCTAATGATTTGACGGGAAGTTCTGAAATTGAAGCAAACTATGAGGCTTTTGAAAGGTGGACAGGCAAAAAATGGGAAAGTATGTCGGAAAACGAAACATCAGCATTTCCGGCCCTGACAGCAAACGAGGAGAGGGGGCATCCTAAGGAAGCACTAGGCACAAAGGTAGTGTAGATATCCAAGAATACCCTCTAGCTCTTAGAAAGTCGGGTTAACCTTATTGAAAACTTATTCTAGCATCTCCTTGCACCGTATGAATACTTAACTTCACTGCCCTCAAAGGGCGTTAGGGAAGCATTTGTAGATTCCTTGGATCTCTGGTTTTCTATACCTGACAATCTTCTGGCGCAAGTCAAAGACATTGGAAATAAGTTACATACAGCATCTATTCTGTTTGTATACCGCCAGATCCCTTTGAATTAACGATTCTAATAGCATTATGCAGACTCGATGATATAGAGGACAACTCACCTCTCAGACGGGGCGAAAAGGCCGCCCATGTTGTATATGGTGAAGGGCAAGCAATTAATTCCGCCAATTTCTTGATCGTATGGGCCATGAATGAAACCAGAAAGCTTGGGGGCCCAGTTTTCTCGGATATCTTCTTTGGTAACTATCATTGCCACATGTTAATCTGTTGGCCTATTTGTCTGGCCTATTGCTGATTTATTATTCATGTTAGAGGAATCACAGAACGCTTTGATCGGGCAAAGCTATGAGATGCATTGGAGGGATAATAGAGAATGCCCGACGGAGGAAGAGTATCTCGAAATGGTTGAAAAGAGTACGTACTCGTATCTTGGCTTAGCTAGCTGGTGGACTTCGATATTTTAACACCAAACTAGAAACCGGTGGGCTCTTTCGTTTCTTAACTCGGGTTATGACTGCCCTGTCGCGAAATAAAACATATGAGTAAGTGTACTTACCTTTCTATAAAGTCTAGCCATTATACTCATCCCAAGAGAGAGAAAAAAGCCTCGAACTGGACGGCCTCGCTTATATGATTGGACAATATTTCCAAATTCGTGACGATTTCTTGAATCTCACAAATACCACTGTAAGAAGAACTTTACTCGATTTTTATGAACTGTCCGTCTATACTAAAATTGGTTTAGTACGCCGATCTGAAAGGATTCTGCGAAGACCTGGATGAGGGGAAGTTCTCATACCCTATCATACATTCATGGAAGGCCCAATCCGCGGGTAGCAGTCGGCTTCAAACACTCTTCGAAGAGAGGCATAAAACTAAGAGTATGACCCGGGAAGCTAAAGAGCAAGTTTTAACTATCTTGCGAAAAAACGGAAGTTTTTATTACACGGGCAGAAAGATGAAACAACTTGAAAAGGAGATCGATGACGAAGTGTGCAGGTTGGAGGGGATAACTGGGAAGAAGAATTGGAGCCTAAGACTCCTTCTTCACAAACTGGCTACGAAGAAATGAAGTAGAGTTAGTGTCGAGCATGCATTGGGCTAGAAGATCTGTCTTAGTGGCCTAGAGATAGATGATGACTTTATAAATTTAAGGACGAGGTCTTGTTCCAGTAGATCTCTCCAGGAGAATGATACGGTTTCTAAAGCTTTAAGATATATTTCTATTTTCATATCATGACATTTTTTTCTGATCTAGTGCAAGAGCTCTCAAGACTATATCCCAATTAACTGTCTGTTATGTCTGTCGATGTCGTGAATATATTATTTTGTGAACTGGAGCTGTGGCTGTCAATATCCATGGCCACATATGGGCGAAAATGCAACAGGCTAATTCGGGATGTGGCGTTGTGGATTGGCCTGGACGTTTCTACTTTGGGATAACTTAAGCTCTCCACGGCCACCTCCCTCAACTCCATGCGCCATACACGCCGTCCATCTCAGCGACAATTAAATTTATCGATCTGCCCCACGCATTAAAACCCCCGAGGGCTCATTGCATCTCCCCGCCATCACTCATCATCCCCGCATCATCACCATCATCATCACCCCGAGCTGCCTACAATTCCACGGATCGCGTCTGAGCTTCAAGCTCGCCAACCGCCACGATGCAGGCCATCAAGCTACCCCAGATGTCCAATCAGGCTATCTTGAAACATTATCATATGAATGAGATGTTCCCGCGTGAATGGGACGAACAGGACACTGCAGACCAACCACGAGCACCCGCCTCCGACCGAGAGCGAACACGATCTGGTTCCCCCGCCAGCCGTCTCCAGCGTAGTCCCGCCAGGAGCCCAGCTAGACAGGCCGTCGGCGGCCATGGCAGGAATAACTCCGGAAACACGCACGGTAGGACCGGGTCAGGACGTTATTCGATCCTGCAGGATGGTGGCATCAGGAAAATAGCTGGAGCTGGGCTTAGCGTTCCTGGCGGGGAAAACAATACCCTGTTGGATGAACCTGATCCTTTAGGCAAGAGCAACTCGGTGGTTGCTATGCTGAGAGAGAACGAGATTGGAAACGTTGAAAATAATATGCGTCTTCGTAAGTCCTGGTCGCTACCGTTGATATTCTGATCAAAGGCTAACAATACAATCATTGGGAAATTAGGTAACAAGTATCTCATCTCCTCCAAAACATTCTCTCCAGGCGATTTTCTCCGGGATGTCCACATGTACAGTGACGTCGACGACCTTCAGAATGGGCTGGAATACTTGACCAACAGCATCAACCAGAAGTCATCCGCGCTTAAGTTGCTTGTGTCGAATAACTTCGAGAGATTTGTGCTGGCCAAAAGTACTATCGATTCCGTCTACAAAGAAATGAGGGCTGGGAGTACGACAATTACCTACGAAGGAGAAGAAGAGGCGACATTTCGACTGATTAAAGAGGAGGAATGGGGTCTAAAGACTATCCGAACACCACTTAATGCCGCCCAGGCACAGGCTGAGACACTCTTCGGGCCTGTTATGGAGAATCAAGAAAGGGAGGACAAACTGAGGTTTCTGCTGAAAAGTATCGATAAATATCGCGAGGTCTTTGACATGAGTGGTATCATCGTGGACGCTATCAAACGTAAGGATTATGATACGCTGAAGGAAGAATACTTTAAGGCAAGGTCGACAGTTGAATCTGCAAGGGCAATTCTGGTTCCTGGAAGGCCGCCGACAGAACTGGATATCCATCGCATTATCATTGCTGAGAGGATGTGGGCCGAAGTCGAGGAGGTAATTAAGGATTACAAACGGGAGACATACCGGCGTCTTATGGAGACGAGCCAGGATGATAACTTCATTGATCTAATTGCGTATGTTGAACCTGATCACTTTGGGTTTGGAGCGCTAGCTAACCGGAATATAGTATCCTCCTTGAACTTGGAGTAGAAGAGAACCCTATCTGGGTTTGGTTAATTTCGCGTTATGATGCTTTGAAAGCAAAGATCACTACTAGTTTCGAGCGATCACGAATGGAGGTCGAAGGTATGGATTGTCCACATTTCTAGGCTCTATGAGGTGTCAATACTAATTCGGTTGGTTGTAGCATTACGACGACGAGTCGCCGTTGCCCCTGAACCGGCTGCTGATGTTTATGCCCACTACCTGAGGTCCCCAATGCGCCGCAATGCTGACGGGTACGACACCCCGCTGGTAATGGCGTTCTGGGAGCTCCTCAAATCTATTATGACGGCTACGCTCTCCCCAAGCGAAGGGCTTCTGGGAGAACTCGTGAGCTTCTGGACTATTGCTCAGAACTTCATCGATGGGAAGACGCAGAAGAATCTACCAATCGGACACGACGAAGCTGGCTTCAAACACCACCACCTGACTGAGGATAAGGTCGCTCAGTTACGGAAGGGCGGTGAGGACTTGCTCTCTTCTTTAGTATCATCGATTACGGAATTCTTCAACAACCCCCCTATTGAAGATATCACTGCGCTAATATCGCCAACTACCCCAATGTCGCCCGATTCTCTACCTCCTACCCCATCTACCGGGGTTCCACAAACCCCGATGTCTGCGACGATGAATTCGGGACAAACACCGGATTCGTGGTTGCAGTTTCAGAAACGAACGTCGAACCTACCGACCGACAGCTATGCGTTCTTACCTCCGAATGGCAATTCGGTTGCCGGAACCTACTATCTCGCCCAGATTCTCGGTATGGTCGGAACCGCCGCTGCAGAGTTGGCCAAACTCCCCATAGGAAGGAGAGCTACCGATCAACTCCGCTCGATGGTCGCCACCGCTAGAGAAAGGGCCGTGCATGGAGTATGCTTCGCATGGCAGAAAGATTCTTCGAACTTTAAGGTACTCGAAGATTGGACTCGATCGTCACAAAATAAAGCCATCACCAAGCTGCCTAGTCAATTTTTGGCAGTCGAGAGGGCTATTGTTCTAGGGTTACAGGAAATCCTTCATGTTAACAGGGCGAAGGCTGGACCCGACAATCCAGCTATCACGCCCCCTGCTGCTTCGTTGGTTGCGTTTGTGCGGCAACAGTTTAGAAGATCATTATACGCTGCTTTGAGTGGTTGCTATCAGAACTCTGTTAAACCGCCGAAGGATGCGGTTCAAGAGGAGGACGAAGTTGCAGAGACCGTTAACAACAATGCTACATCGACGACAGCTGGGCAGTCTGGCTTGGCGTTTTCCGTTGATAAGAATGATCCGGTAGGTGAACTTCGACGCACTATTCCGGAGACGGATGCTAATGATTGTGGTGACAGAACGTGAGGGTGCTGCTGACGCTGAGCAATCTTCAAGAAATCAAGGCTCACGCTGTTCCACAGCTCCTCGAGCAGTTCGAGAATGCCTTCGGTATTCCGTTGACTGAAGATTCAAATGTAAGTTCTATTGTAGTTGGAACTTGACGAACAGAAGCTAACAGAATTTCTTCGAACAGCTTGTCAAGGAGACTCTTGCCCAGATCGACAACCAGCTCTTTGAAGCTTACACAAGGCCGCGTGTCGAAGCCCTGGAAAATACTATCAGAACCGGTTTGATATCACCAGACTGGATCCCTGAGAACAAGGCAGCAGCTGTCACGCCATACATCCACGAAGCCCTGCTTCAAATCGTCCTCGTTCACTCACAAGTCGTCACTACGGCACCAACTCTACTCCAGCGAATAATTTCATATATGCTTGAATCTTTCTCTCTCGCCATGCTCAACACATTCAAAGCGCACCCAACTACAAGGTTCGGTCTCAGCGCCCTCTTGCAAGCTACACTTGATGTGGAATTTGTGAACCAAACACTAGGACAATTCGTCACCCAGCGAGCACAGGAATTACAAAGTGAGATCTACGTCGAGTTGGATAGACGAAGCGACGGGCCAAGCCGTGCGGCTCTGCATAAGGAATTGGCGGATTTGAGAAATGTATTGATGGGATTGAGAAGGAATACTCGCGCGGAGTTTTTGTGTTTTAGACAGAAGAAGCCGGGACCACCAACGAACGGAGCAGGTGGAGGGAATGTGAAGACGGGGCCAGCTACGGGGATTTAGTCCAAGCCTCGTGGTGAGAGCGTTAGGCGTCAGCATAGGGACCGGCAAAGACAACAGCAGAACCGACAAATGCGTCAAAATGTGGAGAATATGAGGCCTAGTAATGGGCAGCATAGTGTTCTGTGGAAGACGCATATTAAGAATAGGGTTGATAAAGAGATTAAGGAAGCAGAAACAGCTGCCAGGGAGCTTAAGAGGGCGGAAGAAGCTGGGAAAGAGATGAAGCAGAAGGCAGAAGAAGTTCCGAAAGAGAGCAATAACTCAGAAGTCGAGCAGGAGATCAAGAAGGTTGATGAAACAGATGTGGAGCTGAAGACGGCGAGAACAAGATGGTCGGAAATTAGGATTGAGGCAATATCGGTGCCAGCTCAAGAAGACGTCGACTCAGATGAGGAGAGGTTCGGGTATGGAGGTTGGACAGGGCAGTTCTATAATAACAGGGTTCTTGGAGAAAATGCGGACTAGCGCTGGTGTACTTTTATTTGGTTGGCGGACATGTCTACTCATTACTGAGTATATACTGTTCGGGTTTGTTTGAATGCTTTGGCCATTGACTCCTACAATTATATGATAACGATGACAATGACAAACGAATGTGTATGTTTAACAGCTCGAGGTAGATGCATCGAGATGGAGACGAATCCTAAACTTCTCATCCCGAGCTCAGATCACTAACGTTATATTATAACTAGTCCTAGCCCCAATTGAAGGGACCACGAGTCTCGATTGGGTAGTGCAATCCCGGACATCTCAAACCATGCTCCCGGTGCATATGCAAGATGCCAATCGACCTTCTTAAACAGGCGCACCCCGCGCTGTCGATTATTAAGCTGTCGTCGCCTGTGACTCAAAATGTCGGCATTCCGCGACAAAGCGAGTCCGCCGTTCGCGGAATATAAAAATGCGGGTGACGAAATATCCAACACCACAAACACAACTGCTAAATATTTCATCTTCATTGTACACAGATACGATACACTTCTCTTTCACGACAGTCTTTTAATTGAACATCCTCTTTTTTTAATCTGGCTCCTTTAAGAATACACAGATTTGTAATATCATCTGCTCTGTTGAACTCTAGAAGTCCGTCTTCGCGTCGGTTGTTTTAAGCAGCAATTTCCATTCCCCGTTTTGCATACGTGCACACTATAATCGATATCACAGCAATGGCGTCGCTACCCTCTTCCTCCACCCCAGACGACCGCCTCGTCCTCTTCTTCGATATCGATAACTGCGTATGTCCCTAACCCCCCCGCATTCTCCACACCATCCAGCCGTGCTAATACCGTCTATCCTCCACATCAGCTCTACTCCCGCAACTTCAAAATCCACGACCGAATGCAACTCCTCATCCACGACTACTTCGAACACCACCTCTCCCTCGACCGCGCCGACGCCATCACCCTCCACAAGCGGTACTACAAAGACTACGGTCTCGCTCTAGACGGACTAATCCGCCACCACAAGATCGATGCGTTAGAGTACAACACGGAAGTAGATGACGCACTCCCTCTCGAGGATATTTTAAAGCCCGACCCGGAGTTGAGACAGTTGTTGGAAAAGGTGGATAAATCGAAGGTTAAGATGTGGCTGTTTACTAATGCGTATGTAAACCATGGGAAGAGGGTTGTAGGGATTCTTGGGGTGGATGATTTGTTTGAAGGGATCACGTATTGTGATTATGCGGAGGAGAAGTTGGTTTGTAAGCCCAAGGAGGAGGCTTTTGAGAAAGGTGTGTATTAAAAACTCGCTACTATTACTACTGCTGCTACCTCTGGTTTAGGGGGGGGTGATGAGGATGGGCTTTTTTACTAATTGCGATTTGGGGATTTTATAGCGATGAGGGAGGCCAGCGTGACGGATAAGTCGAAATGCTACTTTATCGACGATAGCCCATCGAATTGCAAGGGTGCAACGGCGTTCGGATGGACGACAGCCCATTTTGTAGAGGAAGGGTTGCATGAACCGGCGGTTAAAGCAGCGAAGGTTCAAATTAGAAATTTGAAGGAACTACCGACAGTCTTCCCAGAGTTGTTTAAGACGGAGTAAATCATGGATGACCGCCGCTGTTTTTTGATACATGAGGATAGCCTAGAAGTTAGACGGATGTGACACAGGTAGATATCCAGGGGCCTTTGTATTTGTTTTTTTTTTCCTTCTTTCTGTTTCGTCTGGGGATACCCGGGGAATACACTGGTGCGACTGTTTTAGGCGTTTGAAAAACAAGTGGATGAGAATAGAATTTCCAATATAGTCATAGCTGGGTATTATAGACACTCAATACTACATAATTCGCCAAAATATTACCTCCCAAAGTTTCCTACTATATCATTCAAACAGTGTAAATAGGCTACTAGACACCCTTCAATCATCAAAATCAAAGTCCGGGCTCTTCCCCCTAAACATGCTGGGACTATCTCCCAGAGAATTCTCCGCCGTCGTTTGCGTATCATCTCCACCTGCAAACCCTGCTCTAAACCCTGCGGACCGCATGATATCATTCACTAACATCTTCGACGCCTGCTTAGCCGGAGTTTGCATCAACTTCGAAGGCGGCAAAGTAAATTGCATCGTAACTGGTGGGCTGAAGCCCAACTTTTTGAAATCGTCGTCGTCGTCATCGTCAAAATCGAATTCGTCGTCCAGTAGAAGGTCTTTTGCGGTCATTGTTTTTGGGTCTAATGTATCCCAACGTTTTCTAGCGGTGACTGGGGTTTTGGGATCCTTGGATGATTGGTATGTTGGTTGGACGCCAGGTTTTTGGCGGGGTTGGATGTTGAAACGCTTTATCGTGTTTACGGGGGAGAAGACAGTGGTGATTTGTGGTGGGGGTGGAGATGACATGGGAGAGGAATCTTGGAATGAGGGGATAACCCGGTGCTTTGGGGTTACAGTTGCTGTCGCAAATTTGCGGGGTGTCTTGTGCGGAGTAGCCTGGACTCGCCAGGTTGTGTCTGCGGTTTGGTGGAGAATTGGATCCGCTCTCCTTACAGGTCCTTTAGAAGCTGGGATTTGACGAGCAGTTTGTGGAGCAAATGGGGAATCATCGTCTTCAAAGGAGTCTAGGACACGTGAGGCAGCTGGCCGACGGGAGGGCTTTTGACGGAGTGCTTCCGGGGTGGTTGGTGGGTCAAATGCTGACGATGACTTTGTGTCGAAACTTATACCTTCCATACCTGCTGGAAGTTGTGGTGGGGTCATGGACTCATCCTCGTCCATTGAATCGTCCATGGAGAATTTACGCCTGGCTGCTTGCTGCTGCTGCTGCTGCTGCTGTTGGCCTCTGACTTCCTTCTTAAGTTTGTCGAAGGGTGACTGCATGGCTGCCCACTTCGTAGCTTGCTTTGGACGAGATTCCGGGCGTCGTGCTTTGCCCAAGTTCATCGAAGCTAAGATAGATTCGTCCTCCTCGAACTCGTGGTCTGTGGAGTCTGATTCGTCTAATGTGATGGTCCTTTCCTGCTGCTGTTCGGTCACATCCCCTTCATTATCAACAGTCATATCCATCCCCTGCGTAACGGTAATCTCTGTCTGTCCTTCCTCTTCCTGTGTCTGACTTTCTTCATAAGTGGTCCCCTCCTGCGGCGACATACCCCCCGCTGCGGCAGTAGCATCCTGCTCATATCCTCCCAACGCGATGTCCGCAGAATCCTCAAAGAAAGATTTCCAAAAAGAAATATTGTTGCATACGTCGCGAGAGTGTTCGGCGTACCGGTCAACGATTGGCATTATGGAGTGGGTAATTATTCGGTGGCATTGTGAGAAGTTTCGGTCGATTTCCTGCATGGTCAAGGTTATCGATTGCTCGAGGCGTTCGAGCTCTTCGGTGAGGGAGAGCTGTCTTGGGGCGGTGGGGTTGACGCCCATTGAGGCGCCGCCGGGTTGGAGGATTCCGGAGAGAGGGCGAGACATGGTGGAGAGGTTTCTCTGTTGAAGGTTGTGTATATACTATGCATGTATGGGTATATGATGGAAAGTCGGAGAGGATGGAGGGGTGAGTGAAGTTGAAGGTCAAGCTGGAGCTCCAAAGTTGTTTATTTTGGTGAGCTCCAGAATACCACGCCGCCAACGCATTTCTACAACCATGTCGACAACACACACCACAAAGTTGCGATGGTCCGAAATCATCAAAACTATTCGTCGTGATTGTGGGCTCAATTCTTCGTCAAATGACTTGATTTTTGGATCAATCGGATGGCGCGAATGAGATCTAAAAATAGTGAGCCAGGTCGGGAAATACTCCGAATTTTGAAATTGAAAACTGTCACGTGCGTCGGCGGGTGTGGAATAACACACTTCAACACATTTTCGAGCCAGTTTAGATGTGGTTACAGAGCCCGTAGACAGATACACTACGCGGCTAGGCGTGGACAACTGTAGCACAGTATCGGTGTCTAAATTAGTAGTATTACAATGCATTTTAAAAGATATATCTCCACCCTTAAGTCTAACACTCATAGCAAAACCATGCAATCGATCATCGGAAATCTAAATCTCGAAACTTAGGCTATAGTTCACAGGTTGGGGCAGTAAACCCGTCAGTGGCGCAATTCTTCCCCGCCAACTGATCAATAGAAGTATAAAGCGTAAGCGCCCAGTCGTAGACAGTAGTATCCCAACACCAAGCGCCCGGTACGACTACACCATTTGTATCTTTGCACTGGAACTGGTAGTTCGGTGCGGGTCCAAGGCCGCACTGAAACGTGATCGCCGGCCATGGGAAGTTAATACCTTGTTTAGTCGACTTGAGCATTACAAGGCCTGGGTAAGGATTAACCTTATTTTGGATACCATATTGGAAGTCGCTGCCTCCGTAGCTGAAAGCTTGGAGGTTACCATTGGAGTCGATAGTTAATGCGCCACTACCACCACTGAAGAGTCGGGGGTAAGCGGTGGACAAAGAGCCTGTGTAACCCACCCACCAGCCGTTGACACTTGAGGTACTTCCAGCCACGCGAAGTTTGAATCCCTTTCCGACGCAAACGGGCGGTGCGGCTGGGGCGGTGTAGGTGGCTAAAACAACGGTGCTTTCGGTGACGGTGACAGACTCCGTGCGGGTTACCGTTTCAGTGGCAGTGATAGCGGTACCAGAGATGATGGTTGTGTAGGTAGTCAACGAAACAACGGAAGTCTGCGTTTGGGGAGGAGCTTGGACGGTCTGCGTAGTGGTATCGATGTCGCGAACGGTAAAAGTTTGGTAAACGGTAAGAGTTTTGTGAGTGGTAAAAGTTTTATAAGCGGTAGAGGTTTTGTAAGCCGTAAGAGTTGTGGACTTGGTGACAGTTTTATAGGCGGTTTTGGTCTTGTAGACAGTTTTGACGACGGCTGGTTTGGTGGTTGTCTTGGGTTTGATACCAATGCATGAGCAAGCACTAGTGTAGGCACGATTGTCACAGACAGAAGCGTAGGCTGGTTTGGTAGGTTGTGCATAACGCTTCTTGAGGGTGATGGCTGGAGGCGCATAGGTAACAGTAGTAGTCTCGACTTGCGTTTCAGTAGCGGTGGCGGTGTCGGTCACAACTTCTGTCTCCTCAACTGTAGCCAGAGAAGTACTGGCACTGTAATCGGTCTCTGAAGCGACGTCAGTGACCGTGATATCTGTAGTGCCAGTCACCTCCTCGATAACAGTTGAGAGACTAGACACAGTCGTAGTGCCAAACAGCGTCGTCGTTGTAGACAACGTTATCGTATTATAAAATATAGGCAGAGTCGTCGTCTTAGTAAGTGTTATCTTCTTGGAAATTGTCGTCGTTCTCGCGAGCGTCGTCGTCTTACTGAGAGTTGTGGTTCTGCATATTGAATATTAACACCGGGACACCCAACATATGAGATGGATTGTACATGGATTAGAAGTACCTTGTAGGAGTGACCGTCTTGATCAGGAACGCAGAACAATCCTTCTTGCCATTCTTTGCCAACTGGACTGATTTGCCGCACTTGTTAGTGCAGCAGGCTGGTGCAGCAGCGGCAGCAACTGTGTCTTGAACCAACCCCAAGGCCAAAGCGGCCACCAAACTTTTCAAAATGAACATCTTAGAACAGGTATATTAGCTAGTCGAAGAAAGACAACGTATTAAAAAGCGATAGAATTAAAAGGTATATGTAACGAGCGTCGGTGTATACTACAAAAACTGATTGGGAACCCAGTCGAAACCCCTCTTACCAATTGCAATTAATTGGCTAAAGAAACTTCAAGGAATTCACCGAGAAAGACGAGTAATGGCACATAAACCCTACACCGCACACAGGAATTATAAATATTTTATATGTCTCGATATTTTGCCGTCGCACACAGGAATAACCCCTTTCGTATCCATGTTGGCGCGAAATTCGTTCCCCAACATGACTAGCCGGCGCCACGGAATGAATCCTTGACTTTGAGGCGCCGAACTACTGCGGTGATTGGCGCATACGCCCTCATATCGCTTGGCTGCTGTGTTGGTGGTGGCGACTGGTCTAAAAATGTTTAGGTCTCGAACCACTTTTACAATGTTAGCCGTATGTTCCGAAATTATGCATGGGGCTCAAATCGAGCTTGTCGACAGGCTAACTATGCGCGATGCCTAATATGATAGATCTGCTGATGTCTGCGGAGTGGTGGCGTGGAGTTTGCAACGTTTTGCGAATTCAGTTGCGCTTGGCGAATAACTGGTTAACGGGATCTCTTAATTTTTCTCAATACAGTGTATAGATCTAGAATTCAAATTGATTCAGCCCCAGAGCGCTCCACGTTGTCAACGTGGGCGTGCATATGTGCACGTACGCGTACACGACACTTGAGTAGTACGGTAATCGTTACCATCTGTGCAAACGTGTACCAGGCTAGTAGGTGTTATATACGGTATGCTCGGACGTCTGGGACTAACTCTTTATATCTCAGTACTTCTCTGGATACATCCATTGACAGCCCTCTGCCACTGCTTCCATATGCAATATATCAGTTAGACCTGAGCAAAATATACGCGCACCCAGCCCAGTCCGTTTGGATTTTACGATGTATCTATTTTTACAATATTAACAGGTTCTATAGACATCAATTCATCAGGCGCTGGGAATTTCATAAATCCCAGCTATTATACGGAAGAAAATGGCTTGAGAGCCGAGTCGGGTCGAGCGAAGTAAACATCCTAAATTATAGCAAACCTTCTTAGATCTGTAGAGATATTTATGCGGTATTATATAGTGATAGGTATATTTATATGTACACAGGTTGGATTTACAGAGTAAATGATAATCTCTTCAGTAGATCACTTCTATCCACATCCATATATTTGCGAATTTGTCAATCTTTTAGGACTCGATAGGTCTAGTAATTGTACGAAATCGATTGTTAGAGCGCCAGCCGAAACTAGGAACTGTACACGGACAATAAATACGGTGGCTGGAAGTCTACGGAAAACTCGTCGGTTTACCCAAGATACAAAAATAAATCGACTCTCTGGAGCCAATGCATTCTACATACTTCGCATATCTTTGAGATTTTTTATCTGACTGTGTATTCTGTCATAACTGATACATGAAGCATAAATAAATGTTAACCAATCTTTCCCCTTCCAATCTAAGAACATTCCTAAGGCTGATGGGTGGCCGGAGCTGTCGATCCCTTGTGAAGCTAAATGCTGTTTTCTGACACCAACATAAGCTAGAAAGTCTAGTCTCGATGGAACCTAAGCTTGAAGTAGGCATCCGGGTCGTTCTCAAGCTCAAACGGATCATTCTCATCTTCACCGTCGTCATTGTCATTGAGCTCCTCTTCACCTTCAGCGTCAGGGATAGTATTAGACTCATCCTCATCCTCGTCTTCGAGGGCTGGGTCGCTGCTGTCACCATCGTCATCGCCGCCGCCGCCAGTTTCGTCCTCGTAAACATCCTTTATAATCACGGAAACAGTTTCTATGACTGGCTTTAGAGTCCTAGTGACGGTGATAGTCTGGGGAACAGCCTGGCCCTTAGTGGCTGTGCGAGTTATTCTCTTGCCGTTGACAACGACGACGTAGACGAAACGGTTTTCGGTGACAGTGGTAACTTGAGTGGTCACGACCCTGGTCGGTGGAGGGGCTCGCGTGATAGTATTGGTAATAGTGCTCGTAACCGTCGTCACTGGTTTAACGGTGGGCGCTCTGGTTGTCCTTGTAATATACTGCGTGGATCTCGTGATCTTTCCGCTGACGGTCTTGGTAACCACAACCGTTTGAACATTTGGAGGTTTGATTTGCTGGAAGGGGATACATCCACCAAATGGCCCGTTGCTACAAAATAGTAATAATACAATTAGTGACGGAAGTGGGTTAAGTTTGTGGTTAGGCGACTTACAGAGAACCTTCCTGGCAGCGGACCATGCAGATGTTCTTAATACCATCTTTTGGTCCATAAGTTCCGCGACAGTCTAAGTCGTTCGGTAGCTGAAATCTATACCCAGTGATCTTGCTGAGTTTTGCTGGCGTGCATGCTCCTTTGGATTCTCTCAAGCCGCCTCGGATACAGCCGATGTTCTTCAGCGGCCTAGTCCAACTCTGTCCATTACCCCTAAAGTCGATTCTGCAATTAAGGAGTCTAGGGCTGCCCTTGACAGTGTTGGTGATAACTACAAAACTTTTTCCGCGGGCAATTTTGGGTATACCGGTCTTGAGCCTCCTCTTAGTAGCAAGGCAAGTTCTGATCCTACCCTGGCCTTCTTGTAAAGAGAGATTCTCTACATGCTTTGGCACAGCGATACGTGCCTGAGGTGGGGATTGCTTTCGAAAAAGTTGGATCACCTTGCCCTTATTCGCCTTCCAGATCTCGGGTTTATTATTCTTGTACCAATTTCCAACGCTCATGCCCGAGAACCCACACCCATTTGGGAGGTAGGTACCGTTGTTTCTATCATGGAGAAGGATGCGGTCAAAGACAGGTACGTCTTGCAGACGCCCGAAACCCGGGTCCTTTCGATCATTTGTCTGGCTGAATCCGAGACCGTAGCCATGAATTCCTGGCTTGTTGCTTCCCCAGGCATCGATAACGACGAGGTGGGCAGATGCAAGCTCTGAAAGGCCTACAAGGGCAATAGTAGCCGTTGTGAAAAGAGTGGAAAAGTGCATCTTGAAAGAGCGTCTTGGTTCAAACGATATGAACTTGAAAAGCTTTAATGAATGGATAACAACCCAAGATCGAATGAGTGGAGATCTTGTGGTTGAAAATTGAATGGCTAAGCAGAAGGATCCCGCTAGGTATGAAGGCACCGGCGATGGTTAAAAAAGTGATTTCATCTACCTTCCAAGGGGTTTATATAAACATCGACCAAACTGATACGACCCTACTATTCCCGCGTGCACCATATCGATGTTGCATCTTGTGTGGTTTCGGTGTTGTGTGTTTTCTATCGTGATTGTATTAGCGAACCCTGCAGCTGATGGACCGCTTCAAACTGACAGTTAGGTTGAGTTCGCCATTCTAGACCATCGGACATCGTGAACGTTGTCGCACAAACACTGCATATTTGCTGCAGGGAAAGGCAGCAATAGCGCTGTTCGGATCTGGGTGCTCGAATCTGGAGAAAACTTGTAGTCCTCGGTTAACGGAAGCGAATATAGGCAGCCCCAGTCAAGTACGGGGGTCCAAGGAACGACTACTTGTGCTACCTATTATATTCCGACAATTCTATGCAAGCTAGATCTAGATATCGATATCATATCATAGAATATAACAAATATTAAATTATAAAATATTTATTTGACTATGGATATTAATAAGTTGATATCGCACGATACTATCTACCAAGGGGTTTGCTACCCACCTTGACAACATGCAACACCTTGAAAACAAAACGGCCGACGACCTGGGCTGCGAAGACGGTTCGTAGTCGAACCCCCCAAAAAGAACCTGAACTATAGACCTAAGTAGCTATAACATTGTGGTATTATCGCAGCAGCCTAGCAGGCTAGATACTAAACTAGATTATAGCGGACTGATACGTACTCACCATGCCAAGGAAGTCGCTTCAAGACGCTTGTTTGCATGAACCTTAGTCTTGTGCGACCATCAACTAGGCAGGGTTACCGAAAAGTTGGCAACTTCATGAACTCTGCGGTGTAGCTCGCTGCAAACCTGGTTGCCCCGCAGGTCCTTACGTATACGTGCGGGTTAGATTACTGACAATGGTCAAATGCGAACTCAAACGTCTGCATTCTTCCTAAAGTTCGGATATGCTACCCAGTGTTCAGACATCACTGTTCTTTGCGGAACCCACATGCACCTGGGTATATGCCGACGGGCTAGCAATTGATTTATGCAATTAACTATGGATTTCCTGGAATTTCGATTTGTCATATCATTTCGCGCATCTGAAAGATCTACCAAAAACTGGCCGGCCGGGTCATTTGGGATATGAAGATATCAATATATTTAGTGCCTCGTGGGTAGGATCTCTTAATTATGTAAATAGACGTGTCCACATACATGAAATCCTTTAGCATGAAAACTACTCTGCAGCCGAGAGATCGAGTGTTGGAATCCGCGGAGATAGTCTTGTAACCCGCGGAGAATGCTCGTTTGAGACTTCACAACATTGCAACGCATTAAATCATGAGGATAAAACCATGATAGTATCATAGCCGATAGATGCGCTGGATTTGCCCGCCCGAGGACGGTGCAACCGATAATAGTTCCAACTAGTCTATACACGGTGTCTCGCAGCTTCGTTGGCGATTTTGATTGAGATATTTAGTGAAGGAGATTGGTTTCCCTGACCGGCAGCCCCTAGGCCCCTGCGGGTGACCAAATGGAAGCTAAATCTATATATACGTATGAACAAAATATTCGGGAACAAGTACGCCCTATTTCTAAAAAACTCATACTGTACAAGTCCCCCACCGCCACTTCTGCGACTAACCTTTTCATGTGTGTCTCCTTGTTATAACGTTACCGCAGGCACGAAAGTATTTCAGTTGCCTGCTGTCCCTCCTAACTTTTAAACTTTTTTTTTCTTCCTCCCCCATTGCCGATGTCAACTTGAGGAGAGCTTATTGCATGCTTTGGCCGCAGTGGTTGCCAACAACATATGTAGGCCGTATTGATTGTTATGGGATCACAACAACGAGTGGTGCTCCAATATCGTATGTCCTACTCAATCCTGTCACGAGGCCTAAGTCATAAATTCCGGATTGCACCAAGCCCAAGGCATGTGCTGCATGTGCCATTTTGGACCAACTATTTCGAAACCTCCTGCCACGGTTAACGATTATTCTCGCACATATACCTCTCCAACATTTAACTTCACTTTACTTTTGAGTGTTAACATAAACTCAAATCGTGGCAAAGACTGATCTCGGAAACCAGCCTCAAGCAAGGGCCACAAACACCCCTTCAACAAAGTGCAATAGGTTAGGTTCACTGGCGTTTGTTGGTTATGAGGGTAATCGGTCAGAGTTTGGTGCCTAGCTGCCTGTACGCTTCGAAATGTATTTTTTTGCGGACGAAGTCTAGGAGTTCATGGAAAGGATGAGGTTAGCGTTATAAACGTTGGCATGTGTAACTATAACAGTATGTATTTCACTACCTCGAGCGCCTGGATTCGAGGCTAGTAATGTGTAGGCTTTTTGCCCAAACATAGGTCACAATTGCATACGATTTATGGCCTCTCTATTAATTAAACCTGAACGGCCATATGGTCTGTGCTTTGTGAACAACGCCCAACGACCCAACAGGTTGATTAACACTCGGTGTCAGACGTTACAGCTATTGTAGGCCTGCACAGTCCTCGAAAGGACAAGTCGACAAGTTGCGGTTTTAATAGAATAGCTTAGAAAATCTGCGTTCTTACCAAATAAACGCAATAAAATTGGTCATGCGATGCAAACTCTGGTGATATCTGGACCCTTCTATGTGTCGGACGAGCAATCGACTGGGGGCGGGTGCTGTAATTATTTATATTTGGAGAGCTGTCGCGAATGGTTCCTTCTACGCTCTTTTCGAATCCCATCTAGCATTGCAATAATTTTCATATATTAAAAAGATCAACGGTAAGTCCCGGTTCCCCAGGAAGACCTGGAGCCTGGGGATGTTAACACGGGATTCAGGGACGATTGTTTATCCCTTCTCGATATCGGTTCTTTGTTCGAAACGTAACTAATGGTGGCTAGAGCTCTCATTCCCCCCGTTTTATAACCTCCTGGGGTGAAGCGACCTGCAACGAGGAAAGATGCGCTTGATAATTGTCCCCATTGCATTATTCTGCTTATCCCAGGTTCTTACTCTTGCGGTGAGCGAAGATCCTGATAGCAACACCCAGCCATCGGGCGTTGTAAGTTCTCAAGACTCTGCAACCATAGCGGCGGCCCCGACTCAGGTCGTTTCCTTGGTAGAGAAAGCTATATCTCCAACGATTTTTTACACGCAGTTTTGGGTAACATGCCCGACGGTCGGGGGACTTGAGTCGATGGAGCTGGATCAAACTCAGTATAGGGTGATCGATGGGCAACAACGACCCCCCATAGACGGCGAGGTGTCCCGGATCACCCGCTCATGCACTTTTTGCGACTGCGATGAAGAGGGTAATATAATAAAACCCAGGCGTGTCTCGGGGTCGCAGCTGAGATGCCTAGACGAGTATTTCTCAGAGCGTTGTAGACACTGGTATCGTAAGCCTATCCTCCCTAAGCTGCTTCTAGCTATGACGCTTATACATGCAAGAATTTGAGGGTTAATTCCAGTAACTGCAATTTCGTCAAATTGCAATGCAAAAAGATTGTAGATGCCAGGCTACGATGCTTAATCCTGATATTGATTGGAATGTTCCTATCGAAGATTATCAAGCGGCCCTGAACTCAATCCCTCGAGCGGTAATGCAACAAAATCCAGCTTGGACGTGGCGACCAGACGAAAATATTCAGATGGGCTGGATGTACGAGGAAGGAGAAGAGCCAAATTTTCAGGGTCTCGGTGGGCTTACGAGAGCAAATGGTCCCTGGGCAGCTGCAGACGCTGCTGCCCGTGAAGGATTGAGAGACCCCTGGATAGCTGCTGCCGCTGCTGCCCGTGAAGGATTGAGAGACCCCTGGGCAGCTGCAGACGCTGCTGCTCGTGAAATAGTGGGAGACCGGTTAGATACCTCATGGGTTGTCAATGGGATAGAAAATGGGCCACGTCTATATGGCGCAAATGATAAAAGGGGCAAGCGTTCTAGGGGCAAGGGAGGTCGACATCGACCGTTAGGTTACCACCCATATGGAGGAGACAGGGGGGGAGGCAAGGGTGGAGGTACGGGAGGTGGAATCTTGGGCAAACGAGAAGAGATTGTTAGGAATGCTGAGGCCGACGGCGGCATGGTAGAGCATGGTGCTTAAGATATTAGACCTGACTATCTGCTGTCATGGCGATACCTTAGTAGCTAGATATATACCATGAATACGCATAACGTTTAACTTGCATATCTGTTTTAATTCTCTATCTTTGGTGCGTATTTGTTTTGTACTTAAATAGGTGTCGATAACTTCAAGTTCTTATATATGAATTCTGCTTGTCTATAGATATCTATTGATCCTTGGCAGTCGAACTGGATATAAGTATAGATCTAGGTATCACTTGCACCGAAAAATTCCATAGATCCCGGAATATGGTCTCTAGACAGCGTATATACGTATAGGCATTGTGAGTGTGCTACACAAGGAGGAGGCCATGACATATTAAATAGGGCAAGACTACCGCGAGACCACACGCTAAGCCAGTGTGAGAGTCGGCGATAGCTAGTCTCGTAGTAGGCTATAGCTACGAGAACTCTGATACACTTATCTTAGCAGCCTACCAGTATCCACTAAGCCCCCCACCGCTCGTTTACATTATGTACGTAGCTATGGCGGCTGCTCAAGCTTCAAGTTGTGGAGTCACGAGGACGACAATCGGCCTTACAGTACTCGCTATATATACATTTCAACTCATACGAAGCGTTCATCCTGTTGGATTCCGGGATACGAACAAGGAAGACCCCAGCTGTTGCATATGCGCCACAGGTGGCTACTAGTACTAGCAGGTGGCGTCACGGAGCCTGGAATCCTGATATCCTCATCATTTGCACGCCTATGATGGTATCGACATTCTATATCAACTTCGAATGATGTCAGATGTTCCCACCTACCGTTTATCGCCGGACAATTTTTACAAACCCGATCTCATGATCTCATAAAGTTCAAGATCCAAACCTTTTTTAGAAGCCTGTGGCGAGTCAGGCCCGAATAAAGCACTGTCAGCCACAACCACTAGCCACAACCACCGGCTCAGCATACCCAATCCGTTATAAATCATCCTCACGATCCCCCAAATCGGATTCCTACATTACCCACTCCTCGAAACCAAGGCAAAGAGAGCGGGTGACGACTTAACATTGGTCAGCAGCCCCCGAACTAGAATATTTATACATGTCACAACCACCCCGTCCCCGCACTTCATCCACAATCCCCCCAATCCTCCAGCAAACCTCGCGTATCGATTCATCTGAAAACCCCGAAATCATGAGCGACGACGAAGTTGAAGTTCAACATGGGAAAGGTGTTACGTGGAGAGACGGATACCGTGTTCCGCTTATTAGACTACGGTTTAACGATCTTTGTGATGAGGGTTCCAGTGTGATACTGGGGAGCGGATTAAACATCCACGATGTGCTTGTAGAGGCGGTTGTAGGCGTGTTAGATGCGCTGTATACACCGGAGACGGCACCGAAGAGGTAGTGTCCTTTGCCCGGCTATTTCGAAGGCCATTTCAGGCTGATGACTAACGTGTTGCTCGGTAGTGTTCGGTCAGTTACGCTTATTGTGCGTAGCATGGATGGCGTTGCCTATACCACTGGCATGGACATTGATGATGACCACAAAGAGATCCATTTTTCGACGGATTATATTGCCGGTGTTCACGAACGTTCGAAAGGGAAGCAGGACAGGCAGGAGATTTTGGGAGTGATTCGCCATGAGATGGTGCATTGCTTCCAGTATAATGCATTTGGAGGGGCGAATGGAGGGCTGATTGAGGGTATTGCGGAGTGAGTATATTCCACCTCTGAAGACTGCTCTTCAACTTGGGTAACTAGCGTGTTCTAATTACTAAGTATTGGTTTGGGACAGTTGGGTTCGCTATAAGGGTGGCTTCAGGCCGCCACATTGGCACCGTGGAGGTGGTGATGAGTGGGACGACGGGTATGAGAAGACCGCATACTTCTTACTCTGGTTGGAAGATCAGTACGGCCCCGAGACGGTTCCTCGTATCAATGGGTGGATGAAAAACCGTCGTTACTCAGACAAGCTCTTCGTCGAATTGTTCCACGAGAAGCCAGATGAGCTTTTCAAGAAATACAAAAAGTGGTGCGAGGACCATAAGGATGAGAAATCGGCTGAAGTCTGTGGGTCTGGTGAGGACTCTCCTGCCAGTGGCGGGGAAGGTTCTGGGGCGTCATCGCCTCATGGTGACGGAGATGATCATTCTTACGTTGAGGTTTCGGGTCCCCGTGAGGAAAGCAGCGTTTCTGAGGTGAAGCTAGTAGCCCGAGACAGGCTTTGCAAACTCACTTACGACGGCACTGGAAGTTTCAAGCGGTTCCTTAACTCTTTTGAGGGTCTTATTGAAGTGCTCGATTCGAAGATGTCGGATAAGGAGAGGAAACTGCTTCTTGTGACAGCTTTAAATGGGAACGCGCTTGCCTGGCTGGATAATATTGATCCTGAGGATGAGATGGAGTACTCAGAGATTAAAATTATTCTCGAGGCAAACACCTCGGTCAGCTACAAGTCCTAGGGAGGGTGCAGTACTATTCCATTGAGGATATAGTTCGAGGACGAGCGCATGATGTGGATGTTATGTTATATGAGAAGAGACATGATGCAGTCTGGTACCCGCCCAGTACCCATATTACAGCACCTTTTCTATTTTATCGATCACCATCACTTGGGTCTGCATCTTTTTATGATTTCAACATTTGCAATATTTGGTTCTTTGCAATATCCAAATTGACCATTGCAGTATTTCCTTGGTCTATATTGCTTTGAGAGTCGAGATTCTACATGCCATTGTATTAGCACCTTGAGCTTTACCCTCAGCATATCTACAACTTGCGCCGTAGCATATAGCATACTTGCTTATCCATGTAACTTGTCCCTGAACTAGCGCCAATGCAAAGCCCGCATGGATATCCCATTCCAAGCCTCTGCCGTTCTCAGAATCCCATTCCCCGGCGGAGGGCTGTTGCAAGTTGGCCCCGTGTTGCGTTGGCCCATTTCGCTGATAGCCCAGCCAATATGGTAAGCCCCGCCAGGCATCATCCCACCCGGCCACCCTCTCAGCTAGCTTCGATCTCTCCTTCTCCTTCTCCTTCTTCCTCCCCGAAACCCCGTCCTTACCTTCCGCTTCAATACCGACAACCTGCTGTACATAACAAATCGAAGCTCATCATGGCGACCAATAATCCTCCCCAACTTCACAATCTAACGACGTTGATCAAGAGGTAAGCAAAAAAAAAAGCAAGCTCCTATAAGCTTTCATGGGGGCACTTCCAAATCCGGGTATGGGGATATCGGTATACCGAACACGCGGCGAGGCACGGCCAGAACCAGGTTCCAGCCCAATAAAGTTGCAATACTCGCAAATACTCTCTCATCGGTTCGGGTACTGTTAGGTTGTGAATATAGCAAGAACCATGTTACTGCTACAGCTTCACACTCGACCAGGTCCCGTGTTCCGTCGAAAGTTATAACCGTCAATTGCACCTACAATGTCCTCCGTACTTCCCGAAGATGACACGGCCACTGCTACCGACGATAAACGCTCTGAGCTCACCGTCACAGCTAGAGATGGCGATGGGAAAGCTAAAGACCAGGAGGATCCAGAACACCGGGATTGGGGTTCTTCGAGTGCTGTTTCTACCATTGGTGCTAGTACTATTGGTCGGGACCGTGAGAACTCGGAAACGAATACTTCTCAATCTACCCGACGGGACTCAGAGCCCGGAGCTGTATCTGGAGGCCCCGGTGTCGGAGTAGACGGCGGTAGTGGCAGTGGTTGCGTACCAGGGGAAGGAGAGACTGGGCAACTAGAGGGAGGAGAAGCGTCATCATCGAACGAAGAAGGAGAACCATTCAATTGGGAAACGCTAATCCGTCTCGCCTACAGACTCGAAGCTGCGACATCTCGACTAGAGGATATTGTGACCTTCGAATCCCAGAGCCTCGGACAAGCTCCTGCAGCTATCGCAGCCGCCGTCGCATCGAATGCTGCCGCCGATAACTCAGCCGGAGCTAGTGGAGCTTCAGGGACCGCAGCTGGAGCTCCCCCACCACCCCCACCACCGGAACCGTTGCCGTCGAGTATCGTTGACTATGATGACGATGTTTTGACTTTGTTGAATAAGTTCGAGGAGTTGAGTGCAGAGATTGATCCTCTGCTTGCTGAGCAGGTGGGTGCCCTGGCAATATCTATTTCATCATCAAGATCAGCGATGCTTACTAGTGGGGTTTATCCAGGCGAAATTCGTCCGTCAGGGCTTTCACGCTCAGCGTCTATTCCTCCTTGTGTCGACCAAGGCGCGGAAGCCTAATATCGCGTCTAAAGAGTACTTAGACCTCATTAAGGATATGCAGTCGTACATGAATAGCGTGAACGAACACAGGGAGGCACACAGAACAGGAGCCCTACAAAGCCATTTGTCGATGGTCAGCGAGGCAGTACCGGCTTTGGCCTGGGTGACTCTAGATACCAAACCTGCAGACTTTGTGACAGAGATGGCGAATGCTGGACAGTTCTACGGAAATAGAGTGATGAAGGAATACAAAGAGAAGTATATAGATACCCTTCAAAATAGAGGAATGATTTAGGCAACTAGCTAACATTTATGTCTGCAGGGATAAGAAGCATGTTGAGTGGGTGCGCTCTTGGTATGGCATCTGCAAGACACTCGAAGAATACGTGAGGAAATACCATGTTCGTGGGATCTCATGGAACCGTGAAGGTGGTGATGCCCCCGAAATCATGGCAGCTCTCAAAAAATCCACCACTTCTGCAGCTCCAGCTCCAGCCCCAACTGGTGCAGCTCCACCTCCACCTCCTCCACCGCCACCCCCACCTCCAGGTCCAGCACCAATTCTAGAGTTGCCAAAAGACAGTGGCAGCAGCAGCGGTGGTGGCGATATGGGTGCTGTATTTGCACAGCTTAACCAAGGCACCGGTGTCACTGCTGGACTTCGCAAAGTCGACAAGAGCGAGATGACACACAAGAACCCATCGCTACGTGCCTCATCCCTTGTGTCGGGAGACTCCGCGAGACCAAAGTCCCCAGGTCCACACACCAAACCCAAGCCAGCCCACATGAAGCAGAAGAAGCCACCAAAGATGGAGCTGGATGGAAATAAATGGATAATTGTACGTACTATTCGCGAGGAACCAGCCATACACTCCTATTAGAAAGATTTCCGAGCTCTAACATAACCACTCTTAACTATAGGAAAACTACGAAAACGAACAAGCCCTCACCCTCCCGGCCGTCGAAATCAACCACTCTATCTCCCTCTACCACTGCAAAAACACCACCCTCCAAATCAAAGGCAAATTCAACGCGATCTTTATGAACGAATGCGAAAAGACCAACGTCGTAATCGATAGCCTGGTCTCCTCCATCGATGTCATCAAATCCAAGAAATTCGCCTTCCAAATCATGGGTAACGTGCCCGCTATCACCGTCGACGGATGTGACAGCGGAACCTTGTATGTTTCGAAGGAAAGTGTTGGGATCGAGATTTATACTAGTAAGACTACGGCGTTTAATGTTTATGTTCCTGGGGAGACGGAGGATGATGACTTTGTGGAGTGTCCAATACCGGAGCAGATTAAGAGTAGTATTAAGGGTAAAGGGTTGGTGTCGGAGATTGTGGAGCATGCTGGGTAGAAGGCTGCCATTGTTGTGTTTCTTCGTGTGTATAGGAATTCTACTGCTCTCTGTAACTGGTTTCTCTCTCTGTGCGCTTCCTCCTCTTTTTTTTTTTGATAAAATTTATGATGGGCGAATTATTAGCTAGGTAGGGTTAGCAAAGAATGATGGATAGTAGATTGATAGATCAGTCATCTTTTTAAAAGGGAAGAGCAAGTCTTCTGGTTTTTACTTAGAATTTTCTGCGAGGGCAGTGTAATAGGGTATGGAAAGTTACATGTCGGGATATATCCTCGATTTCTAAATCGTACAATGTACATCTGCATCCCCCCCCATCTATACAACGTCCCTCCGAAATATATACAGTTCAACCCCTCTCCTCCTCCCCATAAAGCTAGAAAGAAAATAAAAACACCAACTACCTCCTTCTTAGATACCAATTATAGGCCAATTGCATAGTATCATGGTTAAACGGATTCGGCACCTCAGCGCTTCCAGCCCTAGCTACCGGATGTCGTAAATAAACCGCATGGCAAATATGATGGTTCACTTCCAGATATCTGGGTACGAAGGCAAATAGGTTCATAAACCTCTTCGGTTTCCATTCGTCGTAGATTTTCCAGCGTGGGTGTTTCGGGAGGTAAGTACGCCAGTCGGATGGAAGGTGGAATTTTTTCTTCCCGGAGGAAGTTTCTTCTTCTGGCTGTGTTTCCGCCTTTGTTGCCTTTGTTGATGCTGCTTCTGTGGATTCGGTGCCCTCGGTGGCTTCTTCGGTGGGCTTTACACCAGCGGCGGTGAAGGTGTCGGTATCTACCTCTGCGTCTGCGTTTCCTGCTAATACCTTCTTATTCGACGCCTTTAGGTATGTTGAAGATTTGGTTTTAGACTGTCCTTCCTCTATCGCCTTTTGTAGATCAACCTTTGCCTGTGTTGATAACTTTTTAAATGATGAACGTCCTTGTTCGCCAATTGCGCTCATCACCAGTAGTGGATCGACTGAGAACATGTCGCCGGGGTTGAGCATATATCCTGCGTGTGGCACCTAATTCAATATGCCGTTAGCACTTCATAACCCACCTTTAATAATACGGATACTGGGGGAAAAGGAGAGTAGTACTTTAATCCCATTAACCATAACCTTCCCATGTAAACACATCATCCTAGCCTGCCGTACCGAACTCGCAAACAAAGCTCTATAAACCGCAGTATCCAACCTCCGTTCCAACGGTGCAAAAGTCATCTGCGCAAAGGGGATACGTGGATTCCTCAACCCAGAAAGTTCCTCATCTTCAGGCTCTTGGGTACCTATCAGCCGTCTCGGCGGTTCATCAGTTCCACTGCCCCTCCCGCTAACCACAGAGCTACCGTCGTCCCTTGCCATCACGGCGGGGTCCATGGAGACTACACCGCGTAAGGTGTGGCGGAACATTGAGTTCCATTTTCGTTCGGTTAGGTATTCGCCGTGGAAACGGCGGGTTTCTTGCTTTGCGCGGAATTTTTGTTGGTAGAAGGTTCGGTTTGCGGTGCCGGGTTGGCGGTAGCGGTAGAGGTTGTAGACGGCGTGTTTGTTCCAGGATTGGCGGGGGTACTATAAACGTATAGATATACCGTTAGAAATGGTGGGGTATAAGGGGGGAGTTGGTGGGGTGGTGATGGTGGGGGTGTATATCGTACAGGCCGCTTGAGGGCGAATATCTTTGTTCGTGCCATAGTTGTTCAAGTGGGATGTGGAAACCGATCGATGAGGGAGTGTAGATGTTGAACGGCTTCGGTCAGGGCCTCAGCTCATCTTGCAGCTTCCTGGGCGGTGTAGTCGGGATGTAGGAAGCGTTGTGGGCCGGGACAATGGGCCACCGTGGGTTGATATCGATGGTAAAGCTGGTTGTCGTCGTCTCGAGTTTTGAGGTTTAGCGGGTTTTGCGCCCGAGCAATGAAATTTTGATGTGGGTCGTGAGACCTCAACGCATCTGCTTTGTTGGATTTTTTTTCTGTTCACCGAAGAAAAAACCAACCTGATGGCTTGGGATCAGGCCATTGATTGATTTCTGAACATGTAATACCAATGTATACCTAATCTAAGGCTCTATTCATTCATCGAGACCTCAAAATTTAGAACATAGTATTCATCAAAAGCTAGCCTTCAAACATTAATTTCAAGAATTTCTTGTATTCTTCCCCATCACCATCCTACCACCCTTTTAACCACAGGGCCAGGACACACACCCCTCTACTCTATTAAGATTATTATACAGATAAAAAGGAAAAGGTTATCCTCTCTCATACGTAGCGCGCAATAAAAAAAAGACCATAAATCAAAATACCAACAACGTTTCACCCTCATCCCTAAAACCCAAGATCGCAAATGGTATCCCAAAAAAAAAGAAGCCAAACAGGGTCTCCACCGGCAAAGGAATTGTAGCAGGTATATACTACAAAGCAGCCGGCGGAAAAATGGAGAAAGAAGATATTTTTATACAAAGAAACCCTGAAAGAACTCGGATACCATTGCAAAAGAAGAAAGGAGGAGAAAAACGCAAAAGGGACAAAACCCCGCGAGTAAGAGAAGAGGAGAAGGGGGGAAGAAATAAAAGAAGTCGCTGAATCGCAAAAAGGTATCAAAACAAAAGCAAGTTTGCTTTTTTTTCGTGTTCGTTCGTTCTATCGGACTTGTCTATTTTTTTCGATAGGGTTGTTAAACCAAATTGCTGCTTTGTTCGTTAATTAAAAAGAAACAGCCGTTCACCATCCTCAAGATTGATCGAAAGGGAACGGCCTGTCATAGCGTGCTTCTTGGGAAGAAGAAGAAAGTAGGAAGGCAGAAAAGATGTAAGATGTTATAAAAGCGGTATCTCTTAAAAAGGCAACGGAGGGGAATCAAAACATTAAAAACACAAAAACAAGACGCCTATGCTCATTCATTCATCAACCTTTAAGCGTATAGGTCGCTACGGGTTGTAAAGACCAAATGGCAATCATCCTCAGGGAAGATGGTGGCGAAGATCTTGATCTTTTCCGAGTCCTTGGTTGGGTAATGGTCCCAGTTGAGATGAAGAGCAGCCTTGGCAGCCATAAACATCAAGTTGCAGATGGCATACTATAAATTTCGTTAGCAACTTTGAAGTCATTGCTATCGAACAATTTGTTTGACTTACATGTTGACCAAGGCAGTAATGAGGACCAGTTCCGAAAACGAGCCAGTTCTTTGTCTGCTTCTCAGCGTCACCGTCGATCCAACGCTCCGGCTTCCAGGTACCAGGTTCAGGGTAAACTTCGGGATCGTGGAGAGCAGGGTACAAAGTTGGGACAACCATAGAACCTACAAAAGTTAGAATCTCTTCCTAAGTGTAGAAGATTTTGGTGGTGGAAATACCTTTTGGAACAGTGTAAGAATCAGTAACCGGGAAATCCTTCTTAACCTCATAAGGAACCATCAAAACTGGTGGTCTGTATCTCAAAGTCTCCTTAACCATAGCTCTGGTATATGGCATATTGTCCAAAAGATCCATAGTAGTCGGCTTGAAGATATCACCGTCACGAACTCTCATCTGCTCCTCCCTAACCTTAGCCAAAACCTCTGGGCGATCGGCGAGAAGCTGGAACATCCAAGTGGTGGCGCTGGAAGTAGCATCCTGGGAAGCGAACAAGAAAGCAAAGAGAGCCTCGCTGATTTCCTTGTTGGTGAAATCACGGATGATAGATGGGGCACCTGGAGACTTCAGTTCAACCTCACCGGCCTCAACGCGGCGTTCCCAATCTCGAGATTCCATCATGGCTTTAACCCAGTGGTCGAGAATACACATTGGGACGGCTCCCTCAACCGCCATGGCGTCCTTGGCTTGCTGGGCACATCCCTCGAAGGTGGCGAGGACGAAATCAGCCGACTTCTTGCCGTACCAGGTACGAGTGAACGGGATGATAATGGGGAAATTGACGAGGTCCAAGGCAGCTGTGATGTTGACGTAGTTCTCGGTGATAATAGCGACTTCTTTGGAGGAAATGTAGTTTCCGCAGAAGGTCATGCAGGAGAGGGCGACGTTGATATCACGGAATTCGGGCATGAATGGCTGTGGGCTGCCAGACTTGCTGAGTTCGACCCAACGCTTGAAGTATCTGTCATAGATAGCTTCTTGACCTGGAAGATAGGATTCCATAGCACGACGGGTGAAGAGGCCATTGAGACCCTTTCGGAAATCGGCATGACGCTTGCCGTCGAGGAAAACAAAGTTGGTGGGACGGAGGAGCTTGATAGCAATGTCGACGACACATGGGCGGGCATAACTGGGCGAGTTGAGGCACTTGCGAGCGAGGTCTCGGGTAGATGCGAGAACGACGAATCTAGACGGTGTTCAGTTAGCCTAACGTTGCCTGAAAGAAGTAAATCTGCGCTAACTAGAGCCCAACCAAAAGCTAGCAGCATCAAGAGCCTCCTTTCAACACGAATCGAGGTTTCTTGGCTCCTAGACTTCTGGCTTTTTTGCAGATGTATATACGTACTTGTGGAAAACCGACACACAGCTAAGAGGCCCAGAGTACCACTTGGCATGATACGCCTCAAATTTCGGATAAACAGATTCCAAGAAAGGTCCCATGAACGGGATCTTGAACATAGAACCGGCAATATTTCCCTTGCGCCAAATATACATGACTATTGGTTTTCGTCCTTTGTCAGTCCAGGTCTTTCAAATATACTTGAGTATCGTCTATATTTCGAGGGGTCAGGGTCAAAATGTACCTTGATCGTAGATGATACAGGCAGCCAACATGGTCAAAGCAATAGACCAGACGGAGGCTCCCTGAAGGAGGCTGTTGATGGCGGTAGCACCGAGAGGCGCATTGTTAATGGTCGTCTGCGAGGGCGCAGCAGCGATAAACTCTGCTGAGGAAGCCGGTGCCTCCATTTTGAATGTAATGGTTTTTTTTGGCAGCTAAGGTGCTGTCTATATGAGAGAGATATATATTATGTTAGCTAATGAAATCGATAAGATGATTATTTGGCGAGGAGTGGTTGATAAAGTGAAATTCAATTTGAAAGTGTTTTAACTTCGTGAATTTGAGGATTTGGAGTGCAGTGCGCCAGGACCCTAGATTACCTGCAACAAATCGCGAAAAACAAAAAAAGCAGCAGAGAAGCAAAGCAAAAAAAAAAAAAGCTGAGACTATCGCGATATCAACGACCGGAAAGGCCCTGGAGGTTCCACAGAGCGATCGAACGGACAGGAGTAGGAAGGATGATAGTATGAAGATTTGGGAGAAAGGGGGAAGCCCAATTGAAGGTGGGTTTTTTGTGAATGGAGTTAGGTTAACAGCGCAGCAAATGATATAATCATCAACACCCGCTTCGGGCGCTCGTTTGGATTTGCTCCGATTTTCGTGTGCAATTTTTTGTGGTGTTTTTTGTTTTTTACTTTTTAAAATTTTTTTGTTTCTTTTGGTGAAGTGAAAGGCAGCGGGAAAAAAGGCTTAAACGGGATCGCCAAAGAAAACAGAAGTTCGTTGGGGGGAGTATAGTTGGTATGGTGGTAGCTTACCTTCACCAGAATAAAAAATACTATCACTCAGGACAATATTACAAAATGATAGCACTCGACGGTCGCAGGACTAACGAACGTGGTTGAAGATGTCGGGGGAAGAGAGAAGAGAGGAAGAGGTTAAAAAAGAAGAGGAAGAGGAAAGAAAGAAGGGAAGGTGGTTGAGAGGAATGGGAGGACGAGCCAGTTTTTAGGCTACATCCACAATGGAGATGCAAGACCAGACAGACCAGTTAACCTGATGACCGGGGTGCTTCAATTCCTTAATGTCTACTTCGTACTTAAACAGCTCTTACTAATGCAGTATCAGGTCATCGAAAGATCATTCGGGTCCCATCTATACGAGCTACGGGCATATTATGGACCGGTGGTTGGTAACTCTAACTCGAACTCTCTAATTTACAAGACAATCCATATCCGTATACATCCACCAGTAGAAGACTGTTAATTCGATTTTGTCATCAATTGGCTAGGAACAGCAGCTGCGACCGCGCCCGGCCCGTCGTCGGCATTAGCTTAGGCGGCGGCCTGTCGGCGTCCAGTTCTCATGATCACTCAATTGGCATCAATTGACCTCGAGATGATTATGTACCCTCTATATCGTATCGTCATCAATTGGCATATCCATATATGTACGTACTCATACGTACACAGTACAAACATACATCTCCATCTTCCCCTCTTTCCCTCTCATCGACATGCCCTATTAATTACATTATCGACGGCCCTCCTCGGCTCCAAACTGCCCGTACGAGCGCCGTACCTTTTGCATCAATAATCAATGACAGGACCCCCCCTGGTCAACAAAAAACGGTACTTCGCAGCGCGGACGCCCGAACAGCGACCCTGCAAAGACAAAAAAAAAAAAAAAAAAAAAAAGAATTCCACCTGGAAATTACGTTTTCCGAAAAGAGCACGGTCGCAAATTCAAAAAAGAAAGCAAAAGACAGGGGCCAAGCTTTTTTGATGGTCTTAGCAGGACTAAACCCGGTTGGGTTGGAAGGCTCTCGGCTGGCCCGCCAATCGGCTACCATGGGCTGCCGGCAGATCGAAGACATTCGAGAATCAAAGCCATAAGAGCTGTTTAAACTGCGAATGAACAAGAGCGAACGAGGTGGTTCGTATGCAAGCTCTGCTCTTTCCTTCCCGTCGGGTATGTATGTTCAATTCCCGGTAATTTGGACACGAATTAATAAAAAAGAGTGGGTGGCATCTCATCATTATCGAAACCTAACGGCTACTCGCGATCTTGTGTTCAGCGAAGGAGCGACACAGAAGCGATGCAAGGCACCAGAAGGATATTCGCCCCGTGCGAAGACTTTTAATATTAATTAAACCCAGTGTCACCTTACAATAACCAGTTTGCAAACAAAAACCGGCGGCCAAAATACCAGTTCCACATGGTATTCTTTCATGTATGATCTCCTTTAAACGATCTTTCTAGAACGCTTTAGCGGACCAACAATCTTCCCCTGCTGACCACCCGGCCGGCATTTGCGAACAAATCTACATGCATAAGTTTGGAACAAGTTTTAAGCTTATTTCGACTCCAGAGGTACTTATTACAAGTACCACAGTCATCAGCGGGGTATATAAACAGAGAATCCTGTTCGTCTCTCACAGGGATTTTTGTCTCATGCTAGTCATATTATAACGGAACGTTTGTGATAGCGCTGCTACTTAAATCCTAACGGTTGCCTTGTCTATGCAAGTAGAGGAACAGCATGTTGCCTCTTTTATATAAATACGAAAGGCCTGGTCCTCTAAAATATTCGGCCGGCCTCTAAGAATAAAAACACTCATCCGCCCCTTTCGTACACAAAATGATGATGAGAAGATTTTATGGGATATAGTAGACAGTTTCACCATCATCAGTAAACCTAAAAAAGAAAATTATTAGCCAAAATATACCCGAAAAAATATGATAGGACTTTGGTTGGTTCACTTACATAACCTGATTGTCCGTCTCCATCCTCCTCAGAGCTAACATTGCCTCCTCGCGACCAAACGCCCCATTTCCACGAGGCAAGTTCGCGTTGACCTGTTCAACCAACGGTGTAACTTGTGCCGCCTCCTCGACGAACAAGTCCGTGTTGATAAGTCCTCCAAGCGTAGCCTTGAAAATCGCAAGTCGGGATCCAGCAATCTCCGTCGGCGCTGAACTTCCCGCCGCAGCAGTACTTTCATCCTGACTTTCTCGTAACAGCTGACTTCCCGGTTGCGACGACGCCCACGAATCCTGCGATTCGGTTTGTTGAGTCCCTGCCTTCTTCGGCCTGCCCCTTCCTTTCTTAGTAGACGTAGTCGTAACAGTCGGCTGCGTATCGTCGTCGTCGTCTCCCATCTCCTCGTCCTCATCATCTTCTACCACCTCAGTCCTCTGGCTAGTCTTTGTAGTCCGCCTCCTAGGTCCCGGCGGCGCAGCAGCATTGATCTCCTCATCATCGTCATCATCTGAATCTGAGTCCTCTTCCTCATCCATCCTCCTCTGCCTCTTATTCTTCCTCTCATTCTGTACAATCTCCTTGAACAGCGCATATCTCAGAATCTCCTCGGCAGCCTTTGCATCCTGTTCCTCCACCCTCTTCGAAAGCCTAGCTTTTGCATGCGCAGTAGACAAACGAATCAATGTCTCAAGCGTACGAGCGGTCATCGGCGAAGTCTTTCGCTGGTTGCTCTCCACCTCATCATTTCTGAGCGCTGAGTACGTCGCAGTAATATAATTCGATGCTCCAACGGTAAGAACAGGTTGAATACGGTTCTTTGCGTATTGGATAAACTTCTTAACGAACGGGATCGTTAAGATCTGGGTATCCCTCGACTTCCCCCGCTTCGTTGTAACCTTCGCGCCACCGTGAAGCATCACATTGAACTTTTCGTACATCGGCGTCGGTCCGTCTTCTTGCGTTTCCTCTGTTCCGACACCCAGATGCTGCGTCTGGCCTTCTCTGACAGGTGCACCTTCCTCCGTCCCCGGCTTTCGATACCGATGCATTCGGAGCACGTGTTCGGATATGAACACATCTCGCTGATCTTCGATGTCGTCTGTAACCACGAAGAGTAGATCGAAACGTGAGAGCAACGAGTCTGGTAACGCGATATTTCTATGAGGATCCTTATGCGGATCATACTGTCCATATATCGGATTCGCTGCAGCAATAACACTACATCTGGCATTCAAACTGGTATGAATACCAGCCTTTGCAATAGTAACTGTTTGCTGCTCCATAACCTCGTGAATAGCCACTCGATCGATATCACTCATTTTGTCGAATTCGTCGATACATACGACTCCGCGGTCAGCGAGAACCATGGCACCGGCTTCAAGTCTTCGTTCACCAGTTTCTTTGTCGGATGTTACGGCGGCTGTTAAACCGACGCCTGAAGATCCACGGCCTGTAGTGGCGATGGCCAGCGGTGCCGTATTCAAAACGAATCGAAGAATTTGCGATTTCGCAGTCGACGGGTCACCGACCATTAGGATGTTGATATCACCTCTCAGATGTGTTCCGTTCTCCAAATTCTTCTCCATACCACCGAGTAACATCAATAGCACCGCTTTTTTGATGTAATCGTGCCCGTAGATACTAGGAGCAAGACTCTGGCTCAACAGCTCAAAGACATTCTTCTTCTTAGCTAGAGCATTGAAGTTTCTGATATCTGCCGTGGTAATCGTTGCCTGAGCAATTCCGCCACCAGCTTTAGAAGAAAGTAAAACAACGTTGTTAGCAATAATCAAGGTTCTGAACGTAGAGCTACCAGAGCCCTGGTTACGGTTTCCGAGTGACCTGTAGACTCCAACTAGCTGTATACGATCACCAGGCTTGACGCGATCAACGAGGTCGTCGTCCATGATCACATCAACGCTACGAGGAAGCTGGCCGGCAGGAGCACGCTCTGGCATTTCCTGTATCGAAATTGTTTGGTGATCCTGGTAGACGCAGTAACCGTATTCGGTAACAAGAGGGTTTCCTTCTTCATCCTCGGTGGGGTAGACGTTTGAGGCTGTTGGCGCTTGGGTGGTCATCGTCTGGTCACGGTATTCTCTTGCATGGAAAAGTTCTTTCCTTTCGTTATAATGGACGGATCTGGGAGCAAAAACGCGTTAGCTGGCTGAAAAAAACACTTGTGTAGTGGTAGGAGCTGTAGCTTTTATCGTACTTTTTGACTTTTGGTCGCACCAACGAGCACTTGGTGACTATACCCTCGAGGCATATCATCCGATTGAGGTGGGCAGAGCCCAAGGTACGCGGACTGACAGCGTGGTCGCCAAAGTTGCCGTTAAGTCCGACATGGAAGTCCTACTCTCTCGATATTTAGACATGATACCGTATTTGAAAGGGTAGTTGAGGTGGAGAGGCCGTACGGTATCCTTATCGACATTATGTTTTCCACCTTCGGCAAGTGAAAGCGAAACTTCAGCGACAGCTCTCGTCAAGGGTTCGATATGGCTGAATGGGGCCTCGAGAATGCCCTTTGCGAGCTTGGCATTGTGGTTTCGAATATCGTCCAGTGAGACCTGTGAAGCTTGAAGGTTAGCTCTAGATCCAATTCTCCAAAATATAAAACCTGTGTGGGGAGTTAAAGAAACTATTGTTATCTTACAATCAATCGTCGTTGACCTTTATTAAGCATATCCCTCACAGCCTGCGTGTAACGTCTATCGGCATTTGGAACGCTGGCGGGGGGGTCCAGGAAGTCGCTAAAGACTCGCACCCGATCTTCGATCTGTTGATCGGGTATTGTGGTCGTTTGGGTCGCCATGATGGGGAGTGAATTGGTGTGTGGGTACCTAGGATGGGGGGAATGCAAGGAGGAAGGAGAGAGGTCGAAAGGCGAAGCTGCCCACAATTCTTGCAAGCTTGTCGACCACACACACGCGCGTTGGTGTAGCTTTGCGAGGGACGTGGGGCAGCCAGGGTCTTTGCACGTGACTTTGTGGTAAAATGGTGGTCAACACCTTTTTCGAAACTCCTTCGTTGTGATAGCAAGGATGCATCCGGATGCGATATAGAGATATTGACCGACTTCATCAATAACTGCTGCTATATAATCTCTTTAGCCCAGGTTTTTTACATTTCTACCTTCATACTATACACTCTGCATCTCTTTCATACTTAAGCCCTAAGTGAGTAAGATGAGACCACTGTTAGCTACAAATGTATACTTTGACTGAGGACACGGGTGTATAGTATCACAACTATCAAACTGGCCAATCCACGTGACGATGTTCGGCTTCAAAATAGAGAGACGGGCCAGGTTTTAAGTGTGTTGTCTAGAAAACCTTAATTTGAACCTTAAATCCCAGCCCAAATCCCAATTTTGAAGCTGGAAATCGTCACGTGGACTGGCAAGCTGGGTGCTATTAGGATAGCTGTAGCTATATTCGAGGAAGCAGTTGTTCACATCTGATTAGTTTTCATCACACTCCATATTTTCAAGAGTTTTTAGAGCATCAGTTCATATTTCCACTGACTTTATCCTTTTGAGGAATATCTTAACCTTGATTCTTAGCACGTCGGGAAGTAGTGATGGGCAGAAGTGGGTCGTAGGTCCAAAAGAGCCTCAACCACTACCCCCATTGGCTCATTCGATACTTTATTTACTAAGCTTAGGTACTCTGGGTCATAATAAATTCGTAGAAGGTAGACCACGGGCCCCAATGTCTTTGTCCTAGGCTTTCAATATCACGTGAGATAAAACCAATGTCCCTTCAACAACCGCAAGAAAAAATAAAAGAAATCCACAGAAAATCGCCCAAGGCAACTCAAACAAGCGAGGCTTATACCTATTTAATATTTGCATCACATTGGCCTTAGAGCCCATTGGTTGGGCCGCAGTTGCGTTGGCACACATCCATCAATGCATTGAGGGTATGGAGTAGCCCCGCTATGTACCTCCTAGCACAGTTATTGAAATCTCAACCCGGTCTAGCTCTATAGATCTATACAGGGTAATCGGTATATGTATGTATCGACAGCCTCTACATTTCCAGTGCAATGTGCCCTCTTACTACTTCCACCACATCGTCCGTTGCATCCGTTTAAATCGCAGCTACTAGGAGTTTCGCACGTATTATCCGTCGAATTACACCCGCAATGCAAGGTTCAAGGAGACTCTAGATGAAACTAGACCACTCAAAGCTTCCCCGATTAAGTCTCTCAGCCGAACATTATTCGTTAAGTTGTACGCGTGCGATGGTAGTTACAACGGTACCTACGCGCGACAGTGTCGAGTACCTTAAAGTTACTAATCAAGGTACCTCTTAACGTAAAGTTTTTAGCTAGCCATTAGGCGTCACTCAGAGCTCACTCCGAAGTACCATTGTGTAACATCGAAACTTGGCATGATATCGCAAGCGGCGGCAGTTGTCTCGCAGCTGCGGGCTTGGCATGCGGGCAAGTATCGCGACTTGCAGTGCCATGCATGACAAGTTATACGTGTTTCTCTCAGGATCCGGGGACTGGATTCGTATTATATAAACTTCGTAGCTATAAGCTCGATGGCCACCGACAAGACAGTTATCCACTCATCTGCCACTTTCACGAATTTATAAATGTGTTATTGATCAAACCACGGATTTTCAACCTTTTGCTTCTAGCTAGCGCTAACTTCTCGAATTTTCGTTCAATCGCAGCTAGCTGGTCAGCGGGGCTGGTCAATCAACTTGCGACTCTCTATTCCAAAGCTATAGCCGCAATTGCAACAGTGTCAACACAACTCGATCCATAACTTGTAACTTTTTTGATATAATCAACTCCGAATCATCAAACCCCTCAACATGATTGCCTGGGCGATTGAGCTAGCAAAAGGTTATATATATGGGTATTATAGGAACCGAGAAAGCACTACTCAAGCTAACCTTGAGGGTACATCGAATGGAGTTGAAATACAAGGGCATCAGTTCGGTTTCTACGATCGCGGCAGTCGCAGGGACGGGGACGAATCTGAACAAGCGAATGCATCTTCCCAACAAAACAAAAACCTCCTACCACTTAGACCCCCAATTGGCGATGAGATTGGATGCTCGGATAAAATTGCGGAGGATTCGCGAGACAGTCATCGTAGACAGTTTAAAGAGGATCCAGAGGCAGAGTCATCCGGGTCCCATTGCAATTGCAAGATTTGCGAACCACTAGACATCCAGGGACCGGGCGGCCCGTTGAATTCTACGTAGGTGCTAAATCAATCCTGTATTTTTGGGAACCTCCCTCGCGCTAGATGGATCCTAATGAAGGCAGATTAAACCCCGTATACGAAACGCAGCAATCTGATCGGGCTTCCTTAATGCCGAGCGGCATTATACGGAAGTTGACGTTTGAAGACGATGAAGAGAGCCTCGACATTGGCATAGTGGGTTATTCTGAAGCACCTGCCGAAAAGATCCTAAGCCAACCCTCGATGGACTCCGGGTACGGCACTTTTGTCTGTGATCCGATAAATTCTCAGAGAAGTTCTACCCCTAGATACCCCGGGAATCCAGACCGCCGAGTCCCAAATCTAGAGTCGCCATCGCCACGCAACCTTGAAATTATTCAACCAGGTCCCTTGGGCCCGGCAAAAAAGGATCTTAGCATCCTTGCAACTCTCCAAAATCTATCTGGACTCGTTTGGGGTCAAGTAGGCTTCCAGCATATCCTCTGGAAGCGTGATTCTGTCTCGCCGACTTCTGCCGGTAATGAAAAAATCAGGAAAGGCATGATATCCTTCCGCAAAATGGAAAAGGAGGACCCAATTCGATTCCAACAGTTAATATGTGCATTCCGAGCACAAAGCCGCCCTGTCAAATTCCGCATCGCACCTTTACTTTCCGAAGACAATCTGTCGCTATCTTCTCAAACAAACTTTGGCGAGGACTATCGGGACCCGACCTTCTTGGATGAGAGGGCATCGAAAGCTAAGATGATCTTTTTTTTGCTACACCTTCTTATATGGCGTGAGGCTGCATGCCGGCGAGGGCGTGAATCTTCAATATCCAGCGCAATCCTTGAGGCCGATGACCCTCAAGGAAATAGTGATGCTGGTAATGCTGGTGATCATGATGGGCCCACACCCAACGACAACGGGGATGGCATTCCGGAAAACACGACCTCAGAGGTGAACTCAAAATTAAAGGGGAAAAGGAAGAAGGGGAATCTTGCAGGACGCCGGGAGGCCAATCAAGATGATGATGAGGACGACGACGACCAGCCACGGAAGCGGCGTAAGAAGTCAATAAGTGGTCAATTGGCCTGCCCGTTCGCAAGAGCCGAACCTGCACTGCACCTTAAGTGCCTTTGTATCGGAAGGAAGAATCCGTCCGGTGTCAAGTAAGTATTAATAATATTAGTCCTGTCATGTGGCCATGTGGCCCCGGTTCTGTGATCGAAAGAAACAAATCGTATAACCAAACCCACATTGCCACATGTCGCCAAAGACCCCACAACGGGCCTAGGCCTGAGGAACTCAAGCATTCCTAGAAAACCATTGTCAGGAAAGGTCAAAAGCTAACATACTATCTCCTATTCTTGCTCACAGGGAACACCTGAGACGCAATCATTTCGGCGGAAAAACGCCTAAGGGCCTACTAGCGGCAAAAGGCTGGGACGGAATATTCGACTTTTGCTATCCCAAATGGGGCCCTCTCCCGCGGCCTAGCCCAAGTATGATCGTTAATTCCTTTTCCAGCTCTTTATAATCCTTTGAGGTACCAGGGGGTCCTAACTAAACTCGTAAATGCGATAGACGTCGATATGATAGAACTTTTTGCAAATTGCGTAAGATGGAAATTACACCACCCTCCACCAGAGGTCCGGCAAGAGGACAGATTATTCGATTACCAAAGATTCAAGGGCTCGGCAGCGGGAAATGTCAACGTAGCGGGTCACTTGACACTTCTCCCAGATATCGAACAAACCGAGGACTCGGAACATATACAGACGATATCAGATATGCCCTCTCAACTAACACAGGGAAGCATCCCCGGAGGTCTGCGAACCCTGCTAGGTTTGGCAGGGGAATTCGCCAGTATTGGGCAAATTCCCTTCGACAACAACGTGCCAGAAAATTCAGAAGTTCCCAGCCGCGCTTCTCATTTGGTCTCTTCAGGCCCCCTCCAAGACTTGTCGTTAGATATACGGGATTTAAATATTTCATCTTCCTATGGATATGGCCCCAGCCTCAACCCTGATTTGCATAACTGGAGTACAACTCTGGGGATATCTCTAACACTGGAAGCTGCCATCAGCAAAATGGCAGAGCCACATTTTACCTGGCCGCTTTCGAACGACATGCGAAGCCAACTTGAACAATCCTCAGACTTTTTGGTCACAGATTTCGGCATTGACATGTCTTTAACGCCGGAGGAGCGGTACACCCTAACGGTATCGTCAATGGATCCTGCCGGTGATATTTTCGACCCCATGACCGATTTCACCATGCCAATAATACACCCCATGCCTCTTAGCTTATCTTCAACTACCTTTCCGCATCCGACATTAGAAGTTTGTGGGCCTCAAACTCTAATACCCGTCGACCCCAGGTCGATAGTCCTCACTAAGCCACCTCTTGATGGCCAAAGCAACACTCTGTCAGTAGATCCTAGCTCTAATGCCACACCAATTGTTCCGCGATCACCACAACATCGGTCATCACAGTCAAACTCTGCGAATTCCAGCCCGCGGAAATATCTCCTTTCAATATCCAGACACCCTGCAAATCCAAACTCGCTTGAAGTGCAAGGGTATAAGAAATACTGGTTTGAAGATTTTGAAGACTTCGAAGAAAACTTCGAAGATTGGTTGAAGTCCCAATTTTTCGATCCCATGTTTGGCTGGGACACCATGGAATTTTATAACGATCACCGAGGCATGAAGTTCACGAGCCTCGAAGAAATAACGAACGATTTAGAAGGCTCATTTACACACTATAGATCTACGAGGGCGTCGTTATATCTTGTGATGAAGGATAAAGGAAAGCACAAGGCGACTGATGTTAGGTTCATGAGAGAGGAAGACATTGAGTCCTACTTAATGAGTTGTGAGGATCAGTTATACTAAAAATGTAACTAGATTTCTTTTGGGTATCTACAGGTGACTCTCGACCAATGCCAGCCAGCAGTTACCCCTGTCTTTTAGCCCATGAACCCTACATTTAACCCCACAATCTAACCGAAGATCTTCCCAGCCGATATTCCGCGATTACTAATGCATTAATGGGACTTCGATCTCCACTAAGCCCTGTCAACTAAGCCTAAGCGTACAATTATGATTACTTAAGTATTGATTTCAATCTCGTCACCTTTTCATCAATACCAGCCCTGACCCGCCAATATTCAAACCCCGCAGCTGCAGGATTCACCCGTACTGAATTTCAACATGGCCCCTCTTAATGTCGGTTTCGTTGGCTACGGTTTTGCGACAAGATGTTTCCACCTTCCATATATCCTTCCAAACTCAGATCTAAATGTCTATGCATTCCTCCAACGTGCAGAAGCCCCGCCAGCGGGGTCATCGGTGGAGAAAGGAAAGCATTGTACAGTCGATCACCCACAGGCAAAACACTATCGAACTGCTGAAGAATTCTTCGCGGATTCGAATATTGACCTCGTGATTGTTTGCACCCATCATGATTCTCACGTCGAGTATGCAGAGAAGTCTCTTCTAGCCGGAAAACATGGTAATAACTCGAAAGCCCTTGACTGAATACCCGCGAACGATTAGCTAACGTATATATGAAAACTTGTAGTGGTCGTAGAGAAGCCTTTCACTCCGACAGCTGCAGAAGCCGACAAGTTGATTGCTTTGGCAGAAGAGAAAGGCAAAGTTCTCACAGTTTTCCAAAGTACTAGCCCCCACGCATAGCCCTGGATAAACCAAACTTCTAACAAAATCGACTGCATTTACGAATAGACAGAAGATACGACTCCGACTTCCGAACTCTCCATAGCCTTGCTGAAAAAGGTGTCTTTGGGCAACTCACTGATGTCACTATTCACTACGACGTCGATCTTCCGCCCTGGGTAGCTAACTGGAAAGGAGGAGAGTATAAACCTGGCGATGGTATTATGTTTGGTCTCGGATCTCACAGTGTAGACCAAGCTCTACTCTTGATAGGGCAGACCCCAACTTCTGTGACCGGATTTTATAGAACCCTCAGGCCCTCGGATAGCGAGATCGATGATACCTTTATCATTGTTCTCCAGTTCGGTGGAGAGTTGAAGAAGTTGATTGCGACGGTTACTACGAGTGTCGTAACACCAATGGAGCAGCCCTTGAAATATCTTATTCGAGGGTATGACGGGAGCTTTCTCAAGGTAGGCCTCTTAGCCGCGTGAGATTTAAGCTGTATGCATTTTATTCCGAGCTAACTCGAGAATTACTCTAGTATGGCGAAGATTCCCAAGAAACTCAACTTCTTGGGGGGATGGAAAGCACAGACCCGAAATTCGGAGTTGAAGATCCCTCAATTTATGGAAAACTATGCACAAAGACGCAAGTCCACGAAGGGCAAACTTTTGACAATCGGACTAAGAGGTATATCGGAACGGTTCCGAGCATGACTGGCAGTTACACGAAGTACTACTCTGACCTTGCAGAGGCTTTAAAGACTGGGAAAGAGCCATTTGTGAAGGCTCAGCAGAGCCGAGACGGAATTCGTGTGATTGAGCTAGCAAGACAGTCTGCACAAGAGGGAAGAAGTATCCCGTGGAGCTAGGACTATTATGTTATAGCCTTTATAATACGATCTAGAGGGACCGGAACTTTTCTAAGATGCAAGACTGTAGTCAATCGTGCCCTTGGTATTGTGCTGTAACAAGCGGGTTTCTGCTAGCCTATAGCCCATCTTCATACAACTTAACTGAAGGTTAACTAGCTCAAGCTTAGGCTAAAGGCAATAGACCCGGCAGTCTCTACAGTTCAGTTGTAGACAATCAGATGCTTGCAAACTTATTAAGACAAATTTTCACAGCTTTCCACGAATGGTCCTAGGAGGCATAATTTTCGGCCCGGAAAAAACTGACGGCAAGATGGCCGAGTGGTTATGGCGTGTGGTAGGTCCAACCCTCCTTCCCTTTGAGGACCAACCTTCTCTAGGGCATGGTTTCTCGAGGCTAGCAAAATTCGAAACACTCACTAACTTTCCTCCCAGACTCAAGCGCAAGCTTCACTGACTTACTTAGTGTGTTCTCATGGGCGTTCGCCCGCGGGGGTTCGAATCCCCCTCTTGTCAAGATTTTTTTTTGTCTCGTTAGATAAATACAACACTCAAACTTGTTGCATTTTAGAAAATTTCGTATGCAGATTTTTTTTTGAGGATACTTTATATTCGTGCAAGCGATCTATAGACAATAGTATAGACAGTGTTCAATCATTATATGAAATCGTCTGATTTGTAAAAAGAGAAAGAAAAAGAAAATAAGATGAATAACAGGTCTACTTTTCTCTGATATAGATTTTATCTGTAAAGTAAAAAAAAAAAAAAACTCAATCCTGATTAAACGCTAACCTCCAAAGAATTCGAAAGCCCTTACTCCAAAAATGCTTATTGCGCGATTGCTATGCTAACAAATACGTTCCAAAATTACAAAGTAAAGAAAGCCAAAGCTAAACCAAATACTGCAGATCCACCAATCGTCAAAGCGGAAGCTCCAGATGTGTAAATTGGTGGTGGAACGGAAGTAGTACCGTTTCCATAAGTCTGGACCGAAACCGTACCGTTAGATACGGGTGGTGGAGGAGTAACAGAAGTTGCGTTAAGACTTCCACCAGAAGCACCACCGCAGGGAGCGCAGGCAATTTCGTCCTGCTTGCTGATGTCGCTAGCCCAGCAAAATGGTGTTTCGGCATCGCCTTTGCTAGCGGCAGCGCCTTCAGCCTTACAGACAAAGGCGCAAGATGGTTCGGGGGCTGGAGGGCATTTATCTGGGATACCGGGGCAGGGTGTGCAGTTTGCTTGACCGCTGCTGAAGTACCACTCGGTTTCGCAAGCAGGTGCAATTTTGGGGCCACTGCAGAGGAATGCACAGCCCCTGTCGAAGTTGATGGGACAAGCTGCAGCAGCTGCTGTTGCTTGAGCTGGTTCGGAAGATGTTGATGAAGAAACTGCAGAGGTCACTGCAGAGGTCACTGCAGAGGTCACTGCAGAGGTCGCGGCAGCAGTTGCAGCGGAGGTCGAGACACTAGCAGGACCATAAGCTGCTGGTGGTGGAGCGCTAGAAGCGACGTATCCGTAATCATTTTGAGCAGAGGCGCCGAGGGCCAAGACGCTGCAAATGAAAAGGCTAGTATAAGAAGGCATCTTGAAGGAATTGAAGTCGAAAAGAAAGTAAAAGAGTGAATGAAAGTTTGTATTGAATTAAAAGTTGAAAGTTAAAACTAGTAGTTACCCAGTAACTATATTTGAAGTGAATGTAAGATGATGATTTGGTTTGGATAAGAAAGCTCGAACTAGAAGGCAGGTAGCTGAAGATATATATACATGGGCAACCAGGCGGCATGTTTCTAGATAAAGATGTTTGTCGAAGCGAACATGGGCCAATGCATTGGTCAAACCGCAGCACGAAAAAGTGACTTAAATCTCCGATAAAACGCGGATATCACTAGCCACTATATGTTCGAAGCCAAGCCTCTTTGCTTCTGGAAGCGGAGTGTTCCATGCCCAATTTGCGTCTACGCTAGACTAATTTGTAGAAAGGTGGCGGTTGATTGGTTGTCTACTGTCACACCAGCGTCGCCATCCTGCATAAGGCTGTGGTTCTTCTTCGTTAACGCCACAGAGCTGTCTCAACCTCACTGCCACTAATTCTGAGACGAACGGAGGAAATCAATTTTGCACACACGCAGTCAGAATCAATTTCATCGATCATACATTGGCATGTTGCAAGTATTTTTATACACTCTCCGGTTGGGCTTGCGGTCAATGCGAGCGGCAAAAACTTCCATTCAAGGTTACCCAAATACCCATCAGCGGAGGCGAAAAATCCTATGTAGCGATATCGATGCTCCAGGTTCCACTGTAAAAACGATCGACCGTTAAATCATGATTAACATGTTAATGCGCACCTATATTTAGTATCTCTAGTCAAGTGGCATGCTCTTCCGATATTTATTAATTTTGAACCTGGGCCAAATTAACCTGGATAATTAAATGTATTTATCGAAGGCCAAATAACGAAACATAGCACTGTTGGTATTCTACTAGAACGTAGTCTCTATTGCGATTCGTACTCATTGGTATACACCGGCGAATTTGACGCTCTCCGAAATATTCAACTACTCAAATATAAAAGATGTTTATTTTTGGGAATTCACGAAATTGTCAGCTCCAGTCTAAAAGCATTTTCCAATACTCAAAAGTCACGGGAAATTATATTCGTCAACAAAACCCGAGAAGTTTCTCTTCCGTTTTCCAATCGCCAGGTTAGCAATGAAGATCGAAGAAATAGCCGTTGAATGTTTTCCCAATTGAGGTAGCCTCGCTATTCGGTCCATAACCACGAATGCCATGTGGTAATATATATATTTCTAGGGATGATAAAATTTTAAAATTAAGGTTGCTCTGGACATTCAGCTTTAGAAAAGTTAGTCACACCCCGTGCAGGTGATGTCGCGCGATCGAGATCGCGATGCTATAATCTAACTATTTTCAATGCACAAGAGTCGACAAGCCCTATTTACTTAGACTCTAGGATCCGATTATTAGGGGGGAAATGGGTGGCCTTCTAGTAAAAAGAGAGATTAGTTAGCTGGTCAAGACCCTGGTGGATTTTCTGGCCCGCAGGCTAGCCGGCTGCAAAGCTTCATGGCTGGCCGCCTCGCATTTCTGAATCGCTCAACCAATGAGATATCGGTCTCACATTAAATAGCTGTCAGCGAAAAAAGCCTACAAAAACACTCCAAAGACACTGACATACCTTACTAAAGCATCTTATTCCTAACCCTAGGGTATGTGACATATATCCACTCATGTCAGGAGACTAGTACCCGAACATCCACTTTCAATGCCAACACATAACCTTGTTGTATTGTTGACACTCTAGAATTCAACGTTTGGAAACAAGCTTGAAAACCGTCCTTCAGCGAGAATTGAGGATAAATGGGTATCGCCGTTGATTCTATTGCCAAGAAACTGAGAAGGCCACTCGGAGGGAATCAATCAAACAAGTGAACAGAGAGAAAATTCGGGTTGATCGACATTTCCGACTTTCGACGGACATCCGGGGAGTGCGAGGAAGATCTTTGCTCTATTCTCTCTCGTGCGAGATGATACTATCACTAATACGCAAGGGCGACAAGATGGCTACAAGGGATAAAGAGATCTACAATGCACAATTAATCGTATGGCGGATTTTTCATAGCGAAGGCTGACTTCGTTGACGCGCCGTGAGTTGTACATGGGTTAATTGGCATGGAAGCAATACAATAGAGCCGTAGAATCACGGTTGTTGTGGGAAGCTTCTGGGTGGAAGTGATAGGTTTTTGACTATTTAGACAATTGTTCGCGCTTTGGAGATAAAGGGAGCCTTTTTTTTTTTTGGTTTATTCTTCTAAGACGTAGAACTCTAGTAAAGACAAGGCTATTTCTTCTACTCTTCCTTTAATCCTCACGATGATCTCGCTGTTACTAGTTCTACTCGCCTGCTTTCACGGCTTAACTTTTTCCGCGCCAACATCATCAAATCCTGGTAGTCTACGAACGGAAGAAGTAGTTGCAGAAGTGGGTTGCACCCAATGAGTACCCGAATGCTAATAGCGACGTTAGCTAATGATCATGTGAGCCTCTAGTACGATGATGTCGACGGGGCTCCACCCCTCGTAGGTGATTTGTTTCCGATAGACGTCTATAAAGGTCTCAAATACTCCGGCTTCGAACTTGGCAACTCTCCTGTTGGAATTCAGGACCTCAATCTTTTCTCCATAGAGTTCGACGCGCCCTTCCCAGTTGCTCGATATCTCGTTGATGACATCAAACAAACGCCCCCTTCCATCACCTCCTCTTATCCAGGCTCTAATGTCCGGTACTTCGACTTGCATGAATTGGCATTCCACTGCATAACTACAACCACTACGGTTCCGGGGTTGTTGCTCAAATGCACACTTGAATTTACCCCTTACATGGGAACTAAACGGCTACAACCACAAATCGCTACTTTTACGCCCGTGCCCGGGAGTGAATTGCCTTTAGTCCTAAACAAAAAGAGCAAGCAACAGGTGGTAAAGTTTGGAAGCCAATTTAAGAAAATCACTGCTATGGACATCACCGTACGGAGTACAGTTTTGACTGCGGTGGGGATTAACTTGGGACTACCCAGCGCCGCTATGATGATTGGGACGGATAACTTAAAATACAAGCTCTGCTACGAGGATTAAACTGCTCGAACGTTGATAACATTTTGTTTAGGTGGATACGATCGTGTCAAGTGGTAAATAGAAGGGGCTTTGTATCCCCTGGGTACGAGACCATGTATGCCAGTGTATTGTTATGTATTCAGTCTCAAGTTAACTACATTAAGGAACGGTTTATATTTAACAAATAGTAAATCCAATAAACTCCTCCCGATGCCATGCTATCCGATTATATGCATTTATGTATCATGAATCGTGCCTTTAGCCGTTTCTTTTCGTACGTATCTAATACCACTCCCTTACGGCTTGCTAGTAACGTAGGTGGTGGAAGTCGTGTCGCCAATTGTGACGCTAACATTGAAAGCTCTCAACGTTTGAGCATCGGCAGCGCCAAAGAGGGAGAATACAGCAGCAGTGTATGTAGCTTTGCCCTTTGGAGTAGTGCTTGGAATCGAAGTCCAATGTGGGAGTCGATAGAGGACGTTGGACTTTTCGGGTCCGAGGTACCACGAATCAGTGACTTGCCCCAGGGCTCCTGGGAAACCCTTTCCAGGTGCAATACCGACGGCGACAGCGACATCGTCTACATATTGGTAAATGATTATATTAGCCATATATAAAAGGACCTTTTATTTGTCTTTCACCCTAGATTTTCCTGAAATACATACAAACTGATTGGATATAGTTTGCAGTGTTGATGTACATGTTGAAGCCATCACCTGGCTTGATAGTAGCTGGGACTGAAATGCCAGTGATAATGGCTGATGAAAGGCCGAAGGTAGCAGCAGCGGAGACGAGGAGGCTGGAGAAATGCATTGTGTTTGAATTGATTAAAAGTACGAAGGAGCTTCGAAGTATATATGAGTTTGGGAAAAGATTTGGATTGAGATTGTGTAGTGTTTGGAAAGGCTACCGAATGATGATGATAGTGATAAAAATTTTAACAGAAGGCTGGGCATTACTTTGACTTTATATAATCAGAATAGGAACCAATATGACGAACGCCAGTGTTCGTCGACGTGATTCCTCCTATGAGATTCCATATACGCTAAGGCTGAACAGCATGAAAAAGCAAAAAAATGTAACTAAACGTTATGAACCCTATCACCATATGAAGTCATGATTAGGAGATGCGGGGAGATACTATGCCGAAGGAACCGAACGCACTAAAAAGGGACGAACTATGATGGAAATTTTTGATCGGCTGAAGCCCATGAGGCTCTGGGGACGATCCAATACTACCTTGTGGGGTAACACGCCCGTTGGTGGCTGAATGCTAAGAATAGCCAAGAATGGTGCCATGTGCGACTGTCAAAAGGTGAGCCCGCGGAAGAATTTTCAAAAACAATACTGCTAGTCCGATGGTAGAATACTAATCCCTCTGGCATCTGGAGGATAATATCCAGTATCGGGCATCCTTTCAGTTGCCACATCCCAGCTGATTGTTGGATGCAACGTTGTGCTATTCTAAGCATCGATAGACTAGCCAGTGACGGATATTGAGGTTCACGACAGCATTCCTCCAGATGCATGTTAACTTGGGCTAAAAGAGATGATCGGGAAATATTGGTCGTGATGATATCAAGGTATCCACAAAGTGGAGCTCGGAACATTCAGGTTCTAGCCAGGACCTGCCGAGACATTAAGCTGATTAAGATTAGGGCCTGCACATTCGGCTAAGATTTAGATACTACACTCCAACACAACTACAACTTAGCTATCTAATTCACGAGTTCGTGTATATACTGAAACATGTTAACGTATGTTTGCACAATCATATATAGTTGCTTAAGTACTTAGTTAGTTGATTGATAACTGCCTAACGATGGACTGTAAGCACAATAACTCCTCTAAGCCATGAACTATCGTTGTGTAGCATTTGTTGTTCCGTTTTCGGTAGACGTGGTTTGGGAAACGTTGGTCCAACCTATACCCCGCGCCTATTCCTGTGTCCAAAGACGTAGATGCGAATCACAGTGGCTGTGTCACAGGGATGGCGCGGAACTCCCGAACGAAGCCTAAGTCTTTGTCATTTGCGGATTTGCAGAGTATCTTGCAGTCTCAAACAACCGAAACTCGGTACCCCACTATGCCTCGCTAAGACTTGCCAGCTGTAGGAAGACTTGCCAGCTGTAGGACGAATTGCCCGCACACCGATACTTGTCCCTCAAAGCTCAACCGCCTTTCTTCAATGGTCTATGTAGGGAACCCAGACCCGGAAATCTCCAACAAGCTTCAATCTGCCCGGTTAGCTCAATCGGTAGAGCGTAAGACTCTTAATCTTAAGGCTGCGGGTTCGACCCCCGCATCGGGCTTCTCATTCTCTTGAGAAGCAGTAGATGCATCCGCATTAGATTGTCTTCTTTTTTTTTGAATTTTGGGGAAGGTTTAGAAGAGTGTTGAGAAAAATCGGACTTTTCATTTTTTTTGTATTTTTTTGCACCAGGATTTCTGGGCTGAAATTTGGGGACATAATAAAAGAGATTCAGGTCTTCATATTCCCTAATTTTCAAAGCCAGCAGTGGACGTTTGCCTCTGCTTTTGTCGTTTCTTGAACGTGGTGTTTAAATTTTCATCCGGAGATTTTGATGGGTCAAACCGGGCGCTAAAAATGTGTTGGCACTGACGTTGCATTTTGTTTCGTAACACAGAAGGTGAACCAGACCGCGTTGCGGGTTCGACCCCAGCATCGGGTTTCTAGATGCATCCGCACTAGATCGTCTTGTTCTTCTTCTTCTCTCTTTCTTTTTGAGGAGGTTCGGTCACGAGTGCGCGCACTGAGGCTCTCGCCCATTCACGTTATCCTCTTGAGGTTATGTCGGATCGACTAGTGCCGTGCAACGAGACGAGATTTTTCTGTACTGATTTTTATGGTATTGGTTTTACATTGTTTAGTCCAGCGTCGAAGATATCTACTTGGAGGGTCCCTCTGTTGGCGCTAGAAAATACAGGCTCAAGATGCCACATTCAAAAAAATATGGATAGGGAAAGTGCTTTATTTTCATTTCTTATTATTAAATATTATATATAGGCCAAATGTCTAATGATAGTTATTTCTTAGGAAAAACTGAGCACCTACCTAAGTGCTTACAAACAGTCCAGAAAGAGAAAAGAAAAAGTTTGGAAGGTTAGGAACGAAACAGCCTCTGCCAGATCATGCTTGGTCTCGTAAGGATGGTCATTTTGGTGTCTTCTGGGCTCCATCGCGATACATTAGAGTCTGTGAAAGGCTTTATTGGTAGCCCTTTGGCAGATGGGTCATACACTTGGTTATAGGGACCAGCTCTGAGAAATGCTCGACAACGTATATGAGGCCCGGCCTTGCCGGACAGACTAGTTGAAGGTTGGTGCGGGTATCGCAGGATATTTGGCTTTGTATCAAGTCAAAAAACTCGTAAACGTCGTTTGGGGGGAGTGTTCTTGTGCCCGGTGGGATGAAAATCTTCGAACAGACGAACGAGGCGTGAACGGTGATCCTATTGGGCTTGAGCGGGTTTTGCTCGTGCGAGACTCGAGCACCCGGGGCATCGCCGACCGATTCTTCTTCCAAATCAATAAAGGCGATACCCTTATGGCTCTGGGCTGTTGGCATTGAAGCCTGTATGCGCAGTCGACGTTTGAATCTGAGGTCCTTAGAGACACCCGATAAGAGTAGGGCCCTCGGCATTCCTGGACCTGAGGTGAATGCAGGATGCATCTCACCGTCTGTCTCGATATTGGCTTCGAAGATGAGATACCTTCCGTGCGCGATATCCTTCCTTTCTTCAGCTGTGGGTTCCCGGGTCTGAACCTGGCCATCGCCATGGCCCGACGGCAAATCCGGGTCTGGATACATCGAAAAGAAATGAACCCTTTAATCCGCACCGGAAGACCCTCTCAAGGCCACTAGGAGATGTAGTAACCGATGGAAACGAAGATAAAGCTTAGGGGGAAAGAGCCAGTGAGTTTCCAATTTACGCTCGTTGACTAGGACAGAGCGTTCGAGCCTACCTGCAGAACGGTTGCAGAATGACGAAAATGGGGGCTTTCTAGTCCACAGCAAAACCAAGGAGTGTTAGCAGATGTAGAACTTGTCGGAATAAGAGATGGAACCTACCGTTAGAAGCAATGAGGCTAATGTGATGGCTTTTTAGCTATCATGAAGTTGCTGAGGTTAAGGAGGTTGGGGTGGAGGTTTATGTAGAAGCCAGAAGAGGTCGAAGGAAAGAAGGTCTTTGCATTGGCCGCCTGGGTATATTTTCCGTTGCTGCACGATATAAATCGCTGGGGGATAGGTAATAGAGCTCCATCATTAACACATCGACACCAATAAGTATGATTCGAATATATCGAACTGGACTGTGTGTGTTGTGAGAAAAAGTCACTGCCGATATAAATCTTCAAGCGTGTTGATAATGTTGGAAAATGGAAAAAATCACCTGACGTTGAGAAATTGACCAATCATAGCCGGAGTCCGAGTTTGCAGCGTATCGATCCAACACAACTCACTCGTCCTTTCAGTCCAGCCCAACATGAGTACTCGGCCTTTCCAGAGCTGCAGAGCTCGAGCTTATCTTTGGATCTCTCCGCTTTCTTCGACAGAATTTGTTATTTGCGACTACTTATTTTTTGTTTTGATTTCCTCGATCGGGTAAATTCTGCGTAAGATAGTACGGATGGTTCTCCCAATTAATTGTTGTAATTGGATCGTATCTCGTGCGACTGTCACCCTAACATCGGCCACTGTAGTCGCAACCCTATGCGTACTACCACCAGGATCAGAACATCCGCATTACGCGGCAGGTGTCTGGTAAATTCCGAAGTCGCCATAGTTAATACCTCTGCGAAAATACCTAGGTGTCTACACTTGTAAATTTTAACTTAAAGATGACATAGCTAATGTGTGTTTACTACTCCCAAAGCAAAGATGAGATTCACCTGTAGAGCGTTTACCACACACAAATTCACTGAAAGGATCTGGTATGCATTACCAATCGCATTCGACAAAAGTAAATATCATATCTTCACATTTGGCATGTAGACACATAAAAGGTATCCCATTTTTAGATCCCATAGTACTTCTTGAGCCCGATGATACATCTTGACTCCGCCAAGGTCTGTCAAGAAGTAGCCCCTGTCGCAGTTTTTCGAAACATGGTGCGACATCTTTCTGACCCCATATCAACACATTCTACGCCACGTTCTCGACTTCGCATTCGAATCCGGTTCGGAAGAATGCAAACGTCGGAAGAAGTTTTAGGGTCGTTTTAGCCAACAGTTGGCTTGAATCGAATCGGCTAAGCTTTCTTGATTCCAAGATATTTCTACACGAGACGGCTCTAGTCGGTGAAATGGCTCGACTTACGTAGTAGGCGTTTATGAACCATGGCTGCGGGAAAACTTTACGGCACAGAATAAAGAAGGAAAATGTTCCACTCCCATTTCAAGACTTCTTGAATCGGAACGTAATTAGTGCAACCCTCGCCTGGAGGGGATTCAGATATCATGCCACTTTTTTCTCGAACTGTACTTGGCTCTATCTGAAATAAAGTTTCCTGACCAATGCAGCCCTATTCTCCGACGCCTGGGCATTTGTTCCTGTACCATGTAGCGCCTGAATTCTATATAACTATTACACGGTCCCCAAACACTTAGGTTTACCTAGTTTATGATTTCTTAGGCCTGGAAGCTCCAACCTAACTCCGGTACTTGAAGTACTTTCCATTTACGTCTGCTGAGCAGCGTAACACAGGCTGTTGATCGGCCCAAGATTTCAACAACTCTCTACATTCGTTTCTTCAACTTTTTCAATTATCATAAGTATCTTATAATACTTCGGTCACTCCTTCGAATTATTTCAAATGGTTTCCATCAAGGCAATATCGATCCTTCTCTCCGCTGGAATCTTCGGACTCCAAGCACTGGCTGGCCCTATACCCAATCAAAATCTCAACCAAATCACGACTTTCAAAGACACTTATCATGCCGCGCAGAATTCCTTTCTCAACTCACTCAACGGCATTCTCCGAAAGCGGGTTGCAACTTTCATGATTGACCCGAGATCTCCCCCATCTGATGGCTCACACCATTGGGGTCCTAGCGACCAAGGCATCGGTGCACCGCCAACTACCCATCTAGCAGCAAGATCGCTTGCACCGAGAACGGTCTCCCAGAGCCTCGAGGTGCAGACCGTAACCTTCAGCCCCGAAGAGAAAGCACTCCTTCGAGCAAGGCTTTGGAGTGGCTTCCCCTGGTTTAACGTACCGGAATTAAATACTATCTCACCACCAGGATTTCTTGTCGCGCTGTTGATAATCGGTAGCATTGGAGGTGTCCTTTTCATGTTTTTCCCTGTCGGTTGGCTTTTCTAAAGAGGAGGTATCTGATCAATATATGGGGCAGCGGAGATGTGGCTTTTTGGATAACAATATCAATATATTAATTTTACTTGCCGTTGAGCGGCATCACGACTTTACGACTGGCATGCTCTTTCGTAGGTGGAGACGAACCGCCATCGGTTTAGTTACCGCCTCGATTGGGTTCTTTTAGTTTCTCCCAAGCTTGTTATTCTTCCTAGCAATTTTGCATATAGCGATTGGGTTTGATTTGTTGTATTTTAATGGATTGGCGTTTGTTTTGTGACGTTTCATGAGTTGAAGCTGTCTTATAGCAGCAATATGACACTGCCAATTTTACTGGGCATAAGCCCACAGATTCTCCTTCTACCGAAGAACGTTCCCGCGCTATAACCCTTAAATACATAGCAAATAATAGTCTAATCTACGTATAACCATCCAATACCCCGTTCCATATTACCGTCGCCACGAAATGCCTATAATTTCTTCGCCGCATCAACATAATAGGTCGACATCTCCAACTTGACCAAGAGCTGCCCCAAAGCCCCACCCTCGGCTGCATCCCCGGGCCCTCTTACAGCATCCTTGCTCCGATCCGACTCCCTTTTCGCCAACCCGCCATAACCCCTTCTCTCGCTCAACGCCCGGGCCACGTTAATAAAAATCCCAACGCGCTTTCTAAACTTCCCATACAGCTTCCCAAACGCCGAGTCATCCGTTGGCGTTAACGGATCCACAACTCCAAGATGCTGCAACCGCACCATCTTTGCAAACTTCAAAACCATACCGAATATCTCCTCGATAAGATTTAGGACCGGCTGCTGCCTTAAACGTAGCATCGTCGCGAAAAGCATCTGGTCCAGACAACTATTGTGATAGGCCGCCAGTTGCCCCAAACTCTCCATCTCGCCGTATCGATCTGAGATATCATATTTCTCAAGTCTACGCTCGATTTCATCAAGCTTCTTCGCGAACTCCTTCCAGACTGTTTCTACCCCTGTTTCAAACATGTATTTCGCAAGTGTCGAGACGAAGAAGTGGGCCTCGATTCGGAACCGTAGGATGATAGGATTTGTCGTTAGGCGCTCTTTCACCCGCTCGATATTCGTATACCCAAATAGTCTATTCACCACGTAGACCATGCGTATGACTCGGAGTAAATGTTTGAAAAGCCGATCATATTTCACCAAGCTCACTGGATCAATGACGGCATCATATGGACTTTTCGGTCGGTAGCTAACCTGGAGAAAATCCAGTGCCTCAAGTGAATCCGGATTCTTGCATTTTTCCTCCTCATCTTCTGTCATCTCGCGAACAGAAAAACTAAGCCCGCCAGGAAGATCGTCGTTTTCTTTGTGTCCCGTTCCTTTCCCGATCCCGGCGGCATAGCATTCGGCCATTATTCCCATCAACGCCAGTCTCAATTCAGACGATGCTGGTGGCCAGTCATTTCGCACACCGAGCTGCAAACCCCACCCTCCGGCCGCGATCCCTGATCTAATACCAGAGTTTGTTGTCCCACTCGCGAGTTCTTCACTAAACAATGAAGCTGATAGGCGAGCCACGTAAACCCCGTCGCCGAACAGGAAAAAGCTGTGAAGGAGCTCGTATTGGCTTTGTACATGCTTTTCTTTAAAAAGCAGCCGCATACACGCCATATTCGTTAATCGAGCCTGAGCCTGGAGGATCGGATTGATGGATAGTGAGAATGTGACTGATAACGGAGGCGGATACCTGGCCGTCGTCGGCTGTTCAGACGAGACTGGCTGGACAGTAAGTGCTTCGTTTCCGAGTTTATCGTCGACGGCTCCCTCGAATCCGAATTGCCGCCGTGGCTCGAAGTTCATATTCTCTAAAGATTCTGCAAGACCAGCTTGGATTTCTTCTTTAGTCTTTCCGATAAAATCGAACGCAAAGTCTTCACTGTTCCTTAGGTATGGGTGGCTGACGAGCCGTGAGAAACGGGATCTTTTTGTGAGATTAAACGCTTGCATAGCGAGCTGGAGACGCCTCTCATGCGCAGCAGCCTCAAGATCGATACTATAATAAGCTTAGTATTAAGCCGTTTGGCTGGTTCCGGACGTCTTACGCTTGTAGTTCATCCCACGAGAAACTCCACCGCATTGTAATCCTTTCAACTCCATGGTCACTTAACAGTGGATGATCGGAGTGGAACCGTCGTATCAATCTTAACCCTCTTGATGTCTCATGGATTCGCTCAGCTTCTTCTAGCATGAGGAATGACGGAATGTTGGAGGGGGCAAAGATCTAATACTTTAGTCAGGCAGCCAAGCAAAAGACGCCAGAAAGGTACCACTTACCAAATCGACGTGCGGGTCCTCTTCTCCTTCTTGCGGAATCGGGTCGCCTAGTTCTATGAAGAAACTTTCATCTCCAAAGATATCGTCCACGAATGGGGTTTTCTCAACGGTAACACCGATTGCTTTTGATACCATCGTAAGCCAGGGTCGTGTTATTCGCTGTAGCATCAAAAGGAGCAAATGTCGCAGCCAATCACTCTTATATTCTAACTGCTGTATCTGCTCGAATGTGGCGGACAATAGTTGAAAATCCAGTCTTTTGTCCTGCACCCTTTCTACAATCTTAAGCAAGGCTTCCAAGATTAATGCAGGGACCCTGATAATATCATCGAGCTGGAGAATGCTTTGGATGCTTGTGAACAGGACTGTTAATCGGTGCTGGACGGCGACAGTCATAATTTGAATACAATGCGCCAGTCCAACCCGAGTTTTGCAACACGAACTAAGATACGGGTTAGTGAACAGACGAACATTCGTAGAAAGTTCCCACCGACCTAATGTCCGTGTAGACGCTCTTCGCGAAGGCCTGAAGGGCTCTGAGCTGATTGCCACATTTTCGATATTTGGATATTAAACTATACTTGGGTCAGTTAAAGCATCTAATGATTTTCTTTGGGACACTCTTACTCTTCTGTCAGGCCAACCGAGGTCCCAGATAACCGGATACCCTCTTTGATCATCTCGAACTCCTTCTTCTCTTCGTTAAATTTAAAGAGCATCGAATCCCACCCTTGAACGAGATGGAGGAGACACTAACTACCAAGTTAGCGGTGTCTTTCAAGAGACAGTAGTCAATTTTTTGATCTTACGTATATTAGAACATCAGTTTGAATGATATTCCTCGGGGATTCCTCTGATGTGCCATCGTCTGCGTGTCGCTGAATCATAGCATCTATGACATGGTACCTAGCTTCTGTAACAAATGGATTCGCCCGACTATGTGTTCTTTGGGACAGGAAGGTCTCCCATGATATTAATTGACCCTGATAATTAATGTTAGCACTACAGCCAGCTCACGTGACTTGGGCCGAGATCTCTGGTACAACCTTTTCGTCAGAGCTTGTAGACGATGCATCGAGCCACGGGTCTTCACCAGCGTCGATACCGCTATCGGTTTCGGCGGCCTCGATGGCTTCCACGTCTTGAGGAGGTGCATTTGGCTGTCGGAAGCTCAGCGGTGGGAATAGTTCACCCCATGGTGAAGCAGGAAAGAGGGTCTCGGTCTTCGGGTTTAATGCGGTTTCAAACGGTGGATCTAATTGAAGGACTGTTCCAACAGTTAGCATCTACATAGAACTTACAAAGGCACTACCCATCAATGGGATCTCACGCTTTTCTAGATCTCTTTGGAACAAAGATTCCTCGGGAATCTGAGCCTCCAAGTCACTCTTCGGTAAGGTCCAGAGGTCATCCGGCAGCGCGAAAGGATTGAACTTTCCCATTGCAGCAGCGGACGCGTAAACGGGCGACGAACATGGCCTGCCGGAGACCTTGTGATGTAAGGAAGGTATTCGAAGGACCGTTACTGTGCAGCAGTAGTTCGACGGTCAAGGTGGGTGGTTTGGTAAGGCATCTCGAAGCCCTTGGTAATGGCTAGTGGTGGCACATGCTTGGAGGTTTGTGGCGCTGAACTGGCGCACTGGAACGCGTTGACCTAAATGACGACGATGCGCATCTGTTTGCTACCAGCTTCAACCTCTCCACCTTCAGAACCTCTCCACGACGCCATTACCTTCATCGCAACCGTATCACCAAATCTCGGCCTAGGACATTGCCAAATACCGCATTGCATCGCTAGTAGGCTACACTCGCGGCATCTGGACTTCACAATGGGGCCGAAGAAGAAGACAGGCCCCGCCGCAGAGACCCTCAAAAAGGCCATCCGACCGACATCTGAACCACAACCCTCGGATGATTTCCTACGGTCTTTACCACCGCAGGCCCCGGACAATTGGACGGATGAACAAGAAATCACGCTCTTCAAAGCAATAATAAAATGGAAACCTGCAGGTACGGCAATCTGCGAGGCTGCTGCTCAAAAGGCTAGCTACTCACGAGAGAGGCAACCGTCACTTAACTAGGGATGCATAAACACTTTCGGATGCTATCTATCGCGAATTTAATGAAGAATCACGGCGTCGCCGATACTCATACGAATATACCGGGGATCTGGAAGAAACTGGAGAGCCTGTACTATCTCGATGCGGTGGATGAACAGGTAGGGACAAATGGTACCAATCAGGAGACATTAAGGCAAAATGCTAAGGTCTTGGATAGGAGGAAACAGATGATGGATACGAATCTCCAACTACTGCGGACTTTGACCTTCCGGACAATGATTACTACGAACTGAAAATGGATCGCCGTTTCGCGACGGAGCCGTCACCCGAGCCTGAAGATGAAAGACCGACAACTAAAGCCGGTTCTCGGAAAGCTACAGCAAAACCGAAGAAAGAAACGAAGGCAGAAACAAGGCGTGGGAAGCGAAGGAAAATCGAAGAAGAAAAGGAGGAGGAGGAAGGGGAGGAGGAAAATAGTGAAGGGGACGAGACTGAAGAGGGTAAGCCAGGCCTAGAGAATATTGGCCGATCTATGAGTCCTATAACTGACACGGGCACAGAACCTGCTGCTCCTACCCCCGCAAAGCGTAAAGGAAGGACTACGAGAGCCAAATCTGCGGGTACTGGAACAGCGAAGTCTACACCGGCCCCGGAGGATAAAGAGGAGGACACCAAGAAGAAGGGGAAGGGAAGAGCCGCCGCGAAACCAAAGCCGCAGCAAGCCAAACGGGGACGCCCCACCACGAAGAAAAAGGAAGAAGAGCCCGAACCTGAGCCCGAGGAAGAGGAGGAAGATGGGACTGATGAGGAAGGAGAGGGCAGTGAGGAGGAAGAGGAGGGTGATAGCGAGGAAGGCAGTGGGGAGGAAGAGGAAGAGAGTGGGGAAGAATCAGCACCACCATCCCCAGCTTCTACGAAGCGATCAAGATCGGTCGCTTCTACCCGTGCGCCTCCCAAGGGGAAGAAGGCAAAAGTCCAGAAGGAAACCGTGCGGAGAAGCTCGCGGAAAAAGTAGCAGTCCCCACATTTTCAGTTGCAACATTTTATATTACACATGTGGCCGATTCGATTGTCCATATTCTCCCTCTCCCTCTTCAGCGTCGTGCACAGCCTTTGAAGCTCTTTTCAGGATACCCCGCATGTTATTTACGGTCTGTATGGCGTTTTCATATTTTTATTTTATTTTATTTTCTATTTATCCACTCGATCCGATACCATCTATCCATCCACATTTTTAATTTCCGAATGGCATGAAAGTCATATCACAATACCGACATTTCGATTTCTGAACACTATTACGTTAGTTGCCGCCTGCTGCACTATGCAGGCTGCAGCAAATGACCTTCTCGATGGCATCGCCAAGCTGCTGGCTGACCCCGGATTCAAGCAAAGGAGCCCGGTCAGCTGCTGGATATATGCAAGTCCTCCGTCCACCCCGCAGCCCACTGCACTGTTCGGTCCCCCACACCTCTTTCGATTCCATTTTTCCACTCCGTTGCTCCGATCACAAGCTTGTTCCGGGCTGGCAGAATTAGCTTGGTTTCGGACCTCTTCTTGTCGAGCTTCCAACTTGCCGAATTTAACCCATCCACCTTTCCTGTCGTCCCAACTTCCGCGAAACGCTGGTATTTAAGATCAACCGTCCGGACCGCATCTTTCGACGCCTTCTGGTCGCTCACAGCCGCTGACCCATTCACGCTCCGATCACAATCTCCTTCCCACCTATCTGCTGTGGGGTAATCCGACCGAACGGCTAACCAGAGCCCCTCGCTGTTTTGCCCAAGTACACCCGCGGAACACCATCAACATGTGGAGTGTGATCAGCCGAGGCTCCAGAACTCCGATAGCTTCACGCATTTTCGCCCAGAGAGCGCCGGCACTTGCCTCGGTCCCAAGGCCGACACCCTCGCCGATTATGTTAGCTGTAAGTCTCCGTCATAAATATTATTTCTCTCTCTTCACGATTCTTTATCCTCTTTCGCATCTGCATTTTCCCTTTCAACTTTTTTTTTATTTTAAGCCGCTCGGTTGTATGCCGCACCGTTGTGTTGGATAGTTCACTAAAAGGTCATCAACTATACAGAGCAGGATGGCGACAGCTTCAAGAAAGATGAGCTCGATACCCGCGGGTAAGTTTCCCTTGGTCTCGTAGACTCGGTCTACCGCTTCACCTTTGTGTCCAATCACGTGCGCTAACTTTTTTTCAAGGCTACAAGGAAGATAACACCAAGGGCGCCATGCTGCGCTTCGAGGAATCCCTTCCACGCCTCCCTGTCCCGACACTCCAAGAAACGGCCGACAAATACCTAAAATCAGTCCACCCGATCGTTTCCGAGGAAGAGTTTAAGAGAACTTCCCAGGCGGTCCAGGAATTCATCGCGCCCGGTGGCAAGGGTGAGACCCTGCAGAAGCAGCTCGTCGCCAAGGCCGCAGACCCAAGTGTCAAGAATTGGATGCTAGATTGGTGGAACTTCTATGCCTACCTAGGATACAGAGACCCTGTTGTGCCATATGTTTCGTACTTCTATTCATACCGAGATGATAAGAAGAGAAGAGACCCTGCCAAGAGGGCTGCAGCAGTTGTGACAGCTGCCTTGGAGTTCAAGAAGACGACTGATAGCGGCAGCTTGGAGCCAGAATACATGCGCAAGGCCCCAATTAGCATGGATAGCTATCAATACATGTGGAATTGCTCCAGAATACCTGCCAAGCCAGCAGACTATCCCCAGAAGTACAACCACGAAGAACACAAATACTTCATTGCCATCAGGAAGAACCAGTTCTTCAAGATCGAACACGAGGTCAATGGACAGCAGTTGAGCACTGCTGAGCTGGAACAGCAATTTAGGAGAGTGTACGAGCTTGCTAGTGCCCAGAAGGTACCAGCTGTTGGTGCATTGACATCCGAGAACAGAGATATCTGGACAGATGTTCGTCCAAAGCTCATTGCTGCTGGTCCAGGAAACAAGGAGGCTTTGGAGGCTCTTGAAGCTTCGGGCTTTGTCGTCTGCCTTGATGATACTGCCCCAGTCACCCTTGAGGAGCGCGCCCGACAATACTGGCACGGTGATGGACAGAACAGATGGTACGACAAGCCGCTGCAGTTCATCATTAACGATAACGGCACCGCTGGATTCATGGGAGAACACTCGATGATGGATGGTACACCAACCCACAGACTGAACGACTACATTAATGACCAGATCTTCAACAACAAACTCGACTTTGGCGGTTCCGTCCGATCACACCTCCCAGAGCCCAAGGCCGTCAAATTCACCCTAAACAAAGAAGTCGAGCAGGCTATCGATGCCGCCGAGGCACACTTCGCTGATCTCATTGGCCTCCACGAACTTCGTGTGCAACAGTACCAAGGTTACGGAAAGGGCTTGATTAAGAAGTTCAAGTGCTCCCCAGACGCTTATGTCCAGATGATCATCCAGCTCGCCTACAAGAAGATGTACGGAAAGAACAGGCCAACCTACGAGTCTGCTGCCACCAGAAAATTCCAGCAGGGTAGAACCGAAACATGCCGAAGTGTTTCTGACGAATCGGTTGCCTTCTGCAATGCCATCACCGACCCAGAGGTTGACGACAAGACTGCCCGCGAGTTATTCCGGAAGGCTATTAACGCCCACGTCAAGTACATCGCTGAGGCTTCTGACGGAAAGGGTGTTGACAGACATCTGTGGGGCTTGAAGCAACTGTTGAAGCCAGGCGAGGAGTTGCCAGCTATCTACCAGGATCCTACCTACACCTACAGCTCTAGCTGGTACTTGTCGACATCGCAGCTCTCGAGTGAATACTTCAATGGATACGGATGGTCTCAGGTTATCGACGGCGGTTGGGGTATTGCTTATATGATCAATGAGAACAGGTAGGTTACTATCATAAAAAAATTTTTTTATCTTAAGTGAAGCCAGGGCTAACAGTTTACTAGCATCCAATTCAACGTCGTCTCTAAAAAACTCGGAGCCGAGAGGATGTCCTTCTACCTCCGCGACGCCGCCGACGACCTTCGCGTGTTGATGGAGGCAGAATTGGAGGCTCCAGCCGCCAAGCTGTAGAGCAATTTGTACATATTTATATTTTCCAAGGTTTGTGAGAGGCGGGATTTCTTATTTTCCTTATTTTCTTTGGTTACCCTGGGCATTTGCGAAGGCGAATCGTTTTTTTATCTGCTACGGATAGACAGTTGATATCTAGATTTTTCGTTGCCACGTGCACCACCATTCTTCTTGTGCTTATGGAGATTTTTATACCCAGGCCAGGGTCTTTGTAGATAGATGGATATATTTTTTTACCTTTTGTCTGCTGTCTACAATAGCGGTGCTTACACTAGATACAACTAATATCAAGATGGCTTCTTGGTTATATGCGGCCAAATCGTACTAGCTTTCCACGTAGACCTGGATGCCACCAAACAACCTGCTAGATGCCATGTCTGTCTTGGGTTGGTTAAAATGTGTGCGCCCAAGTTCGAAAGCTACTGAATTATTCATACAGCTGGATAAAATAAGTGAGAGGCTTAAGGTTAAACTCATTTTAGGTGAAGCTATAGGAGCTTCGATATATACACCTCTCGTCCTCGCTTGCGTAATTACGAATTTTAGGTAGACTAACGTATGCCCGCGTCAGAAGACGCTACTGTACTCTCAATTCCTTGCTGATATAAATTCAGAGGATGGTGGAAGGTGTGGCTGGCGGAAAATGCCGCGTCTTTTGTTAACGATGTTGTTAGCTTTGATATAAGGTCGGGGATAAAATATGTAGCAGTAAGAAGAGGAAGAGTACTTACAGTCCTTCATTTGGTAGTAAAAGATGATACCTTCGTAGTAGCTTCCAGCCAGGATCACGATCCATTACGTCCTCGAAATTCGCCAGACTCAGCGTTATAGGTCCATCGTCCGCAGATGGGTGTCTCGCTCTCCACAACCGAGGAGTATGAGCACCTTGTGCGTAGATATGTAAAGCCCATTCTGGGCTCCCTATTCCCATGCCTACAATTTTCAATTTATCCGACGGCTCTGGTGGTACGGCAGTAATACTCTCGTAGTTGCCAGGCTGCGGTAGGTCTCGATTTCCATTCAACATGGTTTCGAGCAAGGTCCGCATCACACCAGACTGCCCAAAAGCATCATTCTTAAAATATCCGTCGTCCAAGAGTGGTTCATTGCCTGTAAATGGGATTGAAAGGAAAAGAAGTTCGAGATTTCGAAAGACGTGGAGGGGGAATTCCGTGAGTGTGTGAAACAAGCTGCCAGGGTGGGTCCGTTTATGGGTTGGAATACGGAAGTTTTGGCTTATCGCTAGTTCAACGAGGTTGGGACATCTGTGACCTAGTTCTAGAAGTTCTGCAGCAGAGAAGGTTTTACAAAATGACTCTACCGTTGCCCCACAGATGAACAAAATCTTAAGAGTCTCCCCATGTCGAAATATCCCTGCTTTTATATCCGCAGGCACATTGCGTATGTGGTTGATCTCAAACTCCACAAGGCGATCGAAATGTAAAAGATTTTCGGTTGTCGTCGGGCCCAAGCTCGCCACATCTACTTTAAACCGCGGATGTGTTAAACGAAGCCGCTGTATTTGTGAGAGTGGTATCAGAGGATTGACCATTCGAGGACCGATACCCCTCATTGGTGTTTGATACTCGGTGATGTGCCAAAGTTTAATGTCATCGGTGTCGCAATCTTTTAAAACCTCATTATCATCTAGGTGGGTATTGATGCCTAGGGAATCATAATCCAAACTCAGTGTCCTCAAAGAAGCTGCACTAGTTTTTAGTATTCTCATTAGCGCGGGCATATCCTTTGCCGACCTGACCCTCCCCCATCGAAGCGTCTTGAGGGAGCAAAATTTGCTGAACGTAGATATATCATAGCCTAGCTCTTGCCCATTGCCTAGCATTTCAAAGTAGAGACACTCAAGGGAGCTGCCATGATGATTGGCCAGGCGGTAGAGAATTCTCGGATCTAATTCGATGCTGCACCGCCATCTATTGAATTCCCAATTGCACGAGTTAGCAAATTCCATTCAATCTGGACATACGATCATACGTATCAATCATCTAGAAATAAAAAAATGCATCCTTACATAAACTTGCGCAGCTGCCCATCCTCAATTTTCTGAAGAAAAGCGTAAAACAGTTCGTTGGATGTGCTCTTGGCCCCATATACCAATGCCCCCCTCTTCCTGTCGACCGAATTATCTGGGTAGTCTACTGGCGCGAGGAGAACTACGTTTCTGATATAACGTAGTTTTGAGTGTGTTGGGATTAGAACAAGGGATCGTATGAACTTAGGTGATAGTGAGAGTCTGCACCAGGCTCCTATAATTATGGTCTCATAGAGTGTTGGTGATATGATTTCGTTCAGCCGTCGACATACGAGAGATAGGGTCCAGAGATCACGTCGCGAGAGCTGCACATTTACAGTGGCCTATTAGTCCTCATGGACTGATTGTCTAGGTATTTAACTACCTCTAAAAGTTGATGATCCCTTACGGAAACGAAAATCAAGTCAAAGATCTCGCGAGGGAATTGCATTCTGAAAATTGATAGCGCTGGAGCACCGCGGTAATTTAGCATGAGGGGTGAGAAATTTTCGAAAAGGGATGTTGTAACTGTCATGAGGAATGCGTTGCCTTAAAGCTCAGTATTACATTAAGAAGTTCGAACCAGATGTACAGTCAATTGTATGTCCGCCCGCTCAATCGAATCGCAATCGGTGAAATTTTGACTGGTTAATATTAGTGTTTGATAAGGTTACATGAAGTATCAGGCTAGCTAGTGTCAGGATCCTAGGATCAGCTGAAGGGACCTTCAGGGATAACTTTATTGATATCGTCTGGGGACTATTTTATGGGCGACTAGAATTGAGTGCGGCTTTGTCTGGTGCAGATGCATGTGTGTGTGTGTGTGCTTAAGTATAAATCTTAATGGTTACCTGCCGTTATGGTGTCGAATTATTCCTCGGTGCGGTCAGCTCGGTTCTGAATCAGTCAACCGCGGCCGACGTCAACCAATGTTGCAGCCGAGCCTATAGAAATACCTCGCCTAGGAACTATATCGCCCGGTTGGACGTATCGAACTATTTTCGAGGTATCCAACGGCAATGAGACATTCGCCCGTGCGGCCCGCAGCTTCCCTCATACAAGAACTTAACCCCCAGCCCACCATCCCCCAGCATCTAGCATCCCGAGCTGGGCTTTGGCCCTACGAGATCTTGAAATTAAAGTGCGCATCGATTACAATATCTCCAGACGCTGGTAGGGGGTTCCCGCACGATCCAAGTCGCAACTTTTACTTGGAGGCTGAGTGGCTGCTGCAGTGCGGTCTTGTGAGCTTCCAGCCAGCTGAGATTCGTTAGAAAGTGGAGTATTCAGCGAACTTCGAACCGCGCCCTACCATGGATGCATATAGGAGCGCACATAGGAAACTAAATTTATAAACGTACAGAGGGATGTGAGCGCAAGCAGAAGCGCACATAGGAAGTTGAGCGCACATCGGGGGTTGCAATTGAGCGCACATAGGAAAGTGGACGCCAGGCTCTAGCCAGCTATAGCCAACGTTACCCATGGTCCTAAGCGACGCCTGGTGTATCTGTGCAGGTTCCCAACACATCTCGAAAACAATTATTTCAACACGTATAGCTCTATCAACTAAAATTGTCAATAACGAAGCAAGTGCCGACTCCGACTTCACAGACTTGGGTTAGTCTACAGCTGAATCGGATATCTGCGATTGCGCACGGATTTATTCACGATGACACGCAGCGATGATATGCACCATACGCAGCATACACATCCTGCTCTCAGCTCAGGGGCGAAACATGGAGAAAAGTTGAAATATAAAAAGTCCTTGTTTCGCAGGCGTCAACGTAGGTTTGGACTCTCTTCTCCATGATCACAATCCAGTACAGAAACAGATCAATCTCCTAGAATTTGTCCTGTTTATATCGGCATCCCGTTTTCCGTTCATAATATTTTAGATCCCATCCTACTTCTCCACACACGTTGAACGTTCTATAATAGCCCTCACTCTCGATTTTAAATTGTCTTCGAGGGCACATTTATTATTTACCTAATAATATAATCTAACGAATCAAAATGGGCGAAGGCGGTTTCTTGAACGTCGTCAACGGCACTCCCTATGACTGGGTTGTCATTGGTACAAATCAGAACAACATGAAAAGCTGGAACTCCCAGTGGCAGCCAGGTGGAAAGTTCCTCCGTATCCCCAAAAGTAAGTCTATCTAAGGTTTGGTAAGGTACACGCGGCCCTTGGTACTAATTCCCAAAAAATTTAGAGGGAGGAAGTGTCCGTCTTTACATAGAATGGGGCTCCGGTGCGCCAGGCGGTGATGTCGGCTTCCATATGGAGGGCACGGATTACTATTTCAAGCTCCACGCCTGGTCTAACCATGGTTTTTATATCTGGGCTGAGTTCCAGAGCTTTAGTGTCCAAGGTTATGCCCAAGGAGCCAATGACTATGGGACCGCCCTTAACATCAATTGGATCCACAACGGAGATGTAGCCTTTATTATCTCTGGTGACAATCCAAGTAACTTCTTCCCAAGTAATGGTCCAGTCTCTTGGATGCAAGCATCTCTGAACTCGATCGGTAGCCGCCCTCTCAGGAGGCTCTGCATGCCTGGTAGCCATAACGCTGGTATGGCCATTAAGAATGGCCCGGGTACCGCTTTCGCAACTGCGGATAATTGTTTAACCCAATGGCAGAACATCCACGGGCAACTTGTCGCTGGGGCCCGATACTTTGATATCCGCCCTTGTATCGGCAAAGGCAGCAATGGAAACGCCAACGAAATTATGTGCGGCCACTACTCAAACACTGGTAATGATGTCCTAAAATGGCAGGGTATGAGTGGCCAGTACCTCCAAGAGATCATTGATCAGATCAACTCTTTCTTTGCCGAAGGGAACAAAGAGCTCGTTATCATCAACCTCTCGCACGGTTATAATACCAACTACGAGTGGTATCGGGATTTTACACAAGCAGAGTGGGAGAGGGTATTCGAGATGCTGACTGACACCAACACTGGTCTGAAGCATCTTTGGAAGATTCCGAAAGGAACCCCAGGCCTTGACCCCGTAACTATGAAATTATCGGATTTACCCCTAGAACGATTCATCGGGAAGGACACTCAAGGCGCCGCAGCCTTTATCATCTCTGAAGATCTTACCATCACACCAGATAGCCGCTTTTCGGGCCAGGGCATCTTCAACAAGGCACAGTACGATGTCGAGAACGATTATAGCAACTCCGACGACATTAATTATATAGAAAAGGATCAGATTAAGAAGATGCTCCAGCACGACTTTTCGACTGGCCAGATGTTCTTGCTCTCGTGGACATACACTCTACAGGGCATTGGTAACCTTACCGAGAACTTGAGAAAGAAGGCTGATGAACTGAATGGGCATATTTACTTTGATATTCCGCCGCGGTGCAACCCTCAAACGTTCCCCAACATTCTATACATTGACTCTTTTGGCGGCTGGCGAAAGGGTGAACCAGATAACGGAATGAACAATAGTCCAGGCAGCTACTCTTGGCAGGGTCGGAATATGGCTTCCCTTGCCATGGCTATCAATTGGATTACGGCTCAGAATGACAGCCCTAGGGTAGATTCTGTCGGTGATGCCCTCCAGACATAATGGAATCACTTATCTACGGAGTTCAAAAGGGGATTGAAGTTTACGACGTGACCCCGACACACTGGTTAAGCAGACTCCTGAATACTTGGAGCTGGTGTGCCGGAAGCAGGTTACCAATACTCAGATGGATAATACCTATGCTTAAAGGAAGGCCTACTATGGAATGAGTTCTTCTTAGATTGTCTCAGCAATCGATTTTGAGGGAGCTTAGAAGTTTACTCTCTGGAATTGTACCATTGGATTAATATATCATCCTCGTAATGTATAGTAGCACACAACATATATCATGGATTTCAAACTAAAAATACGAGCCCTACCAAGCAAACTTAGGAAATCATCAGTCTCTTAGAATATAATTGCTTCGGCGGGAATGTGACTAGGGAATCATATCAAGACTGCTGAGCGGTTACTTATTGGTTACTTCGTGGAGACTGGTTTAAAATTAAGGTTTACCCAACAACGCATCAATTTTCATCAACTTTCTGCCCCGTTAGAGGATTTTGAACCTGAATATCGTCACGTGGATGGTACTTTGCTGAGGCATTGCTGAGCAAAGGCTAAGCAACTAGCTTTCAGGAGAACATGAAGTTGTGACTAGCTTTAGTTGCTTCGAATAGCAGATGTAAACGGGCTTTCGATACTGATCGGAAAGCAATTTATAGCAAAAATTAGATCTAGTTTTCGAAATAATCTATGCTGCTTCACATCTACAATTTGCAGCTACCGGGTTCGTTAAAAGGCCTGTTCAAATCTTTAGTTCAGATATGATATCTAGATTTCCAACGAGTTGACCATGTTGGAATACACACCGGCCTTTTGATTGGCCCGATTGCCGGCTCCGATGCAGATGCCCAATGATTCCGCGCCGCTGCAAGGGTTCGAAATTGATCTTAACGCGTCTTCCTGTTTGATTAAAACCAGCGCGTCATTAGTATATTTTTCCTGCTTGGTGGCAATCCGCGATATCCCGTCGATACTTAAGTAAGCTTAAAGGGGGTGCTGCCCGCTTCTTTTTCAGCTCCCAAAATCCCACAAGCTTTGTGCTACCTCAAGCTCCAGAGACACCGCACGCTGTGTCTATCCTGGCCTACAAAGGGATTGATTGCCCTTTTCATTGCACATCCTCAACGCACAACTACGACAGGTGTTTCACCTTCGCAACCACACCGAACAACCTCCTTCCAGACCAAAAGGTCGCCGCTATCACAATGCCGTCCCCCAAATCACGGACTACGAGCAGTTCAGCATCTCCGCAGAAGGGGAAAGATACTTCCACAAGTCCAATCCAAGCTACATCTCCCACTACCCCAGCCGAAGACTACACCTTCCAAGATGGCGCCGACTCAGACGATGCGGATGTTGAAATCGAACATGATCTCGTAACCTCCACTATGAAAGAGGAGGAAGCGAAATATGAAGAGGAATCTAAGCGTATACAGGAGGAAGAAGATGAGCAATTATCTAAACAGCTGCAGAAGGACGGGTTCGATATGAAAGGTTTGGAGTTTTTGTTGAAGAAAAGTACAATTTATTCGACGATTTTAACGTCAAGATTGGAGGAAAGTCGTAAGGCCAAGGCCGAGAGAGCGACAAAAGTTGCCGCGAAGCCCGTTGAACAGAAGAAACCGGTTGAAGAAGAAACAAGCAAAGAGAATAAACGCGCGACGAGGTCCGGTGCTAACGAAAAAGTAGCTGAGCCTGAAGTAAAGCCTGCTGCGAAGAGAGGAAAGGGAAAGAAAGCGGCTCCGGCGCCAGTCAAGAAACAAAATAGCATCTTGACTTTCTTTTCGAAGGAGAAACCTGAAGCTACGGCCGCCGTAAAGGAAGCTTTAGGAGCGGCTGCCGAGGAGGATAAAACGGAGGCATTTGGAGCTACAGCTACTGAGCAGCTGCATACTAGGCAACCAAAGCTTGTAACTGGCTGTGTTATGAAAGAGTACCAACTTGAAGGTCTGGAGTGGATGGCAAGTCTGTTTGAAAATGGATTGAACGGTATTTTGGCAGATGAAATGGGTTTAGGGTGAGTTATCGGCCACTTGAAAGAAATTAATAGAACTGATAGACTAACCGGAAACCAAGTAAAACGCTACAAACAATCTCCCTCTTCGCATTCCTTCGTGAAATGCACGTGTACGGCCCATTTCTGGTAGCTGCCCCTCTATCTACACTGGCAAACTGGGTCGACGAGTTTGCAAAGTTCACGCCGGATATCCCAGTCGTTCTCTATCACGGAAACCCTCAGGAAAGAGAGCAACTTCGAAATACAAGGCTTAGGGCGAAAGATCATAGGAACGTTGGACCAAAGTTTCCAATCGTGTGCACAAGCTACGAGATTATCATGAACGATCGGAAGTACCTTGCTGCTTATGATTGGAAGTATATCGTTGTGGATGAAGGCCACCGTTTGAAGAACTTCAATTGTAGGCTAGTTAAGGAGCTTGAAAAGTATCCTTCGGCGAATAGGCTGCTGTTGACAGGAACACCGCTACAAAATAATCTTGTCGAATTGTGGTCTCTCCTTCATTTTCTCCTTCCACAAGTTTTCAACGACGTCGAAAGCTTTCAGAGTTGGTAGGTAGTACCTTTCTCACGGACGCCCCGATATATCTAACGCCCGGTGATAGGTTCGATTTCTCTGACCTTCAACATGAAGGCAAGACGAGCGAAGAGATTAAACAAAGCATAGGAACCAATCTGGTCTCAAGCCTACACCAAATCCTAAAGCCATTCTTGCTGCGTCGTCTAAAAACCGATGTTGAGCTTTCGTTGCCGAAGAAGCGGGAGTACGTCCTATACGCACCCCTATCACAAACTCAGAAGGAGCTATATAGAAGGATCCTGGACAGAGACACCGAAGAATTCCTTGTAGGAAAGTTGCTGGGGGCTTCGGGTGCCTCTTTAATGGAAAAGCGCGCTCTAGCGAAAACTCCGAAGAAGGGCACTAAGGGCACAGAAACTCCGAAGCGTAAGGCAGACGAGATGGAGGAGGAAGATCAAAGCACACCTACCATCTCCTCTCGGGCATTAAAAAACAGCAGATCTAACAAGAAGCTACGGGTTGACTATAAGGAAAAGAGCGACAGACAATACTTCAAGGAGCTCGAGGCAAGCCCCGACCAATCGAAAGAAAATACGCCAGACCTCAGCGCAGACCAAGTTGCATATCACGCGGCCGTCAAGGAGATCAAAGCCAAGAAGATGCAAAACCCAGTGATGCAGTTACGCTTAGCCTGCAACAGCCCACACTTATTCTACTGGCCATGGGGCGACAAAGACCCAGACGAAACACTAGTAACGGAAAGCGGCAAGATGATGTTGCTGGACCGCCTTGTTCCAGAGCTGTTTAAGCGGGGCCACAAAGTCTTAATCTTTAGTCAGTTCAAGGTCCAACTAGATATCATCCAAGAATGGGCTACGACGTTGAGGGGGTGGAATTGCTGCCGCATTGACGGCTCGGTTAAGCAAGAAGAAAGGAGGGACCTGATCAAAGCCTTTAACTCAGATTCAGATTATAAGTTATTCTTGTTGAGTACGAGGGCTGGAGGATTGGGTATCAACCTGACATCGGCGGATACCGTGATCCTCTACGATTCTGATTGGGTGAGCACAACATTATATTCTCCTTATCCACGGCCCTAAAGTACTAACGATTTGTCAGAACCCACAACAAGATCTTCAAGCCCAAGACCGCGCTCACAGAATCGGGCAGACCCGGCCAGTCATCGTCTATCGCTTAGCCACTGCCGCTACGGTTGAGCAAACTCTCCTCGAGAAGGCTGATGCAAAGCGTCGCCTCGAGAAGTTAGTCATTCAGAAAGGAAAGTTCAAGTCCATGACTGCTACAAATACCAAAACAGAGGAGCAGGAATTCGCGGACCTCAAGAAGATTCTAATGAGTGATGACTTTGAGAAGTTTGATGTCGCAAAGAAGGGCGATGAGATCCTAAGCAACGAAGATATGGAGGTGTTACTTGATCGAAGCGACGAGGCCTATGAGAAGGCAGCCAAAGGCGAAACCAAAGCCTCCGGTGTTTTCAAAGCGGTGGAGATGAAGAAAGTTTCTGAGCAGGACATTCTAGCTCAGATGTAATTACGGATCCATGCAGACGCCTAGCGTCGGGTCAAATGTGGCCTATCTCATTTTCCGAGAGAAGTATAGACCAGATGCATTTAGATGGTCGTCGTTTTAATGTTGTACAAATGTTCTTGCGTTTTGGCGTCCTTAAAAGCCCTTTTTGACTCTCATTTACAAACGTTTGTTACTTTTTATGAACCGTATGATGCCCTAGGATACTAATACAAATGATAGTAATCCACTGTTCCGTTGAACGATTGCGTAGCCACGCATTCATTTTTACCCTACACTGGTCTCGTAAACCAGCCTCAACGCCCTACACTATTTGCTCACATCCTTATGCGCCACCAGAGCCTTATTCAGGCTCTCCCTTTGCAAGCAATTTTCAAACTTGAAGCTAGCCGCTAGTTCATCCAGTTCCTCGAAGCTCTTGTCTTTGAAGTAATCCGCCCACTCTTGTACCAAGAACTCCGCCGTAAGTATGTTGATCGCAATTTTGCTGACTCGTGAGTCATATGGAATAACTGGGTAAGGGTATAGATTCCTATACTCCGGAGCGATATTCTTTGTGAGGTGTTCCCGGATTGGTTCGACTATGTGTGCGATATGCACCTCATTCGTGCCCCACGAATCGACCGCCATACGCTGCTTCTTTTCCAACAGGGGCTGTAGAAGCTTCATGTACGCTGTGTCTTGGGAGACGTACACCATGCCTATTCCCCTCGGACTATTAGTATTGGCATACAGACCGCTCACCATAGTTTCAATATCTCACCTTGAAATCCAATGTCCTTATAAGTCCAAATACTCCACGGAATCCTCTCCTCGTCATAAACCGTCAGCTGGTCATCTAATAACTTCAACCGACTTTCATTAATCCTGTCACTATCATCCCCATCAAACCATGGTCTCGCATAAACCGGCCCCCACTCTCCATTCCAAATCGGTAGATTGTTCTGCAGCATCCACTCGACTTTTTTATTGTAATTCTTCCTAACCTGCTTCTTCTGTTCTTCGGATCCTGTATACCATTCCTTCGATGCTGGGAATCCATAGCGCGAGTAATCGTGAACACTGTAAACTACGTTTCCCCACTTTTGGCACGTCTCAGCAGGCACAAAGTGTGAGAAATCTGAGCCGAATGTGTTTCCGTCAAGGAAGAGGATGTGATCGGGGTCGATCGCACGGATGGCGGCGTACACACGGTCATACCAAACTTGGAGACGAGAGTGGGTGGGATCTGTAGGTTCATTGAGAACATTGTAGCCTGCTATCCATGGGTTAGATTTGTAGTGTGCGGATAGTTGTTCCCATAGCCAGATTCCGCGGTCTTGGAAATCTTTGTGGGTCCAAAATTCAGGGATGTGGTGGCCGACGTCTAGGGAGTACACACTGTTAGCTGCTTTATTCCTAGCGGCCTAGACAACATATGTTAAAATTTCATCTTCTTCCTTACCAGCATGCCAATCACCGTTTTGTCCACCCGGTGCGGTGTGCAAATCCAGTATTGTGTAAATCCCGTGCTCCGCACAAATATTTATAAGTCTGTCTAGATGTTTGAAACCTTCCGGCTTGAGAACTCTAGGGTTCATGTCATCTTCAAAATGGCGGTAGTTGAATGGCACCCTGATACAATTGAGTCCCAGGCTTTTATAGAATTTAGCGTCAGATTCCGTGAAGAAATATTCAAGGAACTAGTAGAGGAGGTGTTAACGCATGCGACTGATATTAGATTGTTAGAATATATTACCTTGTCAAAGAAGAAGTCCGATTTCTCTTGACCTAGTACTTTGGAAAGGGCGGCTCTGATTTGGTATTCTCGACCAGGATACCCTGAGATGAAGTTTTCCATATTCATCCATCCGCCAATGCCCGCCTGCGGATTCATGCAGGTTAATACTTGTACTAAATGCGCATGCGTTGTTTTGGAGAATTCCAACGTGGTGGGGGGTACTTACACCTCGAAGCAAGACGATTTTTCCATCCTTGTCTACGATATCCGTTCCTTTGACTTTAAGGATACCAGTAGTAGAAGCGGCAGACATTTTGAATAATTAGTAGATTATGAATATCAAAACTTTTCCAGCACTGTAACAGATATCGTGCCTCTGAATTGATATATTGAGTTGAATGGTGGTGTTACTGAAACCTCGACCCTCAATGCCATACACACCCCAGACTATCTCGCTTTATATACGAACAACTTCCTTGACGCTCTCCGCATTTTCATGCCGGATGGCTTGCAGATTTGCATCATTCGTCTACCGTCCGATAGAGGCTTTCGGGTGAATTCTGCCTAATTTATTCCGAGACCCTCGCCTTACGTTGAAGTTCTAGGACTGCGGCCCAACCCGTGACCCAAAGGACCCGCAAGAGCTCGAACATCCCCAGAGTTTAACTTGCATTTGTAAGGAACTAAAACCTTGGTTTCGTCGAAACGTAGTAATTCGGTACCTAGTTGCATTGCAATTGGTACTCGATTCCGGTATTCTTCCGAGCTGGGGTAGCTCTTTGAAAGTACTGGGTAAAAGCCCGGATAAATTGAGCTTTCCGCCTAGGCTCTCGAGACGAAAACCAGCATCCCAGACAGTTTGTGAAACCATCTACACCCTAGTAAACTCAGACCCATTCAAGTTAAGTAGAAAGTCTATGTGCATTTGAGCTCCATTCTGTGTTGAATCTATCTAGTAGCGTAGTTAAAGAAAGTAAGAAAAGAAAGAAAATATCTGTATATATGTACAAAGTTGTTGAATGGAAGCAAAAACAGACAACCGACGATGGGAAAAGATGCTAACAAACAGAATGTATCTTTTTTGCAAAACGGTATAATAAATCAATCAACTCCGGCAAATGCCCCCGTGTTCCCACATATCGTACATTCAGGTATATCATCGGTTCGTTTGCAATTATAAATTAAAAAATCAAAAAAAAAAAGGGGGGAATAGAGGGCATTGCAATTGTTTGTTCCAGCGTTCGAGCCAAAGGGGTATGCGCAAGAAAAAGAAGAAAAGGCATTTTATCGTTCCTCAATGATCGTACTTTTGTGTCGTTCCGTCCACTCCGTATATACTCCGGTATCTTAAAACGTGCCAATAAAATTCGTATATACTCCGAAGGGATTTTGTGTTGATGTTTAGGTAGATTTTTTTTAGAAATTTAGGCGGTGTGACCTCGAGCCCGGCTTCGGGAATCCCTTGGTGGCTTCCAGGTGTAGCTGCACATCGGTGGGCTTGGAATCTTAACAGATGAGACCGTTTCCTCAACTCGGGTGGTATATTTGTATCTGCTCTTCAGCCTTTCTGCTGCCTCGGCGGTCACTTGGACGAATCCTCCATCAATGGTCTGGACCCAGTGTCTTTCTGGCTCGTATTGCTTGTCGAGGACTGGCTGAATATGTTGACGGATTTCGTGGGTGTGGTGGTGACGGGTCACTTCAGTCGTGATGACATTGTGAACCTTTGGGACAACTGTTTCGTGGATCACAGCTGTTCAAGATTGAGTTAGCAAGTTTATTCGAAGATACAGTCAAGTATTAAAACTTACGAGTTGAGTACTTCGCCCCGACGTGCTCGACGTCCTGGGACTGTGACTTGTATCTCTCGTGGAGATCCCCAGTAGGTCTGAAGACTTCTAGGAGAGGGAAATCATTTACTGGTGCGGCATAGCTACCGGCGCTGTCAACGCTTGTGCTGGTGCTCTTCCTGCTATGGGACCTGATGGAAGGCGGAGGCGACTTCATCGAAGCAGACCTCGACCGAACGGAGCCACACGGGGATTTGATAGATCCGGGAGGTGTTTTAGCTGGCAAAGGGAACAACGAAGCTAGCTCTGCAATTGACTCGCTATCATCGTTGTCATCGTATGGAATCGGAGGTGGAGAAAGACCCTTATAACTGCTGGGAGGCCCTCGAGGTGACTTCAACGAACTGCCATTGCTAATATTGGAACCGGAGGTCGACGGTCGCTGCTTGTTGTCGTATTGGATAAAAGGTTTCGGATGTTCCACTGATTGGGAACGACGCCTGAGAGTCTTAATGTTGGATCTGCTCGATGAAGGTCGGGAGAAGTTCAAGACCTCTGTCGTCTCAATTGGAGAACCTGCGCGTGGTGACCCGCCACGTGCCTGTGCATATAAATTCGAAAAGGAAGGACTATAGCTTGGTGTCGGAGAACTGAAGTTGGTGTAACGGGGTGTTTGAGAATTATCTGTACCGATTGCCACGGCTACAGGTTCGACTTGCTCTGTTTGCTGGGGCAAAGGCTGTTCTCCTCTGGATTTCCTAGCAGAGTTGGCAGCTTCCATTAGGTCTACTGCCGGTTTGGCAGGCCGTAGGGTGTCGATCGACCGCATCTTGCTCAGGCCTCTCCATATGCTCTGCCTGGCCGCCTGGGCTGCCTGAACCAAGTCTATGGACGGCTTATGCCTAAGTGTCTGAGGTGGTGCTACTGCCATGTCTATCAATCTGAGGTCTGCGAGTGTAGCTGGAGCTTCAAGTGCCACAGGGTACTGTTGAAGGAAATGGTGTTCGTCAAATAGATCCTGACGGACGGAGCCCCGAAGCTTTTCTATCCCAGTGACATCCTCCAAGCGCTCTTTAAGACGATTTCGCATTGTTTTGAGGTAGTATCCAGATTTTATATGCAGCCGAACTTAAAAACAGAACCGGTCCCTGGGGTCCCCTGAAGATCGATGTAAACTTTCCAACTTTCCAAGTTTGCTTTTTGGCCTTCAAACCCGTGAAAGCCAGGAAATGAAGATATAGGATTGGTGATTCCGGACCAACGTGTGCAAAAAAGCTGCCGACCTGGGTCGGTAGGCGTTTAATTAAGACGGGAAGAATTTCGCGAGCTGCAATTTGCTCGTGAAAGGTAAACCGACGCGGTTTCAGTCGTTTCCAGATAGGTGCTTCTAACCTGAGACTGAATCCGAAAGGAGGCGCAGTGACTAGGAGGAGGGCCCTGCAGGAACGGGTTTAGTCACCGACATGCGCCGGGCGCTGGAGCTAAGGCTAGGTTCGACGAATGGTTTTGCTGGAGTGAAAGGTCGAAATATGCCTCCGAGGATACTCGCAGACGCTACGGATTCAAGTCTGGGCAGCGGTTAGGTTATGTACATGAAGAACTGGTGAGAAACAAACCTATTTTGAGAAGTGGTGATATGGGGCTTCAGCCATGCAGTGTTCAGGAGAGATGACAGCCACACCAATGGCCATGGCACACGCCGCATTTGGTGGCCTCTTTGGAGCGTTTTCGGGTACTATCTTAAGAAGCGGCATTTCCGCGATACATTAAGTACACACAGTTTCTAAACGTCCGGATTACGATTACTATAGTGTTATCTTGGAGAGTTGTGGTACTTCATAACATCTAAAACGCGAAAGGTGGCGTGAAGCATGCCAGCAGGAATCTCGCGTGTTACGATAATAAGCTTCACAGGATTATCTTGCGCCAAGACAGACACCATGCTATCGACAAGGGCAAGGTAGCTGGACAGCCCCTATTGTGCGAGAATCTAGGATTGAGCAGCAGCGAGGTCAGAATACCCCGCGCGATAGACGTGTGATCTGGCATAGGATTGTCCCTATGAGTGGGTCTATAAGTACGATTCTTGTGCCGAAAAGTCTCATCGTTGTTGATGGTTTTTTTCTCCTCCCTTTGAAGTATCAAGATCGATCGATGCCAACGGAATGTGGAGCTGCTGCTACCTAGGTTTGCGGTAGTGATCAGTGTGATGTAAGCTGCAAAGTCAAGCAGGACCCCTTCTCGGGCTGTTCACCTGAGAAGTGCAGGGCCTAATTTCACGAGTTCATGCTCTTACTCAGATACTTACGTCAAATAAGCTGCGGAATCCGGAAATTAATATCGACGTTGAACTATGGAATGAACAATGTCTACCGAATTCGGTTGTGCGGCAGATGGGCAAGGGCACCATATTCGGCGAATGAGCAACCGAGGCCGCCCAATCCAGGATACTCGATCCTTGTATCGAAGTTGATAGGCGAGATGCCTTTCGAGATCTCAAGATCCAGGCGAGAATTGCCACTGAAATCGACTACAATTGACGATGAGAACAAGCGCCCATCACCACTTACGAACCAACAGAATTCCTTTCGCAACCCTCTTTTGATTGGTCGACGTTCTCAACATACTGAGTTTGTCGAACACTAGCTGTATCCAGCTAAAAGTTATAAACCAGTCAACATCATGATGCAATCTATCAACAGCATGCAGCGAAAAAATCCCACGATTCTGGGCGGCTATGTTATGTATGCCCAGACTTACTAATCCTAATATCTATTACTCCCATGAAGCCAATGCATAGTTTCCTCAATGCCGATGCTCTAGAACATGCAAATGATCATTAAACTCAATGCTTCTCACATTGAGCTCTCCCACACCTCGCCATCCAGGCAAAAAGAATGTGGCAATGCCGCACTGGGAAGAAAAAAACTTCCTCGTGGCGGTCGGGCGATTCCCACGCATTTCAAGTGATTTTCGCTCATCTAGCCAAACGCGTGTTCCGCACATGGCTTTAATTTAGGGTCGATTTTCAGAAAACATGGCATTTTGATAATCGACTTTTGGAATGTTGGTGATAGGACCCGACCGTTGTCAACATGTTCATGTAGAGCCATGACGGCATAAGTGCATCACTTGGGGTTTCCAGAATTTAGAACCAACCCCATACAGGGCCTTAGATCTTCGAGGCAATAAGGGCAAATATACTACGGCAATTTTGAAGAACTGGCGTTCGTAAGACGCCTCTGAGAAAGTTATATATATATCACAAGTCTGATCTAGATCTTGGAGTTTCTTTCTCGCAAAAAGAATTAAACTTCAACGAAGTCATTAAGCTCATAGCGGACCGGTATCGATTAACCGCTCCGCTGTTCGATTCGCGATCATCTAGCTTCCGTAATAATTTCCGACGTCCACCGAGATCAAAATGCAGGCGGCAAAGCAAGTCGTCTCGGAATTCCTGCACCACGGGAACAAACATTCCGTTGACATCGAGCAAGAAACAAAGCCTGCCGTCCTGCATGAGCGGGTGAAGGAAAGGCAGCATGAGACGGTCACCCACGTGCGTATACGTCCCCAACTTCCTCATACCGATAGAGTCGACGGGCGCTAAGTATACTACGATGACTTTAGGCAGTCGACCGAGAAATCCACCAACATCATCACCAGATACATGTTCAGCCTATTCAAGATAAGGTTATAGAATTGGAGAAACATCACCATAATGTCGTTCCTGTTGAGCACGTAAGTTCAATATACGGCCCCGGTCGGGGCTTTGGATTTTTAAACTGGAGGCTAACTATGCCGAATGATCTAGCGGACCCGCCACCACGGAAAAGACAGAGAAGTCGCAACGGCGCTTGCTACCGAGGTCAGTATAGCCCGTCCCAGCGGTGGTGGGTTTTAGGCATCTAGATTATCTCCCGCTAACCTTTATTAAGCACGGCAAATTCAAAGACGAGCGCCAAGTTCTTCCCGTCGAGGCTACTAATTCTACAAACGTAGTCGTTGGCGAACATGTCCACCACCACGTCCACGACTATATCCAACCCGTTATCGAACGAGAGCGAGTGATCCCACACGTAGTCCACACCACGGTTCCAATCCACGAACACATCGAGCACGAGCCGTATATCCACAAAGGGAATGTACTTCCGACGATGACCATGGAGGAGTTTACAAGGAAGGGATATTCACTGAAGGGGAATAAGAAACCATTGGAGCATATCGACTACGAGGGTAATCCACTCGAGATCGATGGTCACTCTCATGTCGGGTTTACTAAGGGTGGCGTACATTCGGGAGCTGCAGCTGGAATCGCTGCGGCTGGGGTCGGAGTGGCTGCAGAGAAGGCTTACACTCATTCCAAAACCAAGGGCACACGGCGTGGAAGTACCGACTCTCCTTCCTCTTCGTCGGATGAAGGAAAGGAAAAGAGAGTTCCGAGGTCGATGTCGAGTAAGAAGAAAAAGAAATCGAAGGAGAGCCCGAGCCCGCGGAAGCAGAACTGGTTAGACCGATTGAACCCTCGAGTCGAGACTACTAATAGCGTTTAAATAAGGTACTGGAGAACTACAAATAGTTGCAGGTGGCCGAAACCGACAGAGGGCCCACATTTTGTTATGTATTTTATTGTAGCGATCAGAATTTCTTGCAGTTATATGCAAACCTGTTGCTAATATAGAGTAGTATCTAATATTGGGAAAAGTTGGCTAGTATGGATTCGAGATGTTGTAGATTTTGCGTTGCTCCTGCCAATGCTTGGGCTGATGTTCCCAGATTAACCTCTCCACTTTGGGGACCACTCTATATCAGTAGTGTTCGAGATAATAGAGGGACGCCTCATCCTTTCGTAACCCTATTCGTCACTCAAAAGACTCAAGAATCCTTCGCTTTTGATCTAAATATCGATACCAACCAAGGAAGCTCTAAATCTGCAACTCTGTCTTCTTCTTGTTCGCTACTTCGATCGCTCGGAAGCTAGAAGGCAAACCACGGGGCTGAAGTGCAGCGGGCTAACGCGAGTCAAAGTCGAAGTATGCAAGGAACATGACAGCAACCTGCAAAAATAGCCACAGTGACTGCTACATTGTCCCGCGCTGTCCCTTATTTGGGATCCATTCACGTCACTCGTACAGCACCTTCAGTTCGATGATATAAGGAACGCGGACGCATCCGTAACTCCAAACTTCGAAGCTTCAGCTACCACACTTATTCAACCCGAAGCCATCCCTGAGATAGAGCTTCCCCAACACAACCGCGCAACCACAATGGACACCTTACCTCCAGAGATATGGCTTCAAATTATCAACTTCGCAGCCGCGGCTGACGGAGATCATTTGAACTCACTCATCAATATAGCATTGGTGTCCAAGCAATTTCACCATACTATCTTCTGTAGCGAAAACGACAGCGCAATATGGAAACCTGCAGCCGTCAGATACGGGATGCACCCCAGCATCCACCTCGACGATGTGCTCTTCACAGGAACGAGCTTTCTCGAAAACCGGTCATGGCGAACTGTTTTCAAGTTCATGAAGGAATTGCAAAAACCATTCCCCCACGAATCGGATGTCACTATCCCTAAAGCGAAGAAGGTCGCATGGCAGCTACCTTCCCTCAAAGATACTAAGGAGGGGTTCGTCAGACGAACTTTTGAGATGGCATGTTGCGGGAATGGTAGGGGTCTGTCGTATAGCGTCAAGCAACCGGTTCCCGCAGATAAAGGCAATATCCTCTTCGAGGCGCGTAATATCGATAACGATAACACCGCTGTCGCTGCCGGACTCCTCGAAGCTGGAGAAGAACGGGCAAGACAAGCTAGTGGGAGGCCAAGAAGAGTAGAGAGGCATAGGTTATTCCCCTACCCACTTCCCGCTGGTTACATGGTCACGGAAGAACCGGAGAGGGGCGGTTTTGTGGTTTCGAAGATCGATCCAACCACTGGAAACCCAACGATGTCATGGCTGTTTGGGGAACGACAACCTGACCGGTTTACTTCTCACAAGGATATAATGGTCGCCATCACTTACCATGGCTCGGACGACAAAATGTCTGAGCTTCCGAACGCCCAAAACTGCCGGTCTATGTTTGTCTGTTTAAAAGCCCATGACAGTCGTAAACCTGGAAACGAAATCACGGAACCTATCTGGATGTTTGACGTATCGTTCGATTGGTACCATCCGGATGATGACTATAGAGGGTTTGCCCACGTCAAGAACTTCCATATTACTTCAACCTACGTGGTCGCTCTTATTACTCGACATCCCAGCGCTATTATGAGGAAGATCACGGGCACATACTTCGTCGTCATGGACTTAGCAACTGGCAAGATTGTGCGGGAAATCAAGATCCATAAGAAAGCTGTGTCACCGGCCGAGCCCGCTCAACTTCCGAATGTTAACGGCCCGTTACCGCTAAATCGAGGTTCATGTAAGAATTTACCTCTAACATGCAGCTCGAAACCAACTAATTTTAAGAAAATAGATACTACGGCCTTTAGTCACGACTTTATTCTTACCGACAGCCTAATCGTATCTGGTGGACCAGGTAAGGCTCGAATGAATAGCCCTTAACTAGTAGTTTAATGCTAAACATACAATCTTATAGCTGGCGAAATCCTGGTTTGGTGTATATTTGGCGAAAACGCCTCGGATACTCCAATCGCAGTTATCCCCACCGACAAATACAATGGCCACCAGCTCCGCTTCACTGACCTTCAACTCTCTGCCTGCGGGACCTATCTCGCCCTTACTTCCAGCAAACACATCTACATCTACGATATGATTGCTAAGAAGCCAATCGAGGTCTACGACAATGGCCGTGTAGTCAGCGAAGCTAATATCTACTCTAGTAACCCGCTTGACGACTTTCCGTCCGGTGTTTGGGTCCGCTGGACCGATTGGACGTTGTCGAACGTGGAAAACTCGCGGTCCACTGCGGCATCGTCGCTTGTAGCAGACGAGCAAAAGTATTGGAAGAGAATTGGGGCTGGTGTTGCATATTTGCCTGAGGCAGGGATTGAGCTATCGTATGATAACCCTCTCAGGGCTTTGACGGTGCCCAAGAGGCGGCCGCGATGGGTAAATAACTTGAGAAGGGCGATGCATGATAATTCTTCTTGGATTTTCCTTACGCTTGTCGGGCTGCTTTTTGCGGCTCTGTACTCGATTTTAGGAGTTGGCAAAGGGTATCTTGCTAGTTACATTGGAGGAACATTGGAGAGGGTCGTGAGCACAACCCCGTAGAGCCCTTAAGCATGAGACTTAAATTGTGCTAAGTAATTGTAATGTTTAATTATTCCTCGATCGAATTAATATACTTGGAGCGCGAGGGCCTCAATCGAGGCCTCAAATCGGTGCTATCACGTCCAACCTACTTAGTCGCCATCTGTAATCAATCAAATACCAACAATTGTGCCATTCCTCGGATCCATCCTTGCGGCAGGCCAAGATCATGATATCATATATATCATCAAGGCAACCCTATCTTCATCCTTGACGTTCCACAATTTCAAAAATGTGTTTTGTCGTATGTCGTGCATCGTTTGATGGAATTTTCTGGAACCACTTCGAACAAAAGGACGAGATGGCATTCGATAAAAAAAAAAAGGTATTCCTACTGCACACAAATGCATCCACTATCACACACCCATCGATGCCATCCATCGACCCCACGTTCCCCTACAAAAAAAAGATGTTGACTCTTAGGCGTGACCCTCCGTCGACGTGGACCAATCCCCTGTCAAGGACCAACCTCCCCGGTCATCGGATGCACAGCTCGGCTTCGGTCTAACCTTAATTGATACCCTGGAACCTTTTTGGGCTTCAACTGTGGATACTCTCATCCCAAGAATGTGGGCAATATTCAGGTACTCAAGCTTCGTCACTGAAACCTCTCAAAAGTGATCCCGGATAGATAGGCTAGTTTAGCTACTTCGGTCGTAGACGCATGCACGAAGCGAGGCTTTGAAGGCAAAAAAACGTTACGAACTATGGGTCCATTTTTTTTTTTTTTACTTTCTCAAACTGCATTCGCGATTGCGTATTCTCAGGAAACGGGCGATAAAAAGTGCCAGTTCATCTTCGTGTCTCGTCTGCAAGGGAGTCAGAAATTTTTTCGAGCTCTTTCCTTTTCGTGTCGTCCGTCATCTTTTCTATCAATTGACAATTTGCCAATGTCTTCGGCGTCGATAGCCGAGTGCTCGGCTCGTATGCCGCACGTGTGTTTCCACGAATGAAGCTCGCTCGATTAGCTATTCCCAACCACATAATTGGTATTCCCATATCCCCAAGAGGATGAGTTCTGGCATGCGTGCCCCGTACAAATGGCACATCACCAAAGGCTTAAAAAAGCCAAGGATTGTACCCTGAGAGGGTTCCTCTCTCATGCATGATGATGCCCACCGCGGCACGCACGCACAGCAAGCCCAACTCTGCACGCTCTGCGGGAATGAGCTGAGAATTTTCTTTTCCTTAACTCATTGAATCCAGGCCTCCTTCCGCCATGGCCTGATAACTTTAAAAGGGCCGCTCGATCGCTTCCGAATTCTTGCGCAGCTGTCTCTTTTTTTTCCCTTTCCCTTTTGAGATTCTTTTCTTTGTTCATTTCGCTAGAGAAATAAGGTTTATAAGTGTTGTTTTCGCGGAATTGAGGCTTGAATATTTGGGGAGATTAAAGATTCGAATCTGTGAGTACATGTACAGTCAATTTCTACAGAACGTACAGACGGGCCGAAGTTTAAAATCTTATTTTACTAATATTAGACAATTGATACAGGCCATCGGGATCGAAAAAAGAACAAAATCTTCGCAAGAAAAGGAATATATACGCTTGCCGGCTACCGGCTGCCGTGTCTTATTCCCTGAGTCGTACAATATCGAAGCGAGACATCGAACCGTCTCTAGCATCGTCGATTTCACCGAACACGTTTACACCGTACAACAACGGAAATCACGTACAATGGCGCCTCTACCAGCCACATCAATCTCTCACGAGCCACGAGATGCAAGATTTGCTGGCGATGCATCTCTCCCCAGATTACTCCACGCAGCCGAGAGGATATTCAAGCGAGACCTCGGCCCTTCACAGGCCCAATCGGTAGGAATGGCAGTTGGGTTATCGATAGCTGGTATTGTGGTTGCAATCTTCGTTTTTGGGTGGGTGAGGTATCTCGCCGCACGGGAACATCTGCGCGGTGCAAGAGAGGCGGAGGCTGAAAAGGAAGCGGCAGCTGAGGAAGCGCCGGCTGAATCGAGTTAAGACTGGTGTTCTTTCTTCTTCTTCGTTTGCTAATTATATCGACGGAAATGTCGTGATGTCGGCATTTGGGGTATATCTGAGGTACCTATATTGCTTGTGAAAGAAGCGGCCCAAAAGCATTTGACGGAGTTATTGGATTTAAAGCTGGAGGAATCATGATTTATGCTTCTTTAATCGCTTTTGCTTTTTAGTTTATCAGACAGATGGGTATCATGACGGCGTTCCGGATGGGCTTTTGTATGCTAGACTGTACTTTTTATATGAATAATATGCTATAATTCGTTACCATAATGTCGTAAATTCGTAGACGCCTAAAAGTAGCGTAGGCACGTGGCTACAGCCCCAGCGCTTTCGATGCCATATCTCCATAGACAAAGCTAATCCAGTTCTTGCCAACTGTCTGGACCGTCTTTGAGGGATCCCATCGGCGCTCGCGAGAGACCCTGTGAATGATTCCTGCGAGGTGGCGTTCCATATCTATCGATGCGATATGCAGGTCGCTCTCAACAAGAAGCCGGTCTTCCGGTACCAGCCCCAGCATTTCTGCGAACTTTTCATAACCGTACCCCACATTGATGGCTTGCGAAAAACTGAAATAGATTGTCGCGGGAATCTTGGGATTCAACCAGGTTTTAATAAAGTCAGGTGGTGCGGAGAAAGAGTGTAGGCATATCCTTGGAGGGAACGGTTTAGGTCCTTTATCTTCAACGTCCGAATCCTCGTCGCCTTCAAAGTCGTGAGGGCCCCGCTTTTGCGTTCTTTTAGACCGCACAACTTTCTCAAAGCCTTTGAACAAAGATGAGAAACTGTCGTGAAGGACCCCATGAGCTCCAACACCGTGGACGCTGGCCGGGCGGTCCATTTCTCCGGCAAGTCGTAGTTGTTCCTCCAGGATACGCCTCTGATGGTCCATCTGGACTTTATGCGGGCTCAGCTTCTTGTCATCGGGGCCGATGAGCGAAGCGGGGTTAGGGAGCCGAAATGTTCGGTCCAGGCCAACTTCTCCGACGAGCGCTGATGGAAACTCCTCCAGGTAGTTCCTCGTTTCCGCGATAAACTGCGATAGCGGTTTTGGTTCTGGCAGTGTCTCGATAAACTCTTCAGTAGGTTCATTCGTCAGAACGGACTGGTAGTGTTCCTTCTTCGATATCGTGATATCAGAGCCCCCCGCCTTCATGTCATCCCACAGACGATGGCTAAACCACGGATGCCAACCGAACGATGGAACCACGCGGTCAGGATACTCCCGTGCTACCTGCGCAACAAGCTCCTGGTCCTCGGCCTTCGTCGCCATGATGGTCAACACCTGAATCTTGCGCTTTGGGATCTCAGGGACAACGTCCATGGTATCCGTGGGATGACAATGCGCGTCATAGATACCAAGACTCCACAGCGAGTCATCGAGAGTCTCGTCCAGGGCGTCGTCTATTCCCGTGCCTGCCATCGTGCGGTACGGTTCCGATCCGCGAATTTCGCGTACGTACCGTCGGTAGAAAGTGTGAAACGTGGTAATGTGAAAATCGGGTGGGGTTTGTTTGCAACTTTGAAGAAATACGCACGTGGAGTTCGTGGCTGTGGTATTCAATATGACGTCAAACCGACGACATGGAAGATATCCAGGGCGGTTGAAACGTGTGTTGTCATCTCATGCCAGTTCATCAATAGGCCCATCATTAAGGGTTCATATCCAGGGTCGATGAGCCTAAAGGTATATGCAAGTACGCCAAGGGATGATATTAAGGGACGAAGATTATGACGAAATAGATGAGCTGGTAGAAATGTATAGTTTTTTCAGAGTAGTATTGTATGGTACAAGAATATATGTTGTAAAATCAAAATGATACTGCAGCTGCAGACTGCCTTCATCGCGCAGCCTGGCCGCCTGTGCAACCGAAAACGCCAGTGTTTTGACCCCCCCGTTTTTAATTTTGCAGACATCTTGAACATATGCATAGTAGGAAGGAAAGAGAAAAGTGAACACACACAGTAAACCTCCAATGCTAAACGACGGAAGAAAATGCTCGCTAATCCGTTACGCGTATAATTACAATAAACAAAAGAATAAGAATTAGACCCGAAGTTTTCCCGGTAGGAAGAAGAGGTAAATTTTGGTATCGAAGAACGCCGGAAAATGGAGGAAGAAAGGAAAATGATTCGAAAGCCGCGACCAGGCAAGCAATCGAAGTAATCGCTAAATCGTGTATGGTATCGTATGAGGGTTTGTCCGAGATAAGGTGTAGATTTAGTCGTCATACTCGGATTCATCCGGAATGACACCAAGAGCTCTTAAAACTTCGCCAGCAACCGCCTCTCGGGCATCATTGTAGGAGCCCCAGCCGGGGTGCCAGTCTGTGCTAGCTAACGGCGACGAGTATTCAATCTCGTTGACGAGAACTGTTGCGTGCAGGCCGGTAATATATCCATAGCCAACGCTTGCTCTCTTGCTATATCTGTACTTTGGAGCTGGGATGTTCCATTCCAAGCAGAGATCTGTGATAGAAAGCATATATGTTAGAACGAGTAATATTGAAAAGACTCGGGTGAAGAGTTCTCTTACCTTCTAGAGCTCTTTGCATAGTTGTGACTACTCGAGCGTCTCGCTCATATCTTGGTGGCTCGTGTGTTGTTTCCGAATGAAGCATCTTGTAGGATGTTCTAGGTGAAATGACTGCTGGTTCGGGCTCTAAGCGAGCGAGCTTACAAGCTCGATGGTGGGATTGCTGTGAAACCGACGGTCTTTGGAAATCGAGGATTTCTGTGCTTCTATTCGATTTGTTCTAGGCTTGGAAACTTATTCTTCTTGCGATCCGGGTCGTAGATTCGATTTATGAATGAACGAGAGATAAAATGCCACGACAGTATAATATTATAACCGGTTGAAGGAAGGTTTTTTTTCTTTCTGGAAGTGCGTCCCGGACAAATGTGGGCTGCAGAATCTGAGGGAAGGCAGTGGGTATAAAAAAAACTTGGTAGCCGGGTTATTTTGTGACCGACGTCAGAGGGCTTGGTGTTTGAGGGATAATATGAAATCTAAGCCAAGGGTGTCAACAATCCGGTGTTTCTGAACATGGAGAATCTCATCTCCCTGAAATGCCATCTGGCGGGCGTATTCTTACCTCCTTGCTGCTTCCTCTTGTAGGGAATCCAGTGGTGGGAATCGTAAAAATAGTGTTTATCTGAACTCTGTGCAGAAATGACGGGGACTAGCGTCTTGTGGGCCTGCTGTGTTGGGCACGACGTCAACCGTTAAAAAGTCCGATCCGCCTTATATGGGCTCGATCCGTCTAGATAGCGTCCCTGGCAGATAATCCTTTCCTTGTTTCTCTGGCTGGTATGGAATATAAAAAAAGAAGCCGAGGAGGCAAAATATATATCTCCTCAGTCGTTTGACGATGAAGGGAACAACTAAGAGCGAGGACGGCAGGAATTGCTGATCGATGACACGGGTTCTGTTGTGACTGTTGAGATTTTGGAGATTTAGGTGCAAAAGCCTCGATTATTAGGAAAGCTCTGAGTTCTTGGGATTGACTTTAGGTACGAGCCCTTGCGGGTGTACAGCAAATCGATTCGAATTAGGATGTGGTTGGATATTTGTATTTGTATGCAAGACGAAGCAGAAAATATAGTGGATTAGTGATTAAATGTTAGAGCTCCTTGAAGAAAATTTACAACTTTATGGCTTATATTGGTGTTGAGCTCCTGAACTTGAAACTGGACATCTTGGAGGAATTATATACACTGAGGATAGTAAAACTCTCGCACGGGTGATCTTCATAAGCCTCAAAGTCGGACGTAAGGCGAACTGATACACTCTACTGCCCAATCCCCAGAGTCATGTTCCTTGTCCGACCCGTTCCTGCGATTTGGTAAGCTACGGCCCGAGAACAGCCACGAAAGACTGAGTAACTGCAGACAAGGGAGCTTGCCCTGCAGTTTGAGCCTAGAGTGGCCTGTTCGCTTTCTAAGATGGTGGTGGGAAACCGGTGCTAGGAGATTAGGAATGGCAGCCTACCGGGTCTAGCCCACGGCATTTAGCGGAAAATCGAGTAAGGTCTTTTCTCCTAATCTCGACGAGCCTTGCCAATACGATCTACAAAGGTATAGCAGTATCGGAGAGTACGCACCGACCACACCCTTGCCTGTGGCCTTGTCGAGACAGCTTCGTAAGCTCTGCAATCGGGGCGGAGATACTGCATGTCGCGATCGGATAGACGAGTAGCCGTCGACAGCACACCAGAAAACTGAGCCTGAAGAGTCAGCGCCGCAGTATAAGCCCTGCATATGGCACCGGGATTGGAGAAATAGGGCAGAAACGTAGATCCTCGATGCCGCGGACAGTATAGACGAATACCGCGAACAGCGGTGCTAGAATAAAAACCAGAGGCGGTCCGATTCCGACTCAGATGCATCTAGACGTGAAAACGCAGGCAGCCATCTGGAAGCCGAAAGTTACACAGTCGAAGCAAGGTTGCACTTTTTAGAGTGTTTCCGAGCTTGATGTGAGATATCTTTGTGTTCTCAAGCTCGCCGATGGTCGCCTTGTGATATATCACATCGCGATGATATTAGGACCGAACATGGCCGAAATGGGTAGCATGAATATCGGGAAGATGGGGTTCTAGGCACTGGAATTCTGAAATTCGATCAGACTCGGCCAAATTTCGGATTTTAGTCTGGAGATTTATTGAAGTCCACATCGGGTGCCAAGATTGCGACCGTGGAACGTGTGCAACATGAACAACACATTTCCCTCCTGAGGTTCGAGATATCGATGTTAGTTGGAATAAGGATGTGGAGACTTACATGCTGTACTACAAGAAGCCTCTACTAAGCATAGTCGATTTTCTGTTTTCGATATAAAAATCGAATTCCCGGGTGGAACATATCAGCTGTGAGAAGCTGTTCGATTCTCTCCTTGCAGCATGAAAACATGACCCTTACATGATCCTTAGCGCTATAACTCTGGCTTCCCCTTAAACCTCTTCCCGCCAACATTCCAGTGCAACGACACTAACTAAGTCTATAAGTTCTGCTAATGCGCACCGCACCTGCTGGTAATGCCGCACGATCCTCTATCTGATGGTAGATATCTCGTGATCCCACTTGCTGGCCGTCTTCAGCAAGGGTCTTCGGCTACCCTCGTGCATAATCGATGGGTCTGGATAGATACTATCACTCCTGGGCGACTGATCAGCTGAGGTTTGGGCAAATCGATCCTTTTCGTTTTTATCTCTAAATTTTAGGGATACAAGCTGTGATGATATCCGTCTACATCGGACTATTCGATTGTTTTCGATGTAAGGCAACCGTTACACCACATGAAAGGCAGGGAGGAGTCTAGCTCGATTGCTAGAAATGTGATACATGGCCACTTTGGCGCTCTAAAAGGGTTCCAGAGCGAAAGATAATGTGGGTTAACGTTCAAACGACCGGCTGCATCGATGTAAGGACGGGTAGAGAATCCGTCATCCAGTCATCAGTTAGGCTATAGGAACGTTAACGGGAACTTGAGGGAAAATATCGATATGGGTCGTGATACTAGGAAATGGTGTGAGAATGGTGAGAGAAAGATTGGAGATACACAACAGAAGACCATGATCTGGAGCAAAGGGTGCTGGAATCTGGGAAGCGCAGGTAGAATAAGGAGGAATTCGAAGGCTGGTCCTTCTCCTTGATACTATCGGTCCACGGCGAAGTTAGAGGATTCCAGGGAGAACCCTTCAACTGTTTCCAGGAAAGCTTTCCGTTTGCCCCCTAGAAAGAGGCAATCATGATTCAGTTCCCATCCCGTCCTTTCACGTTGGTGGCCGTCGACCCAGCAGGCGAGTCGGGAGCCGAAGGATCAAGTCTCAGGGGCAGCACTCAGCATGCCCTATCGGATCTCGAATCTATTTCCGACTTATAGACGAATTCTGAGACCCTGTTTAAGAAAGAGGAAGTAATTTGGAAGCCGGCATCGTGGCTGTGGGTCATCTATCCTTCGAGAACAACCTCTCATATCGTCAAGATAATGTTGCGTTGTTTCGCATCTGCAATATCAAAGCTTCATTATCCATCTCATCCATGGGGAATGGTATGGTATAGCTATTACTCTATCAAAACATCGTAAATACTTTCGATAAATCGCCATCTGCGCCGCTCTGACCTTTCCATGGGGCTGTACGGGATTGATATCGCGATGAATTCTAAAAATCCCGAAACCAAAGGGAGACGAGGCGCATATGCCTAGTGTAAATCCACTTTCACTAGCCACCAATAGATGCCCAGGAACCAGAAATTCAACAAGATACTAAATGTCACGGCAGAGAAGGGGCGTCGTTCAGCAGAAAATATTGGCTACGAAGTACCCAAGTGTTCTACCAAGTTGCACTAAGGTGGTATAATGTCTCAAGGGAATTAGAACAATCACGGCAATTTTATGTTGACAGATCTTATCATAATTGCACTATCGGGACTCAGCGCCATGGAAATAAGACTGATCTTCGGGTCCCTTACCTTCAGCTTTGACAAGGAACGAAAAGCCGAAAAAAAGAGCACCGCACGGGAACTAAATTAGGAGCCGAACTTTGGCCAGGTTGAGTCTAGCCCGGCGAACTGCAAATGCTAGCGAGTGGGATCTTTCGTTATCTTCACGCAATGGAAGCGCCAACGCTAATGGTCGGTGCCACTTTGTTACTTGGATAACCCTCGTTCAGCCGAACCCCTCCCGGACTCTTGCTGTTGCGAATTGATATCGCAAACCCAACCTTTTGCTTTCAAAAACAAAGCATGATAATGGTCTGTGCCATCCTTCGACCGCTCGAGACTTCTGGGATCCCCGATTTTCAGCTTCACAGATCTGTTCCGTGTACGCGTGTTGGATCGCCCTGAGGCCTTCCTTGCTGGTTTCTGTGAGACTTTAAGCTTCCCGTGTTACCATCCAGCCAGTAAGCGGAAAGCATGGCGGGACGTTCATGTAACCCAAGTTCGCCTCAGACAACGCAAGAATCCACAACCTTCCTGGGAAACAAGGATACCAGAGCTTTCCTAAAACCCTTTCTATCCAAGGCTTTAGAAGCTCGACTATATCTACCGTGGTAATACGAATATATTCCTAACGATAGGAACCAAACGGAAGGACATTCGTAATACGGATTCGGGACCCCCAGCTTGTGCTCGTCAGATTTCGCAAAAGCCGAATCCAAAGGAACATTTCCCCGCTTTTCTTTATGTGACATATTCGTTGACAAATGCATTTGCACGTTTTCTTCATGCGATGCGAGTCGAATCACAACCCACTCTTGCCAGGCGTGACTTCCATCCAGTGTTGGAAAGAAGTCGTTACATGTTACCCAGTAGAAATCTGAAGCCACCCTCCCAGGGTTTCCCAACAAGCTCGTCTTCACGATCGATCGGGACGTCACGTTCCGGTATGTTGGATGTTGGATGTTGGACACCCTCTTCTCTTGCAAAACCTTAGAATAGTACTCTCAAAATTCTTGATACCTATTAGGCAAAGAAAAGCAAACCTCGAAGAAATTTACTAAAGCTTAGGCAAACTTAATCTCTCGAAACGAATTCGCGAAGCACATGGGCATATCTCGCGAGGGCTCCAGTGCATTCTGCAGGATACATACGTACCCCACCCAGAACACTGTGCGGGAATTCAAAGCAAAATGGTGCAATCATATGGTGATCGTCAAGTGTGAATTGCCAATTCTCTCGATGCATCTTTAGAACGTTTCAGAGGCTTTACAGAACGCCACCTATAATTCCGGTTGCTCACGTTTTTTGGTCTATAGCGTAGATGTTCAAGCGAATACGGTCTATGTCGCCCATCCACACTTTCCCTTGGCTCTATTCTCGTAAACCCCATGTCGATAGCACTCATCGGATAAGAATTTTAAGGAACTCATCAGCAGGGGAACCCTTCGGGACCTGACGATTTTCCAGATTTTCTATTTTCGAGGCAACCTGTTAACGTGTGCCGTCTATGCATAGATCTGTTCGGACGATACCAAATAGAGCCATGCACATACGGTCCTGCCTTGGTGTTGTTGAAGGTGGTGGATTTTTTAGGACCCACGGCTGAAATAGGAATACCTGATAGGTCACATGAACCAGGGATGTTCGTATATAAGAAGTTTGCCTTCTGTCCACACATATTGTCCGTTTGCTCTCTGCCACACTAGACGGATGCAAGCTGTTGTTCCCCAGTCGGCAGCCCCGCCAATGAGAGTAGCTTAAGGTACCAATAATGGGGTCAGCTTTTAGTCTAGATTTTTGCTGTTCATGAGACGAAAAACGAAATGGTAACCGACATGTTTGTATCATCAGACGAAGTGAATAAATTTGGTTTTCTTTATACATGGTGATAGGAAAAATCCCAAGCGAGGAGATCAACTCCGTCGCCGGGCAAAGAAGAATGTAGGCTGTTAGAGTACATCGTACATAGATCATTACAAATGTGAACCCAAAGAAAGAAGAAAAGTAAGGTCCCTTCCCATCGATGGTGAAGAGCCTTAGGAAAAAAACCCATAATTCCCCCCCACGAGCGCTCATTTCTAAGACAAAACCCGCAACCAATAACACCTGCTTGTTCCCAGACACCTGGCTCGTGAAAGCCGCCTTTCCCATTCCCACGGACTCTTCCTTTTCTTAGGTAAGGATCGTGTAAGGATAGAGTCGTGAGTAAATGATAAGGCGAACAAAAGAAAAAGGATATAATATTTGTCTCGTAAACCAGACTCAGATAACCCCAAGTTTTTGGTGTTTTTAAGCCTTCTCGACGTCATCCTCATCGGGAGACGAAGAGCGCTCTTCAGTCTGTGAAATAACAAAGGTCTTTTCGACCCGGCTGATCTTCGTCGCGGAGTCGGAGCCAGAGCTTCCCGGTCCGCTTGGATAGCTGTAAGAAAGGAACTTTGGAGTGTGCTTGACGAGGAGTGCTCGTAAGGCTGGCGCAGATGAGCAGATCAAGGCGACGTTCAGTTCGACCCTAGTTTTATGATAATTAGTACCCTATTTCGCGGAGAAAATGAGAAATTAGGTGTGGAGAAATGCTCACATGGCCCATGCGTTGATTGGGGTGGTAGAATTGTTCGTATACTGGAGGTATTGCTTAACCATAACGAGACGAACAATGCTGGCAATCCAGGCGACAGCACCGAGACCGAAGGTAATGATAGCAAGATTTCGCTCGCGGGGATATAATTGGAGTCTCCAGACCAATGGGAGCGGGATAAACCTTTGGGTGGGGTCAGCATTTTTGCGCGGCTAAGCAAACGAAAAAATGTCGGAGAGGGGTGCATACCAGATGGCTACATCGGTAATGATGTTGACAATACCAGTTCCCAGAACCATAGTGAGTGGGTCGAAGGCGGCACAAGTCAAAGTTGGGTCCACACCGTGATTCCAGATATCGGGGTAGTTGCATTGGAAGAGCCACATGAACATGTGGACCATAGCGTTGGCGAAACTGACGAATGCAGTAAAGTAGACGGCGAATCTGAGTGGCTTCCAGGTAGACAAGTTGTGATAGAAGAGGAGAAGCGCGGCTTTGATCGAGAGGATAGCGATAGGATAGAGTGCCATTCCCATGAAGTAGGCCTATGGTCTAATTAGTATATTATAGAAAGATTGCAAGCTACTCAATACTTACAGCCTGACTGTATCTGGATTGGTTGTAGGTCTTATCGCAATACGATGACCATCTTCCAGATGCTTCCTTCTCGTAGACAGCAAGCGCACACCAAGCGACGATGAGAATGTATGCGAAGATAGCAAGCCAGTCGAAAGACTGGACCCGGCCCAAAATGGAGACGCGGGACCAAACTCTGAGTCCAATAACAAAGGTGGAGAGAACAGTGAAGACGACAAAAATTGGAATGATAGAGTTTGTCGACCTAGGGTGTTCGAGTACACTAACCCAACTGCTGAACATTGGGATAGTCTCGTTCAATGGTGCCAACTCTGCGTTCACGAAGTCGAGATTGCCCTGGTTCCACCCGGTGAGGCTCATAACGTCTGCGTCAGTCGCATTTGGGTTGTTCGCAAAGAGGTCGCCTAGCGCGAGAACGATCTCTCTGCTTTGTCTGTCCCACCATGTTGGTGGTGCAATGCCGGACAAATAGAAGCAGATAGTATTGGCATAGGAGATTTGCTCCTTGGTGAGATCGGCCATCGACATCTTGAAATCTGTTGTAGAAAGACGAAAGACTCAGCTGCAACAAGAAGGATATGGCAAGTGCCCACTAATTATAAGAGATATTGCCAATGGTATTATATTAGGAAGGATGCCAGATGGAAGGCCAAGTGGTTGTTGGAGTTCTTGTGTTCTTCGAGTTCTCAAGAAAAAAATCTCACGAGGTCCTGGGAGAGGCGGTTTAATAAATATACGGATCTGCTGGAGTCTTCTGGCTAGCTCAACTTAAGATCGACCATACCCTTGTGCCCTCATGGCTTCTACATGTACATGATGCATGTGGTAGTGGGCGAATAACAATAGGCTGGGGTGTGGAGGCGGGACCAAAAATCCGATAAGCCACTACATGGTAGGATTGAGGTCTAGTGCATCTATCGATAAGTTGCAGCTTGATTGTCTGCAGGGGCCACTCTCGCGGTTTCAAAGATTGTTCTAGCAAAGAACGTTCGAAGGCACTAGGACCTGATCAGCTTGACTCAGTAGACGTGATGGACCCACGACGATTACATGGGGGCGCCCAGCACTAAGGCTGACATCATTTATTTGATATTCGTAAGAACATATCAGAGGTGGAAGTCTAGCGCTGAGGGGCTGCTGCCACCCCAAGAATCCCAGGAGCCGAGTGCTTAACGCAAACACAACATGAAAGTGGGTTGTCAAAAACCTCGTGGCCTTTAACCGGCAAGATGGTGTGTGGGAATTTGATCTCGGTTCCTTGGCTTTGCCGTGCCATAGGCGAACTGGGCTTCATGCCGTGTCTGGACTTTGGAGTCTCGACGGTGCTTTTTTTTACTTTCTGGATTCTGCACGAGGCCTGCAGCTGGGCGAGCGAGGATGCGTTTGCTTGCTCTATGTATTTCGCAACGAGGTTGCCCCACCCACCCAACTGCAGTAGCCAACCATTTGGACAGGCTTAATCCCACTATACTTGTAGTAATGTTTGCTCTACACTGCGGCTAAGATTCTAATTTGCAGTAGTTTAGTGCGAATATACCGAGAGGGCTGCAAGAGACCAGCCATGGCCACCATGGCTCTCAGAACGTGCATGACACATGCAGAGTAACTCGATGCCATTCTCTGCACAGACAGAAACGAATTTCACACCGCATAGAACCTGATTGCTGAAGAGTAAAGATGGTGGCAGCATTGCTGAGGTGCGCAAACAAGAGGTAAAGTCCGAAGATGCGACCCCTCCATCGAGGCCTCGATTGATCCTGAAGATGATATCTTTACATGGCACAGCAACTAGACAATTCCATTGTCCTGCACCCTTCGATTAGTACCCGGGATTTTTACCTAAACTCTCCAAAAATTATCTACTTCGAGTAAAATGTCGTCGAGGAGTTGACTAGAACCCGTAGCCGCTAAAATGACGACCTGCCGGTGTCTTCGTTCCGCAACAACGTGCAACGCAAGTCGGGTCATGCATCTACCACGCGGCCAGAAAAAAGAAACCAGCTGGTCACGTTTCCTATGGGCCTTCATGCAGAAAATACTTAAGTAGTTTAGGCTACTCAGGTCCCATTCGCTATAACGTGAGGCATATCTTTACGAAAAAAAAAGAGATGGTGGGGATGGAGGTATAAAACTAGAAATTTATTGATACGGCGTACCCCTCCTTGCATCGATTTTCGCAACATGTGGCAGCCACACTTCTATCAGAACCAGGAACACCCGATCCTTCTGCTCTGGCATAAACGAAGAATTTGTGAGGGCGTCCTCGTGGAATATTTTCGTCCCCACTTACCTGCTTCTCGTCCAGCCTCGAGACGCTACTGTGAGCTCCACGAAAAACGTGGCCTGACCACCCCTTGTCGTAGACTAAACCGTCGAAACGATGGCACAAGAATGGCGGTAGACGGATCTTACGTATAGTGGGGGCTCATTAAGCTCTTAACTCCCGCCCTCATATAAACTTTGACTGAAACGGGAAAAGATCGAAATCCGTCTAAATTAGAAACATTCAGAGATTCGGCCGTGAGAAATTATCGTGTCGCGATATGCAGCTTTTTACCCATCGTCAAATTTGCAGGTTTAAACAAACACTTCGCTGGCAGGGCATTGCTTGTTAAAAGCCATTATCAAACGACATTTAATGATACTACATGCAACCTCTGTTAGTATGCCCCTGTGATCAGGCGATTCATAAGCATAAAATTGCGAGGTCATCTCGAGTCGAGATGATCCTACATGGTCTCTTTCGCTTCTTTATCGTGTCTTAGGCATCCTTTGAAGCAATTCAAGTCAGAAATCTTGGAATTCCGTGACGAGTATTCAGACAATCACGCCAATTTGTAAATCTCGGAGTTCGTTAGCCGCCTGCTACCTTTCGATAAAGGCCATTGGCTTCAGTGTCGGCGTCTGCTGTCAAAGCTTAAGCATATACAGTAAGCAATGGCATGATTCTTTCCTGACTCATCGTGATATCGACCATGATGTTGGAGAAATCATAAACACTGGGCTGTATTCCATAGAAGAATTCCATACCACTTGGCAAGATCGAATCAATGACGGTATAACCCGACGGTATAACCCGAATCGATAAGAACCTGTGGGGAAAGGTGACCAAGAGAGGCGTTCTATCGACAGCCCTCGGTTATTGAGAACGATTGGCATAGAAAATGCATGGAACCTTGATGCAGATCCAAGTAGCGTGGGCATGAAACCTGCACATGCAGGGGCACGCATTTTCCACGTTTCTCGCGGGAAGCGTCGACGGTGTGGTCCCCACCCGGCCTGTAGACGATTCTCTTTTTCCTTTGTTATCTAAAGCTAGGACAAACGAAGATGCTGGTAGACGAGCTTCATGTGGGGCATACGCGAGTTTATATAGGTCCTATTTTTTGCTTGCCATGACTAGTGCCAGTAGCTGGCATAGCTATGTAGGGCTCGAAGGCCTATTTCGGCGTGTTACACCGACGTTCTTGTTGCACATCTGTCGAAAGCCTCGGCAGATCCACCCGGTATCCCTGCGTTGTTACACCAAGATCCGAATTCGGATGACAAGCAGAATACCACACGGTGATGGGGATGGATATCGGTTGGTATGGCATTTGCATCACTGGCTCTTCTAGCTGTTCTTTGTCGGGACCATAATCGTTTCTAGGACCTTTCAAAAACTTCTGAGCGCGCAGTTTGATGAACCGAATATTCAAATCAATGTGTCTTTTAACAAGCTCTTTGCATGAGGAAGTTTAGGGGCGTATATTATCTAAACTACAAAAGTGCTGCCGGTCAAAGCTTCATGGATAAAAGGTAAATTCAAAATTTCAAGTTTATAATCTTGCAAAGCTTAATCCCTCCATCTTCTGTGACCGGAGGGCGAGTAGCCTTACTTACATAGTGCGAATACCGGACGGCGTTCGTTAATATTGGGGGCTCTGAGATTGATATAAGCCGTACTCGTCCCCAGGATCGTAGAAAAATGTTTTCTAGTTATATTCGATACTTACCTCTATATATAAATACACGATGTGCTGATCTCCTTCTATCCCCGGCACGTTTTGTCTGAGCTTGGCTAGATCCGCTTCAAACGCTCTAAATTCCCGAATATCTGTAGGAGCATTTCGCAATTTTTGAATGAAAAGAGGGTTTCTTTTTCGATATCCTAGGTGGTAGGTAAGGGTAGTAACCAGGTCTCACTGTTAGTGCTATTCAGGATATAGTCTAGCATGGGATATACATTCTCCTAGCCCTAATTTGCATGTTTGGACGGGAATCTTGGTCTAGGAACAGGAATCCTAGCCTCGAATTGAGGCTCCAGGAATCCCTCGAATACCACACAACACGCGCGCAAGGATCAAATACCTCCAGCTACTTTACACATATTATTCAATTGAGGCATCGAATAGGTGGTTTCAAAACTGGGCCTACACGGCATACCAATTGCACCTGGAGCAGGCAGTTTTCTATTTTTCTCTAAAACGATGATAAGATGATCTATAGTGCTACAACGATATCTCCGAACGACCCAAAAAAAATCCTAAAGGAAGAAAGGATATATATAGGCCCCCAGGCAAGATCATATAGTCGCTCTAGACCGTCGTTTATACCATTTACTCCGTATTTGGGTGGTATCCCTTTCGGCATACCCCCCAATAGGCATCTCCACATTCTCTGAAGTATGGATGGGGATCATCACCACGAGCAGAGAGATTAGCAGTATATGATTCCCCAATTCTTTGTACTCCATCTCTGTCATGGGATATCAGATAGATGGTTAAGCAATCATCCATTACGACTCTCAACTCCCTCAGCTTCGGCAAGTATTTTGCAGTTTGCTCGAAAAGTCTAGCCAAATGCTGACCACTCGAGCTCTCGTGCAGGCCCCCCCACTCCCTGGCCGATGTTATGATACATAGTACCTCAATGTTTTTGAAATCTTGCGGCCATGCCCTTGGAGCCCCGTAAAATTGGCCCTCCCACTTTTCAGGAAACGTATGAAGTCAGTATCGTCGAATATGCTGCCTGGATCGCAAGGAAAAGGAGTAAAGCCGGGTTTAACAAACCTCATTACATAACAGGGCCCAACCTCTGACTAAAATCGATAACCATTTGAGCTTGGGAAAGTCCGCGGATATTTCGTACGTTAACAAGTAGTTGTAAGTGTCATGAAAGATCAACTTCTCGAGATTGCGAAGTTTCCACGTGTGCGGGAGGTTGTATTTATTAAGCCTCATACTGGAACGAGTGACATCCACTTCGGAAATAAGATCTTCGGCACCATCTCCCAGGATCTCTAACATATGTTTCAGGAAAGGCTCAATGACATCTACCTGGGAACCGAGGAGATATAGTAGGGAAGCTTTGACTTTCTTGAGGTTCCGTGGGCACTGGCGGCGGTGAGAAGGGTCGATTTCTATCCCTACCAACTCGTCAGGAGGGCTTCCAGCCGAAACTTCGGTGGTAACGGAACGATTAATATATATTGATTCAAGTAGCGACATCGAGAGAACCGCAAAATGGAGGATTTTCCAGAACCCATTCCACGTTACTTCCGCGCCTTCGTCGGTGTAGTTAAATGACTTGACTGCGGTAAAAGGTTGTACGAGCTTTATAATGTTTGGGGTTTCCTCAGAGGAGAATTCCGTGGGATCACCCTGGCAAATTACCAAGTTGAGGACCCTGTAGTAGGCGATTAGAGCTCTTAACTTCATGTTTAGACGCAAAGTATCGTGACTGACTTTACTAAATGGGTATTTTCCGCAGCACGGGCAGGTTTGGATGCGTAAAGTCCCGATTCCCCATTGTACTTGATAGTTATCTCCTTATAGTACTCTAGTTTACCGACATCCATCCACCTTCGGCAGACCTGTATGACACTGAATATGTCTTTCTCATCTAATCTGGTGAATATTCGGAGGAGAATCTCGGTAGGAAGCGTATTGGCCGTCATTTTTCCTGTGGCGCATACTTCTAAGTACATATTCTGGAACAACGAACAAGGCTAAATTTGCAGCTTAAAGATGATATCTATCACGCCACGCCAGAGTCGCTTTAGTCAGACTCTTAAACGCCATGTGGTTCCGGTTACGGCCTGTCGATCAACGCATGTGCATAAAACTAGGAATTTAGACAAGGGTCTCTGAGTTCGGGTCCAACCGAACACAAACCCGAACACCATTTCCTAGCTCCAGGTCGTTCTGTTTTATAAATATTGAGCACGTTTATCTGTACCGAATAGTTATTTATCTTTAAGCACACATTAAGGAGCTTATATTATATCTAAAAGCCTGTAAAAAGAGCGGGTCCCGCGTTGACTGTATAGCTGTGTGGTGTTTTATTTTACGACCGTATCGCAATATCGGGGCGGTTTTCCGTTCCACGATGTATAACACATGTCGCTCAAATAACTTTAACGTAATTGAAGGCTTCGTGGTCAGGAAACACGATAACGCACTTTTACCTTAGTCTCCACTGACCGAATGACAATGTGACGCTGTCTCGTATATTCGGTTGTCGCCGACCAGTTATGAGGTGAGCTTGTGGGTTCACCCGGGATATCGTTGACATGATCCGACGGTTATGCAGGCACATGGGGTACGGATATTTTGACATATCCTGATTAGGCTCACCTTAACGAACTCGCTTCCAGAGTATCTACTGAACCAAATTGTAACCTATAAATACCCCTCAATTCTTTGAGTATATAAACAGCTTTATAGTATATTAGCGGTATTCAGTTACATGACGAAATATTTCCCTAGGAGTACACCACGTCGTTAATTTCGAAACCTCGAGCTCTTTTTCACCCTGAACTAATCGGACGAAGCTTTCTTCGCGTTTAAAGGTCGACACCTTGCGTTTTTACCCAAGCACAATGAAGAGTTTATTCATCTTTACCTTGGCTCTTGCCGCCAGTGTCACTGCATCTCCTATTGAGAACACGAAAGGTTAGGGCATCCCCTGGCTCGATCCCTAAACTGTCGAATCCGCTTCCTCGCTAACAAACTATATACAGGCAACCTCGAAAAGCGTAACTGCCCTGTTGGTACTACTGGATATACAAACTGTGCCCGGGCATGCACGTACAGGTATTCAGCGCAGCTCCCCTGCACATACTCACCGGACATTTGTCAAATGATCACCGGGTATGTTGCAAAATGCAACCAATGCTGCATCGACAATTGCAACCTATGTTAAATGTGTGCTACGAGTGGTATGGATCTATGAAATAGTAGGATATGGGTAGCTCTTGTCAGCTTTTGCTGTTGGGGATCTGGCTCAAGGGGCTTGTGTCTTTCGGAAAGTTGGCAAGGGGGTCTATGAGGCATGTAATAATGGGGTCAGATATCAGGTCATAGATCTGGTGTCTAAATGTACATAATTTATGGTGATAATTAAAAGTACTACTCTATAAGTCCAATATCCAGTTTCGACTCTAGACAAGTCTAGGTGACAAGAATTAGAAGACGAAGAAGAAGACCAAGCTAGAATGGTTCAGGGGACGTGTTGTGGTCTTGTTGTATTTTGAAATGCTTTGGAGACCTGGTAGCTGGCAGCGACATTGCTAATCTAAACAGTCTACTTATTTTCAATATGCACCGCGGGTTCTTTCGACGTGGTGGACGTCTCGATTTTCTCTTTAGTATCCGATTTGTTTAGGATATATATAGATAAATTGTTATTGTTCTCATCGCCTATTAGCATTAGAGTATTTGATCTATCGCTGAATGGAAGTGTTCTTCTGGTTATTAGTTGATGCAAGATAGTAAACTAGATAACATCGAAAATTTAAAGCGGATAGTAGGGAATGTATAAATGTGGTAATTAAATATTTAGCTTATGAGCGGGCTCGCGGCGGGCCATTGAGACTATCCTTTTGGGGTATTCCAGTATACACAACGTGCACCGTCGCTGCCAAGGACCGGGTCGCCCTGTGAAATCGGTGTTGGCGGTGTATCAGGGTCGAAAATGTTGAGCACGTATATATCGCCAGGTGAATTAACATAAAAGTAGATATTTCCGTTATTGTCTGGCATTGCGGCCCCAGGAGTACCGAGCCCGGTGAGCCCTGGATACTCTTTGATAATGGACCAAGTTGAACTCTCTAGCTCGAACCTAGCCAGGACCATTCCTCCTGACACGGGTGAGAAATTCCACAGGTAGGGGCCAGCGGAAGGAACGAAAGCCCAGTCAGCTGCGGATTGTTGATCCATGGAACCACCCCTGACCTGCTGGCCAAAAGTAGAGGAGAAAGGATTGAGGTCGATTTGATTCCAATACTGCTTTCCGCTATAACCTTGGCTAAGCGTATAATACTGGCCGTTACCGTCTATGTCACCGCCCCAAATCTCGTCATATTCAGTTTCAAAGCTTCCAACTACTGTAATAGTACCGTCTGCGGCAATGCGCAGGATACGACCGTCTCTTTGTGTATAGTTCAAAGCGTATAGATAGTTATCTATTACATTGTAACCGATGCCGGTTAGAGTCGTATTTTCTGGGTTAGCGGTGATGAGCGTCCTTTGGGCGGTGCTAAGATCAAGCGAGTATAACCCTTCATCTCGTATAACCAGAAAACCGTCTTGAGGACAGTCAAAGGGTGGTCCAGCGGTGGCTGTTTCAATGGGCGGTACGCGGTATTCGATGACTGTGGCAGTCCCGGAGACACTGTCTGTAGGGAATATCGTAGTTACAGAATCTCTAGTCGCACCGAGAGTGATTGTAGTGGTTGGTATGGTGATTGTCGGTTGTTCAGTTGTCGAGCTGGTGGGCTCCGTTGAAGTAGTTGGCTCTTCTGTGGGCTCTTCAGTTGTCGTGGGCTCTTCGGTGCTACTAACGAGTTCTTCTGTAGTAGTCGTCGGTTCTTCCGTTGTACTGGAAGGCTCCTCTGTGGTTGTACTGGAAGGCTCCTCTGTGGTTGTACTGGAAGGCTCCTCTGTGGTTGTACTGGAAGGCTCCTCTGTGGTTGTACTGGAAGGCTCCTCTGTGGTTGTACTGGAAGGCTCCTCTGTGGTCGTGCTGGAAGGCTCCTCTGTGGTTGTACTGGAAGGCTCCTCTGTGGTCGTGCTGGAAGGCTCCTCAGTGGTTGTCGGCTCCGCGGTGGGCTCCTCAGTACTAGTGGGCTCCTCAGTGCTCATGGGCTCCTCAGCGGTCGTAGTCGATTCTTCAGTACTAGTAGTCGGCTCCTCAGTGGTGGTGGTGGGCTCTTCGGTTGTACTTGAAGGCTCTTCAGTTGTGCTTGAAGGCTCCTCAGTTGTGGATGTTATCTCTGGCTCTTCAGTTGTAGACGGTTGTTCTGTAGTTGTACTTTCTGTAGTTGTACTTTCAGCTGTGGTCGGCTCATCCGTGGTCGAAGTTGGCTCTTCGGTACTAGTGGTGGGCTCCTCAGTACTAGTGGTGGGTTCCTCAGTAGTGGTGGTGGGTTCCTCGGTGCTAGTTGTGGAAGACACAGGCTCCTCAGTAGACGACACAGGCTCCTCAGTGGTGGATTGTTCGGTAGTACTAGAAGCCGGCTCTTCAGTGGTCGTGGTAGACTGTTCCGTACTAGTTGGCTCGTCAGTACTAGTTGGCTCGTCAGTACTAGTGGCGGGCTCTTCAGTAGTAGTCGTAGAAGATACAGGCTCCTCGGTAGTCGTAGAAGATATAGGTTCCTCGGTAGTAGACTGATCAGTAGTAGTAGAACTGGGTGACTCGGTGCTTGTTGAACTAGTAGAAGATTCACTAGTGGTCTCCGAGCCGGTGGTTTGCGGCTCAGTTGTGGTGCTAACTGGGTCATCCGTTGGCGTCGTGGAAGTCTCACTGCTAGTTATTGAGCTTGAAGTTGAAGATGGAGGACAATATTCTGTCACAAAATGCGTCACGGTCTTGATCGTTGTCGAGTGAACTACAGTGGTAGAAGTTACCCCCACGGTTTTCGTCGTAGTTGCATAGTGTGTGCTTGTGCGCTTGACAGTAGAAGCTGTGTACTTTGTGATCTTAGCGCCTGCAATAGTCTTTGTTCGTGTGACGACGACGTTCTTGGTTGACCACTTCTTAACGGTCGATGTTGGGATTGAAACCGTCTTTGTCTTTCGTGCTGGAGTTTTTGTAACAACTGAGGTCTTGGTGGCAAAGCAAGCTATCGGAGATGTCAGAAAGCAAATCCCCTCGAAATCATAAGATAGACAATTCTCCTGTTTCTTCAGCCAAGGTGAAGGTGTGGAGTCGGGGAGTGTATATCACACGAAGTGTTCTGCTTCGTTGAGGCTGGTTTACGAGACCAGGGACACTCACAGCATGGTTTAGGGATATTGTATGCACCACGCCTCATAAAGCGCAGGCCATAGTATGCATAACCTGTTCCATCAGGCGGCGCGCCAGTGATTGTGGTAGTGCTCGTAACGGTTGTTGTTTTTGTTGACCATCTTAGTCCCAGATTAGTCACTTCCATTAAATACTACTTAAGTACTTAGTTATAGTTTGTTCCGGAAAACAAATAACTTACGAAGTGGATGTCGTATAGCGGGTGGTCAATTTAGTAGACGTCGCCCATTTAGTTTGATGGACAAGTTTGGCAGTATATTTCGGAAGCGTAACAGTTCCGCAGGCTGTTCGAACTGTTTTCGTAGAGAATCGAGTAGAGATTTTCCAATAGGTGCTAGTCGTCTTGCCCTTTTTAATATACTTAGTGGTCGTAGGCGTAGGTTTGGTGAAAACCGTCGTACAGGTTGGAACGGTGATATGTTTTGTACGAAAGAGCGCAGAGCAACTGGAAGACGCTCCGTAAATCTTTGCAATTGATTTACAGCTTGTAGCGGGCTTTTTGCATGCAGGCGTTTTGCAATTAGGCGTAGATGCAAAAGCCACACTGGTGGCTAGAACTACCTGGAGTAGCACCCGTAGGAACAACATGTTCGGGTTTCAGATACGCACCTGGACAGGTAGGTATAAGTTTGTAAGTTTTACAAAATGATATTAGATCTACTTACAACTCTAGATTACAACCGAACAGATACAAGCTAGCTGGCTACACTTGCACTGAGGTAATGAATCGCCGAAAATGTCGCGAGGTAGTGACACGTTGGGTATGAAGGCGCTCTTATAGCTGTTAATAGCGGGACCGAAGAAAATAATCATGTTAGTTGTAGTATGTAACCAGTGGTCATTGCTATTTACCGTGCCTAGGAGGACGGCCTGTGGGTCACAGTTTTCGTTCCCTAAACCTCTCTAGCCTCCTCTCCCTTCACACTTTATGATATATGTTGGTATATGGTCCGTATTTTCACGTAACTCGCTAGTTTCACTTTATCGAGATTTGGTACAAAAGGGTTTGGTTTAGATCATCGCCTATCGAGGGTCGCAGATGTAGTAACATGATAGGATAAACTGTATGAAGTTGTAAAAATTCGAGTTCCAATGTTGCCCTGGTGGCGGTTGCTGTACCCATACGATCTACCATCTGTCCGCACCGTCGATAACGATGTCACTTTGCGTCCTCCATCGCCTAGTTATTACATCGAGTGCCAGGAAACCACTTGGGTTAGGTATATCAGTGCTTCGTTAATGTTGTGATGTATGTTGCAGATTGTGAGTGCAGTGATTCTACTTATGACATTTGACATCGCCCGCGTCCGCGCGGCATAATAGCCCAATTTATTATATTGGGACAAAGCACATTATGAGTCGAAGTTAACCATTCAGGCAGAGAGAGTACCGAGAATGGGTTTTCGGAATTCTGCCATATAGCTGAGCAAATTTCCGGTGAAATACGGTTGCGGCTTGAATAGCACCTGGGTTCCTGGCAGCCAAGCGACATGTCTTCCGTATTTTGACGGCCTTCTCGAATATATCCCGTGATCAATGGAGTTTCCAAGGGATTTTCTGGGCGTACTTTCCCTACCTGTAGCCTAGTTGCTGTAAATTCTTTTCAACAGGAACGGCTGGCAGTGGTCTTCGATCTCCAATTGGCTGTGGGGGCCGGCTTTTACAATGGTCGAATGAATAACTACTTAAGTACCTACATGGTAGCGTTAACTAACGGAAAGGGCAGGGAAGCTAAGATGAAGCTAGGGTAGCATTTTGATAAGCTCTATGCATGCATATTTGAAAGAAAGCCATTGCGAATGGAAGTAATCGAAGATTCTGGTACGGCGAGTCGGCGATGTCTCTCGGCATCGATAACATCATCAGTTTAAATTTGCAGTTAGTTGTCATATCCCATTCCCAACTATAACCTGTCTTTCCCATGTCTAATATCTCAGTGAATTCTCAGAACGGAAGCCGAACCCGGTTTCAATTTCAGAGTCCAAACAATAATACAATTCGCGAAGCTAAAGCTTTGTACATAAAAGGACTTTCGTAAATAATGGCGCACGCTAAAAACACAAAAATCCACCTCATGATCGTATCGTATCGTATCAAGCACCCTTTCTATTCCCTAGCCTTAGTCCTCCGTACCGCCTGTAAAATAGTCCTCCTCCCCAGGCTCCACAACAACAACGGGTCCTCTTTTCCCCCTCCCGCCTCCATTCGCTTCGTACCTATATGGCGGCGGCGGCGGCGCCATTGTTCCGGGTGCAGGATATGGCGTGCTCGAAGAGCCTTTACCCCCAACTCCTTTCCCAAAGCCTTTCATAACCAACGGCGGACTCCCGCTATTACTACCCCCCTCGCTAGGCATCACAACTTGTTGCTGTTGCTGTTGGTAAAACCCGCTAGAAAGCGCCATCCTCTTCCTCCCAATATTCGGCGACGAAGGTGCTGTAAACGATTGTTGATAATACCCACGTTGTGGCTGGGTTTTCCACCCGCTACTCCCCGATCTTGGAGGGCTTCGGGGCGGGCTTCGTGGGATTATCAGCGGATGTGGATGATGGCTACCGTGTCGTGAAGTATTTAGTTTTATCCCTCCTCTTCCGGCAGCTGTGGTGCTAGTATCCTTTCTTGGTGAAGAGGATGAAGAGGCAAATACGACAGAGACAACCAAGTCGACATAGACGAGGAGTAGACGAGATGAGAGGAACATGACGCTGAAGAAGGTGGTGATCGCGGCAAAGAGGGCGAGGGGGAGAGAGATTAGGAGAAAGATGGAGAGTTGAACGGGGGTTAGGAGGAGGTAGCGCAAGAAGTTGCGGACAGCCATCTTTTGTTCGGTATCCAGATGATGATTGGATGGGTTTCCTTTTGGAATTTTTATTTTATTTTTTTTTATTTTTTTGGAGGTTCAAGTGGAGAAGATCGCCGGTGGCGGTTTTGGAATGTCGGTAATTGTCGCAGGTCGGAACTTAATATTTGAGATGTCGAAGGGCGGTAGTTTTTTATATGGGAATTCTTGCTATTATATTTTTTCGTAATAAAAAAGTCGTCGGATAAATTAAAAGGATTCGGATAACGTCGACCGCGTGGGGACTCCACGAGTATGAGGAATGTGTCGTACAGCTGAAAAAAAAAAACGTGGAATCAAAAAGGGATCGCAACGGCCCCGAAAATTCGGATTTAATGTTTAACTATCCCTCTTCGGAGGCCTGGTATCCAACAATCCAGTTAGCATCAGCTGCTAATCACGATATCGACCGAACATCCCCCGGAATCAGTAAGTATTTCCTCACCCTTCAAACCCTCCCATCAGCCTCCTCAACCACAACAGGCTCGCTCTTCCGTATATAAAGCGTACGCGTGCTCCTCAGCCAGAACAGTAACCAAGCGACGGCGGCAAAGAATAGAAGGAGGAGGATGACGATGAGAACGACCGTTTCGTTGCGTCCGAGCATGCTTTAAATTCACTAGCTTAGGCTAGTCTTTTTTTTTTATTTTAGCTCGGGGATCTCGGTTGGCGGGGTTCGGGCTACTTTTGTTCGGGATCAGAAGATAGCAGAAGTAGCTAAGTAGACGAAACGGGGGAAGGAGACGAAAAGGGTCCGAGACTAAGGACTGTGTGGACAACCTCGGGATTCGCTCAATTGCCTTTCGGGGAGGTTGGGTTTTGAAGCAGGGGGGATTTTAACGACAAGAACTCGAATTGACCCTTGCGCGGCTTGTGAAGGTTCGAGGACGACGATGAGATACTAAGGGAAGTGAAATACGGTGATGAAGAAGATGAAGAAGGAAGAGATTCATAAAAGTCTCCCATCGCGACCGCATAACCTCCAATTTTTCCGCTTTCATGGAAGCCATTAGCGGCGGGCTGGCGACAGGCCTCTGGCGCCATACGAAGCGGTATCGATAAGAGGTTGAAAAACGCCTAAGGAGCCCCACCCAATCAGACCCCATACCCAAAAATTTAAACCGGCCTGCAACATGCACAGAATCGAAAAAAGAGAACGGTTTCAGGCTAACGGGAAAGAAAAGTAGTGTGACAGAAACCGTCTTTTGTGCATAAATCTGGTCAGCAGGGCTCTCCTACAAAGCCGCTTTTCGATCTTCTCTTCCAGCCCCTCCGGTCTAATATCAAAAAAGAAGGATGCCCATGATCTATCACACCCTTCAAATCGAGTAAGGCTTGAGTAAATGTAACAGAAAGCAGCGCACTTCACGATCCTTATCCCGGACACCCTTATTTTTTGTATGCTGTGTATTTGAATTTTGCCAGATCGATCGTAAGATGGGGAAGAAGACCACGTAAGTACACCAGGCCATCCATCCGCCTTTTATATTTGCGGCAATGTCTCCCTCTCTTTTCTCTCTTCCGCATTCCATACCGTAAACAAATATTATTCTCCCAATCGACCCTAAAACCCTTCAAAAGACCTGACAAAAGGTCGCGAGCTAGCTGCTCCTTTGCAGCTTGGGAATCGAGGGAGTTCTTTCCCACTCGTGAGCAGCCGGGTTCCAAACCCTCCCCGATTACTCTTCCTCCCGCTTTGAAAGAAATACAACAAGGTCAACACATAAATGGCCTCGTTCTGGATCCGCAGCAGTATCCCCGCTGGTCCTTCCAATATAAATCGAAATCAATGTCCTCGTCACCGCGATCTTGAAAATGTAGAAGCTCAAAACCATCTGTTGAACACTAACGAAAAAACTCCACTCCTCAGGAAGCACGATATCAGCAATTATGGTTCCTCGTCATCCTCCCCTTCCCCATTAACACCCCTCTTACCACCCCCCACACCCAGTCCCCCAATACCTAGAACATCTCACCACCGTCTTCGCATCCGCAAACTCCTTTTGATTCTCCTTTGCATCTCTCTCCTCACGCCAATCTACCAAATCGCAAAAACCTTGTTCTCAAGCTTCCCCTGTAGCCCCCGTCCACCGTCCATTCCTTGGCGATACTACTCCCGTCAATATGTCTACGGACTTACTCCAGCTAGTACATCAGACACTTACACCCTCGCAGTCCACGAATCAATAAATACCCAAGACTTCCCCGGTGGTATCAAGGGTTCCGTAAAAATCCTCACGGGGACCCGGTTTCAATCCCACAATTTACTAGTCTACGTCCAAGTCTTCTCCACTTCCCCTTACTCAATACCTTTCATCACAACGTCAAAAACCGTAACGCCATATTCATCGGAGAATATCACAATATCATCCCTCCCAAATATCAACCAAGGTGATACTGCTACAACCCGCCCTCCACCGGAAACATTCGTAAATATCTACATCTACACTCGTCCTGAGCCGGTCCGTCTAGGCCACACCTCAATCTCCACAACGAGTCTAGACATAATCCTCCCCGCCTCTGGCGCCCGCTTCGAAACTAGACTTCTATCTCTCTCCTCAATCTCCGGCCGCATAGCCAACTATTTCGAATATTTCCCTCATGGCCCAACCGACCCACTCTACGCCAGCGACGTCTCCCTCTCCTCCCTAAACAACTCCATCACCGGAACTTGGTCCTACGCACTCTCTTTCTCCGCCGCTGCCCCAGCAAAAGAAGCCGAAATAACCCTTTTACCCCACAAGATAAGCTGGGGCCCATCAACACCCGCCGACATAACCATCGTCAGCGGCAAAACATTAGCTGTAAATATGCTGTTTACCAAAGAAGCATTATCACTCCGTAACACCAGTATCTCAATAACTTCATACCACGGCGACATATTTGCGACTTTGGTTTCAGGTTACTACACCAATATCACAGCGTTGGAAGGGAATATCCAGAGTAGATTGTTACCATACTGGGAGCACTGGAGTGGTAGTGATGAGCATGATTGGTATGAAAAGTTAACGTTGGAAACATGGTCGAAGGAGAATACATCTTTGGTGGTTGAGCCTCCGGTTAATGATGGGTCCATGTGGTATGTTAATCCCTTGGAAAGTACTGTGGCAAAGCATGTGGCAGAGAAGGGAGGGGTACTTGTTAAGTATCCAGTGGACTATTGGAAAGGAAAAGTTGAGGTTGAGAGTGATACAAGGGCTGAGATTGTGGGAGTTGACGGGGGCAGTGTTCCGGGTGCTGTAAGAGAAGGGGATGGGAAGGTGTGGTTAGAGGGCAAGAAGGAGGGGAGTAGGGCTGCCGTAAAAGGCGGTAATGGGGCGGTATTTGAGTTTAGGACTGGTGAAAAGAGAGGGGTTCCACTGTAATTGGATGAAGAAGGATCTTGAGGAGGGCGTTAATTATGGGAATTGTTATGTACGGGCGTCTCAATACGGTATACAGTACGTAATATATAGTCTGGACTTCTTGGTCAAATTGTATCTAGTCAGGTTGCTGTTACTTTGGGCGATTATTTCGGGGCGCGCCGGCGCTTTTCTTTGTTTCTTTTGTAGCGTTTTAGCGATTAGGATTTTGGCCACAAATTGCAATTGAATAAGTTTCTACTTACCTATCTAGGGCCGTGGATAGCCATCAGGGCCGACTGTCCGCCTCTTTTAAGAAATCGCTGGCTATATGATGTTCACATCATAAGTCGCTGAAAGCGTAACAAATTTGAATCTGCATATCACTAGGTTAACCGGTTGTAGCATGTAGAGAGCGTAAACATTGTTCAAATCGGATGAAAACCTGACGAAATGTACACTCGGGCGTGGACAATTAAGCCAAACCAGCCTTGTAGAATTAAACGGATTTCTATGAATTTAGCGTTCTGGTACAGAGGGAGTATTCGTTTTTGTGCAGCTGAGCCCTCATGCATGTGGCATACAATTTGCGGTCTCGTTACAGGTCGCACAAAGCACATGCTAGGTCAATTTTAGCCGAGTCAACGAATAGTGATTGGCTCATTCCAACATTCATTCGGTTATACTTTGCTTGGTCTTAATCCTTACATCAAAGGCTGTGGTATTCTGGACGTGGCAACTCAACATATATAAAGATGTCTGTGGGCCGCAGCAGAGTAGGGTTCTCATCAACACAAAGCGTCGTATACAACGAGACTAGGTTCTCATGCTCCCCATGAACTTGAAATCTCAGGACTCAGCTCAAATTTCTTTAAACCGTTTACTGGTCTCTCAGGCAGTTCTTGCAACTGCCTAATTAGAAGCAGAACTCGCAACGTGCGCGAGCAGGGGGGTCCGTATACCCGCCAATACTCATAAGCAGACAGCAGCGGAACCAGACCCACAGCTTTACGCTGCCGGTCGAGTGGCACAATGCCTCAATCGGTGCTCCACGGTCGAATCATCAAGGCGAGCGGGCCTAACAAACCTAGTGCGAAGCCAAGTCTTGTATCTAGAGCCAAGCCTATATCTGAGCTGGCCAACCATGATGAAGAACTGGGATATTACTATCTTTCCCGTAAATATACTCTACAGGAAGTACACGATGCCATGGAGGCAATTTTCGGGTTCGGTGCAACGTAAGTTTCTCCCATCTCTTCTACCGCATTTCACAACATATCAAAACTAGTCGAGAGCTTAGACAAACTGAGATATCTGTTTCCATTAAGGTTGATACAATACCGCGGATATCTCGACAAGCCAAAATTTAAGAAGGCATTAACAAAAAAGGAGTGGCAAGCCATAGCGCCCTACTACTACGCTTGTCAGTCCCTAGGTAAAGAAGTCGCGGTCAAACTTAACGGGGCATACGACATCGAGCCTTCTTCCGTTAAGAAACAGATCAGTCGCTCTGTATCTGCCACAGAACATTCCCGGATTTTACGACAACTAGCTCTTGTTCCTTTGCATACTTCTCGACCATACCAAGAAGGTAGGATCGAGGCCTATGTACCCACGCTATACGGAAAATTTGCCGTACAAGAGATCCCGGAATCCCTTATCGAACGGCTCCCCATCAATACTACCCGCCAAAAGCTACTCCGTACCTTTCAAAATACAAACCATTCACCCGAAGCCGAAACGGGACTGAGCAACGTCGCCGAAAGTGGCTATTTCAAGTACCTAAGGATGCTCCTCTATCGCCTGTCAAATAATTTTGGCGCTTCCCACATTCAGATCGATGAACTTCTAGACAAGGCAGTTTCATCTGGATACTACCGCTTGCTCAAAGGGCTTCTATCGCAAAAGATGCTTTCAGTTAAGATTGCTGCGGAAAGATTGCTTCCTCTTCTTATTCTTAGATGTGATGAGGATCTCATCTCGCATATTTTCAGCGTACATGGATCATTTCCCATAAAATGGTATACAGCATTCCGAGAATTGGAAACCACAGACGGCTACTATGGGGACACATATTTGTTCCCTTTGACCAATGAGCGTGGACGTCTTCTTTGCAAGTATAACACCCAGGAGCTCAGGCGGTTTCTAAGGAAAGGCATCGAAAATAATCCCTTCGCCTTCACATGCGAAGAAGCTGCGGTGCTTGCCCGCTACGCCATCTACCATCAGTTCATAGCGCTGGACTTCATGGCAATCCTTCTGCCATCGAATGTTACCTTGGAGGAAGTCGAACAGCAGTACGAAAAAATGTATGCCGATTCTATTATCTCCAAAGCCGAAACTCCCGATAAGCTTCGAGAGCTTCTAAAATTTGGGTTTCGCATGTACCTACACATCACCATTCTGGAAAATATTCTTGAGAATGATATCCAACGATTTTCCGTCCTGTTGCCTTATTTAGAATCAGAACTGCGGGAAAAGATCCTCCAACCTATGAGATCTAGTTTCGGCGACACACCTCTCCACGATATAGTTGGAGAGGAATTCTTTGTAGGCCTTCTTTTGGAGGTGTTAAAGGAGGACGGGGCAACGTCGTATTCGATGTATCGTTCCTGGTTGTCGCTAATCAAGAAACTGTTCTCCACGGCCTACACACGAAGCAACACAGGTTTCAGGGACTTCCTACTTAAGTGCCTTACATGTGCATATGTAAATGCTAGCGGCTTCATCAACAACCTTGCACTTGCTGGTTCTAAAGTTAATGACTGTGACGAAAACTCCAGCAGCAACACCACCCTAACGGCTGTACTGATGGCCCTAATATCCTCAGCTGACGAGAACGATTCGATCTCCCTTAACTACAAGGTCTGGTTCGAATGGTGCCAATGTCTCATTAAATACGGAGCTGATATCGGCGGCTGGATTCATATCTACCACCGCGATGATAAAAATTCACCCATCCCAATGTATGAGTTTTCTTGTGAGGACAAATACAATCATGAAACCAGGAGCGATTACCTAACTTGTATGGACGGCGATTACGGGTCCGATATCGAGAAAGACTACTGGCCTGGTTTCGATGACGGCACCTGGTTTAACATCAAAAATGGCTACTGGGTTAACGTCCACGAAGGCCTTTACTGGCGTGATCTATCGCATTTTCAGGGAAGGCCGATCCACAAAGCTGTGGTCCAGGGAAAGGGAGACCGGATCAAAACTCTCTTAGAATTAGGTGCAGATGTAAATGCTCTTACCCAAAGAGGAACGTCAGCGCTAGAATTAGCTATGAAAGGCAGAGACCCTAATATATTTGCAATGCTGATTACTGCAAAAGCAGATAAGAGTCGGCTTTTGAAGCAGTATAAAAACAAGTTGGAACCCGAATTCGCAGAAGCCTTGAGGAACGATGACGTTGAACGGTTAGTTCACACCTGGCAGTATCGGCTAAAGTTTGAGATAAAAGCCAGTGACACAATCAAGGTCATGCAGGAGCCCAGGCCCCTGCGGTAATTGGTCCTTTTATGTCTCTTGTGTTAAATTGCTGCCAGTCGAATATTGATAGAGTCAGAGGGTTGCTAGCAGATACGCGTCCCTTAATTGATGAGCCGTTGTGTATGTTTACAGGTTTCTCTGGCGATCCCACTGGGGTTCCGTTCACGGCTCTACAATACCTTGCGCTCGCCGGCGTACCTGAACTTTTACGGTGCTTCTTTCAGAATAGCCTCCATGTAGCGGATATTCTAGCGAGGAAGCAGGACTCGCGAACTGCAACACCGCTACAGTGTGCGCTTGCCCCGGAACAATTTGAAAGCGAGTGGCCGCTGAGGCTAGAGTGCGTCAAAGTTCTCATCGAGAACGGCGCAGACCCGAACGAACCCGTGCCGAATTCCTTAGTACAACCGATTCTGGCCGGGATGAAAAACATGATATCCAAGTCAAGAATCTTCTGGACGACGAGCAGCGACGGGAAATCGGCGTTATGCTATGCTGTCCAAAATGCCAATCTTGGTGCCGCAAGGTACCTTATCGAGCATGGCGCCGATATTTATGCCATAGTGAGATCGAAGCGTACGGATATTTACAAGAAGATGACTGAAAGTATTGTTGAGTACGCGGTAAGAAAGGGACGCATCGATTTCGTCGCCCTATTTCTCCATTTTGACATCCGATGTCGCGAGACGGCATACGATGCAGCGATAAAACATCAACAGATTACCATAGCAGAATGGATCCAAAGCGAATGGACGGGCAAGAAAGAGAAACCCGCCAAAAGTTCGGATGATTTTCCCATGCCTATGGACCTTCAGGAAGAGCCTGCGGCGGAACTTGATGTCGACTGGGGCGGCTGGGTGGAAGAAGATTTCCTAACTGATTCCGTATCATGATATATATCCTTCGGTTGTCGAAATTGCATATTGTTTAATGTTTGTAGTTTAGCTGGGATGGAAATTCTGCACGGGTTGGCTGTGAAGAGGTATAAGCAATCACCTGAAAAAGCACATATACCTACGCTTCTTTAACGCAATCAATCTATTATTCAATAAAAATTTCATTGTATAATCACGTATCTGGCTTCCATTGCAAATGAGATCTAGAGGCTGCAGATGTTTGTAAATCCTTTTACGAGTTCTTCTGACTGAGATGTTCGATTGTCTCTATTTTAGCATATTTATACCACCTATCGTCTCGAGGCCAGACTCCACCAGTTGGGGGTTGTTCAGTCTCGTAACCAGACAATTTTTGTTGCGGAGAGGACAATGTTGTATTTTTTTACTTAACAACGCGAAGACATGTTGGAACTAACGTCGATGAAGGGCTCAAATGACGATGCTCGGATACAAGATTTCTAACCTATGGCAGGCCAATAATAGTTCAATGCCCTTGAAGACAATTAAAAATACAATCAACGAGAAAGGGGTTCGGGATAATACGCAACATCCCCGTTCAATTAACAAGCATTATCAAAAATGAAACAAGTACGTTCCTCTTCTCTTCGAAAGCCTAGCTCCAAAATACCACCATCAACCATTCAAATATCGAAATCCCCCATCTCATCATCATCACTCTCATCACTATCTTCCTCCATATCAACCCCCTTAAAAGGTCCCTCATCCCCACCACCATTCCTCTCCATCCAAAACTCCCAAAAGGCGTTCTTTTCCAAAGTCTTATCCATCTTAACCACCAACTCCAACTCTTTATCTTCAATCTTCCTATACAACATCTTATCATTTCTGCCTTGTTCGAATTTCCCCGCAATCTCCTCTTCAACTTTCATGTACGCATCGTACGCACTCCAAGTACTTGTAACCTCCTCTACAAACCTCGAAAATTCTTGAAGGTGCCTGATTTCCAAAGGTTTCCCATCCGATCTGGCGAAGAGAACTGCAGCTGTTTTTAAAGACGATGGGGTGAAGTTACTTTTTCCGACGGTGGGTCGAGGTTGCGGGTTTGGTGTGATGGAGATAGCTGGAAAGAAGGTTTGGACGAAGGTGTTATTTTGGGGACCGTGGTAGTTGAGGAATACAAACATTCGGATGGGGAAGTTGTAGAGTTTTCCCAAAGGAGGTTCGTAAATTTGTGAATCGTCGGTAGCGGAGGTGAAGATCGGGTGGTTAGTGGGGATGTTGAGGGATTCCAAGGTAATACCTTCCGTTCCATTGTTGAAGTCGCTAGTGTTATCGCCGTTGAAGTTTGGAAGGGTTGGTTTGGAGGACGGGAAACAAGCTACACCTCTGATACTGTCCGATTTTGTCGTTTTTGTCATTTGGATATCTGGGTTTTTCAGCTCTTCGACGAGGATGTGAATATCCTGTGGCTTGAAGCTTAACATCCAAGTTTTTGATTTATCCATCGTTCGTGCCAAAGTAACCATCAACAAAGTGCCCCTAAAAGCAGCCGAATTCACCCCCCCTGTCAAATTGTGAACGCAGAGGTTTGTATACGACTTTGGTTTTGAACTTTCGACACCGGGTTTTGGATGGATTAATTCAAAATTCATGATAGCGTGGGCTAATGTTTGGCGAGTGATGGGATGTCGAAGGATAAATGTTGGTCGCGTTTTGTAGCCGTCGCCGTACCATCGTGATTGTTCGAAGACAGGGAGGTTGTGACGGTTAAGTTTGTATTCCGTCCAGGCGTAATACGGTTGTTTGGAGTGTTCGGGGAGGACTAATACAGCTGCCCAAAGGCCGCCCGAAGGACGAGGTGGGATAGAAGCCGCGGCAGAGCAGATTAGACCGTGGTAAGGGAGGTCCTGGAGTGCGTGGGCTGCACTGCAGTAGGCGACGCCGTGGCAGGTGGGGCAGGTGAAGCTGGTTAGGGCACCACAGACCGCACAGGTTGTTTCGTCGGAGAATTGGTGGTCTTCGAGGATGCCGTAGGCCTCAGATGGAGCTTCTGAGGTGTAGATGACTGTTTCGGTCATCTTGATGGTGACGATGATCGATGATGGGTAGGGGAGGTGATGGTAGAGGTACTGTTGCGACTGGAACGGTTGCGGAGGAGGATGTAGATGGATAGAAGGTGCGCTGGGCTACATGCTTGTACGCTCTTCATCTTGAGCTCTCAGCATCCTCCCTACCACCTAGTAGCAATTGGTGCCTGATTCTAAAACTACATCTTGAAGAGTCTACTATCCACATGTAAGGAAGGCTCAGGAACATTCCATATCTTGAAGTCGAGATTACTATTCGTATATATTTTATACTATAAGACCAAAAACCAAGCACCGAACCCCAAAAAACAGACGCTAAGTTACAAGCTCTAAACCTCTATATAAAGATCCAAAAGCAAAAACCTACCCACTAACTTATACAAATATACCGCCTTCCTATATACCTTTCTCAGTATCAGTCAACACTCCCTCCATATACCGATTGAACCCCTCAAAGTTATCCAAATAAAGATGATGTCCTGCATTCTCCACAATCTTAAACCTCGACTTTCTTCCATCTTTCTTCAAAGCGTCACTTGCCGCTTTACCAGCCTTGGAGTCCATCCAGTCGTTATCACCGTACATGAACACAATCTCCAGATTTCGATCGATTTGTGCGAATCTATTCTTGAGAGGATCGCGAGCGAATGCTCCAGGTGCGAGGAGATATGCAAGGGCGTACTCGCCCGAACCCTTCTGTTTGAAGAGGGTGTAGGAGTACATGTGTAGAGCCTCGGCCTCAGCTTCTGGAAGGAATGAGAATCGGCGGGAGGTCCAACCAGAAACAAATCTGGGACCGAGAGGACCGCCCCATCTCACAATTGAGAAGGGAGAGATGTTGGCTTCCCAAAGATATGTGAACCAACCGGGATATCGTCTTCGGGGTGGATTTGGGGCGTGTTCGCCGGTTCCGACGTTTGCGGAAGCCGCTGTTTCCGCCTGGTGTGTGGCGGCCTGTCTGGCAGATTCCTGGTCTGGCATCTCAGCCGTGACGGCGTATGGGTCCTCCGGGATTCCGACGGGCGAGACAAGGATCAACTTTTCCAGTCTCTCTGGGTATTTCAGGGCGTAGCAAGAGGCGAGGTAGCCGCCTAGGGAATGACCCATGAGCGTGAACTTTTCGAGCCCACGGGATTTCCGCCAATCTTCCAAGCTATCGACGAAGAAGGATTCTGCTTCTCTAACTTTGTCGATACGCTCGTGAGCGTGTATTTTGAAATGTGGGCGGGCGGAACGACCCATGCCGAGGAGATCGAGGGCGTATAACGACCATCCTGAACGTTTCGATAGAGCGTCAAAGTTTTTATAGAAAAAGCCAAGACCGGCGCCGTAGCCGTGAAGGACGACGAGGTTGTGCTTTGTTTTGCCTTCGGGACGGGTGATGGAGAATTCGTTGAGGTAATGTTTAGGATTTGTGAGGTGGACTTCGTGGGAGGCGCAGACACGGTCGTCGGTGGATTCTAGTGGAGGAGAAGTGTGATCTGGCTTGGAGGCTTCGGTGCCGGTAGCGGGCCTGAGGGAGTTGGAGTAGATGGGAATGAATTGCAGAACGGAGGCCTCTGCGGCGGCGGGGGTTACACCTGCCCACTATATTATTACATCATCATCATCGTTAGCGATGCCAGGGGTCGAAAAGAATGACAAGCATGACAAGAATGCATGGCAGGACAGGAGAATTTAAACGACAGAGAAATACATACCCACTGAGAGAAAGCCTTTCCGTATTCTAGGGGGAAGAGTCTGCTGGGTAGCCTGACTTTTTCTTCCTTTGCTCGCTGGCTAGCAAGGGGCGACTGCTGGGCAGATCCTTCGGCAGCGGCAGCATCCATGGCCATTACTATGTTGCGACGGCGGTCGACGTAAAAGTACTGAGGTTTTGAAGTTCTCGTTGGATAGTAGACTACGATATGAGGTTCTTCGGGGGAATGATGTGAGAGAAAGGAAGCAGTAGTATTTGGTCGAGCTTGAAGACGTCTGTTGAAGAGAGGGAGACGAGGAGGATGAAGAGGGCGAAGACAGGGAGCTGAGGAGATGTTGAATCGGAAGGGTTTCAGGAGGAGCCGGGGAGACAGCTTGCCGGTCGTGTGCTGCGATTGAAACCGCCAAGTATCACTATTATCCCAGCACTTTTCTGTATACACTCGAGTAATTGAATATTTTTGATGTAGGAATGGAGAAATATAATAGTAGATGTAAATATATCAGTCTGTAAAATTGTACGAAGATGAGGATGAGGATGAGTAAGGACTGAAGTAATCGAGACGGTGGCGATATTTATACAGTATACAGCATCGGGGCTCTGAACTGTCCGAAGTCCGAGACTAAGTAAAATAAAATAGAATAAAATTTATCAAAGAATGAACAGTTCAACCGATGGAATGTTCTTCTCTGGCTTACTCGACTGGACAGGGCTGAAGTGTAATCCGGGTGCAGGACAGTTACGTAGTCTCTCCCGGACGGACATTGGGCCCGGACTTTGCGCCTGTTATGCCCGTTTCCCCTGCGCTAACTCGTTCTGGCATACAATATCATCCATTACACATTGCATGTAGGTACGAGTCCTCTCCGGTGTCTGAGAGAGAGGGCACTAAAAATAAATTGATACAATAAATGGTAATTACTTAAGCAACTGGTCAATGATGATTGCACGTAATTATCGTGGTCATGATCTTGAGGGGAGTATCGTTATTGATATATAGACAGACAGACTGTACAAACAGCTTCCTGTTCTGCGTTTCCAAATGCATGCTTATCTCCTGAGCTCTGCCATTGGCTGTTTTATATTCCAATCTAGCCGGATTCTGTCGACTTGATCCCGGTGCCAGTCTTAGTATTCATGACTGGCTTTCCTTCTGTCTTTTCCTGTTATGGAAAACCCTGGTTTTTCCGGTCGATGTGTTGGAAGGACCCATTTATACATAGTATGTTGGGTACAATACTAGTCTACACTTCATTGCCTGAGATTCCATTCCAGTTGCATCCCGCCGTTTTGAGGTTGAGCAAGGTACCGGTTTGCATTGACAGTCATTGCAGTATATACGTTATTCGATTTGCAAACGAGCTCACCAAAGTGTATACGAGAGAACAATACATCAGCCCTGAGAATGAGACCACATTAGCCCATCTTCGAAGTTTCGTCCACCAATTCCTCTTCATCGATATCTTTTTCAGCAATTTGATAACTGGCCAAACCCTTCGCCTCAAGTTACCTCGGAGAGCACCCAAGAGCCCCCAGTCTAAAGTTCCAAATATATACTGATTTTTATTACCCTCGAGGCATCGCAGGCAAGAGCAAGATGATCCTCCTCACCGCTTCTCACTCTAAGAAAACGGGATATATATATACTTATATATATATGCGATTCGCAACCAAACTTCCAAAATTATGGAATTAAGTTTAGGTCCATTTATGCTAAACATTCAGAGGTAGTGCATCACTTACGTTTTTGGGCTTTCTCAAGCGCTTGTGGATAGTCTTTGGTGCGGTGAATATAGTATTTTCTTTATAGCAAGAATCTCACCAGCAAATTAAGTGAGTAGCTTTCCGTTAAGAATTGGCATTTGGGACTTATTTCTTACGATTATTCCAATTGATAATGCGCCAATATTTCTACGTATCAATATACGGTGCGGCATCGGTGTTCTTTAATATGAACCTAAAACGAGGTGTATATGTGTACTTATATATGCGTTTGCGAAAGAGGCTGCCACGGACATTATCGAATCCGAAGCCATATCAGGGCTCCGTCACACATTGCATTGCAGCATACAGTCAAGTCTATGCCTGCTAAGTATATAGGACGACTATACTTACACTATAATAACAGCCAGTATTGACCGAGAGAAGTCACAATAATCTCAGGTGGCCGGTCCAAACGAGAACGTAATCGTCCAGGCAATTGGCATTGCGACCTCAAGCCGGTGATGACGTTGGTAACACCGATCCGATGATGTGTTGCGGAACAATCTCCAACGCTGAGTTTGGTTAGAAGCAGTTAGTTCGGAGTTGGTTACATCACGGGGGCCGGTCGACAGGTCAGGACTGGTCTGGTCTGGTTTGGTTCCCAACGTGGTGGTGTTGTTGAGAACTCTCTCCTGCTTAGACCACTTCTTCTTCTTCTTCTTCGTCTTCGTATCTCACCGTCATCACCAACTTCAACTTCTTCATCATCGTCGCCGGCTTCAGCTTTGCTGCTCGGATTGTTCTGTGCTGTACATATTATATAATATAGATTGTATTGTCGATAATGATATAACCAACTTGTCCGGTACTCTGAAACACAACCTCCTGCATACCCGCGATTCGACTCGATTCAATCCATCCAATCTAACCACAACCTCCTCCTCCCCGGGAGCCCTACGCTCCTCATGACTGCCACGAATCTCCTTCTTCTCCGCTTGCTCTTCCATCATCGTCGCTAGATACCTAATTAATTTCCGTCAGTAATCGTCATCATAATCATGGCCGAATTCGAAAACGAAAACGAACCTTCCGAATCTGATTCCAATCTACCTCCCTCAAACGTCGGCGCCGGCCAAGAATCGCGCCTCGACCAAATCATCAAAGGCACACCCGCAGTCGGTTCAAAAGCTGCCCAAGTCGCTACAGCCTACGTCCAAACTCCTTCAATCCACGTCCCTCACTCCGTCGATGCCACTTCCTTTTCCGCCGCTACAGGTTCAAACCTCTCCGGCTTCGATGCTCCAGCTCAGGGTCCTTCCCACCGTCCCGCGATCCCAAACCCTCTCGATAACCACCCAACCTCCCCACCAACAATATACTTAAACCTCATCATCCTCGAAGCTTCTTTACGAGCCCAATACCAGCGACTCCACCTCCGTCGCCGTAAATACACTGTCTTCCTATTCCTCCTCTGCCTATGGATCGGTTACTTCTTCAACGCAGTCTACATCGTCGGCCCATCGCCGTACTCCATAATCTCCACCTTCCAAAACCTATGTCTCATCGGCGGAATAGTCACGGGCCTGCTCTTCTGGATGAGCGGCTTATACGCCAAAACCATGATTTGGCCCAGAAGATTGGTGGGAAACGTAAATAAGGGATTGAGGATGTTTAACGTCAAATTGGTGGTTGTCAATCGCAGTTTTTCGCAGAGGGTGAGGGATTGGTTGGAGATTGTGGCGAAACGGCATCCGCTCGGGTGGATTTATTCAGTCGGTTTGAAGAGGGTGCCGCCGCCGAGGCAGGTTCATGTTAGGAGTAGAGGGCATTCGAACGCTATGAGACCTGGGGTTGCCGGTCTAAGAGGGTCTTTACCTGGAACACCCGGGACACCTCCACCGAGGTCTGCGGCCGATGTAGCATTGGCGCAGAGAGCGTTGGGGAATGCGCGACAACAGCAACCTGTCACACCGGACGCCTTTGATCCGGACGATTACTTGGAATCCGGCCTAAATGTCAAGCTGGTCATCCTCGCCAAGCACTTTTCGGCAGACTTCAGAGAAGGATGGGAAATATACCGCAGCGAATACTGGGAAAAGGAAAACGAACGACGGGCGGTAGAAGTCGAAGCTATCAAAACCAGCATTCTAGAAACGGGTCACCTACCACCGATGAACAGCCACGGCGTCATCGTTGGCGCCGGAATTTCAAGCTCTACTCCCACTGGACCGGTATTCCCAGGTATCAGCGGACGCCCCGCTAGAAAACCATCAGTATCATCAGGAACAACGACTAGACCTCGAGCTAGAAGTAGTGCGTCTTCTCTTGGAACCGACTCTGATGGTACAATCCGTAGCAACATGGGAACCCCTACAAAGGGTCGATTACGTATGGGGCACAAGAAGAGCAGCTCAAGTTTACGGCACCTGGGTGCTCTGGACGATGTGATAGACAATGAAAAGGCATCGATGGACGTTAAGCTGAAACGGCGGTCGTTGACAAGGGCGCCGGGGACTGGGAGTAGTTCGAGCACGTTGGATGATAGAGGGACTCCTCCTCCTACTTAGAGTTGTTTGATACCTCTTTGGTGGTTTTTTTGTATTTTATTGTTATATTTCTACTCCTGACGACCTATTTTTTTCTGTACTTTTGGTTTTTCAAGCCTGGTTTTTTTGTTGACTTGTGTGTGTACGGTAATTTTAATGGAAACGAAGATGGCTAATGAGGCGTCTCCAGATTTTTCTCTTTCAACGATGTTATAGTCAAAGGCGGTGTTTGATGTGGCGGGGATAGGTTTCGATAAGAGGCTTATAGACGTTTTCTTTCAACATCGACGTTTCAAAATCACCACTAGCTAACACTCCTCGCAGGCATAGATACAATCGAATCCACCTCACAAAGAATTTACCAACAGTACCACAAAATAGTTTCGAATCCCCAGTCAAAGCATCCACACATTCATTGCTTCTCGGGGTAAATATAACCAAAGTCCCCCCACAAACTCTTCCATTCCCAAAAAGTCTGGCAGATCCAATTTTTCATCATATACGAGAAACCATAGAGCTAACCAAACGGAAATGACTACACCCCGCAGACCCCGCCAAACCCACGGGTTGAATAAGGAAAATATTCCACCGGGTATAATTTCCCCACGGATAACACCTCGCCAACGTCGCCAGACTCTATCAGTGCCATATCCATTCAGTACAGATATACCAACAGAAGATGAACAAGAAGAACAAATATCGCGCAACGATGATGACTATGATGGCGATGAAATTCCGTTTATTGGACTTTCGAGGCATGATGTTACGAATTTAAGGGCTGAGGTTGCGAAGAAGGGGTATAATAGTAGCGGTGTGGGGGAGAAAAGGAGGAGGAGGAGGTTTTCGGGCAGGTTTGAGGTATTGAGAGATGTTACGGGGGAGTTTGTGAATAGAGATATTGCGGGTAGGAGGGGGGAGGAAATGGTTGGGAAGGTTCTGGGGGAGGTTGTGGATGAGGTTGGAGTGGATGGACGTGATGGTGAAGTTGGGGTAGAGGTCCCGGAAGAACTTGAAGAGTTAGAGGATGATGAAGTGGAAGTTGAAGAAGTGGATCAAGCGATGATTGTAACGGACATTGAGACGGACTCACAAGAGGATATCGAATCAGACGATGAATCCTACACTTCTCAAGAAGAAGACGAAGAAGATGAAAATACCGATAGAGAATCCCTCTTCACCTCCACTCTATCCCTCAATAACAATACTTCATATACCCAACCCCTCAGAACCGATAACACCGCCCTCCGCGCCCTCCTCCACCCATCATCTTATACCGACCTGCGCACGACCCACCTCTCCAACATCTCCCTCCACCAAAAATGGCACCTACGCAAAACCCGCCTCAAAAACAAGCACACAGAACTCCACACCTCCCCACCACCAGACCAAACCACAAAATACCACCGTCCAAACCGTAAGATCCCCAAGTCCTTTGCAAAACCCGCCACCGCCTTGTTTCGCCATCTAGGTCTCTACAACAATCCATCTTCCAAAACCGCTCATAAGGTACTCCAATGGCTACGCAGCGAAGACGAGTTATTACTCTCCCAAGTCTCTTTGGTAGCTCCAAGACTTCAGTTTCAGCATATTCAGGAAGTACATGAACATGCCTACCAACCACTCAGAACCAAACTATTAGAACATTTAAGAGAGAACTATGGATCTGATACTTGGTGTTTATTCTTCTCTGAATTCGTGTATGCGAACCCACGGCACGAAGTAAGCAATGGTGGGACTACAGTAAACGGGAGTTGTGCGTTTTTAATGATTTCTAGTAAGGAGACTAAGGAGATTAAGAAAGTTACGGAGGGGATGTTGAAGAAGCTAAAGTATGGAAATGAATTGGCTGTCTTTTGTGAGGAATGGGAATCCGAGATTGTTTGGGAGTTATGGCTTAATGGGCAGCCAGAAGGAGTATGAAGACGAAAATGAGGAGGATGGATATGAACAAGACGCCGGCGAGGGGCCTTCAAAATCTGGTGTTCGAGGTATCGGATGGCCGAACTTCTTCTCTCGTGCTACTGAACCCCCTACTACCATAACCACTCCGTCACATAAGGTCCCATATACACCCCCACAAACCATCCACTCCGACAACAGCAGCAGCCTACCATCTTGGGACCCCTCACCAACCCCCTCCCCCTACACTCCAATCAAAAACATTCGCTCAATCCACTACAACAAGCCAGTCTTCTGGTCCGAACTCGACGCCTTCCACTATGGTCTCCGCTGGACCACAAAACTCGCCATCCCCGCTGCAGAAGAAGGTGAAAATGCGGGATATCATGAACATCCCGATATTGGGAGTTCACTGGGGGCGAGGAAGGATTATGGATCGGGTACTTTGGCAGGATATATGACTGATAGGAAGGGGGAGGTTTATGCTATGACTTGTCATCATGTAAGTTCCCTCTTTCCCAAATGCTGTTTCTTAATGTTGCGATTATGGCTAACGGTTATTGGGGGGGTGGATATAGGTATTATACTTCGTCGACCACCAAAGCATCTACCCCATGCGTTCAAACGCCATAATAAACTCCTCATCAACCCAACCAATCTCCCCATCCTCCACAGACCTTCGTAACACAACCAGAGCAACAGCCCACCTAATCGACGGATTAATGCACGAAGCCATCTGCGCTTACATAAAAGGTAACAAACCGCTTTCGGAAAGAATAACAGAACAAGGAAGGAAAAAGATTGTAGAACATGATAGGTTAGTTGAGGTTGCTGAGGCTGGTGGTGCGGCGTTTGGAAGTATTGTGGCTTCGGCTTGGAGGATTGCGGGGATGAAGGGGGGAAGTTGGATTATGGATCAGGTTGTTATGAAGCCTAGGATTGGTAAGTATCTTCTCTTTCCCCCCTCCATACCCTAAGGGGGTAGTAATTAAGTGAATACACAGACCGCATAGGAACAAACACCTTCACCTACACCGGCCGCGATAACAAAGGCGGCCGACGCTACCGTCTCGAAGCCCGCGGCTGGACCACCCTCCCACTAGGCGCCGAAGTCCTAAAACTCGGCCGAACAACCGGACTAACCAAAGGATCCGTAATCTCCGTCGACGCCGACATCCGCCTCCTCGTCGGCGAAGATTCAAAACAAACCCCAACAATCCACCGAGTCCAACGATTCTGGGAAGTAAAATGCGGAATAATAACCAGCGGAACAGGACCCTGGTTCTCAGACCCCGGTGATTCCGGCGCATGGATTCTTTCAGCCCCCAGTTTTGAAGATATGCAAAAGTGGGATTTGAGAAGAAGCGGTGCCAGCGGGGTCGCTGATCCTATCCCCGCCCCCGTGGGAGGAATGTTATTCGGCGGTGCGGACAGTGTAGACGGGATCAACCTAACATTCTACAATCCAACAAAGATCATACGAAAATATTTATACGAAATGTTGGGTGATTTAGGGAAAGAATTAAAACCTGGTTTTGGCGGGGAATTTGTACCAGCTCCGTTGGATCAACAGTGGGAAGAACAGGATGCGTGGAGTAGACAGTCTACAGCTGCAGCGGATGCGTGGGCGGGATTTGTAGATTCTGGGTTTTGGGGACATCAGAAGGAACGGTATAAAGATAACCATGTGTTTAGGGATAGGAAGTGGTGGGATGGGTGGGATATTAAGATGAAGGGGCTTGATACACCGGTGAAAACGAAGGGGAAGACAATGGTTAGAGCCGCAGGACCCAAGAAAAATAACAATACACACGACGACCTCGAAGGAGAAGAAGAAGAAGAAGAATTAACAACCCACCAGCCACCTCCGAAACCGAAACTACGATTTGCAGAGACTAATACACCGAGAAGAAGAGGAACAACAGAAGATGCACCCGATACCCCCGTTTCAACGTTACCAAAGACGAGAAGAGTTAGTCCACCGTATGTAGCAGTGGAAAGACTTATGAGGGAGATGACACTAGGGAAACAGCGGACGCCTAGGGCTAATGCTAATGCTAAGACTAACGCTAGTGCTGTTAGTGGCAGGAAAGTTGGGGGAAAGTATGTACTCAGCGAGACGCAGACTACGAAGCCGAGATATGATGTGGTTGACCCAGTAAAGCAGAGGGTTAGGAGGACGGTGAGTAGAATCGAGAAGGAAGAAGACTATGATGATGTGTCAGATGCATGAGGCGGAGAGGACAGTGAGGGAATTAAAATTAGGTACCGCAGCTTTAGATAGCAGTCTGATCGACCCGAACGAGCGTGACTATATTTTGGCTCATGAGACTAGCTATAGTTTACTGACGATATAAAGGGAGGGATGGTATTTACTACTCTATGCTCGTGTATACAGCAGCAAGGATATAAACGACTAGCACTGACATCATTAGGAAAAATTTAACTGGCCTGAGGTCTTTCGTGATATATTCGTCGAGATTGCATATATATAGATCCCTCAAGTTCAACTTTTGCAATATTCGGAGACCGAAAGAATGGAATATGCGTCAACGATTTAAACAGCTATCTTGATTTTGTCCAGCTCATGTTAAAGTTGATCTCCTTGTGAATAATCAGGGCCACGAATGCTATTACAAGACTGATAAAAACGGTAACCATCCCAATGACAGAATTTAAGAGTTCCAAAAACAGAAGACACACTATCGAACTCCATAATAAGAGGTTTTCTTATCCGTTACAGTATGTATCCTACACTAGCAACAGCCGTCCCACAATCAAACATTATCGCGTTGGTTGCGAATTCGGTCCAACGTGGTCTGCCAAAGGTGACATAGCAATTAAGTCTGAAAATTGCATGGAATCCCATTATACAAACTCCGCATAAAATGTTGAACGCAGCCACCCATGTTTTTCCGAGGGCTGCGCAGTTTCGCTAACCTCTGGGGCTACTCGGCCGTAAAGATACCTTCCCATAGTGATATAGGTAAGTTTTTTGAAGCGACTCTAACATGTGCTCCGATCGTTGGGCCATCAGACTCAGGGTCTTCGTTGGCGTTTTCCTCATGCGGGACCAAGGGAGATGAGACCGGGCGGGGGAGTTGTGGTTGCATTGTACTTGAGTAGCAGTTTCCGAAGCTCGGGCGCCGGTGGATTCTGAAGCTGACATCTTGTTCCCAATTGAAAAGCGACAATAGGTTGGGCCTGTGTTTGAAATTGGACCTGTGCTTGCGTTTATTTCTGAGCCTGAGCCAGAGCCTGAGCCTGAGCCTGAGCCTGAGGCGATGGTAAAGACGCCTGGTTCCCCATGCCAGTGTCCGAGCAGGAAACTGAGGGTAGTTTCCTAGGGCTCGAATACCGGTTCATTTTATCTTATCATTCATTGATTTCCGATAAATTTCCGTGAGAAAACCATTTTGATGCTGGCAGAGGTGGTGAGAGTAGCCCCGAGGAAGGGTGGTTGAAACAAAGTGATGAAGGAGACTTCGTGCAATTGGAATGCGTGCTGTATTTATACGTACTTAAGTAGATATTTGGGCAATTAAGTAGCATTTAAGAATTATTGGTCTAAAGTTATAGATAGATAAACATCTCAAAATTAGTCACTACCCCCGGGCGGCACTGTCGGATTGTGGCCATCACTAACGGCTATAATCGACATAATCGATGGATATTCGAGTATATTCACCCACAATCTAAGTCCATGAGTAGGTAGCTGGTTGGAGCTGGTATTGCGTTGTCATGTTGTAATTTCCTCGACCTTTTTGGGCGATGACAAGCTGCAAGGATCAAGATGTCTGATAGAGTATTTCTAGATATAAAATTTTGCGGCTAGGTAGAAGCCGTAGGTAGTCAGGCTATATAGTTGAAGTGGAAACTGAAGGCGAAAGTATATAAATGGGTATATAATTCCATATGTCGATACCAACTAGAACGAGTGCCTAAAGCAGTCTCAATCTGGGTAATAACTTATGTACTAGGAATAAACGAAAGGTGTCGAATTGAAACGAAAAAAGACTGCAACCTAGGATATTCCTAGGTACAAAACGAAGGTTCGAATACGTTAGAGCATCATCCACAATGGCCTAGGTAACACTTTGGGATGCTTCAACACCCGCCCCGCTTTCAGCCTCTTCTTCTCGTTCGGCTGCGCTCCCACAAACGCAATCCTTTTGGCCGGATTGCCCTGTGTTTCGCTCCATGATCTGAGACCGTAATACAGAGCGATAGAGTGCACTAACCAGCGCCTACAATTACATATCCAGATTAGTATCGTCTCCCACATTATTTTGTGCAGATGTCGGACGGTGACTCACCCGAAGCTAGCACCCTGGTCATCGGTTGGCGCTTCAAAGACTGACTTCTCCAGTGGCGGCCCAAGCACAGGAATATACACCTCCCGCTGTATTCCCGCCTTCTTTGCCTGCTGGCTACTCTGAACTGAAGGATCGAGCTGAATCGTCTTCATGCGAGGGATAAACACTATTTCCTCATCCTCGGAATCCTTCAGCTCTTCTTCCACAATAGACTTCTTGGCAGCACCAAAATCGACTGAGGTGTCCATTTTATCGCAGTCTTGGTCATCCTCATCTTCTTCCACAGCTTCGGTAGATCCATGGCAGTATTCATCTACGCAACCCCACAAAGTAGCCGCATATCGCCTTACTTCTTCCTCTAGAGACTTCAAGAGGTCCATTGCGCCCTTGGAACGCTTAAGCCTGTCTTTCAAGTTCTTGGGAACCCGCTTTTCGTCATTAATACCCGATGCACTTTTGGCAGCTGGGACATGGTGGGCTGTTGAGTAGCCGTACTTGGCGGGATTTGACGGGTCCCAGAGGGTTGCGAATTCGTAGCGAACGATACGCCTTGGGTGGAGAGGTGTTGGAGAGAAGTCTTCGACTGTGGGGGGGGTGAATGAGGGGTTGTTCAGGAAGTTGTCTTCGCCATACAAATTAGATATATTTGTCCCATACGGATGTGAATGGAAGTTGGTCCTAACCATTCTCCCACTTCTGGCGCCTTCTACTTCCTTCCTTTCCTTTCAGAAGCGCTTCACGTCGTTTCATGCTATCCCGACGGAGTGGGGTGCGACGAGGAGTCGCTGAAGCTGCGGCATCAGCGCCATCTTCGATGTTGACGGCCTTAACGACGGGTTCTGGTTGATCGAGGGGAATTGTGACGGGTTCCTGGGCTGGATATTGAGCTGAAACCGGAGCTGGAGCTGGAGCCGAGCTCGAGGAGGAGGATTGCTGTTCTGGGGCGGTAGGGAAGACGGCCATCTTTGTTCTTGTGATGTTGTGGTGTGTGAGTCTGACTCGGTGGATTTGCGTTGTGTGTTGGAGACCAGGGTTTGGGGTTAGTGATACTATAGTTATACGGTACGATATGGCTTATCTGTGTCGCTCTACCGAGGCGATTGAGATCGAGTGGGCGCTGGAGGATAAGGTGCGATGGTAAAGAAAGAAAGAAGGCCAACAGAAGATGCGGAAAGGGGCGTCCGTGGTATATGAGATGCGAAGGGGGTTAATTAGGACAGGCCGAGGCCAAGCTGTTGGAGTGGATGTCACATCCGGACGTCTATTATTTGCTCAGAGCCCAAGCTAAGAAACCCGGGCTGGGGACTCCCGAGATGAGCTAAATGGAGTCATATCATTGCATCGACTCCCGCACCGCATCGGAGTTTCGCTCTCCTCGTTTGAGTGGGTGGGTGTTTAAGTTAGGTTGGCGAGCTGAGGTCCCCACAAGCTGGTATTGGAACCTCGTATTGGTCGGTCCCAAGAGGGCCAATCAGGGCATCTGGCACGCTGCATGTGTGCGGTCAAGTACCTATTGCAAATTGGCTTTACATTGTGATAGTCTAATGCATGTGACTTCGAACTCCAGAGGTGTAGAATAGTCGTGGTCCAGGCTTGGAAAAGCACTCAGAGCTATGCGATTTTGTGCTTTCTATATTGAAGTTATTTCTGTTGTTAACCTTCGTGCATTGAAGGAGAAGAGAGATAAAACGGAAGAAGTAAATCCACAAATATAGTATTGCTAGCTAACTTGTACTATAGATTTCTCGGAGCTTAGTCAGTAACCTCGAACGGCTCAGCTAGCGTCCGCCAATTGCAACTCGAACCTCTCCCGCTGCCCTTCGTCAGAAGTTCCGTCATTATCAGAATAATCATAACCATAATCATCTTCACCAGGACCACCATAATCATCATCATCCTCACTGGTGCTAAGGTCTTCTTCTTCTTCTTCTTCTTCTTCTTCATCCGACCCAAGATAGCTATGGTCATCGCGGTCCCAGCTCTTCGGTACGGATGAGTGACGTGCTGTGATGGATATTTGGTCCTCAACCAAGGTTTCTTTGTTGCATTTTAAAAACGACTCCGCGATCCCCTCTAGGTCTCCCCTATAACATCCAGTGCTGCTAAAGCTCTGTAGAGAGCCCGTACATTCGGCAATGATTTTGTAGTCCTCAAGGTCAAACTCACAGTTGATCATCTCGAGGCGTTTTATTGATGATTTCTTGCCGACGGGGAATCCAGTGTCCCTTTCCCTACCACCAGGCCCTCTCGTGTATCTAAACCAGCCTCCGATGTCTCCGAGACGGGGGCAATTGTAGATCTTCATGCTTTCAATCCGTGGAAGCAGCATGATTGAGGCGAAACTGGAGTCCGGCCAGCCGTCATAGCCGACACGGCTACCGTGGGCAAAGTGTCTGAGGCTCGCTAGGCCCGGGAGCAGCTTATCTGGATTAAGCACTGTGTAGAGCCATAAAACATTGTGTTCATGGATCTCCCAAAGCTTCCTGAAATATGCCTCTTCGTTGAGGGATATCCCGTGGAACCAACGCGAGACCTTGTTCTCTTTCCCAGCGCAATAGAGGGCGATCTCAATACCATCTTTGGCACTGTGATTCGGAGTTACCAGGCCCAGCATAGTCCGGCCGTAGTCTAGCGACTTTAGACTCGAGGTAAACGATAGTAGGAGCGGGATGAGAGCTTCGGAATCCCATCCTCTGAGAATAGTGTTGCAGAGGGTCGAATTTTGACCGCGTATTTTCTTCATCATGTCCCATTCTTCACATATGACTTTGATCTTATTTGCTTCCTCGTTGGTCCAGTGCCACTCGCGTGCCCAGGTATCGGGTCTACGAGGTACCCGGCGGTACCATTTGACTTTGATGCTTTGAAACTGGTTGCCGAGCTGGGGTTTTTGTAGAAGAGTTCGTATGAGCTTCCATGGAGTACGGTAAGGGTGATCGACTTTAAAAGTGTAGTTAATTTTGACTTGAGATACCACTTCGTTGAAAAGCTTGCAGGTTTGTGCGCAGCTGGAAAGGTCGGGGTTGGTTATACATTTATTGGAGAATATCTGAATGAGGATTTCAGTCGGGAAGGCGAGTATCGGCGCCATGTTCTTAAGTTATAAATATCTGGCTTAAGTTTCGGTAGTGTCGTATGAATAAATCAATACCTTTCAGAAAGGCAAGCAGATACTATATATATACATACTTACAGCTGGGATGCTTGGACATTTGACAGTATCCTTATCCGACAATTGACGGAGGTATCGAGATGGTCCCTATAGCCATATCATAGCACCGTACTCGGCAGTCTCAAAGACCCTGCCAGTTCGCCGTCAAGACCCGCTAGATAGTAGCTTTCTCGGAGAATATACGCGTACGCGATGTTGTATTCAATTGATTGTTCGGCCAACGTCTAAGATCGTAAGCTGGGGCTCCCGAAAATTTTACAGAAATGAATCCTTCTTAACACAGTGTGCCCGATTTAGTCTCGTAGTATACGACGCTTCGGCAGCAATCTGGACCTTTCTTTTGAGACGACGTAGCTCCAAAACCCGCGGCGTATTTGCTTCCAAACGGCCAAGAAAGCTTGCATTTATAAATTTACCGATAATAGTATATTCACGGCACCAAATAACAGCCACCCCATCGTGCCATCCAGGGCGCCCCGTACGATATATACATTACCCCATTATATTTCGTATACGTTATCCGCCGTTTCTCCCGAAGGCCGCTGTTCGAATTCCCCCAAGCTTCACAGGTCAATGTGTCTTCCACCACTCGCATCCAAACCGTGTCCTTCATCAACTTGACAAAAAAGGAATATGTGTGATAACAATCCCAACTCTACAGCGCCAAACTGTCAGCCTCTTATTCCAATCCCTCTCAATACTGCCCCACGAATACAGTATCTTCAAAAACTTCTAAAAAAACCTGAAGAAAATGCCAACCATATAGAAAACATTCAGGCAGTTCTCTAGGCTCTTGAAAATGGAGAAACACCCCACCGATGCTACCAAAATGGCCAACCCGTTGGGCTTCAAAAAGCGAATTTGGAAATCCCCATCTGGTTTGAAGTATTGAATAACGTATCCATGTATGATTTTTTTTTTTTTTAGTTTTTATCAATTGACTGAGTTTTTATTTTAGGGGGGCCAAATGCTTGCAAATTCCTGTTCATACGCCCTACCTCGGTCTGGTGCGGTAAGAATACTTTGACTTTTTGTTTTTGCTTTATGAGTGATTGTTATTTTGTTTGTTTAGCTGTATGTGGAGGTGAGGTTACCAGAAAATGTGCTACCACTGCACTTCCAAGGGAACCTATATGTATCCGTTTAGACGATACTGGATCAGATACTATGTCTTTATTCTCAGAAGATATTATTTGTTTGGGTGTTCCCCTCTGGTGGTTAAATTCCGCCCCGCCCATCGATATCCTAACCGCTAATGGCAGCATTACTTGCCCAACTTTTGTGGCAGAGGCCAGGCTATGGGACCAGAACATGAATGAACCGATAGGAAAATGGTTCGGAGAACAGGTGATCGTTAGAGCACCAACGCCGGGACTACCAAGGTTGTCGAGCTTTGGGCTCCGGTGTAAATACCCTTTATAGGGCCAGCAGCCCAGCGGCTAGCAGAGCCCCTTTCGCCACCGTTTTTCCGAGCGTAAGGCTAGTAACCCGTTTACTTCCGCCAGTTGAGTTGAATTTCTAAATTTTTTTTGGTAATTTGTAGTATGGAAAGCTAATATATTTATTACGCATGCTTTAGGCTTGAAGTCGAGTTCGATTCCTTATACGGACGGATTTTGGAGCTTTCATGCGGAGGGGTAAAGAGCGAAGACGGCTCTTAACGGTTTGAGTGGAAGGCGTGGGTTTTTTTTCAAATACACATCTCTACCTTTGATTCCCTAAATCAATTCTTTTACTCCTTCAGAAGTGATCAATATCATGCTGCGGGTTCAGGTCAGACAGGCCTTCTAGAAAGAAAGCTAACTGGGATAGGAATGGTTCTTATATACTAGCTTTGGCTTCTCCTTCCAAAGCCACTTCTTGACCTTTCAGACTCAAGGCGACGCGAGACTACTCATATATCAAACCCGATATATCGAATCGAGATACCTCACTCTCGTGAATGGTGAGGGGGGGCTGGCTTTTCATGCATCAATTCTCTCGTCGTGAAGGCTCAAAGGCGATCGGTTGGTTTGGGGGCCTGGATACTATACTGTATCCATAACGCACCTGTTGGAGAAAAGCGAATAACATCGAGTTGATAGTGTATTGTTTTAATCACAAAAAAAAAAACCTCTTCGATATACTCTCCCAGACTATCTTTAATTGGTAGTTTTGACAACTTGAGCAACTTGAGCAACTTTAAATGCAGGTGCTTTTCGTAGTGTATCACAAATAATCTTCCAGTCCTCCATAAATGCGAAAGGCTTAAATTGAAGGTAAGTAAAAGCAGGGCTAGTGCTCCGGAATAATATCCAAATGGTCTCGTAAACCAGCCTCCACGAAGTGAACAATATCCAACAGGAAATACCTACGCTTGTTTAAACGTTTGAACTTCAAAATACAGGTAATAGTTGTGCAGGTTTAGGTGCTGCTAATGCAAAGGCCCCATGTTTAACTTGAAATACGTATTAATACACGATAGCCCCGGTTACCTTCCAACATCGGTTAACTTTAATTCGGTTGCGGTATTCCCCGATATATAGAGTAAAAGGATGTAACGATGGGCAATACTTACAGGAGGTCTGGCAGCATTATATAGGCGGACGTTGTCACGGCACTTGGAAATCTTCTTATGGTACGGTAGGCCGGTGATGTCATCCCAGTTTGGTGAACGTATAAACCTCTTTTGCTCCGAAACAACTTTCCGACTTGTGTCTAAATTTAGAAGTAGTTATTGTTTAACTTACTCTGTATGTAGCAGCACAAACACGCCGCCTAGCCTAAACTACCGTATACAAAGGTTATAGAATAGAATTTCGGAATTTCAGAACATCAATTATTATATTTTTATGAATTATTTTGGCGGTGTTATTGCCATTGACTTCAAGTCACTCTGAATCGTAGTTTCGCCATAGTAATTTGGCCGCGCGTGCTTTCGCTTAACTAATTATTCGCCAAGTGGTGGGATACATTAGCTATTCAACGGCCAGCTACTCCCCCCCACTATCAACATCATCACCGTCCCTAGCTTAAACCCTTCGATAGCTACCCTTCCCTTCCACAACCATATATATTTCCAGCGCAGGCTTCGCTACAGTATAATACTTTCGTGTGTATCTAGGTAAGTTAGTACCAAGCTCTGGACTCCTCAATTTCCAATAAACCTCCCAGTCCACTCAACTTACCCTGTTGCTCCCCCCACCAATAGCTAGGACACAGAATGACGCTACCCCACCTCCGCAGAAAGTCGAGCAACAGAAAAAACAGGAAAAAAGACACGAACGTGCCTGCACATGCACCCTCTGCCCACCCCCAACAACCACCCGCCACCAGCCACCCGCCAGAGATTCCAGGAGAGATTTATGATCTGGAAAGCCAGATTGAAGCCATGGCACATCAAATGGAGGCCATGGCATGTCAAATGGAGGCCACGGCACGTCAAATGGAGGACATGGCACGCCAAATTGGGACACCGGGGGCGGGAGCTAAGGGCCGAGCGAAGGAGCTTAAAGCTCTAGCTCTCGAAATTTGGAAACCGGCCCGGCTGGCGAGGTCTCTAGTAGCAACATCGAGAGGTCATGCAACGCGTCATCAATGAAGTGATGGTAAGTGCCCAAGACAGATTCACCGTTGTCAAGCGAGCCCTTTTCTGACAAATGTCTTCAGGGGTCGATAGGGAAGAAAGGGGGGGTTCGAGTGCTTCGTTTTGGTAGCATAGGTTGGCCTAAGGAGTTGGTTATTGTTACGATTTTCTCTGTTTCTTTCTTTCTTTTTTTTATGGGAGCATTTTAGAGATAAACGGCGGGACTGGGCATCTGATTACTGCAATTGCGGAGTTTGACCGAATCCACTTTTTAACGTACTGATTCCTTCTGAGGAAGCTCGAAACCCTTGGGCAGTAACGCTCTAGTGATGTCGTTTTGGCTAGTTTCCGGCGCCATCGTAATCAAGGCGATTACCGCTGCTATTCTTCTCACAGCGCTCGCTGCCCTCAATGCTTCCTCTCTCTTATAGCGTCTAGGCGCAGCATATTTTTTAATTTCTACTTCCGCTATACTGAAATGCCCCTGAAGGTTTTGATACACTCCAGAAATACCTACATCTCCGTTTGTGATGTAATCGACCAGGAACCCTAGGATCTCTCTTTGTCCTTGCTTCTTTGTTAGCTCACTTTTTTCAGTGCCGTTAGTAACGACGAGGGGTATCTGGCTTATTCTCTCAAGGACACCGTCCCTCAAATCGGATGCTGAGCTTTGCAGTTGAATTCCGTCTCCCGCTTCTTTGAACCTTTCCACATCGCCTTCTAGTCTCCTGATTCCATCCCAGTAGTCGTCCAAGTAGTCGTCCACCGACTTGCTCTTGAAGTGTCTTTGGGCCAGCGAGTCTAGAGATTCTACAGCCGCAGAAACCACACCTCGCAGCCTTCTCTTGATGCTTGCAGCTGGATCCTCAGCTTCACTGCTGGAGGACTCATTGGCTAGAACCAACTCCACTTGTTCTTGCTGTACCCTAGGCCTGTTGCAGGCCCATCTAAAAAATACACACAGGATCGAAAAAAGATAGGGTGCGCGTGTGTGAGTTTCTTGTAGTTACGAAATTGAGGGCTTCGTTAGTCTCGGTCTTGCATTGAGACACCACTTCAGAATATCACGAAGAGGAAATGTAGAAAATCCAAAGGCTGCCAAATGAAAGAGCTTTGCACGGAGGTTTCAACACACCTGTATGTGTCACCTCCACTTTGTGTTCCCGATCTAATGGGTTTTGGGGCCCCCCAGCGCCCTCGCGGGCATCCCCATCATCTGCTCCTTCCAACGCGCTGACGAGAAAGCACATTTCTAGTATTTGACATACTTGGATTTTTTGAGCTTTATTCTGAGTATCTTGTAATTCCGATGGATTCCCCTTCGATATTTTCTTGGTCCAACTCGTTATAAGAGCTTCACTCCACTCCCCAATTTGAGTGAGCCAGCTATTCAGAATTTCTCCCTCGGTTTTGCCATCGGGATTCCAGTTGGATTGTTGTTTGCTCCACTCCTCCCAGAGGTCACATTCGTAAGGGTTCATGTCATCCGTGGCCATCGTCGCAACTTTCGGGGTCGGCCCTCTGCTTGAGACCCTCTCTAACCACCCTGGTTTAAGCTCATAGTGCGTGAGATAAAGCTCTTTGACGGTGTTGTGAATCTTGAAAGTGGCGGAAGGGTTATCATCTCTGGGCTGTGACTGTGGTGATGCCTGTGCGGATGGCTCCTCTTCGGATGGCACCTGCTCGAGGATTTTTCTAGTCCACCCGTAGAATATTCCTCGATTTAATATCTCCAAAGGAACCCATATTTTTTTCAGAGATTCGTTTATGGCGCCTACGATACAGCCAGGTTGCCAGCAGGCTGTCAGCATTGAAACGACGGATTGGTTTTCACGTATAATTCAGTAGAAGCATACCCTCAGAATATATTAAATTGATGCCCTTGACTTGAGGGGAAGACCGCTGCTCTTTAGGCCTCAACGGTTGGATCATTTGGAAGAGCGCACCACTGTCAAATTCTGCGCCACAAACTCTCCTAACCTTCGAGACCATCCACAATAAAGACACAGTAGATAGCGCAGCATCTCGGCTTCCTCCGCCAACATCGCCGTGACACCCTATGAAAGCGCATTGTGTGATCTCAGTTTTCGACTCGGGTGCCGTCTTTCTGAATATCATTGGCTCGAAACTTGCCCTCCGCTCATGAATGGCAATTGCTGTGTAGACATATTCGACCTCGGCTGGTACCATATGTTTAACGAAGGAAAACCTCTTGCTCCATCTTGTGTGTCCAACAGCTGATACCGGGTCCCATTCTCCAAGAAAGGCGATTTTTACTGGAATGGAAAGTAATGGGCATGACAGGACATTCTGCTTCATAGCTGCCCGTCCATCGATATCTTTGGTTTCCATCCACTTTTTGAACAAGTCGGAGAGGAATATCAGGTTTTTACGACGGAGAAGACCAATCTGGCTGATCAGGTCAGCGAGGCAGCGAACGGCAAATGCGCCCCGTGAATACCCGATAAGAATAATATCATCATCATCTTCCCTGTCCTCTTCGAAGTTATAGTTGTTGGAAAGGAAGTTGTAGGAGCTCAGAATGATTTCTTCCAAGCCTGTACACTCGGGAATTTTTCGTTAGCGTAATATCTATTCGATGGCTTCTGTAGCTCCATGCACCCGTTTAGATACGCGTGCATATCCTAACAACTGGATTTTCTAAGACCTACCAGCGCCGGTTGCGCCAAAATACTTCTTGGTAACACCACCCAAAGCAGAATGCGAACCCACTCCGCCACAATAGTAGGTCAACTGTGGGACAGTTTTATCATCTTCTGCGCTATACCGATCCACCGCTCTAGCGAATCTCGCAACATTCGTGAGACGTGAGGCGTTGTTCGGCGCGTTTTTCCAGGTGCCATCGCAGCAAACGAATAGCCGCTTCTTCGTATTCTTGATAACGTTCCTCCTCTCCTGGACGTTTCTTGCATAGTTCTCTTCGGATTCAACGGAATGTTTGATTGCACGCTGACCAATGCTCCTTTCAGAAGGCGGGACCACAGCGCCCCTAGAGCCTGGAGTTATCACAGGGGTAATTGCATCTGGGTCGCCACCTGAGCCTGTACTTGGTCGTCCTTTAAACATGATAGAAACTTTCGCGCTCCTCGAAATCCTCAAAAGTGAAATTTACGAAAACCGAGAAATCTTTGTGGAAAATCGGCGCTGGATATATATTATTACGGCAGGCTATCAAATCATGACTGACGTGGCCCGCAGCAGTGCCCGAGCACATTAAATGCATCGTTATCGAGTATCATGCATGCATGCATGTTAAGCGCCCAGCTGTGAGGCTCACTCTTGGTATCTGCACGCTTTGCATTGTACAATATGGTGGTCTGATACCTGCAGCGGTGTGCCGTTCATGATTTCATAATAACTGAAGTAATCCTGGCCTCACATAGTTATATCCTTATAACTCCGCAATTCGATTCATGGCATGCATGCTGGCATACCTTAGGATATACATTAGTTGATATCAACAGAGCTGCAGAGCTCAAGCAGTATTTACGCCACCAACAGTGGCTTTATGAGACCGCGCCACTTGTAGATTAGGATACCACATTGTCAACGCGCGTAGCCTCGTTACCGTGGGTTTTGGGATCGCCGTACTCGATATTCGTGTAAGTGCCCTAGGACTACCGCCATGCATGCAAAAGAATGGTATAGGGAGAGATTGATGCTTGGAAAGAACTCGGTATTGCTCGGGAACGATTTTCATAGTATGAAATATTCGAAATACGGAGTGGTTGAATATTACTTTTGGATTCCAGCCAGTTGCGCCGATCGAATTCTCGAAACATTATTTCATAATAATAACCTACCTATTCGGGTCTAATTTTGGCAGGTACCACCGAGCGGGCCGATAACTGCTCAATTGTCTTGTTATCTTCATATAGGTACCCACTGTCGAGACACTGATGATGAATCCAACGTCTGCATCAAACAGACAATTGGTGCAGGCTTTCATGGTTAATGATCATCTGTTAACGGTTACGACGCGCGCGAAGCGTTAGACGGGCTCCGATTTTACGCTGAGGAGGCCCACGCAAGTCGGTGGTCTCTCTGGAAAAGAAACCCAATGCCGATTTGTTGTGGGCTTTTGAGCGTGCATCCCAATTCGGAGGTCTAGATGTCCTAAAATGAAGCGAAGCACATCTGTCAACGGCTCCTTCTGTTCTAGAACAATCTCCAAGACTGTGTTTAGAAGTATTAATTCCGGACGACAGGCTTCCAGCAATCCTAAGCGTACATATTGCCGCTACCGCTGTAATCGTCGTCCTTGTTACATCCCACGATAGAAGCACCGATAGATCCTATGAATGTGGCAAAGGCAATGCCAGCGCTGCAGCGCCATTGTCATCAAAGATAGATCCCACCCCGGCAAGAGCACCTTCACCTACTGCTGTAATAGCTCTTTTACCGCTAGTAATGCTTATAATAGTTGCGTACCCTGGAATTATGGCCACTCCTGCAGTGGTAGCGCCAGCAGAGCCGAATATACTGATGATTGGGGGGCAAGTCGCGACAGCTCCCACAACGACTTTCATAGCAATAATCATTATCATAGTTTAAAATTGAAGCTTCTGCTTAACTTGGAATAAGTGATATCGCGTAAGTCATAGATGTACTTAAAGCAGCGATATCAGAGATAAAGAGGATGCAAAATTAGCTTCTCAGTAGCGCAGGAATATGGTAATATGAGAAGAAGGGCTGAATTTTAATCCAAAGATCTTAAGAGCAGAGGCAGTACGATGTGGCATTTGTAAGAAAGATCCCTCCATACTCCATACTCCATACAGGCTAGCTGGATGGAGCTTAAGAAGTCTGAAAATGGAGCTGGGTACCTTCGTAAACAACATCTGTTCCGGAAGAACCTCCAACACTGTGTTTATAAGTATGTACATGTACATTATATTCACTTAGTTGTGTTAGGTTAACTAGGTTACAACAGTTAACAGCCCCATGACTGCGTTATATGTTTTATTAATATTTCGACCACACCAAATTTGGCCAAACCGCGTGTTGATAGCCGTGACATGTACATGCAGTCTCCAAATTATATCGACCACGATCAACATATGACTCTAGGACGATAATATCGATTCATATGGGGCTCATGGCTAGAGCTTGAGCTGATTGAGATAACTAGCACTTCTCTTATGCGCAATTCCGGCACAGCCGCACGGCTCGACCATTACATATATCGAGCATCGTGTTTTTGTGTTCCCCGGACCTTATTAATACGCGTGCACGCGCATATCTCATTCGCGATCGATATTCAGTCGCCCACCCATCTTGATCACTGTTGAGCGTTTTGTACAGAATGGTGGTCATATACCCTCACCCATTGGAGGAGCGCGATGTCGGGGCTCTGACCTTCCTAGACCAGTGTCTCCGTGGTTTTTCTGTTGCTATACGGCACAAACCTAACTGGATGGAGAAGATTATGGATCGTAAACTTCTGACCAAGTGGATTCGGGAAGCTGCGGCGCAAGACATGGAACAGCTCGCGAATGGTAATGACAATGTTATTGTCTGGGACGCCAACGCTATTCAAGTTGTTGACGCCGAACTAAAAGAGATTAAAGCCTACATCGAAAAGCTTCGGGAAAGTGGTTCCTGTATTGAACCTGAAATTGATGCTGTTTGGAAGGCTGACGAGTTTATTGATGAAGAGTTGAAGAAGGAGCTGATTGATGGTAGGTTTGCGAGCACTGTGCCTGATATCGATGCCTGATTACTATAATCCAAGAAGACTGATATATTGTGCGATTCTGTGTAGCCGTCGCCACGCTGGAAAATGTTCCCGAGGAGCAGAAAGATTGGCATCCAGGCACAAATGATACTGTTCTGGATCTGGTGCACCCATCGTTGTGGCCAGTGATATATGGGAAATCTATCAGCATCGATGGAAAGATTCTCGAATGTCCTGCAGAAGCCCTCATATGGGATAGAGACAGCGACGAAGATGAAGATGAAGACGAGGACGAGGAATATGGTTCGGATGATTCCGAGGATAGCTATGACAGCTATACTTTCAGGAGAAATCCATCAAAGTCGGAACGGCGCATGAACGGATACTCCAAGAAGTTTTGCTGGCTACCATCAGAATTCGAGGTTTCTGCCGACGGAAAAAGCACCAAGATCGCATCTTATATAAACAACCTGTCGGAACCCGGTCAACAGGAACTCTTTTATCCTATTCTGGAAAGGGTTTTTACAAAATTCGTTCCTATGTTCAACCATCTTTTAGCGGATCTGGCGCAGGGAAACCATACCCGCCATCGAACGGGCGAGCCTACCGAAGTAACTGACTACAACGGTGAGGAGACTCAGAGAATATTTCCTAAGAAAATCTACGAAGAAGCATGGGGGAAATTACTAGAAGAATTCGAAAACGGCCAGCAGTTGACCGTTGACTTTGAGGAGCTAACAATAGACAAATCTGAGTACGAGTATGGCGACGGAGAAAAGAAATGGAGCCATAAGCAATATGAGCTTTGGGACCTTGGAGGGGCAGGCGGCGGATGGTCTCCGCCAAATATCACTGATGACGTCAAGCTAGAAGGAAAGACTGTCAAAGTTATCGTCAAGCTCGCCAATATCATTCTAACACCCGAGAACCCGGACTATGAGGGAGGCAGCTGGCACGTGGAAGCTATGAAGGTAGTTCGAAATCGCTGAGAAGTTGCAAACTCAAGGCTAAGTTAAACAAAACAAAAACATAGAACGAGCGGATTGTCGCAACCGGAATATATTATTATTCCCAGGAAAATATAACTGATTCTACACTCCTTTTTCGGCGAACGGTCGACGTTCCTCGGAATCCTCGAGTGCAATACTCCAGTTGGGGCAAAGTTCACGATATGAACGAGTATTTAGGGGTACAGGAAATCGGGGAAATCGATACAACCGTATGTCTACGATGTTCCCTTGCTTAATTATTTAGTACCTTTATATTAGCATTGGAGGATTGATTCTAACCCTTAAGCCTTTGGCCATGGTTGGTACGTTAGGAAAATCGAGCCATCGTTTTCCCGAATGTATACCAGCATTGTGTATCGGAATTTTCTTTGAAAGACCGTACAAAGCCTGGACATCGCAAGATTCTGGTCTTCTTCCTCTGCGACCCGTCAGGTGACCACGAGGTAATGTGCTACTTTCGAGCCCAGCCACCTATTCAATCCTGAACTAACTCCAAATACCCACCGCAAAAAGATCCCAACTACCAAAACTGTAGCGCCCCAGCAACCTGAACTAAGGGCGGAGCTCGAAAACGCTCTTCGAGCTGGGCGTCCAGGAACACTTTCAGAGGAACTCTTCCAAATGATTATAAAAGACCTGCCGCCTGCGATATCTTTGGAGGAAGCAAAGCAGTATAGAGCGGAATTGATGAAAGAACGTTCACGGTTTACAAACAAGAGCTCAATGGTCCAAGGAGTACAATATAATTTGTATGTGATGTGCCTGCCTGCACTCAATCTTCGCTTTCCGAGAATCCATGTTAACTTTGAATTGCACAGCTGCGAGCACTGATACTTTCCATGAGTACACCCGCCTGGGATTGCGGAGGAGGAGTGTTTGAACGGATTAGACGAGAAACGAAAAAAATTGTAACCGGAGCTATGCAAATTCTCGAGGAGGGGACCGCTTTGTGATTATTATATTGCGGAGGGTGAAACTTTAGAAAGGGCGCTAGGGTTTGGGCATTAGAGCATACATTGATCACTTCAACTACAGATACGCGCAAACATTTAGAACTGCATCGATATCGCCCTCGAACAATGACTAATATGTAGACCCTTACCAAAATAAGCGGTCTTTTCCTGCCTTCTCATGAGCTCAACTGATATATATCGAATTTTTGGGCGCACTTGTGGACCAGTGTCAATATTGCCAGTTGTTTGATGGGTTTATGGACGTGACTTTCAGGGACATGGAAGACCTTGGACGGTGGTTCAGTAACGTCATATTCTGGTGAGAGTGAACAGAGGAGTAAACAAGGCCTAGATGGCCAGTTATCACGACCAAGATTATATGCATCCAAACCAACTGACTGTGTAGAATCTGGCGTCTCAGTGAGTATTTATGTGGCAACTGAGTAGAAAATGTGGTATTTCAGAATAGGCTTGCCATGCAATGGGCTACCCTGTAAAATGGGGCTTTCAAAGATTCTCTGGTATATGTAGTAGAGTATAGTAATATTTCCTCCTCCAATTAATCCCTCGGTATGTTTTATAGAATCTGCGTAAATTTGGAGATGCTATCGTAACCAAGACCCCTGTTGTAGATGTTAGCTAGATGTTAGATACCAACTTGGCGGCGTGTTGCATGACGTTTGAGGCCCTTTTTAATGTTCCGCGAACAACACGCAGGCCGGCGCTCCAACCAAAAATTTCCTACGCCTGCCAGTTCACAACTTCGAAGCCTCCTCGTCGGGTTCTCATCATCAACCGGCCCATCATAATCATCATATCTTCGATACCTCAGGCCCTTCATCTATCTACAGCATCTATACAGCCATAGGATCATGCCCTTGTTTGATGACGGCGACAGCGCCCTGCTCAAGAAGTGGGTCGTCACCCGCCTAGAAAACATGTGAGAGAGAGCCTCCCCAAATTCAGTCCTCCCATCTCCGGCGCCTCAAGCTACCTCCATCCGAAAAACTCTCTAACCACTTACTTGAATCACCAGTTCCGATGCGGATTCCGATGTTCTCGCCGACTACGTCCTCGCGCTCCTTAGGCATGAGCAGAGTGAAGCTGAAGTCCGGCAGATGTGCATCGACCAGCTCGATGACTTCCTACGCGATCGTGAGCTACTTTTTTCCTCTAGCCCCTTCCGTCGCCCAATCGACAACCACTATCCTCCGGGCTAGAATATATTGCTAACGGGTCGCCTAATATACATCTAGATACTACACCCTTCGTCGACCAGCTATTCGCTGCTTTACGTTCCAAATCATACCTCTCCATAAACTCCACACTGCACAGCGGTCTGTTGACTTCTACCGCCCCACATTCCGCGCCACCTCCCATACCACAAACATCACCTATCCACGATGATGCAGACTCAGAAGATTCCTATACACCCAAAAGCCCCGTCATGCCACCCCCTCAGGTGTTTCAACAAAACGCCAACCCAAAGAAGCGTGGCTACTACGATCGAGACGCACCTGGCGCTGGCCAAAACCAAGCAGGAGGCCACTACGCTAATTCTCGGACTAAGAATCCGAAGACACAAGGCAGAGGTGGCAACCGTAATACCGGGAATAGCTCCTTCGATCCATATAGCAAATGGACCCGCGGTGGTGGCGAGTTTGGCAGAAATGGACAGCAGCAAGTGCAACCATCGCGACAGCAGGGGCCTCAGCCGCCGTTCCCTATGAATATGATGCCCGGCGCTGGCCCAATTCCACTCGCTACCCCTCCACTACCCTTCGGGACGGACCCAATGACCCAACTGCTGGCTGTGCAGGCAGTGGCAAGCCTGCAGGGTGGTTGGAACCCACTCGCCATGTTCCAACCACCGCCAAATATGATGCAAACTCCCGAGCCTCGCCAAAATAACCGGGGGAAGAGAGGTGTATGTCATAGTTTCGAGCAGAAGGGATTTTGCAGGAGAGGGGACTCTTGCCCATATCTACACGTCAATCCTCTAATTGTTCCTCCACCGGTGACGCCGCAGATGAAGGGTCAGGATGAAGATGGTACAGCCTCCATCAGCTCGTAAATGTGAGATATGAACATTTAGCTAACAACATTACAGAATACGACCCGCATACACCGATGTTATCCCCGCAAGACCTCGAACGTCGAGCTAGCGCATCGTTTCCTCCCAAAAACACTCCCCAACCACGTGGTGGCGGATCCCAACGAGGTGGAAGAGGTGGTGCACGTGGTGGAAGATCTGAGTTCTCGGCATTCGGACCCCCTCGAGACGTCCACGCTAAGGCATTGGTGGTGGAATCGATACCAGACGACAAACTCGATGAACAGGCTGTACGTGGATACTTTGCGACATTCGGTGCTATCGAATCTGTAGAGGTTAGAGTTGAGAAGAAGCTCGCCATTGTCAAGTTTGAGAACCAGGAGGATGCAAAGAAGGCGCATAGTTCTCCGGAGCCGATCTTCAATAACCGGTTTGTTAAGGTCTACTGGATGAAAGGGGAAGGTGAAGGACACCAAGCGCCGCAACACCAGCAACAAAGTGATGGGCAGCAGTTTAAACCAGATGAGATGGAGGTCGATATGGAGGATTTCCAGCGAAAGCAGGAAGAGGCGCAGAAGGCGCACGATGAAAGATTGGCGAAGAAGAAGGAAATTGACGACCAGGCTAAGAAGTTAGAGGAGATGAAGGCGGATTTGCTTCGACGTCAAGAAGAAGAGAAGAAGAAGCTTCTTGCAAAGTTGGCGAAAAAGCATGCTGCTAAGGGCGTTACAAACGGTGGAACGGACACTCCAGATCCGAACAACAAGGAATCGAAGGAAGCCCAGCAGACAGCAGCTCTAAAAGCGCAACTCGAGGCATTAGAAGCCGAGGCCACATCTCTTGGGATCGATCATTCGAAGTTAGATGAATCCCTGCCTGATTTTCAGCAGTCTTCTTACAGGGGTCGTGGCTCATTCAGGGGGCGTGGTGGGTTTGGAGGATACTCGGCGCGTGGGGCATATCCAGCGAGGGGGAGGGGTACGTACGGTGCTTACCGTGGTACGGCTCCGTTCGCTAGAGGCCGAGGAGGGGCTGCAATGGCTAAGAAAATGACGCTGGATAATCGGACAAAGACTGTCATGGTTAACGGCGTGTCTGAGGCCAATATCGAAGCTTTGCAGCACTTCTTGTTGGTATGTAGAAAAGTTTAATCCCCGTTATCTTATCTTTCAAACTGACACTGACTTTCTTGTTATTTAGGCTTGCGGCAGCCAATACACCAAACTCGACAAAAACACGGAAGCCGAAGACTCTCATATCATCACCTTCAACACCCGCGGCGATGCTGCGCGATTCTTCCACTCGAACCCTGTCCTACCTCAAGCGGGAAAGATTGATGTTTCATGGGTGGAAAATAATGCCAATGTTGCGAATAATGGTACGAAGGTTTCGTCGGTTGGTAAGGAGAACGGACACGAATACGAAGACATCATGGATGCGGACGCCGACGCTCATCAGCAGATGGAGAACGGAGGTGATGTTGGGTTTGATCAATATGATGTGTACGATATGGCGGATGAAGATGATGATAGCAGGTGGAATTGATGAGGAGTAAGGGAGTAAGGATATCATTTGCTTTGTTTTCCCGGCTTTATATTATCATTGCAAAAACAGGAGGGAAACTTCAGATCAGGGATATTAGGATGTGTTTTTTTTTGGTTTTCGTTTTCATGTAGAAAGTTTTCTTATGGGTTCTCTTCTTTTGATGATTCTTCAATTATGACTGAGCGCTCCTGACTCTTTTTAAAAAGCTGTTAGAGGATATGAGCGATTGACTCTCTTTGTTACCTATTGGCTTTTTCTTATGGCGACTTTTGGCATATCTTTGTTTCGTTCTTTATAGAGAGTGCTTGGAAGGAACATGTATAGCATCTTGCCGATACACCAGGGGCTTGCACTCCATGTACCACCGTCGGATACCGTGCTGAATTGGTGTTTTTTTTTTTTTGAAGTTTTTGTTTTGAAGAAATCCGTCTTCCATCATACCACAGCTTACCGAAATATGTATGTACTATATATATCATTGAATTACCATCATGATTTCTCAGGTGGAAAGATCTAACATTTTACCCCCTCCGCCTGACATCATCTGCACGAACGACATTTTCTCCCGTTATCTACGAGATTCTTAACGTTCGGATGGGTAACGCTCGGTGTCAAGTAGAGATGTATGCCCCTCGCAGGCACCCTATATTTCATCCTTTTTATATAAAAACCCCCCACCAGGGCGATATCTATAGATACACCAAAGAGGAGTAGAAACAAAGAGGAGCGTAGTTACCATAAGATAGAGAGGCAAAAAGGAAAGAACATCATCTGGGCACCACTAGGTGTGAATCCCTTATAATGTTCCTGTCAAATAAAAAAAACCCCCCGAAAAACCCAGAAATTACAAGTTCATTAAAAAACAGAAAAAGTTGCAAAGACAAAACAGTTCAAGCTTCGAATCTGAGGTTCGAAGCGAAAGAGAAAAAGCCATGCACCATGCACCTAAAAGATGAGGAAACCGTCGTAGGTGGAAACAAAAAAAAATACAATATGCATGCCGTAAGAAAAGACTTTTGTAGCTTCTTGTTTGACGAAACATTTTAATCAATCTTATAGACCTTCTTAAGCTGAACGATCAAGCTCCAATCCTCCTTCGCCACTTCTTCTCTAAAGTGGTCCTTTAGAGTATCAATTGACTTTCTGGAAATATGCGAGTAGAGTGTATCTTTATCTTCCCAGTGACGGCCAAGGACGGGTTGATTAGCTGCTTCGATCTTGACGGCGACGGATGGGGATGTCTTCTTGGCGATTGGTACGGCTTTGTGGTTCAACTCGATAGAGGTCCTAAGGAAACATGTTAACCACTGTCTAGGGAGAGGGAAAAGAGAGTAAAAGGATATAGAAACTTACACTCTACCGAGAACCACCGGATCACCACCAGGCTTTGGAATGGCAATCGGAGTACCAATCCGTAAGCTACCCTCGACGACGTCAATACCAACGACGATAGGATCACGCTGATGGAAGACCTGGACGATTCGAAGAACGCAGGGGAAAACGGCATGGTCGGCGGTTTCCCTTCGCTTTTGCTCAAGAAGTTCCTTCTGGTATGCAGTGAAAGCGTCGAACAAGTGATAGATAATGTCGGCAGTGAAGAGCTTGACCCCGACTTCATCCGCGTATGCTTGCGCTTCCTTGTCGACCTTGACGTCGAAACACAGCATAACGGCGAATTCCTTGTTCTTCTCCAACATGGTTCCTGCTCTCATGACATCACGCTTGTAAACCGGGCCGATACTGATCGACATGACCGGGATTTTGCTGACGCTTAAGAAATCCAAAAGAGCTTCGAGGGAACCAAGAGTGGAGGCCTGAACACAAACACCCTTTCCTGACTTCTCGACCTTGTTCAAGAGACCTTCCAAATCGCTCATGACTTCCTCTTCAAGATCTTCCTCATCGTCATCAGGACCGACTACTAACAATCTAGAACCGGCGATAGCGTTTTCAAGATCGTTGGCAGCAATCTTGACACCGAGAGCAGCCTTGACTTCCTTGTGGTGGACGTAGCTACCCTTGACACGTAACTCCTTGAGGGGCTGGGGTGTGAGTAGAGCTCTCACAGTTGTAGCTATAGGCCCGTTAAGCCCACAGAGCACGATCCTGTCACCTTCCCTGAGAACACCATTGGAGAGAACAACATCAATAGTAGTTCCAAGACCCTCAATGACCTTGACTTCAAGAACAGTACACTCAAGTTCGGAGAGGTACATGAGCTTCTCAGCCATGCGCTGCTGAGTGAGAGTGATCAAAAGCTTAAGCATATCTGGAATACCTTCTCCAGTGTGGGCAGATGTCGGAACCAAGGAAACGTAGCGGCTCATATTCTTGTTCTCGTAGAAGAGTTCGGCGTTGAGACTTTGCTCCGCAAATGCGAGTTTGGTTTGGGCAAGTCTTTCCTTGAACTCATTCTGAACAGCCTTAGATTGCTTGGAGAGCGAGTCCTGGAATCCGTTGTTTGGAATATCCTTCCAACCGTACAGACGATCGATCTTGTTCAGTGCGACGATGAATGGCGTTTTACGGTCGCGGAGCAGCCTGATAGATTCTATTGTCTGAGGCTCAAGACCGTGCATAATATCGACGACGAGAATAGCAATGTTACACAAAGAGCTACCTCTGCTTCGGAGATTGGTGAAGGACTCGTGACCAGGGGTATCGATAACCAACAAACCAGGAACGTTGAATTCGAGAGAACCATCTTGGTTCACGACCTCAGTCTTCTGCTTGATGGCCTCAACTGGGAAGTAAGTAGCACCGATCTGCTGAGTGATACCACCTGCTTCACCCTCCTGGACATTGGTCTGACGAATTTTGTCGAGGAGCTTGGTCTTTCCTGTATCGACGTGTCCAAGAATACAACAGATAGGAGATCGCAAGTTGTCCTTTGATCGGGCAGCAAGAGCCTCCTCGTGCTGTTTTCTCCGTCGCTCTTCGGCATCTGCTTTTCTCTGAATGGCCTGCTTCTTGGCGGCAGATGTCTCCTCATCTGAAGAGTCGTCGATGACCTTCTTGCCTTTCGATTTACCGGCAGCTGCCTTAGCGTCCTTAGTACCATTAGCAGCCTTCTCCTTTTCTTTCTCCTTCTCCTGCTTTTCCTTCTCCTGCTTTTTGATCTCCATATCGTCGTCTGTGTCCATGTCCCAGGATTCCTTAACATCATCGTCTTCGGCAGCAGCTTCCCAACTTTCCGCTACGTCCTCTTCGTCCTTCGGTCCAGCTTCGTCCTCAGCCTCTGCTTGAGCTTCAGCGGCTTTCCTCTCTTCCTCCTCCTTAGCAGCTTTCTCAGCGGCTATCTGTGCTTCCTCTTCCTTCTGTGATTTCGTAGGCTCCACGGGTGGTGTCGCTGGTTCACCTTCGGCATCCCTGTCGGCCTTGCTAGCTTTCTTCTTTTTCTTGTCATAGACAGGCTTCTTCTTAGCCGCAGCAGATGAGTCAGCAAGACCCTCAACTTGCATACCAGCATCGATCATTTGCTGCAGACGCAGTTGATTCGCCTTTTGCTGGGCTTTCTGCGCTGCTGTCAGATATTTGCCTTCCTTCTTCAGCTGCTCCTTCTTTTCCTTTTCCTTCTCCTTCTTTCGGAGCTTAGCCTCCTCTCTCTTTTTCTCTTCTTCCTCAGTACGCTTCTGTTCCTCTTCAGCGGCCCGGCGTGCTTCCTCTTCGACACGACGCTGTTCCTCCTCAATCTTCCGGCGAGCTTCTTGTTGACGTTGGATAGCAGCGACGGCAGCTGAAACCTTCTTCTTCTTGCCACCAGCGGGTTCAGGGGCCGGGGCAGCTGGTGTCTCAGCGACTACCTCAGCTGCAGGGGCAGCAGCCGGCTTGGAGGCTTCAGCAGCGGGAGCAGCAGCTCCTCCACCAGCTTTCTTACGCGCGGCCTATATTCACAGTTAGACATGCCACCAAAAGTTAATAGATATGAGCGTTAAACCAACCTGTTCCTTCTTTCTCTGTTTTTCCTTCTCTTTCTTTTCCTTTTCTTTCTCCTTCTTTGACTTGACCCTTCCACCAGTTTCTTCCTCTTCCTCTTCCTCATCATCACCGGCCGGTGCAGGAGCTGCAGCCTTTCCTTTCTGTTCCTTAGGCTCAGGCTTAGCAGCTTCGGCTTCTTGTTCAGCCTCCATATTCAGCTTAGCAAGGGCAGCTTCAACATCTTCATCATCGTCAAACTTGTTCTTGCCACCCTTCTTCTTCTTGTTAGCCTTGCTCTTTCGAATGGCACCGAGAAGGCCTCCACCGCCACCGAAGTCATCAGCAATATCGTCGGCGGTAGCAGCCGCGGGAGCGGCATCCTTGGCTTCTTCCTCCTTGTGATAGCCAGGTGTGTTTTCGAGCTGAGCGGTTACGGGGAAGAGCTCTTCTGTGGTGGTTGGGATGTCGGCCTCCCAGTCGTCGTTGGCGACGTTCTTCTTTCCTTTCTTTCCCTTCGCCATTGTTGACGTGTTATCGCGTGGATACTATTGTCGGGTTCTTGGGAAAGGATGGAAAGGATGAAAAAGGCTTCCTGGAAGTTGAAAGTCTTTTTACGAATGACGGAGAGGTTGAATGTATGGAGGAACAATCAACAGCTCGTGTGTCGATATGATTGATAGGGTAGATCTATAAAAGGATCTAAAGTTGCGGGGTTGATAAGATAGAGGGGAGGGGACGAGGAAACGAATCCGTCCGTGTGAATCACGAGGCCATTCAGGAAAAAGGATTATTGGGGGGAGGATGAAGACGATTATGTGGCTGCTGTTCACGCCTCATGTGTCGAAGACGAGAGCCAGCAGGGAAGAAGTGTGGAGAGGGGAATGGAGAAGGGAAGGGAGAAGAAAGCCGTACGCTTGCCACTTTGAAGGAAATATTGAAGGGAGGGGGGTTTCGAGAAAGACTTTTTTGCTAAAGGTCCTTATAGGGAAGGGGCCAAGGATAACAGGGGGTTACTAAGTTATTTAAGTGGGAGTAGAAGGAAGGCAAGTAAGAAGACCAAGGGAAAATATGACGTGGTGGGGTTTTTTTCGAATTTTTTCGGTGGAGCGTGGAGGGGCCGGGGATTTCTGTGTGCGTGCTACGAATCCACCGCTACGATTCGGCGTTGCTGGAGCTCCCTTCTCGGTGCAGGGACGGATTTAGGCTTTTACGAGGGAGAAACAAGCAGGGAGACCTATTTGTCTGGGGAGACGATAGGAATAGGAGAAGAGGCTGTGGCTGTGATTCGATAGCGATGAAGCGATCGAGGGAGGGAGGTTGTGTCGACGAGGGAGTTAGTTATACTGTGTTGTGTGTCGTTGACTCCTCACTGCACCACCACCACAAAAGCTCTCCAGCACCCCGGCCAGACACGGTATATATTATATACTATGCTAGTACTCTACTATTCTGCTCTATTCATTCTCTTCTACATATACTACTTATTCACATCTCTGACTCCCGTACTAATAGAATCCTTAATAACAGTACAGTCAGGCAATGGAAATGGAAATGTTTCTGCATCGGCGACCTGGCTGGATCCTTGTCGTGCGTTGTTGGGAGGTCTCCAGCCCTAGCTGATTTGATTTGCATCTGATGTGAATGAATCCATTCGAATCGCGAAGCTGCCGTTTCCCGAGTCTCATATCCTCAAATCGTATCCCCAAATATTTCGGTCTTCTTGGACGACAACTTGAGACTTCGCGGGCCGAGTGACTCAACCCTAGGACGCTTACGAAAACCATATTAATACCCAGGCATCTCCTGCATAGCAGACAGCAAGCTATATGGAATTCAGCATGTGCGATTTCCAGTCCGATATTCACACGTCAACCGTCACAGTTGACACGCACATTAACGACCCGACCTGATTCGATGAATCATGCCATTTCGACCAATCAACCTTACTGAAATATCACCAAAGGGATGAACGACCAGACTATCCTTGAAATTCCTTCGAATTCTGGAACAAGCAACAGCAGTTGCGGAACTTCCCTCTGCGTGTGTTTGCGTGTGCGTGTATTTGGCACAGCTCGGTCAATTCCAACAGAATCACCCGTGAAGGAATAGTCAATGCTGTTTCAGAGCATCGATGCCTATTCAAGTCATCACTCGTCTCAAGGGATGGATGGATGTTGATGTTGTGCACAACGTCGCGTTATGAGGTCCGACTTGCTATCGAATCGAATGGTTAAGCTTCGCAACAGCTGCATGCGACCCCATGGCGTCGAATGCGCCACTGGACCCCGTCGGATCCGGTTTGCCGCCCTTCGTCGCCACAAAAGGCGGGGCAACAGACACAAGCAGAAACATCATCTGGTCAGCGTGGAGTGCTTTGGTTGAGGCTAGTTAATGGCCCGCGGTTATCAGATCAGATGATGGCCTCCTAATATTTAGGCAGTTGCACTTCCAACCTCCTGTTAATCCGTCTATCTGTATACACCACAGTACCGGCCTTAATTCCTGTGTCGATTCAACGGTTCCCTTGGACCAGTCTTCTGGAGCTCTCGAGGATCTTCCAGCCCTGCTCTCTCTTCCTTGCGTGTGCATTGGTAAGCCAGCCAGCCAGCCAGCCAGCTTCAATTTCCCCACACTTTGCCTTGCCGCCTCTCGTTCTTTCCCTCTGGTGGAGATACGATTCATGGCCATCTCTTTCTCTTTGGAATTGCTCAGACTTGGCAAGCTAATGGTTAAAATGTACAGATGCAATAGCTACAAAGCAGGAAAGATCGTTTGCCTTTGTCCCCAACTTTTGCATTCGTAACTGCCATACGACGCCTTTCCCAAACACACAAACGTGGACTTCCATTCGTCGGCCGTTGACGTTTGAAGGGTGGCGATAAAGTTCCAGGTCGGTCGTTCGCGTTCGAACCGGTTGCTGCACTGCACCTCAGCTGCACACCATCTCCACCCACAGACGGACTACACCTGAGCCTTTCACCACCACCACGCCCTCAATCAGTCAATCAATCAAAATACCTCTCTCGTTAACCAGAGCCTTTCAGCGAGTGCGAGTCCGTTCATTTCGCTCCCCACCAACATTCCCCCCCCGTCGCCTTTCCTTTCCAATCCCGCATCGGCCCTCCCACTTGATTGATTGCGTATCGGAGTTCGCGCGGTTGTGTAGTACGTAGAGACTCCGAGTTCCCTGTCCACGAGCCCCTCCTTCCCCCCATCCCATGTCCCAACATCTACCCCCTCAGCTAGTCTCACCACTAACATCGTTTCTTATCCACCATCCACAGGATATTCTCGATAGCATCTTTTTCATCGGGATATTATTATTCTTTCATCACGGAAAAGAAACAAGCTTTTTATTAAGTATACTGCATTTTTAAAATAATCTATCCATCATGCCTGCCGCACCTATCGCAAAAGGTCCATACCATCCTCACTACTATAACCAACCCGCTCATCCCATCAATAAAGCTAACACCACTATCGCCAAATCAGGCGTCATCATAATGTGCGCCGTCCTCATCGCAGCCGGGTACACCGTCTATGAAAACCGCGAGCAAGTCAAAGAGCTCGTCGACCGCACCCGTCGCAAGATCTCTCTGGCAATGCACACCTTCGCCGAGGAAATCATGCCCTCCGAAGGTCCTCGCCAGCGGCACCAACCCATGGCTTTCAGCGGCAGACCCCTCGATGCCTCTGGTCACCTCCACAGACCAAACTCTCGAACCCGGTCTAGAAGAAATTCAGCCGACAGCATCACCCTCCGTGGTGACGACGAAAAGGCCGAGGGTTCCAGCCGAGATGCATACCTAGCCGACTCCGCACTCCGATACAGACCCCCTTACCGCGGTTCCGCCGAAGAACCCGAACCTTCAACTAGCAGCTCATTAAACGCCAAACACTCCTCCTCCACAACATCCCCCTTTGACGACGAAAACCGAGTACTTTTCGATGCAGCAGCGGAAGCAGCGGACCAACACATCAACGAGAAGACCTTATCGTCGTCACCGGGAAGCGATACTTCGTCGGATACTTTGTCGCCCGCTATGTCCGAAAAGGGATTTCCAATGTCCCATGATGCCCCGCCTATGATCCCCGCCGTTTTACCAACAACAGTTATCGACCAGCCGCCACCGCTACCTCCTAGGCCTTCACACCCGCAATATCAACATCAGGAGGTGGCACAATTAGTACCGGTTGTTGCCGCACCAGTGGTTTTGGAACAAGCGATAGTAGCTCTGCCACCACCTCCACCACCTCCACAAGCCGAAGAAGAAACAGCAGAATCCGACGTTGAAGAATCTCACACCACATTCTCGACTTCACAACCATACTGGGCAATCCAACAATGGACTGAAGACGTCACAGGCCATCCTAATGCTGATGAAGACGAAAATCAACCCCGTACCCCAGCTGTAGTGGCCGAAGATTTGAGCAGCAGCGAGTTAGAAGATGAAGATGATGAGGACGAAGATGTAGACCACTCGGCTGTTCAATCACTTCATTCTGAATCCGAAGCCGTGAGTATGATCGGGTCGGATGAAGGAGAAAGTGAAGATGATCGAGTCGAGTTTGTGAGTGATTTGGCTTCCAGTGTGGGGGATACAGATGGGTGGAGCGAGGTTGGGAGCCAGTTTAGTGAGGGAGAGGTGAGGATGTAAGATAACTGAAAGATAACTGTTTTGACATTTATTTATTGGATTTGGGAATTGCATTTCGGGGGGGGTTCTTTTTTGGTTGGATTTTTTGACTTTTTTACGTGGGTGAGGATTGTATTATCCTTTCTTTCTTTCTTTTCTTTCCTCTTCATGGAGTGGGGGTTTTAATGGATGGGCTTTTTTGCTTTGGATTTTTCATTTGAGTCGGAAACTCAGTTGTAATATGGATGTATTATTTTTTGGGGGAAAGCTAGGAAGGGGATTTACACACGCACGGAGGAAAGGGAATGGAAATGGAAAGAAAGAGGGGGGAAGGAGGGAAGGGGAGCTATCTCTACTACCTATACCCATATCCGAATTGATCGCAGAATATATATATATAAAAAAATCTAGCGAATTTTCACAGCTCCCGTACACGTTATTCATAGATATGTATACCGTATACCCCCCCCTAGTCTTCCCATCAACTTAAGCTTCATGGATACGCACGCTCGTATAATGGAGGCGACCTGACAGTATAAAGAGGGGAAATCTATTATGCCAAACTATGTATACTAAGCATTTGATCTATAGCTAGTAGCCAGTACTTTGATTCCAAGCTTAAGCAAAGCAAAGAAATCTAAGAATATATCCACATTTTTTTGGTATCGGGTTTTATCGAGAAAACACATAGGGTACGGGAAGAAAGGATAAGAGAAAGAACCAATTTCGCCATAACGATGAATGGTATAAAAAAGAGAAAGAAGAAAGGAAAAGAGAGAGAGACAGAGCCCACATGCACAAAAAAGAGAAGAGATAGACGATAGAGAGATAAATCTATTAACAACTAAATCCAAAAAAAAAAAGTAACTAAAGCCAGCCAGTAATAATATAAAACCCCAGAGACAACTGAAAATATAATACAAAGAACTGAAAAAGAAAACTAAAAGAAGACATCCCCCATCTAAAAGGTATTAACTCCTGAATCGATATCAAAGTATCATATGCATGCATGTTTTGTGTCGCTATTTTTTGCTTGGAAGAGAAGAGAAGAGAAGAACGAAAAGACCCCCAGAGTATAAAAGATGATAAGGCGGAAAAAGATGTAACTCAAAGAAAAGACTCGGAGCAAAAACAGCGTAGAGAGACCCCCGGACCATCCCCGACCTTCCAATAGAACATTACCAAGCCCAGAATAACAAGATAGAAAACCGCTGAACCCTCATTAAAATACCTGACCCCCAAAAAGCAGTAAAAATGAGGACCATATGAGAAAAGTGACTTATCCGTTAGCGTTAAATAAACGCCGACTTACCTTACACCTCCGGCTTCTTCTCCAAAGGCTCGCCCTCCGTACTCCCTCCCATCTCACAGCTCTTCCTCTTCAATCCTTCCCTCTCTTGCTGTTGTTGCTGCTGTTGCACCCCCTTCAACTTCAGAGCCAACAACCCATGATGCTGGCTGCTGTCGCTCCTATTGCTCGACATCGAATAAACACTAAGTTTATCCCACGACCCACAAGTAACAGTACTAGCCCCATCATCACCCATAGAAACATCCCCGTCTTCATCTCTACCCTCCACATCCACATTATTCCCAATATTCAACGCTTTGTCCCCTCGCCTAGCAGTCACAGTAGTATGACTAGACATCTCCTCTTCTTCATCCTCGTCCTTATCAGCAACAGCGCTGCAAGACGCAGCAGTTGAACCTCCAAACTTAAAGTTATTCATCCGCTGCCTTGCATTCTCATTAAGCATGAACTCCTCAGCTGCGAGGCTAAACGATATACTACTACCCCTCCGTCTTCGCGGGGTAGATAGTGAATCACCACCTGGCTTCCACGGTGAATACTTCGGCTCCGGCTGATGAAGCTCATTTCGAAGTTTCTCCTTGCCATCGGGTACTCGGTTTGCGAATACCAGTCTGATGTTTCGATGAAGGTAGTATCTACCTTTCGATGGACAACACAAGTGCAAGTGGATAAGATATCGCAATGCCTCCCGTTCCTTATCCCTCATCTTCTGAGCAGTAACTGGGGTCATCGGTACCGCCCCAGGTTTGGTAAGGGTATCGATATATGCATCCGCAGAGTATGATTTCTGACGGATGAACGTCTTCTGCCCAACCTTCATATCCGTGAGGTCGTAGGGGACCAAGAATAACTTGACGGCAGTCTTATTCGGGTTCTTGATGATGATCTGCAATTGTCCGCGAGGAGGGATACGATACCCACCCTCCGGGAAACTCTTCGATGGCTTTGAAGGGTTCTGCAAAGCGGTGTCCAGGTCGATTTGACCAACATAAGGCGATGGGCTATCGTAATCTCCCACAGAGTAGAAGTATGCTGGGAACGGAATTGTAACGTGTGTAGGGCATTTCAAGGACGCCTTGCATTTTCCAAGGCCCAGGACTCCGATTTGTGCGAGGAACTGTAGTGGCTTGGATGGTGTGGTTGACATGCGGCCGTTAAGGATCGACTCTTCGTAGGATCCAACGAACGATCCGACAGGTAGATCGCTACCCAGACCCACGCCAAATGACAGTCGTCTAGACGACTGTCGAGAATGGGAGGGTGCGACTGGGAAGGAATCATACCAGTTGTCGGATATCGAACGGCGAGATGGGTGCCTGGAGTACGAAGGTGGAGCAGGAGATTGTGAGGAGTGTAACGAGGAAATGGATGGCACGAGTGAGGCTCGACGAGTGCGAAGCGGGGCATCTAGAATGTCGATGGGGTTGGTAAACTCATCGATGCTGTCTGTTTCAGTCTGCGACGAGTTGAGGGCGAGCGGCGAGGTGGGGTGTTTGAGGACGTAGCCAGAGAGCGACTGTGCCCTCGAACGACCAGTTCGGCCTTGATTTTCCTGTCCGTAAGGGAAGAGGGAGACATGGTGGACCGTCGGTGCGACTTCGGCATGTGGGTTTCGAGCGTTGTAGAAGGGGTTATGGAAGTGAGGGTTAACGGGAGAAGGAGGGTGCTGAAGTTGCCGACTGTCGGGAGCGAATACGCCGGAATGCAGGGCTGACTGCGGGCCATTTGGGTCATCGATTTCCTGAGCGTCCGATTTCGGGTCTACCTCGAGGTTCTATAGAACAAAGACGAAACGTGAATGTTAGAAAAGCCCAAGTTATTATTCTTCAACATGAAACAAAAAAGTTGCAAAGGCACATAAAGAAGGAAAGAGATCAATCTCTTCTGCAAGTGAACTATCCAAAAAAAAAAAAAAAAAAAAAAAAGAAGAGGACTTGAAATAAAATGATTAATACACTTGGACGGAAAGACCCACATTGGTATTCAACGACCAAATGCGAGCCTCATTTCTGGCCTTCAACCGTCTGATGAGTTCCGCTCGGTCCTTTGGTGCATTCTCAATGATACTCTTTTCGGATTCCTGATCAAAGTCCGGAGTGACGGCAGGAGCACCATCTCTACGCTCGGCGACAAAGTGCATATGCTGAAGCCCACCAGCGGGGGACGTTGGAGGCGCTGGTGGACTCGGGTGTGTGTTGTAGACTAACGGCATGCCGTCAGAAGTTCCGCGATTGTAGCCTCTCTAGCGGTCTTGGAGGCAGGAAAGAAGCAGATGCAGATTTGTCGGAGACAAATGGGGGAATTGTGCGAATCCGGCGGGTTTTATGGTATTGGTTAGGATGTTGAAGGTTATCGTGTTCCGGGAGGGAAGGATTGAGATAGCGGGAACAGGCAGTGGCAGGCAAAAGGCAGGCAAGCAGGCAGGCAAGCAGGCAGGTGGGATGGATGGAGTGGAGTGGTAATAACGGAACAGGGAGATTGGTTGAAAGCAGCAGGTCGTTTTATTGAGAGATCAATCGAAGTGTCCGTTCGCTGCCATGCTAGCCGATCGAGGGAGCCAGGAGAGAAGAAGAAGCTGAGGTTCTCGAACTAGTTGGTCAGGCCAGTGTCGTTCTTTAATTATAATTTATCGAATGTTGGGAGAGAGAGAACTCGAACGGGAGAATGAGGCGGGCCTTTTCTGTCTGGTACATAAGTAACTGGCTAGGTTGTTAGAGCGCTGACTAGTGTGGTTGGTGGAGGAGGAGGAGTGGAGGAGTGGAGGGGTTCATTCGAGGTCACAGGTACACTTTGAGGGCGAGACCGGCTGGAAAAGTCTATTCGGACAGCCTGTCGTCGTCATGCAAATACAACATCCATACACTTACACTTACAATCAACCAGTTGAAAGAATGAACGAACGAACGAATGAATGAATGAATAAAAAAATAAAAAATAAAAATAAAAATAAAAAAAGAAGTATGAGGAATATATTCTCGGAACAGACCAGACCAGACGCAAATACGAACACTCGGATATAGCCCGCACCAAACAGCCTGCAAAATTTTTCATCAGATCGAGCGCCATGGACGCCGCCCTGCAGGCTGGAAACCAAGCGAGGAATTTGGGGGTCTCCCCACCACTCAGACGTCAGGTACAACATGGTGATATTGGAATATTGGATGGCAGTTATGCTGGCTATAACTAGCTCCAGTTCCGGTCCATGCAGGCATACGTTGCAGGAAAAGATTTGACAGTCCGCTAGCATGATCTACCGGTATCTGGCCGTTCGTCGGATTGACCAAATACTGACCTCATACCTTGGCCTTACTAGTATACTTACTTCACTAAGTGGCCAGGACGTCTACGTATCGTATCTGATTGTAGGACGCTCTCCGGTCTAGTTAGCTCCCGATGTACGGCGGCTCCTCCGGAATCGTCGTCCACAAAAAATATACTTTGCACAAGTCCAGAAAATTCCAAGCTTCTGCCAAACCAAGCAGTTCTACCCGTTCAATAGTATTTTTTTTCCAAGCAAAGCTGGTATCAAAGCTCATGCTGGGTTAGGCACAATACCTGCATGGCACCCGGTCCCCGCATGACACCTTGCGGGTCCTTCGAAATTTTTTCATCCAAACTTTCTGCTAGTGCGATGAGCTCCCCACAATTTCCGGCACCGCCCACCTCGTTACCAAAGGAAAATACCAGGCTTCAAAAATTTTCTTCAATTCCCATTTGCCAGTCATCGATGCATCTTTGAGTTTCCGAGACTCCGAAAGGAAAAAGAGAAAAAAATAGCATTACAAGCTGCATGGTTTCTTCAAAGCACATCCCGCTTAGGTATATACATAGCCGAAATATGTCTCATATTCTTCGATATCAAATGAGTTACCTGTCAAAAATTCGCTGCCAGGGCCTGCCAGACCGCCTTGGTATCTAGCCCTCTCTTGCCAAGATAGTAGCCGAGTGCTACTGCGGATACACCCGCAAGCATCGTCCAGCCGATCATGCTCTTGTGTGTCTGCAGGTTGGTCATTACTTGCATCTTGAATTGTTCCCTTGACAGCTGGCTTGCTTGCTTTTTAAACAATGTTTCTCCCTGGCTCAGATCCTCTTTCACGTCTTTTCTGAAGACGCTATTGCCGGACTCTAGGGGACTCTTGTAAGTCTTTAACACGCTACTGGTTGGAACTTTGGTCCAGATTCTCAGGGTATGGGGCGGGTGAGAGGATTGTAGGTCGATCGCTTTCGATATTAGACCTTCCAGGTCGAGCGGCTTAGGAAGCTTGCAAAGTATTGAATGAAGCATTTCCGGCTCGGTATCCGGGATGTCAAATAGTTCTTCTCGCCGCGACATCACAATCTAAGACAACCAGCCCATCAGCTTTTGATTTATAATAATAAACACTTGGGAATGAACATACCGTCGCGAAAAAGTATACAGGAAATATCGGCGACTCTGCCAAGAATGCATCGAACAGCCGTGCAATGTCTCCATACGCTTGTATGTCGTGAGCGTATAAAGTCAATGTCGCAGCAAGGGCGAAGAACGGTTGTGTCGTCGACAGATGACGACAAAGTTTCTCATCTGCCGCAAATAATATCGGATGTAGCAGTTTCAAGTGCCAAAGCGCCGGACCCAGCGCCGGAAGCATGAAGTCTCGTATTCTGAGCAATGACATATACTCGACCGCCAATGGGGCGAGTTTAGGCCCGAGGACTAATAATATCACTTGACAGATGTCATGGAATCCCTGTGTCCATTAGCTTAACCCTAGTCGTCTATTTGGCGCGAAGTCATACTTGGAAATAGCATAGGATAGGGTGCCGCCGTAGCACTTCCACTATAAGATTCTGAAGTTCCTGCTTTTGGGCATCCATCTCTTCAGACGTAAGACCTGTATTTACCCAGTAACAGATATTAACGGGTGTCCAAAGAGATTATAGAGGTTTCCGTCATCTGCATCGTATGAGCAAACTGCCGCCTCTGAAACGCTGTGGCTCTTCTCGGCTTACCAGATGGGTAGTAGACGAAGGACCGGTTAACATCTAACGCTACCTGTTCCTCATCGCGGTGCGGAGGTAGTTCTGTATATGAGACCCGGCCGAGGTAGTCTTGTAATATGGCTTTGCCGTTTTCGAGTTTTACTTTGGCGTCCTCGAGTTCGGTTTTGATCGTTGAAGGGTCGTAGCCTAATAAAATAGGCCCTGTAATACTATTAGTCTCGAATAGTATTTTCAGGGTCAGATTTACTTGAACAAGTAGCTCCTCCACGAAGTGGCGACCTTACAAGCCTTTTTCCTCATCTCGTCATTTACCAGACCATACTTCGAGAGTGCCAACGCCGCTATCCCATCCCGTTCCTTTGCGTCGCACAAAACCTGTAATCCATCAAGTTTGAATTGTTTTGTTTCCTTATCAATATCGTGATCCAGATTATCATCTTCCTCCTCTTTTGGTACTATTGAATCATCGGGGATCGGTGAAGGCTCCTCGTCTTCAAGCTTTATCTTCTCGTCCAGGTCGTCATTTGCATTCGCTTCTGGGCTATTTGATTCGTCTTTAATTTCGTCGGGCATTATGCTTCTGTGCCTCTGCTAGGCCGGCGCTAGTGAACAGGTCCACGGAATGTATATGTATACCAGCATAAAACATGCAGCGGATAATTAGGTTGGACGTCTCGATGCCCCCTTCTGTCCGTTACGACGACGTTGAAGTTATAGACGAGTTGATCGGATTCCGGGCAGACGCACGTGTTGATAGGCCACCTTCGCAGCTATGACGCTGCCGTATGCATACCAAGCCCTCGAGCCACGTGATCTTCTCCGACCATTCACCGAGACAACCTCCGGATTCATTCGCAATGGACAACCCCAAAACCACCATCGCCAGTCCGAGCGTTATTTCGTCTAAGCCTCATAAGATATCCTCGTTACGATAATTGGAGCTTCGGCAACGGCAAATTCCTTTCGTTCAGGGATCACTTCAACGCACACGGAGTTATTTGCTCGAAGCCCAACTACCGTCCGCTCCACCAAGATTATATAAGCGGATATTCATCCGGCTTCCATGATGGTGTTCTAGCCTGGGTGGGAAAACAATTTCGATCAGCTGCGGATCGCTTCGAGCAAGCGAGGGGATCGAGTGGAAGCCAAGGATTTTATCGACGGTTTGGTGCGGTAGAGTCCAGTGCCACCCACTGTACATCGAAGTATCGAAAGGTTCCTCTGGGTTCGACCTATCGTCACTCATACCCTGCCCTCACGGAGAGCTCTCCGTGCACAATTTACTCTCGAGAGACACAATGAGTGGCTCGTGAAGATGCGGGATTTTCCGGTTTACGAGTATACCGTGGGAAGCGGTTGACTCTGACATCTATTGATTTGATTTGGAATTTTTTTTTTTCTATCGGAGAGGGAAGTTGGGTTTGATCACGATTCGGAGTAATCCAGTGGATGACCTGAGCTGAGATTTCACGGGAGGGCGGCACACGCGGGTTTTTGTGCAGCAAGATACGTAAGGTAAGAACCAGAAGGGTGTGGGCTTTGGGTTCGGCTTCGTGCCAGGCCGTACCTTATTGCTTAACGGATTATCTGAGGGTGTCCTCATGATGCCACCAGATCCTGCATACGTGAATGGCGCCCCCCATCCACACCCTAAAGCTGAGGATGCATCGAAACGGCACGGGGACCCTTCTTGTCGTCTAATCCCGTTCTCGAATCTCTATGCCGTGTCACCAATATCGACCCTTCTTCTGCAAGTAATATCGTCCTATAAAATCCATGTGACTGGTCTCGCATTATAAACGACTGCAGGCGCGAAATTTATCATTTGTCCGTCAATGGGATTTCAAATGTGGCAGACGATCCGCAGTCTAGATCGGACGAAAACATCCTGAATCGTTCGATATCAAGGTTTGTGAGGTGATGCATGATCCTGCTATCACGCATTCCATTCCTCATCTTGCTTCCCCGACGAGAGGGGCTCTTCCATCACATTACAACCTCGTGATATAGTTGCAGGATATCGATTCCTTGTAGCCAATGAGAAAGGTTTGAAGCGTCTTCGGATCGATACTATGTCAGGCATTAGCGATAGCATATAACCGTCAACTATAGCTCAACCGCTCCGGTGACAGCTGTAAGAAAAATGTGATACCGGAACATTGATGAGGTGTTGGAGTGTGGTTTTATGATACAGCCAGCGTCGAAAGTAGCAACCAACTGCCAGCTTTCTCCGTGTGGCACCTTATTATTATTCCTCCGGTCCGAGTCTTGCATAAGATTTCCAAGTTTCTTGGGCCTTGCGGGCGAATGGGAGGCCTTGGGTCTCTATCCGACCCAGGCAGAGGAAGCAATAGCCTTAGGGTCTTATTAATAACAGCCGGTTATATTCTCCCAACCTAAAAAGCCCATGAGAGACTACTGAAACACATACACGGGTGGCATGCAAGATATGTTACAGGTTTTCGTTTCTCCCTAGTGCATGACATTAAACCCAGATGTAAATTCAGTGGCTCGATGCCCAGAGCCATGAACAGGCCTAGGCATGAGAGAGATGGTTTTCCGTAGGAGAAATTGTATGGCTATCTACGGCACTGGCACTGGGCATTGATCGCACTGGCCACTGTTGCCAGGATACCCAGGAAGGAAACCGTTAGAAGGGTAATTGCTGCTGCAGTCGCCATTGGTTCTACCGGTGCCTGTTGCGGATTGAGATATGTCTAACAAGGCATTGAGTGGGTTTCGTTATAAATTTCCAACCAAGCCTATACCCTAAATCACCTAGACGGAGCTGCAACTGCGGTAGAAGGTATCTTTGAGTACTTCTTGGTATTGGCGTACTTGATTAGGCATTGCCTTGGTACGATAGAGAGAGGGGTTAGGTTAAACCTTTCGGGTCGCGCATATTGCACACGCTAGTAACTTACCCTCAACCATATATGGACTGGATTCGACTGCGAGGCCCAACAAGCCCTAGTCGGCGGGGTCCTTTTGGAACGGAGCGATGAGAACCTGTAATAGTTCTCGACGTTATATGGCAAAGATTGATCCTATCCTTCAAAAGCAAATATCAATGTGAAGACGAAGGCTGGATGGCGAATTCACTTCTCCACCATGCACCGGGCTGCCAGCGCGGGTGTGTGATGATCGAATAGTCTAAGCCAGGTCAGTCCACTGCACTGTTCGAACATAGTTTTTCTGTTTCTGCTACTTACTGGACTGCAGTTTTGATCCCTCTCGAATCGAACGGACGTCGTCGAGCTAGCGGTGCGAGGGTCTCCATGTTCCATTGACCTGGTAGGAACCTGAAAGACGGTTAAGATTAAGCACATCTACCTGGCCACCCCTATACTCCTGCTACGAGATAACTGGCAGGCAAACTCGATATATTTCCATCCTCGCAATCTCCACTCCCGAGGCTTCTGCATCCCGACTATCCCAACCTTTTTTTTTCTCAGTCGCTGTTTGACCTTGACGTCGACGCTATAATTGAGCTATACCAGCTATGTAATTTGCATTTGGCAGATATTAAAAACGTAACAACACTCCAACAAGCGACAGCTCTCAAGCTCTCTCTTAGAAACACCAAAGCATAGAAAGCTCGAAGGGCCTCCCAAGCCCACCTTTATCCTAAAGATCACTCATCAGATCTAACTCTCGGTTGTCTGCTGTACTCCCAAATATCCCGGAGACAGGGAGGTTCCTTCCCCGCCTTGATCACGCTGATGGAGGATACCGTGCAGCTGCGTGCCGCAAATAACGAAGGTGACTACACTGTTCAGAGTGCCCGATTTTCTTTGAGGTTTATAATCGACTGAAGGATAAGGAAGCAGCCAACCCGCTACCTAGAGCCACTGACACTGGGCCCAAATACGGCCTGCTTTCCGAATGTTTATCCCCGTCTCCAGTCATTCGTTCCATCTTCTCTGCGTCCATCCGCTGCGACACGGACGAGAAATATGTTATATTCGTTGGGGTGCGTGGGTTCCTGGATTCTTCCTTTTTCTTTTTTTTTTCGACGGTCGAATACTTCAAGATCTTGTTTGACAGGGTGGTTTTTTTTATATCCTTGCGATCTCAAAGCCTCGCTAACACAGCCGGAATTCTGTTTACTTGGGGCGGGGAATAGGAACGACATATTGAAATCCGTCATCTGTCAAAGAGGCTTAATCTCGAACTTCTAGCTACCAAGAGTGACTTCTTTTGCAGAATTAGGTCCGCGGGTTTGATAGATCTCAGGAAGGGCAGTGACTTTCTCAAGCAGATTAAGCAAGAGGACGGTAGCACTCCCCTCCCGTCTTCGTCAAGTGCTTCTTTAAAGGTCCCAAAGCAGGTTCTGGCTATTGCATTGGAATCCGGGGATCTAGCATTCATTTATGTCGACGGCTCGAAAGGCAATAAGCTTGAATTCGCGGTCTCAACTCAGAGAATCTCACCGGCACTGCCAAATGCCAGCCATGTTGGGAAGGCTATATCCATCGACCCTCTGTATGTCATCATTTCTGGCGTAGGAGCGGATCTCTTTCTACAAGGACTAACAGAAATTGTCTCCTTTGTAGCTCTCGGGCTATGGCAGTCTGTGCTTGGGAGGGCAGTTTCAAGCTTTACGAGACGCACGACGCTGCATCCCTCGAACAAAAGTTGGCAAATGGGCAATCTTTCATACCCCTCCGCCATGTATGTTTTTATTCTATACGATCTTCAGATCTATTTGTCCCTTGTGATTACTGAGAAAACTTTATGCGCTACAGGAAAAGACTTTTCAGGTACCCGGAACTATCGTTCACCTTGAATTCTTGCGGGCAAAGGAAGAGGATCTTGTTGTCTTTGTCGTCCTATTCGTAAAGTAAGCATCTCATGCAGTGATGGCATCTGCATATGAGGCCTTTGATGCTAATGCTGAAGGATCTGGCAGTAAGCTGAAGCAGTCGAGAATACTATTATACGAATGGAATACGAAAGAACAGCTCTCGAGAGCGGCACAGCTAGGCCAAGATGGACTTCGAATTCCGGAGAGTACGGTAACCTTTCCTATTCACTGATAGACACCCTTACTAATCAATTTACTAGGGTGGGGGTTACCACTTCACATCATACCGTTGACCATTCCTACCTTTTTCGCAATGATCTGTGAACGCTCGATATGTGTCGGGAAGGCTATCGATATAACGAACGGGAACTGTAAATGGCAGCAGTTTCCCATACCTATTATATCTAATCGGGATCGTAAGCACAATTGCCTAAAAAACCATGGTTCTCCCAAATCACTCTCCCTTGCTAAATAGTCGTTGATTAGAGAATTTAGTCACCGCGTGGGCGAGACCGCATAGGAATGCAGATTATGCACAACGAAACGATGACTTTTATGTTGTCAAGGAGAATGGTGAACTTTTCTGGATTTACGTCAATCACAGTCATGGTAGCTACGGGCCGAACATAGAGACTGTAAAGTCTGGAAAGTTGACTGGCGCTGTGGGCACGGCGCTTGCGTTTCATGAAATTCGGACGCCGACTAGTAGTGACTTGCTGGTGGCGGCTGGTGAGGGGAGTGCTGGTGGGACGTATATGGTAGGATCGCCGAGCTTAACGACTCTGAGGAGTATACTGATGGAGAGATAGATCACGCCTAAGCGGCCTGGTACACCGTCGAACAGAGACCCCCTCTTCATCCAAGAAATCTTCAACTGGTCTCCGATGTTCGACATGGATATCCTAAACCTAAAAACAGCGGATCGAAGTAATCTTTCCGCTGCGAGGGGCCGACTATATGCTTGTACGGGATTCGGGGAGCACGGATCCGTTGCCGAAGTCCGCCACGGAATAGAATGCCGACCTGCAACTGCGATTGAGCATCAGGAACCTGTGACAAAGGTCATACCTCTTCCGGGAAGTGCTGGGACTGGATGTTTTGTGCTTCTCTGTCTAGTTCTCGGAACTAGTTTGTGGTACCTACCCTATAAAACACTGGATGCCAGCGATGCTGCGGATGTTATTTCGCTGAGAACTGGAGAGAATATTAAGACCTTAACGGCGAAGGTTATGAAGGGGCGTGTCGTGCAGGTTACTACTGAGGGCGTTTATTCGACTACACTTAACGAGGCGGATGTCGAAGCGGACGTTCAGGTACCCACTCCACGACAGGAGTGGGATTGCCCATCGGGTTCTAGCATCGCCGCAGCGGCTTTGGAAGACGATACGGTGGTGTTAGTCCTCAAATCGGAGTCTGGGTATCAGCTATGGAACATGGAGCTGCAGCCGGTCTCAAATGGTGACCAGGAGAAGTATGTGAGGGTTGAGTATTGAGGACCGAATACCGACTGACCGAAACTTTCAGATTTCTTAAGAAACGAGGGGAGCCTCTTGGTATATCATCTCAGCCGACATATCTCGACTTCTTAAATGTGTAAGTTCTTTGCCAAACAAGGAGGAATATGGATTTCGCTAATGAGGCCCAGTGGGAAACGAGCACACCTATTAGTAGAGGCAGCGGGCACAACTTTAAACCTCTATGAGCTCAATTCATATGGTGTTCTTCTGCCCCGAACTCAGATTTCAAGTAAGCTGCGGACTTCTTATCATATCAATCCCGAGATGTATTCTAACGATAACTCCAGCGACTGAATCGGATGGAGATCTTAACAGCACACAGGCACAATCTCCAGTTTGTGAGTCTGTCTGTATCCTACAGTCAGAAGGAAGGACATATCTATTGAGTGGTCTCCGAAACGGATATGTATTCTACGGTGCAATAGGTAGGTATTTTTCGGTATTCCCCACGGACGAATGGTAGAATATGGCAGGATCTGATCAATTTTAGATCCCGAGACTCTCGCGTTCGAACCTTTAGGCAGAGTAAAGATTGGAAGGTTGCCAGTGCTGCTCTCTACAAGGGACGATACTATCGACAAAGCTATTGCTCACTCGACCCACTCGCTTTTCCAACTGAGTATCGAGGAGTCGGAATTAGTAGTTGCATCTGTCGTTTTCAATCAGACAGTCGAGGTAGTCATCTTGAGAAGCTCCGTGTTGAAAGTATAGAATGCTGATATGATATTATAGCCTTCCATCGAAGCCTTCTGTCATCTTAACCACGATTTCCGATCTACACAATTTCCGGATCCTATAATATGTGCGACGGACTCCTCGATCATGGTCGCAATGACTAGTAGGATGCCAACGATTTGTACGAGGCAGCTGGAGCTTAAAGAGACGCCGTCGAGGGTAATATATAACGAAAAAGAAGATTTACTGGCCGTGGTTTGTCATCGAGCGTCATATGATTCCTCGAGTCTAGAAGATGGAAGGAATGCAAAGTCGCCGCGAGCTACTGTTCTATTCCTTGATCCTAAGACGTAAGTGGGGGACTTCGTGGTCGTACTCAGTGGTTTCTAACGAGGATTTATATAGCGGGCAATCCCAGGCGCCTCGGGAACTGAGGGATGCGAAGTACGATGAACTTATCTTCAATAAGAAAGATGAGAAGATACATTGTATTTGCAGTAAGTTTGATTTCTGCTGTCTCTTTTACTTCGATTATTAAATATGCTAAAACTTGTGCAAGACTGGACTTTCCCGGACAAGAGCCTGGCGTGGAATTGTATCCTTGTTGGCACGAGTTACGAAACTGCAGAGAAGTCTCCTCGCAAAGGGCGAGTTCTAGTCCTATCCATAAGATACGTCAAATCTGGCGCGGAAAGGAAACTGGAGATCCGAAAACGGAATCAAATTCTGTGTATTGAACCAGTGTATTCGCTAGCGACATACGGCGAGGCTTCGGTTATATACGGGACGGAGAGAACGCTCTCGAGAATTGACCTGGTTCGTAATACTGTCGGGCAATGGAAGTAAGTGGCGATCACCTTGAAATTTCATTCTGGAGTTCAAATGTTCTGATAGGAGGGTCATTTCAGATTCGAGAACCAAGCAGTCCATAATGTGGATTCAACTCCGCTCCAGATTACGGCTCAGGAGGATGAGAGATCAGTATGGGTATCAAGCACTAGAGATGCCCTAACGATATACCGCGTGAAAGACGAACCTTCACCGTGGTTAGAACGCGTTTATAGGTACCATCCATTCGATATCTTAATCATGAACTATAAAATCTCCTAACAGAAGCTCTCAGCGATGACCAAGAACGAGCCGGCCGCAATCACCTCCGTATCGAAGGAAACTTTTTTATCGCCGCTGACCGAGATGAAGGGATCGTTGGCCTCTGGATGCCAAACGAGAACCGGATAGCGACCTGCCTGACTCGAGTCTTCGAAGCGTATTTACCCAACAGCATTGCCACCTTACGAACTGGTAACCTTCGAGCTCCCTGGAAGCCGCGAAGTTTGGATTTACCCGGGATCATAAATCCCAATATCGACATCATTGGAACATGCTTTGATGGGGGCTATATACCAATTTACGATCCTAAACGAAGCGGCGACAAAGTTGTTGGTTTATTTGCAGAAGTGTTATGTAAAGGTTGCATACCCACCGGGGAAGAGCAAGCCATTGGATCATAGGGAGGTGGAGATGATGAAGGAGGGGAGCTTGAAGCATGTTAGTGGCGGGTTATTAGCTGAAGCATTGAAGAGTGGGGATGATTTGTGGTTGAAAGAGGCGTCGAGAGACAAAGAAACATTTGAGGAGTTGGTTTGTGAGGTTTACAAGACTGCTGGGGTAGAAGTTGTTCTTAGAGATGGAGGAATTGCAGATGTAGCGGTGGAGTATTTGAAGGGGGTGTTAGGAGGGGTTGTGCTTTGAAAGCGTGGTGTTTGAGGGGTGGGGGTGGTGGAGTGATTTTTATATTGAGGTCATTGCAGGGGGGCGGTGGGTTAGTTCCTTGTTGATAATTCTTTCTTCTTCTCTCTGCATTGGCCCTGTCTTCTATAGACTTTCTTTCCGTCCTTTCTTTCTTCCTTTTTATTTTGGAGAAGCGTGGAAATTGGCATTTATGCGTGGGATAAGGCGGTGCCTTTAGAGATAAGCCTGTTTCTGGAATAGAGAAATTCGTCTGTCTTTTTGGATCTTAAGCTTAATTGCGAGATGAGATTTCTGTACATGGCAGCCTTCGATCAATACTGTCGAGAGTCTGATCTACGAGAGATCGAGAGACTGCCGCAAGAAGCGTTATCGAAAGTGTAAATAGTTTAGTAAGGTAAAACATTGATATTGAATCAAGACGTCCATGAAGACTAACCCTCCCCCTTTACATCTTCACACCGTTCCGTAACTTTTAGAGACAAAAAAAAATATGATAATAAGTACAAAGCTTGAGACTTGAATATTTCTTCGCCAACTCCTCCGGGGAAAAAACCCACTCACTCCTTTTATATCCATAATCCACCTTCTTCGGAAAAGAAAAAATAGTAGTAATAATAATAATAAATAATCCGCCAAACTCCCCTCCGTAAAAAAAGAATCCCAAAAAGCTAACCAAGCAAGAAGCAACAAACCGAAGGTTGGGAAGAGGTGTATCCAGTGATACATCCAAGGGGGAATAAAGATAATTGTTGGTCTATTGACAGAAAAAACGGTGAGGTCCCAGTAGAGTAGCGTTCGTTCGTTATACACAGGGTAAAAAAAACGAAGGGGAGAACAAGAATAAAACGAAACACGAAGGTTGGGTATAGTGATGTCGATGATGCAGGGAAAGTTTCATTAAGTTCATAAACTTGAAGTTTGGTTAATCAAGGTGGTTGAAAAGGGATCCTCCATAGAGTCAGTAAGTTAAGACACGAAGCACAACCGCTTGACCGGTAAAGCCTGGTCAACAATTGAACTTTATTAAAAAAGGACGTATCCAGTTCCCAATAATAGTAATAGTAAAAGAAAGCCACAATAATAAAACGGTGCTACGGAGGGTAATAGAGGTCCTAAAGAACTCTTAGACATCCATTGCGTCGTCAAGTGACATCGCCGATGCCTGGGAGTCCGAGAACGGGGCAATTCCCTCTCTCTTCTCAAATCTAGCAGCGTCAAGCTCCAAGAGCAATGAGTCGCTGCCGGACATATCTTCATCGTCGTAGGCTTCCTCGATGCCTCGTTTCGACTTCTTCAGCGTGTTTCCAGATTCCTGGGGGCTTCGGGCTCCAAACATCGAGTTGTTTTGGGGGGCAGCAGCGGCGAGCTGTTGCATTTCAACGTCACGCCTTGCCATCCAGATTGGTTCGTACCCGGTGAGAAGGTACTTCATCGAATCATCGAAGCAGACACAGAATCTGCGACCTTGGATGACTTGGATCGCTTGGACGGCAGTGCAGTTGATATGCTGCATGATGTAGGCCGCAGCAACGGCGGCGCTGCGCTCATTGCCGGATTCGCAGTAGATCAAGGTCTTCCCTGGGTTTGGAGGTTGTTCTGGAAGGCCATTCGGTTTACGGCGGACGAAACCTGGTGGGGCGAGGTGATAGAGGTGCTCGTCGATTAGTCTTGATGCGATTGGGAATGAGGCGATGAGCTCTTGGTTTCCTGAGACATCAACAGATTCGAAGCGAATGCGGGCCTTAAGCTCTGGATCCTTGGCAATTTCGTTGTAAGCGTTTAGGAGACGGGCCCTGGCGGTGACATTGTTTCGGACGGCGATAAGGAGGGTGATGTTTTCGCGTCGGAGATAAGCTAGATCCTTTGCAGCGGATAGAGGGCCTAAGTAGAGGTGGGGAAGGATCTGCTGGGCCTCGCGTCGGGACTCATATCGCCAGTCTTGGAGGGTCGTGGGTAGGATTCCGGAATTGGCAAGCAGCTGAGAGCTGCTGAGGCTGGTTCCATTGGATTGGGCGCCGTAGTTTAGGGGCTGTCTGACGCCAGGTCTTCCGCCACGGTTGACGGGATCGTTGATGAGAGTTGGAGGCGGGACGAGAATGCGAGGAGGCGACGGGATGCCATTCGACCACGGTAATGTTGGGTGATGTGAGGGGGACGAGGAGAGAGGTGGCATGCCTGAGCCTGGGGCCAGGTTGCCGTTTGGAACAGCCGGCTGCGCGATGTGCATCGTGTCTTGCCGGGAAGAGAAGGTTCACGGGCCTTTGGAACGGACGTTGGAGCTGTTAAAGCTGAGTTCAGATGGGGCCTCTGGAGGTATCTGTGATTACGACGGTGATGGATGGGGTCGGCGTGATTCCCGTGATGATTTGAGCTGAAGATTGATGGTGGTTTGGTAGTTATGGTTTGGTTTGGTTTTGGTTTGGGGAGGAGTAAGTAATACTACTAAGTAGGACTGAGCAGTTGGGAGGATCAGTCAGTGTGTGTCTGAACACCACCGACGAAACCCGCAGCTTAAATCGTAGCTTCACCGCACTGACTAAGAACACCGTACGCCGGGCGTTGAAAAGGAAGTCGCTCGCGGTCCCTGGCTGAAGAACACCTCTGCAACTTTAAAAGTCGCGTCTCCGCTGCCAATATATATGTCTTGGAGCAGAAAGGATGAGTCCCAGCAGCTCGAATTCGCTGATTGATTGGCCAAAAGTGCAGTAGCTATTCGGCCTGCATGCAGTGTGCGGCGAACCCGGGCACTCAGCCTCGCACCACTCTAATGAAAGCTAAGCTAAATTTCAATCAAAGGACGAAATGTACTTGACAGTGCTGACTCAGAGGCTTTCTGGGTTTCGGGTCGCCGCCTTCAGAATCGGGACCAATGGAAGGGGTCTTGGTGAAACTGTTCCTGTCAGGCCTCGTGGTCCGCCTGGGCTAGTTCTCGGACCGATTCAAGCTTGCTTGCACCTTCCAATTAGTTGACTTTGCATGCGCCAGCTAGCAATCAAGCTAGTGCAGTAATGGCCTTTCTGTTTATGATATCAATCATGATCAGGTATCATTGGATAACTGTTCTAACGAAATGTTTCTTTGTTTCGTGCCACTGGCAATGTTAACCAACGGCACATCTTTGTTGGAATTCGACGGTTAACGGTATGGGACGGAGAGCCCATAATCTAGAAACAATATTGTACAATGATATAACTAATTACCAAGACATCTCTGGAGTAAACCAGTATACTTCACAGACTTCAGAATGCCTCGCTTCAGACGATCTCTAGAGATAACATCTCCTCTCCTCAACTGTATCCCTCTTACTCCAAGCGCCCTCAATGCCTCCAAATCTCCCTGCGTGGCATCAGACGTATCACGAACATCCGTCATATCTGGATCCACTTCGACCTGTGATTGGTTCCAATCCGAGCAAGCATACATATTTAATTCCAAAAGCGACATCCTCGGTCACACTCTACACCTAGCTCGTCTAGCAGTTATCCTCGATAAAGTTCAGGTATACACAGGGGCTGCGAGGGCATACTTTGATTGCTGTTATGTCTTGGGTACAGTTGAGGCAGGCCTCGGGGAGGTTGAGTTGGAAATAACGAATCAGATGGTATGCTTCCATCCAGACGTGCAGGATTCAACTACTACTTCGTAGTGCTGTTCTAATAATCCGTTTATTCAAGAGCCAATCATATAAAAAACGGCTCGCCTACCTTTCGGCCAGATTTCCGGTGTCCGGCCGTAGTTCCCTTTCATTCCCCTCTCACATGGTCCCTGCCTTAGAATTCCACATTGACTTGTCCCCAAACTCAAGGCAACCACCGCGCCTTGTGGAGCTTAATCGTATATGCCAGTTCCTTCACACTCTTGGCCATTGCTGTGAGGTGATTCAAGAAGTGAATGATCAAGGCAGTTCCAGGGCTCATAATCCGGGTGCCGAAGCACTCATTGGTCTTTCGGCGGAGTTCCAAAAGCTACGAGAGGATATTTCGCAGTTCAGAAGGTTCTATAGTAATGAGCAACTAGCGACTGGAGAAACTAGAAATGTGCTCTTCGTGCTTTTGGAAAGTTATCAGAGAAAGGCAGATGGATTAGTAAAAGGGTAAGATCTCAGTAAGGTAGCTTTTAAAGACCTGGTACTAAAGGAGTATTGAAACGAGCAGCGAAAACAAGGAACTCTTCGTATTTCTGCTCTCTCTATTCGACATAAAACTGCCCGCCGAATACGAAGCGGGCCTCAAGCCACTTCCACCACAGCCGCTTCAATTTAAGAAACCTTCATTCCAGGTACCAACGACGAATTATAGGGTAACCATGGATTCACCGGTGTCTCCTCTGAGCCTGGGCCCTTCGATTAAGTATGCAACGACGATTCCAGAAGAAGACCGTGAGCCTATAAAGTTGGCTCCCGCCCCAAGAAAATCTAGCAAAAGGCCGAGGGAAATTAATGAAGGGGAGGTGAGGCCGACGACGCCGTATTCACCTGATATTAGTGGAAGGCCTGGGCACGAGACAACCGATGTCAAGATCAATGAAGAGATGGAAGAGTTGATGAGAGGTGGAACATTTTTGCTGATGTAGTTTTAAATTTAACCATAGACAGAGGAACTTATAAGTAGGACATGACTAGGAGCACGAACCCGGTCTCGAGACTAGGATATACTGCAGCTGCAGCTAATGCACGAAGGCCAAGGGTTCCGTGCAACGCTGGGGATTGTCTTGACGTCTGTGTAACCTGGCAACGCAAACCTTCGTCAAAATACCACACTTTGGATATTGGGCGAAGCACGAGACCAGCTGCAGGTATAGTGCTACGCCCTACAATGTTATCTCTTAAGGTAAAAATTGCTTTCCCGAGAAAGAGCAATAGCTGTGCTAGGCTCTGAATAACAGGATAAATGGAACTCGAATACAATCACTATCACAAAATAACCCCAAGCTGACACTATGAGGCCAACCAAGCTGGTGACTTACGAACTCTTCCGGAAGGACACAACAGTGAAATTCCCCTTCTAAATGCCACTCTTGACTCTCTCGGTGATATTCGCCTGCTTCTACAGGCTTCCTGGAAGATCTGATTTCCCTCTCAATCCTGGAACCCCATCTATCTATAAATACCCCATCTGTCCCGCTTCTGAAATCAAGTTCTTTCCCTTTCTCCATCCCCTCCATACATCACACGTCAATCTTCTCATGATGGGTACCTCCCAAAACCCCCCCTAGACAACATTATATATATATATCGTGATAAAACTGCAGGCTAGTTTACGAGGCAAATTCTGACGGCTACCTACAGAACTATCAAATTCTAGTTACGAGACTGGAGATTTACGTCACACAGAATGCCTCTTGTCAAGACCGCGTTTCGTTTTAAGTGTACCAACATTTCACGATGATTAGTTTACTATTAAATTACTACAGCTACCAATATACACTTCCGGTCCCGTCTCCGGCTGCCATGTAATCGATGGAACAGCATGTTGTTCCAGTCTTCCGGTTCTCCCTCGTCAACAGCAGCATCACACCATATCTTAACAAATGGATCCATCCCGGCCTACTTAACGATTTTATCCTACCTATATATGGAGGCAGCTACCTACAAAAGAACGAGGAAGAGGAGGATGTTCGACACACCAGAAAGACATATTCAATATTTATAAAGGCATGTGGAGCTGACTTTATGACCAATACTGCTATTGCCGTTTCTCAAAGATTGTTAGTGGTGGTACTGGTAGAATAAACATCTGGCTCACGAAAAATAAGTTATCCATATCAATAGCTTCACTTTCGAGATGGACACCGCGCCGATTGCTATGACATTGAGATGAAGATCTCCTCTCAGATCTAATACATCTTACTCCGCGGCTTGAACTGCTACAAAAATTTGGGGGAGGCATTATGACACTAACCGGAGTCGCTGCTCTTATGATGAACCACTACTTACCTTCACTCGACGAACCTAACATGTGTTTTCTATTAACCTTATATTTAATGCTTATCCAGGGGACCAAAGTCAAGGCATGTGACTAGACTATAAGAAAATTGTTTGAGGGAAATGCATGCCGAAATCCAAGTGTGGCCGCAAGGCAATGTTGAGAGGTCTCGATGCTTGGGTTACTAAGAAGCAACGAGCAACACGGGTCCTTCGGGGCCATGAATGAGATAGGTTTGAGAGGGTATTGGCGATGTACGTTACACAATTTGGCTCGCCCGTAGATGAACTTGCCAACGAGTTCGAATGGTACCCTGGAATCTGATCTCTAGAAAAGCAAATTACACGGTGGAAGAAGGCTGCGCGGTGACAACCCCAAGACTGGTTGGCTTTCTTTGATAACGCACATCGTACACACCGGCCTAGACCATGAAGGAGTGTAATTCCTCAAGGAGGTCCTTAACTAAATTTCTATGTCAGTGCCATAACATATATATTGGTCGACCGGTCCTCCCTTTTGAAGAAAGCCCCAAATCTTGTAAGCCCTCCAAAAACTGCACCTAATTAGCATTTTAGTCGCTAACGTAGATACATTGTCACATCATGCAGCCCCAGTCCCTTAACTGTAAATATCCTGCGCCAGGGCTTTCTCTCCAATGGAGATAGGCCAATTCAATCATTACTACATAAATATGAGCGACGGGCTCTATTGAAGAGATGAGCACTAAGTTACAGATTTGCGGAAGACTAGTCATGCAATCCCATACAGTTTATGTTCCATCGGAACAGTCGCCGACTTGCATTTAGTAATTAGTGGCATGGTGTTATCGAAAGGAGGGCAAACAGTGCAGGCTCAAGCTATATTTACCATGATCATGGATCGATGTAGCAATATATAGATTTACGATCCTTTCGACAAATTGTCGAGTCGCTAGACTGCCATCACACGAGTACGTGTATACAAATTAACAGCTAGAAGGACCTGTGGCTGTGCATGGCATACCTTACCGACATCTATAGGGCTGCAAGTGGGATTCTAGGACTACGGCTCAATTGAATATCTCGTTAGCCTAGCATGATCAGACATTCGACATGACGTCAGTAGCGTTTATAATTATATATATACCACTACCTATAGTTACTCATACGAAAACCTAATGCTACCGCCGTTTCACCAAGACACTAGATATCCTTTTGGAAGGACATCAATTACAACAGAAGGACAGGAGGTCGAAACCGGTATCGTATGTCTAAATTTGCAGACTAGATACACAAGAACTTAAGGATAGTGGTTTTAAACGTTTTTGATAGTGCTGGTATACTGTAACCAATCTGAGATTGCCAGATTAGGTTCATATGTTTCTTATTATTCAGCCAGAGTAAACTGTAAACCGTATACAGCTGTATACAGCTCTTGATCTTAGGCGTAGCCTTGTAATCATAATTCATTCCCATATGCTGCTAGCTTTTATTGTATTTTATGGAGTTCCTGTTGCGCCAGGCCAGGTCCTCCATTCCGACAAACCGACTCTGCAAAAACGATCATAATGTACTAACTCACGTCTTTACTTCATCAAAGTAGGTGAGATGGCCGAGTTGGTCTATGGCGCCAGGTTAAGGTTATACCTTAACAAGTGACATCCTGGTACGGGTAACCGTGCGTGGGTTCGAATCCCACTCTCATCACTACCTTTTTTTTTTCGTTTTTGATTTTTTGCTGGTGTGTTCGGTGTAGACGGTTTCGGGAGGTGCTTTTTTGCAGGGCTTGTTGGTTGTGGACAAACGTGTTGAGATATCGAAAGTATTGTACTGCTTGCAGGGATGAGATAATACTGGTCTCGTGGCGGAGAGTAGAATCCTTGTACATCGACGAGAATTCAAGGGATTCCCTTTTGATTCTATTGTACCTTGCAATGTAGCCTCTGGCTAGTAGCTAGGAACTATGACAGCTCAGTGTCGAAACTGTCGATATAAAAAAAATGGCGTAGAATCTCCAACACCAACAACACAGTTCCATTCCAGAAGGATATAAGGCACACCCACGCCTGCAATTCGATATCTGACGGCTGTACGGGTGGTACGCATAGGCCTGGAGATGCACTGCAAAGCCTATGAGCCGTAGTTCGATCGTTTATCCAGGCGAAGTGCCATAATAGCCATTCCAGACACCAAATTTCCAGCGAGGACCTGTGCGACGACTATCGATATCTCTATCCACAAGAGTGTTGAAAACAGTATCATCAGCAGGCTCTATAAGTGGATGCTCTTCGAGGGGCTTTATAGCATATACTTACTCTGCGGTTAACGCTGAGCGCGCCAACTAAACTTTGACCTTTGGAAATAGTATTACGGATTATCGGGAGTAGAGCCTGGAACAAACTTGCTGTAGTGTCTTGATGGCCCGGGCACGTAAAGGTGAAGAATCGATAATTAGACTATGGGTAGGGATGACGAACTGTCAAAAAATTAGAGTCAAAGTTGAGTTAATAGTTAATTCAAGGAAAAATAAAGTAACCCGCCATATGGAGCTTGAACTGGTTCCGAAAAGGAGAGGAATGAGAAACAATTGATAAGGAGCCTATATAACCTAGATCTAAGGCTATAGAAAACCATAAGCTAGAACAGTGCCCAGACTGGAATTGGGGTTTGAGCAAGCCCCAGAACTAGAGATAGAGAAGCAGCTAGCCACATGACTTGGTAGCCGTCGGCGAAGCCCCCAAACATTGCGAACCCAGTCTCCACCCGTCAAACCTGTCGTTAGTGTGACGTGACTATTCCTTTGGGCTCGTAATCTCAGCGATAAAGAAATTCTTTATTAATATATTAATATAAATAGGCCCTTTAGCCTTTCTTTTTCCTTTTCTTCTCCTTCTTTCCTTCAGGAATCGGATTCAACTACTGTTGAGGTAAGAGACCTCTTCCCAAACTGCTTCAGTCGATTGCAACCTAGTGATACCTACACTAATACCCTGCGATGAGTTGTATTTCTCGAAATAATACGTTACTAACATGGCTATATGGTAGATTCGATAACCTCGCTCACGAATCCTTGAGCAAGGCTTGTGTTCTATTACTGTGGCTCATACTCTTTGGGGGCGTACATTTACGCTTGGGCTTCTCCCCAGCGAGGGTCACTACCAATGTGAGTTAAGGAACCGGCTACTTCCCTCCCCTCTTGATATTAGACGTAAGTATTGGGATATATGTTGTGAATTACCCAAGTATTTCAGAGCATTTGTCAAAACCGGCCTTACACTGAAGAAGAGGGAGGTTAGTAGGCCGGTCCCGTACCATGTTAGTCTGAGGCCCTGGCTGTTCAGCATGAAGACTGGGTAGGAAAGTACGTATTACAACCTATTTGATTCATCCCCTGAGTAGACTACGTTCGGCTTGCTAATGACTTCCATAGACTAGAAGAACCATTCCACTCCGATGTCAGCACGACTGTGGTAGGTTCCCTTGTTCTGAGCATTTCGCTAGACCCGAAGGGTTTGAAGTAACAGCTGTGTCGAATTTAGCTACACGGAGGGTAATAGATATTTCATCCATCATGGTCTTTCGACTGGAAGATCTTTTGGGTTACAATACCTCTTCGCTCAACATTTCCACTGTTGAACAACTTTTATCGCTGAAGGGCTTCCTCAATTACAACAACCTAACTGGTGTTGTTTCCTGTGTGGTTCAGTTTAACAGTCGAAAACCGGTTTCAAACCTTCAATATTTTCAAGAAAAAAAACTCTCCCAACTGTAGTTGGACACCGTCGAAAACCTGGACTACGCAATATACAACCCCTAGTGTCAATTTCAGAATGTCCTCGAAATCTCACTTGCCGTACGGCGAAAGAGCCAAACAACATACGAACCCCGTTGCTCGCAGGCTGTTTGAAATTGCAGAAGCAAAGGAAACCAATGTCGTCGTCTCCGCCGACGTCACAAGGGCAGGCGAGCTGCTAGACCTCGCCGATAGTATGTTCTCTTAAAATTCGCGGTTTAGCAAAAAAAACTACGGCTAACAGGAGCTTAGGGCTTGGCCCGTACATCGCTGTGCTTAAAACCCATATCGATATACTTGACAATTTTAGCTTGACGGTGCTCGAGGATTTAAAGGAATTGGCAGCGAAACACAATTTCCTGATCTTCGAAGATCGCAAGTTCGTCGATATCGGGAACACAGTTCAAAAGCAGTACCACGGCGGGGCATTGCAAATATCAAGTTGGGCAGATATTGTCAACTGTACAATGCTCCCTGGCGAAGGTATTGTCCAAGCATTGACCCAAACAGCAGAGAGCGACGATTTCCCGTACAAGGATCAGAGGGCACTCTTGATCCTGGCAACCATGACAAGTAAAGGATCACTAGCTACGGGGGAGTATACGAAGGTTTCGGTGGAGTGCGCACGGAAATACAGTCGGTTTGTGATCGGGTTCGTGGCGTCGAGGACTTTAGGGGACGTTGAAACGGAGGTTGCTCCGTTGGAGAATGAGGACTTTGTACTCTTTACTACTGGCGTCAATATGGCGTCGAAAGGCGATAAACTGGGACAACAGTATCAAACACCCAAGTCCGCTGTGGAGGCCGGAGCTGACTTCATTATTGCTGGGCGAGGAATATATGCGGTACCAGATCCTGTTGCCTCTGCAAAGGCGTACAAGGAAGAGGGGTGGAACGCGTATCTCGGGCGGTTGAACAAGGACTAGGGTGTCTGGCTCCTGTATTCTAGATGTCGTTACAATGCTATCTAGCTGTTCCGTCCCCGAGGCTTGACTTTTCGTTTCCGGTGTGAATACGTATCGATATCGACGTGCCTTGCATATTCGTAGAGAGCACTTGTATGAATGCGGAAACTATGGGAGGCGACCACCTTGGTGCGGGATGGGGATGGTGATCGGTTAGCTGTCCTTTCATCGACTGCTTGCCAAAGGAACTGAAAATTTTCTATCTCCCTTCCGCAGGCTGTAAATGTGATTTGATAGAACTACAAACCGGCTCATCGGTGTCGCGAGCTCATCTGCACGTTGACGTTGAGGACATTGCACACACGTGGGACCTTGTTTGCGAGGGAAAGAAAAAGCGGCAAGTGTTATCCTGGTTACAAATGTTTCCCTCCTGGCCGTGCATGGGCCACATTGCTTGACAAACCCCAACTTAATCCACATCGAGAGAAGGACCCGCGCGTCATCTCCCCTCCTCTGACGAATCACCTTTCTCTCAAAGACTCGTTTCTCGAGAGTCATCGTCCAACTTCCGGTAGCCTCTTGAACGATATAGATCCCTCCATTTCACTCCTTTAACGCCACTAGTGAGCGCCAAAGATCATTACAACTCCCTTGTTTCCCCAGATGCTTCAAAGATAGCCTCCTTCCCATTGATCGAAAGTTTTGGCAGCCCAAAATGCCCGGCTTTCTTGAACCCGGTGGCACTGGGACCAAGCTAGGCAACTTCTTCATCATTTTCTCGGGGGTCTGTTCGATAGTGGCGGCTTTGTTGTCGGTAGTGTAAGATCACACGATACGGCTCTTTTTGGTGATAGGATGAAGAGGCTAATGACAAACTTGAAATAGTTCGATATGGTTCCAACTGTACATATGCCATTCCAGGATACAAGGGCCTTATTGGAGGGAGGCACGGGCTAACCCGGTTTTGACAGGAAAAACTATCGGAAACCATTGCTTCAGCGATATGTGGTGCGGATACTGTTGATGTTCGCGATGGCTCTTTATCCTTCAGGTCTGAGGGTATCTCTAACTGGGATTATAGGGTTCCGATTTATGCCATAACATCATGGCTCAGTTTAAAGTCATCCGCGGCAGCCTTCTTTCTCGACCCTATCCGAGATATATATGAGGTAGGACCGGGTGACACGAAATCCCAGACGACGGCCACTAACTCGAATACAGGCATTCACGATCTACACATTCTTCCAACTCCTCATCAACTTCCTCGGCGGCGAACGGGCCCTCATCATCCTCACACACGGTCGAGCCCCAATCCCGCATCTATGGCCCCTCAACCTGTGCCTCCCCAAAGTCGATATCAGCGACCCATACTCCTTCCTCAATATCAAGCGAGGTATCCTCCAATACACATGGCTCAAGCCCATACTCTCCCTTACGACAATCATCATGAAGGCAACCGATACCTACCAAGAAGGATACATTGGGCTTAATAGCGGGTACTTCTGGAGCGGGATTATCTACAATCTTTCGGTGACGATCAGTTTGTACAGCCTGGGTATCTTTTGGGCGTGTATGCATCAGGACTTGAGGCCGTATAGACCGGTGCCAAAGGTTGGTATTTATCGTATGTGGGTTATGATAACGTTCCATCGCTAACAAAATTTTAGTTTTTGTGTATCAAACTCATCATCTTTGCCTCGTACTGGCAAGGATTTTTCCTTTCGATATTGGTGTGGCTTAAATTCATCACGGATACACCAGAGTACACCCGCGACAACCGCGCCGCAGCCATTCAGGATTGTTTGATCTGTTGTGAGATGCCGGTTTTCGCTATTGCACATTGGTATGCCTTCTCGTGGAGGGATTATGCGGATCCGACAGTCTCTGCTGCCCGTATGCCTGTTCAGTACGCTTTCCGCGATGCTTACGGCGTTCGCGACTTGATATATGACACAAAGGCCACTTTTGGCGGGAAAGGGTACGAGTACCGCAATTTCGACTCTGCTGACGGAACCACCATGGCACACCCTGAAAGTGCGGCGAGAATGGCAAGGATTATGGAAGGGATGCGTTATCAAGCCGGTGGGAAAGGAAAGTATTGGATACCGAAGCCAGCACCTTCGAGTCGTACGGCATTGCTGGGAGGAGTGGGTTCTGCGGCCGGTATTACCGATGATCCTGCTCGGAGAGCTGCTGCCGGTGTTGGGAGGTCGTATGGAAGTGTGACTCCCGACAATCTTGAAGATGAAGACACCGATGAGGAAATGGAACAGTTGTACGATGATGCGAGAGGAATGGAGTTTGGGGATTATAACGTGAGTACAATATTTCCTTGCAGCGGGTAACCATAGCTAACTCTCGGTCTAGTACCCTGTCATAACGGCATACGAACCGTATAGTGCGGAGCGTTTCCGACAAAACTACCAGTCATCTCGCTACATTGTTACAACCGCTACAAACCAGGCCCTTCTTCAACCCGAGAACCGTATCAAGATCCAGTCTCGAAGTAGGAGCAAGAAATCCGATGCATCCAGTTTTCGCAGCCGTAAGGGTAAAGCTAAGATTCCAAACGGCGATGACGAAGAATCTCAAGGTTTACTGGCCAAAGTTGCTGATACACTACATCGGAGTTCATCATCCTCGTCTCATATGTCGGACCGTTCCGGCGTCGTGGATCTCGTTGTCGAGGATACGGAGGCCGAGGAAATCGAGCGTGTCCGCGCTCGCAAAGAAGGTGGCCCTGGTTGGAATCAAGAGGATCCTAAAATCTTTGTTACCAAGTATCCTCCAAAAGATGCAGGCCAAGTTGAAAGATCGGGTTTTGAAACTGAACATATCCCCCCACCGATTGATACACGAGAACACGACGCCAGTACCTCGAGAGCCACTGTGTCCAGGACTAGCTCGCAGGGTAACTTTGTTGTAGCCGAGGAGGGCGAGGAAGATAACGACACCCCAGTCGATGATAGAATGAGATACGGGAGTCTAGCCAATGACGACAATCCATGGGGTCGTTAGGTCGATGTTTCGTTTCCTTAGCGAGCAAATACCCGTCACTTCCCTGTGTTTTACTTGTCTCAGATGTCTGTTCCGTCGTTATGCTCGTTCGCTATGCTATTTCACTGTTTATGTTTTGGTATAAACGTTTCATCAGGGGATCATTTTCGTTGTGGTAGATGCGGGGGTTCCTTTTTTCTTTATTTTTATGTTCGCGCAAGGCGTCCTGAAATCAGGTGTGTATCGAATGGGGCGTTGGAAAAAGGCATTTTTCGTGTATATTTTGGTTGTATACTGGGAACGAAGAGCGATGGGTCATTTGATAGGTCAGCTGTCATTATGCGTCAAGGATACAGATAGTTTGCGAGATATCTGGAAGAGCATTACATCAATTTACTGTTTTGTCGTTTCATATTCTTCGAGATTCTGTGTTCCCTGTCTCTATTACATCTCGGCCTTGCAGTTTCAGGACCCTCTGAGCTTATTCTGTCCAAAATTCGAATGTCGTGAAGGTCGAACGTGGCCACGATAGGATATCCGGGGAAAGATTGGGGAGTTTGTTTCATCCAATGTTCCTAGTCTATTGCTGTCCAACGTGTACAACGGCCAATGGAAACGCATGACGGGGCAGGTTAGTTGCCCTACTCCGGTCGGTATACCTGGCGATTCGCTGTGGCCCTGGATCTTCATTAACAGACCGACCAGAGAAGAAGCTTGTCCGATGATTTCTTGCTTTACACGGTATACCGGTAATTAAACGTCTGCCGTAGGAAGCGCGAGAGGAGTCTAACTTTAGAATAAATTATATTAAAGAAGTTGAACTTTTGGGGATAGTAAGTGGTGATCTCGCCAGGGGCCCCACCCCTCGCCGTGCGCTTAACCCTCCACCAATGGTTGGCCGTGTTGGCGGTGTTCCCAATGAAAAGCAACATCTCGCGCTTCGGGCTGATGGTGCGAAACAGCCCTATCAAACCGATTTTCACAGGGTCCCGAGGTGAAGGCGGGCACATGTTGAAAAAGTAATGCTGTCACGCCCGCTTTGTAATTTTCTGGGGGGATAGGAGGTTGGAGAGCCGTGCGCTAACGACGGCTTTCGCATTACCAACTGGGAAAAGAGTCGAGGCATGGGATTTTTTAACTTTCAACTGTGGGGTTTCAGGTTGACGTGCATCAGGAAGTAGTTAGTATTCTCGCTGGTTATTTTGGGATACAAGTAAAAGAAGCCTTACGCCGCGAATATGCAAGATGCTTCCCGAGGCGAAGGGTCTTTCGCGAGTCGCAACGCTGGGTTTCACGGTTTCGAGTTTCGACTAGACCCAGATACTTGGTTGTAAGATGGCTGGTGGGCCGCTTTTTTCGGTTTTTTTACTTTTTTATGCATGCTTTGCATACATGTACGCTTCGAATCGGATGAGGATGTTTTGTGGTTCTGGCATTGCAGAGCGGAAACGTGGGGGGAGCGTGCGTGCAGTGGATAGTTATAAGAAGTTGGGTTTCGGACCTGTGTTCGAGATCTTAGTATGATCTCGTTTCCTTCATTTTCTTTCCTTTCCGTTTCGTTCTTTTTTGAGTATTTGAGGAGGCATTCGTTTCCCTTTTCAGTTTTAAATTTTCTCTCTTTTCAAAGTCAGGACAGCAAGCTGACTGACGCCGGATAACATCTGTGGTGGGATAGACGAATATTTTGCGTTCTGAGGACCCGTTGATTTGAGGCCTTCGGAAACTTTCGTTGATAAGGAGACTTCACTGACTTTGCAAAGAGAAGAGAGTGCTTGAGGCTTCCCTTAACTTTGGTGTAAGTTTATTCGGATTTCTCTTTCTTGTCGAGTCCGGTTTATATTCTCTCTCTCTTCTATCTTTTTCTTATCTTTTCATATACTTCGATGATAGATCGAGGGCTGTTTCATTCTTTCATTTCCTTATTCTCACCGGCTTCCATCTATATACTTCTTTCTTTTCCTTAATTACGATCCCTATTTTCCTTGTTAAAAGTTCGTTTCCTTTATACAAAACTATACTTGATATCAACTTTCCTTATCGCCGCTGTTGGGTTTATTATTTTTACTTTTATTTTATATTTTTCAAAATGCCGTTTCAATCGATATTTGGCAGCTGCTTTCCGTTCTCCGCAGAGCAGGCTGACCAAAACGGCGGGCAGACAAGGAATCTCGATGAGTTCGAGGCTAGGAAGTCGCATGCGCGGAGTCGGAGTGAGAGGTCAATCTTCAACTGGGGTAGGAATCCGGATGAACCAGAGGGTATGAACAACTTCAAATATCCCGAGACAAACATGGTTTACTAATACATATGTCGTTGATGCCGACAGAAACTCGAAGTCCAACTCCATTCCCTCTCATCACTGTCGATGAAGCGCCTTCTATGCCCCAGCGTCCTCCTGCAGTTCGATCATATAGCTGTCCTTCATCCACCCGAGATGCCCAGCGTGGTAACTCGCCATATGGACCGATGCTTACTATCCACGATGCAAACCTCGCAAACGAACTCCTTGGTTCTACATCATCACTCAGTAATGGACAATACTCTTTCATGAATGGAGAGTTCATCCCTCGCCCAACGTCCGGACTATCCAACCATACCCGCCGCGCTAGCATGCCTGGCGATTTAAGGTCTTGCGCTAGCCCCTCGCCGATACATACGCATGTTAGGGCTGCGCAGAGTATGGGAAATTTACATTTGGGACCTGGGGATTTTGGGCCGTTTCCGATGGGGCCAGGGAGGGCTTATGGAGTTAGCAGTCCTAGTACTACTACCTTTGATACTAGAAGGGATTCAGTGGGGACATTTACGGATACTACTTCCTTTGACGACGTTTCTATGCATTCAGATCCGGATGTCCCAGTTCCGGTGCCAACATCGGGTGAACCAGAGCGGGCAGCGATTTCCGCTCAAGATGTTTTGCCAATAGCAGAAGAACCAGTTGTGGAGGCCTCTGTCGTGCCAGTCCCAGAGACGACTTCGAACGAACCTGAAGTGGTTGCTTCTCCCCCTGTCCAAGCAGAAAGCGTGGAAACTTCTGCGCAGACTTCGACCGAATGCAAGGAAGCGGTCGTACGCATCAAAATTGCATTGGAAGAAAAGGCCTCCCTTGAACGACGTCTTCAGGAACTGGAGAGGCTCATCAGCAGAGGGAATTCCCAGCGACCAGCAAGGCTACGAAGCATGACTGCTAGCGGTGCTCTAGAGTCAACCGTCCAACCTCCACGCACCGAGGTCATCATCGAGGCTACTTCGGAGTCATCGGTATCTCAGCAGGATACTCAAATTGACTCGAGCCGTGAAACTTCATTCGAGGATGACGCATCCAGGCCTCCAAACTCTCCCTCGCCGCCAATCTCTGTCCAGACCCCGCAGCCACAGCCACAGCAGCGCCAACGGCCCGTACTGCCTCAACTTCAAACATCTCTGCCACTCCCAACCGCCAACGAGGAACGACGAACCCCATCGACAGCGGTCCGACTGACTTCTGCCGTTTCTAGAATTGCGAATTGGATCTTTGGAGAAGAAGACCATTCTGCCTACCCACATAGCCCTCTTAACCTCTCCAGCCCTCATGCACAGCGACCCCAACACCAGTCGTACCAACTGATCCAAGCCCACCATTTGCAATTAACTCCAACTTCTCCACAATATCATCGCCGCGTTGCGCACCTCTCTGCACCTGCTGCTACCAGCTCTCCTGTCCCAGTCATCGGATACCAACAACGGTGGCGACCTCGAAATGTCGAGGACGTCGACCCTGTCCCGCCATATCACGAACAAGATCCCAACCCAAGTCCTGGATTTGTGTTCTTCCCACCCAACTCACTCCTTACGCCGTTGGCCACACCCACGAGTCCATCTGGGACGAGCATTGCTACTCAGATGTACGCTCAAGCGGTATGACTAAGTCATATTTTTGTTCTATTTGTGTTGATTTTTAGCGAGTTTTGTGTTGTTTGAGTGATATTTTTTCCCCACTGCATGTCATACTGTAGTTAGTCCGGGTATCGATCGAATATCATGACGCATACTACTGTCTCTCTCTCTCTCTCTTTGACTTTCACATCGGACAAAACTAAAAAAGCTTATACGCGGCGAATGGGAATATTGTCTTAAAAATGGGGGGTTTTATCTGGGACTGTATAGTATAATTTGGAGTTAAATTCAGTAATTCATTATGGTTCATTATGAGTTCAGATCCGAAAGTGCAGAGCTGCGGTAACGTGAGGACGGTTTGATAATGTAATCAGCGGGATTGAGCCCTAGTACCTTATACTTAGATACCAGATAGTCGATCCGCTCTCTTGATTGGAGTCATAGGAGCCACTTTGAGCCCCGTCGTCGCCGGTCTCGAGTAACGCTTTCGATCGTTCAGGCCACAATGCGGTAGACAATGCAATGGCAGGAGTTTAGGCGGTACAGACTTGCCTAAAGCCGATTCCCATTGCTGAGCGTGATGGTCATGCAGTGCTGGTTCGAGGACAATACAATACCTAGCTCAAGCTTCGACCCCGCTAGATGGCAAAATTGCTTTTTTGCTGGGTAGCCCTGGCCGGTTAACCCCTCACCTGGTCATGATGCAGCAGTGCTCTGGCTGGTGCTCTGGCTGGTGCTCGCTGTTGGAGTCCTGTCGACGCACACAAAAATTCTTTTTTATAGCTGCAAACGCCCACACAAAACAAAACCGTCTCCTCTCCTCTCCTTCACCTCTACCTCCCCAACCCCTTCAAATTCAAATACCGTTTAGCAAAGAAAATAAAGACACACCAGACTTAATTACTCCTACCCGATTCCTCTTCCTAGTGAGAAGGCATCAGGGTAGTGTTCCTCCAACTTTTTTGGTCCAAAACCCCGGTTTTTTCTAAAAAAGGCAGAGGGCAGAAAAGAAGAAAAAAATTTGTTCGTTTCTGAGGGCTTTTTATTTCTTGCTCGACTGAACAGATTCCATCTCTTTTCTCTTTCGTTCACCACAACCTCACACCAATACCAATCCCAGTTTTTAGAAAGGCTTCCATCATCAATCAGTCAAGATGGTTAAGTACGTCTTCTCCCTCGGATCTCTTCTAAGACAGGGACGTGCCTTTGCTGACTAGTGCCTTCGATGATGTAGCTTCACGGTCGATGAGATCCATGGGTTGATGGTATGCCGTCACCGCCTTCACCTCCACCAAGCAGCCACCAGCATGCATTGGCTGCTGAATCTCGTCCCAGAGGCACCTGCTGACTGTTAAATAGAACAACCGGCGCAATATCCGTAACATGTCGGTTATTGCCCACGGTACGTCGTGAATGCCTTCACTCCCACTCTGCTCCCCTCCTTCAATGGCGGGGTTCGTTAGTGGGGTTTCATTACTAATTCGTTGCAAACTAATTTTGTTGTCTTCCCCACAACACAGTCGACCATGGAAAATCCACATTGTCCGATTCCCTAGTCGCGGCCGCCGGTATCATTGCCGCGGCCAAGGCCGGTGACCAGAGATACATGGATACCAGGAAAGACGAGCAGGAACGTGGTATCACTATCAAGTCTACTGCCATTTCCCTGCACGCTGATATCCCCAAGGAGGATCTTGTCGACATCAAGGAAATCCAGGAATACAATGCCAAGGCTGAGAAGGAAAAGAAGGACAAGATTGCTCTGGAATCCAACGACTTCTTGATCAACTTGATCGACTCCCCCGGGCACGTTGACTTCTCGTCTGAGGTCACTGCTGCTCTCCGTGTCACTGACGGTGCTTTGGTCGTCGTCGATGTCGTCGAAGGTGCTTCCGTCCAGACTGAGACTGTGTTAAGACAGGCTCTTTCTGAACGTATCAAGCCCGTCCTGTGTATCAACAAGGTCGACCGTACCTTGCTTGAGTTGCAGAAGACTCCAGAGGAAATTTTCCTCAGCTTCCGTGATAACATTGAGAAGATCAACGTTATCATTGCCACCTACCAAGACAAGACCCTCGGCCAGGACTGGCAGGTTTCCCCCGAAAAGGGAAATGTTGCTTTCGCTGCCGCTCTCCAGGGTTGGGCTTTCACCATCAGGTCGTTCGCTACCCGATATGCCCAGAAGTTCGGTGTCAACAAGGAGAAGATGATGGAGCGTCTATGGGTACGGCCCCCTTTCCAAAAATTCATTATTATTTTGTCAAAGAGTGGATGGAACTGACAATCCTCCTTCAATAAACAGGGCGACAGCTACTTCAACCCCTTCACCAAGAAGTGGACCAAGAACGACAAGCATGAGGGCAAGCCACTCAACCGTGCTTTCAACCAGTTCATCATGGACCCTATTACCAAGATCTTCAAGGAAGTCATGGAGGACAAACTTGAGGGTGACAAGGGTATCTTGGCCACCGTTGAGAAGCTCGGAGTCAAGCTCACCTCGGAAGAGAAGGCGTTGAAGCAGAAGCCACTTCTCAAGACTATCATGAGAAAGTTCTTGCCAGCTGCCGAGGCTATCCTTGAGATGATGGTCATCCACTTGCCATCCCCTCAAAATGCCCAGGCTTACCGTGCCGAGCTCCTCTACGAAGGTCCCCCAGATGATGAATCTTGCAACGGTATCCGTGACTGCGACCCCAACGCTCCTCTCATGCTTTACGTCTCCAAGATGGTACCGACATCCGAACGTGGACGTTTCTACGCCTTCGGTCGTGTCTTCTCTGGTACTGCCAAGTCTGGTTTGAAGGTCAGAATCCAGGGCCCCAACTACGAGCCCGGAAAGAAGGAAGACTTGTTCGTCAAGGCTATCCAACGTACCGTCTTGATGATGGGTCGTCAAGCTGAACAAATTGAGAGCGTTCCAGCCGGTAACATTGTCGGTTTGGTCGGTATCGATCAGTTCTTGGTCAAGTCTGGTACCTTGGCTACCTCCGAGACCGCCCACAATTTGAAGGTCATGAAGTTCTCCGTCTCGCCCGTCGTCCAGCGTGCTGTCGAAGTCAAGAACGGCTCCGATCTGCCCAAGCTCGTCGAAGGTTTGAAGCGTCTTGCCAAGTCCGACCCTTGCGTCTTGATCACCACTTCCGAATCCGGTGAACACGTCGTTGCTGGTGCCGGTGAATTGCACTTGGAAATTTGCTTGAACGATCTTGGAGAATTCGCTGGTATCCCACTTAAGATTTCCGACCCTGTCGTCCAGTACCGTGAAACCGTCACCGAGACTCCCAGAGATGAGAGGCAACCACAAGGACCAGACGGCCTCCACCCACCAATCTACGCTCTGTCCAAGTCGCCAAACAAGCACAACCGTATCTACCTCCACGCCGCCCCACTCGACGAGGAGCTCTCCGTCGCTATCGACGCTGGCAAGGTCAGTGCCAAGGACGACGTCAAGACTCGTGCTCGTGTTTTGGCCGACGACTACGGCTGGGATGTTACTGAGGCCAGGAAGATTTGGGCTTTCGGTCCAGATACTAACGGCCCCAACATGGTTGTCGATACCACCAAGGCCGTCCAGTACCTCAACGAAATCAAGGACTCCGTCGTCTCTGGTTTCCAATGGGCGTCGAAAGAAGGTCCACTCTGCGAGGAGCCCATGCGATCGATCAGATTCAACATCATGGATGTTACCCTCCATGCTGATGCTATCCACAGAGGTGGTGGTCAGGTTATCCCAACTGCTCGTCGTGTCATGTACGCTGCTTTGCTCATGGCCAAGCCAAACTTGATGGAGCCTACCTACTTGGTCGAAATCCAGGTCCCAGAAACCGCCATGGGTGGTGTCTACTCCATTTTGACAAGGAAGAACGGACAGGTCTTCCACGAGGAACAGCGTCCTGGTACTCCTCTCTTCACCATCAAGGCCTACTTGCCCGTCAGAGAATCTTTCGGTTTCACCACCGATCTCCGTGCCGCCACCAGCGGTCAAGCTTTCCCACAGCTTGTCTTCGACCATTGGCAAGCTGTCGAACTCGGCAATGCCCTCGACCCCACCTCCAACATCTTCACCAAGGTCATCCAGCCAGCCAGGAAGAGAAAGGGTAAGTTTTCACCACCAAATTCTAGTCTACTGAGAGAAATGCTAACAACCCCAAAGGTCTCAAGGAGAACATCCCAGACGTCAACGAATACTACGACAAGCTCTAAATATAACGTCTGGTTGTTTTTGGCCTTACGATTATATTTCTCGTCTCTCCGCCACTTTCTTTTGTTTTTCCTTTCTCCAGTAATATATAGTTAACAAAAATGATCGGTTTTTCTTTATGGCTTTGTTGTATTTTTTTTTTATCATGAGGGGGAAACACCTGTTTATACCTCAGATGCTGCGTTCTTTACCAGCAGCTTCTACCACCCCCGCTTTATCCTGATAGTGGTATACATTTCTATGTGTATTGACTAGAAGAGGTTTTTATATGGAATATTACATATTTTCCTCAATTGTTGTGCATGATTTGGGTCGTAGACGGACCTTTAGACGTAGATTTCGTGAATATCGGCAATACGCCGCCCCCTAGAACCCGGAAATGCCCTACTACCGGCTATGTACACACGCAGAGAGATAGCAAGCATAGCAGTATGAATCGCTGTATTCCGACAATCTTATAAATCCCGAAACTGCGATAACCACTCTGCCAGCATCATTCAACTTCACTCCCAACGCAAAAATGCGTGGCAGGGCGCTCCAAATCCAACGTCGTCTCTTCTCGACGACTGTGTCGAGGAGTAGTGACTTTGCGCACTGTGTAAGTCGGTCTATTACTTATTTGCCTATATTATTTCTTAGAGCTTCTCGAATTTGGTGACTAACTGAACTCCGCTGGAGATAAAGATCATTGGTGGTGGTGTAGTTGGTCTTGCAGTTGCATCCCGACTTGCGACTAGATACCAGAAGCCCACGTTATTGATTGAGCGGCATGGAGAGTATGGGACTGAGACTTCATCGAGGAATTCTGAGGTTAGTGGATTATATCGTTTTTCAATCTTCTATTACTTCCCAATATTGTAGAGATGTTGACTGAGACGAAACCAGGTCATCCATGCGGGGATATATTACCCTGAACAATCTTTAAAGACCAAGTTATGCATTCGCGGAAAGGAGTTGCTGTACCATCTATGCGAGAAGCAAAGCATTCCGCATAAGCGACTTGGGAAATGGATTCTTGCGCAGAATGAACAGGAGCGGGGGATCTTAGAAGGGTTGCATGAAAAGTGCAAACGACTAGGCGTACCCACGGAATTCATTGAGAAGGATGAAGCGGAGAAGTTGGAGCCTGATGTAAGTCTACGATATACACCTAGGATCCGCGAGGAAAGGTTCAATAGGTTAATGAATTGTTGATGATAAATAGGTCTACACGCCCTTCGGCGTCCTTAACTCTCCAACAACGGGTATAGTCTCCGTACACGATTATATGACCTACCTCGCCTCCCTCCTCGAACAATTCGACATCTCACTCCAAACTTCAGTCGTATCTCTCCAAAAGTCCGCCAGCGGGAACTACGAAATCACAGCTAAATCCACAACGGACTCGGAACCCTTTACTATTACTGCAGATGTAGTTGTGAACGCCGCCGGTCTTTCTGCACCGCTGGTTTCAAATATGCTTTTACCGGAAGAAAGGCATGTGACAGCTTACTATGCTAAGGGGAACTACTTTTCGTATTCGGCTTCGAAGCCGAGGGTTTCGAGGTTGATTTATCCGTGTCCGGTGGAAGGGCTTGGTGGGTTAGGGACACATTTGACGCTTGATATGGCGGGGAGAATGAGGTTTGGACCGGATGTGGAGTGGGTTGATAGTCCTGATGATCTTGTGGCGAGGGATTCGAGGTTGCAGGAGGCTGTGGGGGCTGTGAGTGCCTATTTGCCTGGTATAAGAAGGGATGTTTTGACGGCGGATTATTGTGGGATCAGGCCCAAGTTGCAACCCAAAGGGGGTGGGTTTCAGGATTTTATAGTTAGGGAGGAGGAAGGGTTTAAAGGTTTTGTGAATCTGTTGGGGATTGAGAGTCCAGGGTTGACGTCGAGTTTGGGAATTGCGGAGATGGTGGATGAGATTCTTTATAAATAAGAATTCCGTATATCTAAATAGAATATTTATTATACATTTGCTTTTAGAATGTTTTATATTATACGACGGCCATCATATCTTCTTCCGTTCCAAACTTTTCTCTTTCTTTACCAATCTTCATACCCCTCTCCTTCTCTGCCTTATCAATCTTATCCCAATCACTCCAATGTACCGCTTTAAGGCCTATTCTCGAATGCTCCCTCTTCACCGCCTCCCACCCCATCCTCACATCTCCCTCTTTTCCTAGAAACTCGACACCACCTAGCCAATCATTCACAATATTATCACCCGCATCAAACGCATCCATCATCGTTGATGCAATAATCCCCGTTGGACCCCTCCTGACCCATCCAGTTGTATACATCCCTGGAACTTGTATATCACCTTCGGGTGTAGGTTTCGCTACTCTCCCCAGAGTATTACAAACCACACCCTTCTTCTCATCAAACGGAATACCCGCCTCAATCATCCCAGAAATCGGCTCGCTTTTGTACCCAATACTTCTAAAAGCGAGTGAAGCGTATACATCTTTGTATTCGCCTGTTCCAACGACTTTATCACCATTAGTACCCTCAACTGGCGCTGTTTTTTCGAATCTGATATGTGATAATTGATCAGGATTTGGAGATGATGATAAAAATTCGGTTGGTGAGCTAAAGAATGAAAGCTTCCAGTTCTTTTCGAGAGGGTAGGATTTTGTGCCCTTGTTTATGGTGTCCATTAGGCGTTTTTTGGCACGGGGGAGAGCGGATGTGTCTTGTGGTATTATAGAAGGAGGAACGGGTTCGAAACCGACAGAGGGCAGTGTCATTAGTTCGCGGACTTCTTTGATAGTGAAAGCTGCCTAGTAGGAATGTTAGATGCTATAGATATACTAGGTCGGTTTGCTAAGGAAAGGTACCTGTAAAGGGCCCCTCCTCCCTACGACCTCTACTTCCTTGATTTTGCTCTTTGAAAGAGCTTCAAGTGCATACTCCGTAATATCAGTTTTCCGAAGCTCATCAACTCCAGTCAAAAGTATCCTGGCAACATCCAAAGCTACATTTCCCTGCCCTATCACCACGGCTTTCCCATCGTTTCCTTCGAGATTTGGGTTTAGATCTCTATGCTCCGGGAGACCGTTATACCATCCCACGAATGCCCTAGCGGAGTGAATGCCCGACAATGTGGATTCACCTGGGAGATTTAGAGTTTTATCCTTTGAGGCGCCGTAGGAGAGGAGGACTGCATTGTAGTTTGGGAGGAGGGCTGAAAATGGGAGGGACTCAGAGCCGATTGGGGTGTTTCCTATGTAGGTAAAGTTTGGGTGACGAGCCACTTCGTCAAATTTATTTATGCAGAACTATATTCGGCAGCGTTGGATTTCATGGTGGAAGAGGCTTGAAGTTAGGTTAGTCAGTCATTTTTTAAGATTCGGGTATTTTAGAAATGCGAGATGTAGAGGTGGCAGTTATATAAAATTTATCAATAGGATCATAAAGCATAGGCAATGTAACAAGAGAAAAATGCTAACCTTGACCTCCGGATGATCCGGCGCGACACCGAAGCGTACGAGCCCAAAAGGCACAGGCAATGCTTCATACATGTCAATTCTTGCAGTGGGTAACTTGCTTTGCACTCTATACGCCGTATAGAACCCAGACGGACCGGATCCTATAATAGCCAGACGGAACGGTGCATTCGCGCGCTGGGCGGCGACTTGAGGGTCGCCTGGTTGGTGGAGTGAGCTTATTGACCGGTTATTGCAAGCCGTTCTGACTCTACAACCGCGCCAGGCGGTTTGGCGGATAGAGGGCAGTTTGAGGACGGATTTCATCCTTGTGGGATTTGATATGGAATATGCTATAGATAGAGCACATGCATGTTGGACAAGGTGGGAGAATTCGAGAAGGTTTTATTTATGGTGTTGCATTTTTATATCGCATTTTCCGTGTTATAAATCAGGCTGTGGTCTAGACTCTCGCGACTTGCGACTAGCATTAACATCGGAAGGATCATTCGAATACGCGCGCCTACCAGCACTGGCTTAGAGCATTCCATATCGATAAGTAAGGAGCTCAGTTCGAATGAAAGGTACTAAAAGTGTCTGAACAGTTTATCTGTTGCATTTTTGGGTGTTCAACGCAAACTTCTTCCCATTCATGATGCATCCGAAAAACGTCTACAAGACTGGTGTGAGCTTTGCGCAGCTGGCGAAAGAATATCCGGGTCTTGCAAAATGGTATATTCTCAGTTTCCAATATGCTCTCAGGAAGGGAAGTTGAGCTAACGAGTGATACCTTTGGTTTAGTTTGAAAGGAACCAGCTCTATAGATTTCCATGATCCAGAATCAATCAGGTATGTTCTTGGGTTCGAGGCGATTTAATACATCTAGAATCAGATTATAACATTGAATATAATGTGTAGACAACTTGCGAAAGCGCTTCTAAAGAAAGAGTTTAAGCTCGAAGTTGATCTTCCAGAAGACAGGTTATGTCCTGGGGTATGATATGTTCTACAACCTAGTATTTGTTAACCATACTAACAGTTCAATGTTATCTAGGTTCCAAACAGGTATTCATATTTCTAATTGTTTCGTTGGTATTTTTGTATCCTATATTAATATGATGTGGTTTTAGATTAAACTACATCCTCTGGTTAAACGACCTTCTCGTGGACACCCATGAAGAGAGATCATCTCCAGGGCCTCTCCAGGTCACAGGTATCGATATGTAAGAAGATACAAACCACCTCCATTCTGATCCAGCTAACAAATCCCAGTGGTACTGGCGCCTCAGCAATCTACCCTCTCTTAGGTTGCGCCCAATTCTCAACCTGGCACTTCCTCGCCACCGAAATTGATGCCAAATCCCTCGCCTCAGCGGCCACCAACATTTCTCAAAACTCGCTGGAAGATAGGATAACCCTTCTCGACGTTTCATCTTCATCGAAAATTCTTCCTGAAGAAATCACTTCCCACCCGCAAGCGATAGACTTCACGATGTGTAACCCTCCTTTTTATACATCGATAAACGATATGCTCTCCTCTGCTAAAACGAAGGCGGTACCACCGTTATCGGCTTGCACCGGTTCTACTACGGAGATGGTAACCGACGGTGGCGAAGTTGCGTTTGTGAATCGTATGGTAGAGGAGAGTTTGAAACTTAGAGAGAAGGTGAGGTGGTATACTTCCATGTTGGGGAAGAGGAGTAGTGTTGAAAAGGTGGTTGAGAAATTGAAGGAGTCTGGGGTGGGGAATTATGTGGTTGGTGAGTTTGTACAGGGTGCAAAGACGAAGAGGTGGGCTGTTGGATGGAGTTTTGGAGATAGGAGGGCTGGTGATGTATTATAATCTCCCTCTACTTACCTTCATTCTATCGCTTCGGATGGGCTAACGTGAGTATAGCATATATCACGGCAACCAACTTCGCATTCGTTGAAATCACATCTTCCGTTCCCGACGACGTTTAAGATCCCGCTGCCTACGGAGGCGGGCTTACCCACGCTGCTTACGGAGGCGGGCTTACCCACGCTGCTTCCGCAGGTGGAAGAGTTAATCAAGAAGGCGTGCGGGGAATTTCCAACGGAGAGTTTTGAGTGGGGTTCTATTCCGCTGCCATATTTCACGACAATGTACGGTACCGTTGAAAATTTATATTCTAACGGGAAAGGGGAAACGAGTGGGAATACGTGGGCTAGAGCTGCTAGACGAAGAAGAAAGATGTTGGAGAAAGAGGCAGCAGAGAGACGGGCTACTGAGATACCCACGGAACCAAGATTTAGGTTTGCAGCGGGAATATTCATTGGCTCTGCTGGCCCTGCGCCGGCCATAAAGGGGAACTTGAATGTTCAAGAAGAGAAAAAGAAGGATGATGAGGACCCGGAGTTGATGGATGAGACTGACGCTTGGGACCATGATTTTATTAGCCTTCCCGCTTCGTCGATGGAGCCTGAGGCAGGTAAAGGGTCATATGTCCTGTTGAGATGGACAAGAGGGGTAGATCACGTTGTCTGGGAAAGCTTTTGCGGGATGCTAAGACGAAAGGTGCTTGAGGGACTAGCTGGAGCAAAGACATAGTGGAGCCTTACGCTATATCAAGGAGCTGGTTTTCGGGGTCTTGAAATAGCATTAGACCTACAAGGATTGTAAAAGGGTTTGCAAATCATTAAAAGGCCTGCATTTGCTATATCACATTATCCTCTGCAAGCAAATCAATCGAAGAATATGCTCCAAAAAAGTAGAAAGCATAGAGGATGGGGGTGAGGGAACAAAAAGGGGAGTAATTAAAAAGGAGCCTATATGAGCCGCGCCTTCTATTAAACGTCACTTAATAGTACATTTTTAAGAGATCAAATCGATCTCCTCGGAAGGCCTGATAATAATAAAAACGCAATAAACCCCAGAGACAAAAAGTACATGAAAGGAACAAAGAAATAGTAGTCAATAAAACAAGTGGATCACTCATATGAGAGATAAGCTGGGAGCGGGTAGGGGATAGAAAGAGAAGACATGACGCCATTATGTTGATCCAGGAATAGTTAGTTCAGTCATTATCGTCAAGTCCAGGTCACTCAGGCTTCGTAGGAGGTGTAGCCTTCCATTTGGCTTGGTGGGACGGCTCCCTGTCCAGAAGATCCCGAATGAATCTCTGATCCAGTTGGGACCATCAAAGTACGGGAACCATCGACTCCGCTGCCTGGTGCGGCCCCGAAGTTCATGGAACCGAGCTGGTTAGCGTACTTGAGTGTCTCTTCGCCAGCAGCGGCATGGGCCTTCCTGATAAGCTCAGCAGCCTTCTGGGTCTGTCGCTTCGCAACAATACGGTCAAGGAAGAGCTGTTGCTTTTGCTTTTCAAGCTCCCTGCGCTCCTCATGGAGAAGACCCTCGAGCTCTTGTTGATGGGCAAGTTTCATATCGATCTTTCGAAGGTTGGCGGTGATGGTTTCGGCGACAAGGCGCATGACTTCACGTTCTTCGTTGGAGGCGAGGCCGCAGGCACGGGCAGAAACGACACCAAGAGCGATAGAAGCCATTTGGTCGAGAGCTCCCGATTTCTCTTTTTTGACAGCGGAGGTTGAGGTGGCTGGCTCGTCGAGGTCCATAGCACCCTTGGCGGTAGGATCGGTGGCGTCGGTGGCGGTAGCTGTAGTAGATTCGGTCTTTTCGTCGCCTTTCTTCTCCGATCCAGATGGCTTGGAGGCGTTTTCCTCGAGTTTTTCGCGGAGTAATTGAAGCATCTGGTGAACAGAGCTTTGAGCGGCGGCGGCGGCGATCTTTGGGTCGACAAGAGAAGCAAGGAAGGAAATGACACTCATAACAGGGTTGTCGGCTTGAGTGAATGGAATTCTGTCGTACTGGAGCGGCCCGAGTTGTTCGGGACTCTCCTCAAGGAATCGGTCTTCGATAGGCATTTGGAGGAAATGAAGGACACACTGTTCTCGGGTTCGTGAAGCAACGAAGGCAGCAATGGCGTTCCAGTCGTCTTTGTACATATGAATTGCGTCCAATAGCTTGAGCGTCTCTTCGTCGGACCAAGGAGCGTCTCTGTCAACCGCCTGATAGCTAACGTCGTCGGCTCGCAGGAAGTCGGCGCTGGTGAAGCTGTTCGGGAACCGACCCTCTAAGAAGCAGTTTGGACAGAGCTCGATCTTTTTAGACTTCGATGTGTAGTATCTGACTCTGGTACAGTCAACACCGCAGGAGTAGCACCAATGCTGTCGCTTCTCTGGTTCTTCGGCGTGTCCGTTGGTCTTGGATGCTTCTCCGATGTCCTTTCCAGATGCGTCGTAGATGGACTTGGTAACTGAACTCTTGACTTCGGTTTTAGGAACTGCAGCTGAAGCAGCAGCCTTATCCGTGGCAGGGAGAGCTTTGCCTTCGGGAGCAACTTGGGAACCAGGACCTGGCTGGAAGGGCTGGAGACCACGAGGAGTGTCGGCAGTGATTCTGAAATGGCCAGTGAAAGGGGGTCCAACGTTATTGGGACGTTTCTCAGGGTCAACCTTGAAGGAAAAGGATGATTTGTTAGGAATATTGATTCGATGTGGTTGATGAGAAGCTTTGCTGAGAGGAAGTGGATGGAAAAGGGTAAATCTTGAAGGGTATTGGAAGCATTACCTGATAATTGATCAACCCCCACTGTTCAAGGAACCTATGAACACGCATGATCGCACCCGAGTCACCAGTAAGATTTCTACGACAAGCTGTGACAGTGAGAAATTCAGACGGGTTCAGACGATATGTGTTAACCATGAAGTCTCGGTAGTCTTTGTAGATGGAAGGCGTCTTGCTACGATTGCGATTATTGAAGAACTCAGAGAGCGACTTTCGTTCAATATCCGAAATCGCATTCATATCGAACCAAGTCGCATAGCTCGGTATTATAGTTTGGTATGTTTGTTGGACGAGATTCGATTTGGCAGCGGCGGCGGCGTCTTCCTCTTCGCCATCTTTTTTGTCGCCGTTGGCGGACTTTTCTCCACCATCCATCCCCTGCATGACCTCATCCTCATCGTCACCTTCTCCAGCGTCATCGGCGTTGTCATCATCGCCGCCAGGAGAACCGTTGGCCGAGCTTTTCTCTTCTTTTGGCTTCGGGTCTACGTTCTCCGACGACTCCAACATGGAAATATCACCTTCCTTGTCATCGTCATCGTCATTGTCATTGTCGAGATTGGGAGTAGAAGTTTCTGTTTCGCCTGGAAGGGGACTATGAGAAGCCAGGCGATCCAGGTTTGCCAATGGATTCGGTGTGGCGCCTGAGGTCGTCGCTGGGGAACCGAAGTCAAGATGATCCGGATCCATTGTGATAGATTTTCAGGAACACTTCAACAGTTCACAAATTAGCTTCAGCTACCACTTGAAATCAAAACATCGATGACAGATGGCGTGAAATCAGGCGCCACGGATGTAATGGGCAGATAGATAGGAGCTGCTGCGGTTGCCTACATTTTTTGGTTTGATGCGTTCCCTCGTCAAATCAAGCTATCAAGGGCGAGGGATGCCCGTTGTAGAAGAAACCTTGCTCGGCCACGGGAAGGAAGGACGTAACGTAGTGTGGCGGTGAAACAGTGCGTTTGGATGGACGTCGTCGACGGTTCCGCCGCGCGCGCGTGTGGTTGAAGCTGGTGATTCGGATCGGGCTGATTGAGATGAGTGGACGTTGGAACGTTGATGGCGGTGTCGATTTGACGGGGTCAGAAAGAAACGCGCGCCAGAACCCTCCCAAATCTATAGCCCGCCACAACACCGCAACCCGTCCGCTGTCACACTCCCAACAACCATCCCGACAGCGATATCTCGTCCCGTCCAAACGACCAGAAAACCCACGGGAACCCGTATAGCCATTGGTACCCCAGTCGGGCCTCATCCTGGCGACCCGGAATATATCATAACCTGCTTTTGAAGCCGAGCTGTAGGCCTTCTGCCGACGCTGCTGCTGCTGCTTGCTTGCATACGTGCAGACAGGGACCAACAGATTACCTGTCCATACAGCTGTATACAGGCCTGGCCAGCAGTAGCCCTTCAGGTACGCGAAAGTCAGCCCTTCTCGTGACATATAGTTCCCAAGCTCATGATAGCTGTCAGCATACTACCAGCAGGCCGTCGGAGTAGACATACCTGTAGACAATGCTTCGTGACAGCTTGTCATGATCAGCCAGTCCTTGATGTGGAACAAATTCACGCAGTCCATTCAGGAGCCCACTGGCACTCCCCCGCTACCCAACCGATCGGCTACTGGCACTCCCGTTTTCAACCCTGGTCCTCCTACAAGAGTGCTTTCTGGAGTATATGGTGGTAGTTCTGCTGCCCCTCCTCGGCTCACACCGCGCTCATCATCCTTAAACCTTAATCTCTCCAATTCATCCAATGTATCCCTTGCCGGAGCTGGCTCGAGGCAAGGTACGCCGGCGCCTGGTGTAGTTAACGTGGCCGGTGGGCTGGGATATAGGGGTGCGGTGTCATCCAGCAAACCGTCGGAAGGGAAGGAAGCTCTGAAGAAGTTAGGCGACATCTTGGGGTCCAAGCCTCTCACGAATGGCAAGGTCGATGAGGAGGAGGAAAGCCCTCTAGTAGCCTTGAGCTTGGATGAAGATCTAGATTTCGGGGGCCTGTCCATAGATGAATTCCTGCAGCAGGACACCTCGGTCCCACAGCGGGCACCGCAGGATCAGCCCGTTATAGAACAAACGGTGGAAGATTGTAAGTGCATCTAACACCCAAAAAGCCCACCTACCATGCTAACGAAAATCACAGATGAGAAAGAGAAGGACAAATTCCAGGACCTACACAAATCAATCAAGGTAAGCTGCTCGGTTCCGTTAAAACTCCCAGAGACGTTAGTGTTTAGACAATCTTACCAACCAGGCCTGTGATGAAGTGTTACAATCCGTCGAATCGTATCTCTCGTCCTTCAAAACCGATCTTGGACGCGTTAGCGCAGAAATTGAAACCCTCCAGAATAGATCACTGGCCCTGAATACCAGGCTAAATAATCGAAGGGTAAGCCTATGATCCAACCAAGCTTCGAGGGTAAACACTAACCCATGTGTCACAATAGGATGTTGAGAAACTGCTTGCCCCGATCCTGGAGGATGTTGCGCTCTCACCAGCTGTTATACAAGTTATAGCTGAGAGTGATGTGAATGAAAACTGGGTTAAAAGCCTGCAAGAAGCCGACAAGAAGATTAAGGCTTTAGATAGGCGGAAATCCCAGAATATAAAGGCAGCAGAGGATGTTAAACCGGAGCTAGAGAAGCTGACTAACAGGGTAGGATACCATCCTTCATCGTTCTACCGAAGGCAAATTAAAATTAACATATCAAACAGGCAATCGAGAGGTTACGGGATTACTTTGTTACAAAGATCAAAAGCTTGAGAATCCCAAATACGAATGCCCAGATCATTCAGCAAAATGGCTTTCTGCGTTATAAGGAGCTATTTGGTTTCATGGCAAGGCACCACCCTCAATTGGCAGACGAGATAGGGCAAGCCTACATAAATACCATGCGGTGGTACTATCTCTCCCACTTCCAACGATACCAGAAGGCACTAGAGAAGATTAAACTACATTCCATCGAAAAGAGCGACCTGCTAGGCTTGGAAGATACAAGCAGAAGGGGTCCACTATTACCAGGGATGAAAGCTTCAGTTCCATCTTCGGTTGATGCTATCACGCTGGGTCGCCGACTCGACATTTACAAGAACCAAGACGCTCCATTAGTCCAGGCACAAGCAGCCGAGGATGAGAAGGGGAGCCACTATATTGAGCTGCCGTTCAGATCCTACAACCTCGCTTTAACAGAGAATGTTGCATCTGAGTTCACATTTCTTACGGAATTCTTCGCCCATAAGAAGTTCGATCAGGTATCGAAGATGTTCCACCAGATATTCGACCCTACGCTGAACGCTGGACAGGCGTTCACAAAGTCGCTTATTGAGAACAGCATCGATGCTCTGGGTATTCTCCTTTGCGTTAGATTAAACCAGCAGTGTGCATTCGTTCTGCAGAGGAGACGGGTACCAGTGTTGGAAAATTATATCAACGGGACAAATATTCTACTCTGGCCACGATTCCAGATGGTCATGGATATGCATAGTGAAAACTTGAGGAAATCAGCGGGAGGGTCGGGGAGACAGTCAGCTATTGCGACGGCAGCGAACGACATGGCGAAACAAAGCGCGGCTCCACATCCTCTGACGCAGAAATTTGCGCAGTTCATGCATTCATTGTTGTCGTTGAGTCCGGATGGAGGTGACGATGAGCCATCCACGAATAGGTAAGAAGAAAAGAACACCCAGTTATATATTATGATGTAGGTGTAAAAGTGTACTAACAGGCTGTTTGTAGTTTACGGAGGATACGAAGCGACTTTGAGGCGTTCCTGACAAAGTTGAGTGCGAGTATATCGGACAAGCCGAAACGGGAGAGATTTCTGTTTAACAATTATTCTTTAACTTTGACCATTATCAGCGTAAGTGCTATACTTGGATCTGCTACCTAAAACGTCAAACATTAGATTCACCTTATTAACCGGATTGATACATTCACAGGACACGGAAGGCAAGCTAGCGATTGAACAGAAGACGCATTTCGAGGCGTTGATGAAGGCGTTCAGTCCGGAGCACAGCAGATGATGACGATTATCATTACTATTACTACTATTATTATTATTATTATTATTGATGAATCGATAATGTACAGTATAGTGCCACCTAGAGGCATTTGTAGAGAATAATAAAACACCAATGCATGCTTCCAAACCATTATATACACACTGTGGCTAAGTACTTGGTTATGCAGCTGTGGCTGAACCCGGGCGTGTGGCTGGGGTCTTGATGGATAACACTTTGTTCTCAACTCCAAACGCACCTTCTCGAACGCCGCAGCCTGTCCAAAGTGGGATGCCGCCGACTCGAGACTTCCTTCTCATCTCTCCCAGAACTTCTCTGCGCAACAGCAACTCTGGCCTGAACACCGCGCTTGAAAAAATAAAACGAAGTCCTCTTTCTTCTTTAGTAATCCTTCCCAACTTCTTCCTCCTTACATCATTCATTAATCGTTCAACAACCAACGGTAACCTCCAACCAATTAGCTCGCCATTGGCTTAGGTCCAGCCGTTGCAGCTCCTCTACCTGTCGTCGCCGGTAAACCTTCACAATATCAATCCACCATGTCGGGTCCTCCACCAGGACAGCCCATGGGGCCTCAGCCTCCTACTCCCGAAGCTCTCGCCGTTGCCAACTTCCTCAAGAATTCAGAGCTGAAGCCTCGAACTTCGATATTGGGCGGCAAACGTGTCGAGATGTTCAAAGGTACCAATATTCCCAACAGCTCCGGCACTATAGCCTTCAGCATACTAACAAAGAAACCCTAGTTAAACGAGCTCTCCGCGCCCTCGAATCTGCAGCCTACGCCAAAGCTCAGGCCAAAAAGAACTCCAACCTTCCACCCATCACCAACCGCCAAGAAGCCGAAATGGCCTTCCTCCTCCTCCCCCGCCATATGATGGCCCTCCGCGTCCACAAGGTCGAAGCCCAAGCCGAGAACCACGGCGACCATTCCCACGGTAAACCAAAGCGTGTCAAGGGCCAATGGAACGTCCAGATCGTTCCTCAACAAGCCGCCGGCGAGGACATGTACTATGTCTGGTTCTACGAAGGACCCCAATGGAAGCGAACGATCATTGGTATCGGTGTCCTCGTTTTGTTGTTGGGTATCGTCATGTTCCCGCTGTGGCCGGCTATTCTGCGTCTGGGTGTCTGGTACCTCAGTATGGGCATGTTGGGACTGCTAGGGTTGTTCTTCTTGATGGCGATCTTCAGGTTGATCTTGTTCGTTATTACGATGTTCGCTGTTCCGCCGGGTTTGTGGCTTTATCCGAATTTGTTCGAGGATGTTGGGTTCTTTGACAGCTTCAGGCCCGTTTGGGCCTGGGAGAAGGTGAGTTTCCTTTTGGTCGCGTGATGAATTTGATGGATGCTAACACACTGTGGTTGTTTCCTAGACAAAAGAGGAGAAGAAGAAGAAGAAGAAGAGAAGGCACTCGCACTCCCACAATGTTCCTGTCGACACTCCTGGATTTGGCCATACCCCCTCCGGCGCTGACGTCCAAATGAACTACGCCACAGAACAGGTGCAGACCGCGCAGGGTATGCAACCTAGAGTCGAGGAGGTTTTCGACGAGTAATTGGTCAATCTTTGAGTCAGATTATAGAAGCAAAAGAACCGAAGTCCAATAATGATAACTCCTACAAACTACTACGAAGGGATCAATGGGGAGGTAATTCATCAGTGCATGAACTGGGGACGGGATACGAAAGTGGGTGAAAATGGTGTTTGAGCTGTGTGCTCCCTTTTTCTTTTCTTCTCTTGATTCTTTTACTATTATTCTTCTCCACTTGTATGTATTTATTATGCCTCCAGCTTTACTTTTTTCTTCTTTTCTTGTTTACCTGGTGCCTTGTATGCAAATTCTAGCTTAGGTGTAATGCGAGATTCTCCTTGTCTGTATTTTATATTCTAGAACATCTTGAGATGAAGCTCTATTGTTGCATTTTGTGATGCCCTCCCAAGCTCAACCACAAGCTGTAGCACCAACAAGCAGGGTCCATCACGTGGCAGAGAATTAGAAGTATATATACCTATGATATGGCGTGCAACGTATAGTGTTCGTATTGCTTATACATTAGATTCATGAATGACTATATAGACATTTTGGTAATGTCGGTATCGACATAAGATACAAAAAGATTCGTTTTTAAGGTATATATCGTCTATAGCCCTCTATACAAAGGAACTAACATAACCCATTGAGAAATAAAAAGGATATATGTATATATATAAAGAAATTCGTATATTACCTTTACCCATTGATAGGATTAAATGGTTTATAAATCATTAATCCTGCCTAATCCCAACAACACCCACGAAGCCACATTAAGGAATACCAGCAAAATCCAAATGAGTGCCGAAAACCCGATACCAATCCATCCATTGGCCAAGGAAACGGCCTCAAGCCCTTGCTCTCTCGCTGCCTCCTCTCTTCTCTTTTGTTTTCCAGAGGTAGGAAGCGTCTGTGTCGTCGACCCGTTGACGGCGACGGTCATGTACTTGTCTTTGCAGACGTACCATAACAGAGGAGCGCAGGTGAAAATGAGGTTGACAGAAAGGACGATATTACAGGCGTAGAGAGTATCTGCAAGACCTTCTTTTCCGACGGCGGCGGCGATGGCAATGGCTGGGATGATGGAGATGCAACGGGTGGCTAGTCTTCGAACGAATGGGGAGATGTGCCATTGCATTGCGCCTTCGAGAATCATTTGACCGGCCATGGTGGCGACGACACTGCAGGCCATGGAGGAAAGCATGAGGCCCAATGCGAAGAGAGTGGCTGCAGCCGGGGAGATGGTTTCAGAGAAGAGTTCGTAGAGAGCGAACAAATCTGCTTCTTCTGCTTCATCCTCATCGAAAGATGCGGCGGCCACAATGAGGATTGCAGAGTTGACGAAAATGGCGATGATGAGGAGGGTAGAGCAGAGTTCAGCGATGGAGTATTTCATGCAAGATTTGATGGCGGCGAGGGAAGGACGGTAGGTGACAGTGACTTCTTTCTCGTCGGTGTCTTCAGGAAGAGTGTAGTTCTTGGACTTGACATCGAAGTCGCGGAGACGAGCCTGGACGATCGAGGAACCGAGGTAGATAGTGTGCGGCATGATTGTGCCACCAATGATACCACAGCTCTCGAGAAGACCTTCACCCACAAAGACGGTTCGGGAGGGCAAGAATCCGAGGAAGACCTGGCCGGCTGGTGCCTCTTCGGTATCGATCAATGCAAGGAGGTAGATCAGGCAAATAACGGTTGCGAAGACAATCGATGCAATGAAGAATTCGAATGCGCGCAGCCATCTGAGGGCACCCCATGGTCTATAGAAGAAGAGAATCGAGAGGGTATCCACCAGCGATATTGCGCAGGCGGCAGGTAGTGGGATGCTTGGATTCAAGAGATGGACACCAATTGCGAAACCAATGACGGATCCGACGTCTGTGCAAATGATAGCAGCTTCGGCCAAAAGCCAAAGAGTAACATTGAGCCAGAAGGGTAGGGAAGCACGGTTCATCTGCGCCAAATCCAATCCAGTAACGGAACCAAGTTTGATGGACATCGACTATTCACAGTACTTATCAGCCTCGCTCGTCGAATGAATTTTGTATAAAGTTAACCCACCTGAAGATATGCCGAAATAAGATTTCCAAGAAGAATCATAAACAGCAGCTTATACTTGAACTCAGCGCCAGCCGCAACATTGGCCTGGAAGTTGTCAGGATCAATGTATGCGACGGAGATCAAGATACCAGGACCGACGAATCGCATAAACTTGGATGTAACATGTGTAACTTTTTGGTGCCATGGCATCTTCTCGCCTGTTGCAAGTTCTATATCCTGGATTGTGGTCTCGCCTGCGATCTCCTTCTCCGCTGCGGCCTTATTCTCACGGGCAACTGCGTTAACATGGTCGGGGTCGCCCTGCAGGCGCGCGACCTGATCTCTTTCCCATGCTCCCGCCGTCATTATGGAGGGCAATTAAGAGAAGCTAGAGGAAAGGTGCGTTGCGAGTGCTTACAAAAGCGGGGTCGGAGAGGGAGGCGGGCTGAGGGGAGGGATGGTCAATCTCGGCCTCAAAAAGAGAAGAAGGCTGAAGGGGATGGGAAAGCAGGATCGCAATTGATCGGGAGGGATGCGGCCTTGATATACTCTTCACAATTGATCATTTCCTCCATCTCCAGCTCCCATGGTTGCTGGCGCTAGAGTTATGCCGTGTCTTCAGACCACCCTCGACGTGATTGTTGAGGAGGGCCTGCATGGCAAATGGGCCGGTGGCTTGCTATGACCCTAGCGCATCATATTTTCGCCGTCAAAAAGTCTATGGGAATTGACATGCCGTCGCCCAAGATCCTAGTCGTGGCAGCTGTCTCTAGCTCGCGACGACGACAGCTTCCACGGTCGTAGTTTAGCGCGAACGAAGGTCGAGGTTGCTCTGTCTGCACCTTCCAGCTTCTGGACCCACCTGGGTGCATGAGCCCTGGGAAGAATTCGCCTGGTCCCAACGTGCCAGTCAAAAACCCTAGCCAATTGGAATTTTTGGCTAAGGAACGGCTGAATATTGTGGATGCATCTTTCCATACCAGTTTGCCATGATCCCGCGAGGTGCATAATAGTCTGGCTGGTGGTGGGAATAAATCCATCAGGAAAAAACGAGGAGGCGGTTGGTGTCCCGAGAGCGGGCCAGTGTCTTACGTAGACTCCCGGTTCCGACTATCAGATCAATCTCGCAGATATCAGATATCATCGGATATATTATTTCAGCTGACTGACAGCTGCAGCCCGAGCTCGAGCTGAAAATGTGATATCGGACGAAGTGTTCAACCCCGGCGAGGTCGAAATCAAGGCGGCCAAGTTTTTAAAGCTTTTACAGAGAAGCTTCAGAAGCGCATGCGAATGTTTTGCCGTCCTGGCATTTTCGCGGCATGATATGGTCATGATAAGCAGGCGTTCTTCATTGGCTTGCCGGGTTCCGTCGCCCTCCAGGATGGGCAACCAAGCTAGGCCAAGGTGCGCGGCCACCTCTTGGTTTGGAGCTCTCGCGCACAGGAATAGAGGATAGCGGAGCTGTTATGTAATGCGGAAGCTCTGATATTGTCAACATGATGGACTGATATTTATGTTTTCTGCGTGTTATTTCTCTAACAGAAGCTTTTTTCCCTAGAAAGACGGCTAGCGGAGGTCGCAGAGGGGTTTCGACCATATCTGGGTAATTAAGCAATTGTAAATGTGAGCTAAAGCAGAAGGCTGTAGTGTGGGTGGGCCGGTGGCTTTTGGCATGGCCTGGTGAACCGATTCTCAAAATCGAATTCATGCCAGAGATGCAACAACAGCATCGGCTTAGCAAGAAAAACCTGTGGTTATATGGCCGGTTCGATTCGTGATCCAATCCAATATTTTCCTTTCGAACTTGTTTTTAAGGCTTTATTCGTCTATTTTGCAGATTTACAATCCCCTTCCCATAGTACATTATAATATTATAACCACGTACTTTACTAGTTACCCAGCTATACTCGGTAATTTCGTATCTTATATTTTACTTTGGAGGTTAAGTTCTCATCTTCCTTGCCGCACTATTCATTCACAAGATGATTCTTTAGAATATCCCTTTTCTGAGAGAACCTTCACCTTTGATCGGACTTAAAAACTTAAAAGCTTACTAGTGCTATAGTGTATTTCATACCACTCGGCCGGACGTCCATGCTATACCTATAGATTTCGGCTCCTCATTTTGGCACTCAGGTAGAAAAAATTCCTGTTATGATTTGGATTTCGAATAGGTTTCTACGGCAAAAAAAAAACTCAGCGGTTAATTTTATAACTTTTTAGGGTGGCTCGCCACGGATTTCGGCGAGCTTAAATCAATGGGCCGATTACTTGGGGAGATCTAGAAACATAGATTCAAGTATTCGTAGAAACAGTCTCCCTCCTCGAGGCCTCCCAGACAATTTATCGAATTATCTCGACAACCTTGCCCAAGTCAAATCCTGCGTATCATTTACACGCTTTAATCAATCATCGAAGCATTGGTCGTAAACCCGAGGAAGGATGAAGGGTCGACCATCATCGAGGGAACATTCGAACAGTGGGCGGTCTCGCGCGATCGCATCTGCAGCAGCTAGTAAGGAAGTATTTCGGAGAGATGTTCCGGCGCAATAGTTTCTAAGGATGCCCTGTCAGCGCTCCCCTAAAAATACCATCTATCGAGTCCATAGCCATGATATTGTTTTAGCCTTATCGAAGAAAAATCGAAGGATTAAACGTCTACATGGCATATTGGGGCTTGGATTGTACTTAAAAGAGTGGCAGTTCGCTTGGAACACGAGGAACCCCAAGTATCTACAAGATCTTAAGAAATCTAGAAGAGCTTCTATCCTATCGGTACTATGCACGCGTATGCAATGATGATCAGGCCTAAACGACAGGAATCCCGACCCACGTGGCGTTGAAAGAAATTGTCGCCGGCACAGGTTTGCCGAGGGCCTAGCCTATGCCAATTTACTAGGCGACCATGAATTCATGAATTCTAAGCGGATGTTGTCAAACATTTCGAATTGTCCGAGGCACCTCCAAGGCTCTTATAAAGACGATTTTAGTATTGAAAAAGTATGTAATCGTGATCGTGATCACATGTGTCAAATTTCACCTTTACGGGATTTAGATCCCCTGTGGTTGAAAATTAAACACTTGACTTAATCGTCTGAGTTTAAAGAACGGTGATATATATACACTCTCTACCCTAGGTAATTGGTACAGCAAATTACAGACATATCTACAGTACATCGATCAATATTCTCTCAATATAGTGCCCTATAGATCCAGTGGTTTGCTAGCTCTAGCCCTTCTAGAAATGGTTAAATCTTTTACTATCAAAAAATAGCATGGTTCTTTTATCGAAAGACTATGCTAAGACATGAAACCCAGGAATCGGAACGCACTCGGTCAATATATATTGTCCAGAGCCGGTTGGACCATCGGTTGCAGTATCTGCGAGTTGCTGGAAACCGGTACTCGCATAGAACCAAAATCCCGGAGGACGCGCCACACTTCCACTGTCCTGACAAGTCCACACCGTAGTTCTAGCGCCTTCGATTGAAGGAAGTATCGTTGCGTACCCATCCGTTATATTGAAATAGACATACTGCAGTGCCTTTCCAGGCCCGATGATATTAACGTTGCTTACTATTCCGAGGCCTCGGAGCCTTATCTGTTGATTGGTCACTGTGGTATAATATGACAGGTAGTAAGTGGTGGTAATATTATCGATACCAGACATGCGCCAGTAGAGGTAAGACATCTTCCAACCTCCCACATTACCGTCCCATATTGCAGACCAATATGCTGTTTTACTCGTTGACGCTATGCAGGTAGTGTCAGGGACATTATTAACGTTGTTGCGAGCGTCAATCCAGAAATAATAGTTGTTGAAGCTCCCTAGACTACTATCTTGCATTCTATAAAACCCGTTGGCTCCGACAGTAGATGTCAGAATTGTGGAATCGGTGCTCGAGATTACTTCTGTAGAGAAACTTGTCTCTGTGGAGGTATATTCCGTCGTCGCCAAAAACGGAATAATTTCAACGCTTGTGCTTGTTGATTCCGTCGTTGTCGTCGGCGCCGTAATAGCGCTTGAGCAACCTGCCCTGACTTCAGCGTCGTTGAAGGAGGTCAATGACGGTGGGGTCGTATAAGCATTTTGTCGTTCTATAATGGAGGCTTTCTCCCGCATTAGGGCAGTGACAGTTGCACCGGTTGGAACATACGATGTGCTGGAGGCTTGTATATCAGAGCTAGTGCACACTACAGTGCTTACTGAGATTGATGTGCTTGTGCTCGTCTCAGTGGCGGAAGAAGAACTTGTTATTGTCAATGTTGTGGAAGTTTCCGTGGATATTAGTAAGTCGGAACAAAAAAAGTATAAAGTTTCAAGCGTAATAATATCGTAGGCGTTAAGGGAGCTGCCTGAAGGCAAGTCAGATGACGGCCCAGATGACGGCCCAGATGGTGAACTAGATGATATGCTAGACGATGAGCTAGACGGTGTACTAGACGATGTACTAGATGATGAACCAGATGGTGCACTAGATGATGGACCAGATGATGGACTCGATGATAAACTGTATTGCGAGTCGGATGATAGACCGGATGGTAATGTAGATGACAGGTCAGATCGGCTGGACAGTGACGGTGACCTGGAGACAAAAGAACTAGTTGACACAATTGTTGATGCGCCCGAAGTTGACGGCGTTGCCGGTTCGTAGCAAAGGTCGTCTGCCTCGAAGTTTGATGGAACATGTGCCCCCGATGCCGCCATTTTTACGGCGTATCTCCCCTGTGATATTTGAAGAAGATATATTCTGTAAATTTGAGAGGTGGTTGGAGGCTGTAAAAACAACATGCAACTCTGAAAACGCCAATAGCGATAGAGGTCGTCATCAGACATGGTATTTTCTCGAAGGATTAAAACATCTCCATAGTCATTAGATGTCCCGATGCTGCTGCCCTGGCGTCTATAGACGATTAAGCGTTGATTCGTGTCTATTGCCCTAATCGTCCCATCCGCCAAAAGCTCAAAATCAGGACCGGTTGCAGCTCTAAATTCAAGCTCATTAAAGAGGTACTCTCGTTTTTGTAGCCTACTTCCGGGGTTGACATCAATAATGATGGGTCCATCGTTTGTTGTATCTACATATGCTTCGTCAAAGCCTGGGATGAGGGCTCGCAGCCGAAATGCTGTTGGTACTCCAGTATCGCTCGGTAGAATGGTTGTGGGGACGACTGTCGTTATATTAGAAGGCGACATCGTATCTGGGGAGTTCGTTGAAAAGCCACTTTTTTGAGAAGTAGTACTCCCCCCTCCACTCGCAACATCGGAATTGAATGTACTCCATTGAAGGTTTTCGCATCGTGGTAAAGTATCCGGAACTGGCTCACAGGTACCCACAACCAACGTTTTCGTACGACGAAAGATCGAAAATACCGTGGTCGTTGCCGCCGTGGGCTGCGACGGTATGCCGCTGGCGTAAAGCAGGGCAGCCACTAGAAAGCGACAGGCCATTTTTCGAAGCTAGCGATGCATCGACGGATGTCTGGACTCATAATGAATAACACATATACAGCGGCCCCGCTCTTATTTTTGGATTATGCCCTGCCATTCTACCGATCCTCCGATATTGGTAGTCCATGATGTCTGATCAGTTACACTTAGATGCGCCCACGCGAGAAGCACGACGTATATCGGTTCTGAATCGTTAAAATGCGTTGCGCCTGTGATATCTTGTTGGCACGCTGTTTTAGGCCATATCATGTGACGCGTTCCAGCCCAATGAGAGACCAGTTCCAGCCCAGAATACGGTAGTCGCTCACTAAAACTGCCTAACTTTGGACTGCTGTTGCGGAACGACGGGAACATAGAATCTCGTTTGGGCAACGGGAGGTGATGGGGGATTGGTACGAAATTGCGATAGTCTACTCTATTTTGTGAACGGATTTTGTGATTAGCGATGGCTAAATACTTATCGATAATCTTATCGCATATGCATTCCCTGTTTAAATTTATGCGAAGTTCTAGCAAAATTACAGAGCCTCGACGTTAGTCAACACTTGATATATGTCGCCCACCAAAACAGGTACTTTCTTGCTTCTCAAGTACACATAGTAAGGGTATCCTTCTAAGCGGATGTGGTATGCTCTCTCTCTACTGGGTTATCAAATTGAATCCCCGTTTAATCTGCCTCTAATATACGAAGACTTAACGGTGTCATCTTGGCTTGAACGCACACCGCCACCTTTCGATGAATGTCCTCACCAATAAGTTACTTAGTTGGATAAAGGTGTCGAGATCCAGATGAGTTCCGGAAACATATCAGTGCTGATGTCACTTTGCTAGCAACCCGCATTGCAACCTGACTAACGTCTGTATTAGCTAATCTTGTCTTATAGTTATATGCTTTTCTTCGGTTGTCCTATAAACAGTGATCACAAGGCATATCGCCATTATATCGATTCAGTAGGCTAGGGCCACACTGTCCAGATGGGGTATGGGCTGTGCGTTGACTCTGTTGTGAATCCCGTTTGGGCAATCAACAGAATGGGGCCAAGAACGACCTCAACGAAACCGATACGCCTGATACATACCCGCCTCCCACTTTCTGAGATCGCGAGCCGGTCCCAAAATACTTCGCGAAGAAGCGAACGTTCGCCTTGTTGTCCCTTCTCAGCCCGGAGGTGGCAGCTTTAGTATGCTGCAGGTGAATCAGAGCCACCCGACCCACCCAAACTTTCCATTCTGGTGATGCTGTTTTTCTGTGGTGGAAGAATGGACCCCTGAAGCTACAGCGCCAGGGACTGGAAATTGCGTCTCCCTCGCTCTTCGGATTAATTGGGACGCAATTTTGATTGTTGGAGGGCATCTGGCTGATGACATCGACGGGAGGCTTAGACGTTCGCGATTATGGCCACATGCCTCATGAGGATTCGATTTAGCTTCTTGACCGATGTCTGAGGATAGCGTATATCGCTCAAGGAGAACAGAACGCTGAGATTCAGACCGGTATTCGCTGGGTCAGAAGTAATCTGGGCAGTGAGAAGTGGACCGCTGCTAGCCCAAGGCAGTTGGCGTCCAGTTTAATATCACTCCTTTTCTGACTGGAAGTAATGCATGCGCAGTGTGCTGGAATCGTGCACTCAACCCCTTGCCCTTCTCCCTTTTTTTTGGGTCTTCCCTTTTCATCTTTCTTCTTCGCTGCCCTTCGTTCCTCGTAAGTGTCGGTCGGATTTTTGTCTGTCGTTATCTATCAAGTATCTATTGATTCAGCTGCGGAATTTTGCTCTGTTGTACGATATAACCAATCGTACCGCTCAACAGTTCAGCCGCGTCCATTCGTTCCCTCTTTCAACAAAGTGCCCATTTCCTCTCGTTTTTTCTTCGCATTGTTCGGACTGTCGCAGTTGTAAAATCAAGAAAAACTATCATCGTTTTGTCGTACGCCTGGCCTTTCCGCATCCGATCCGTCCGTTTCCACCTTGGCCACCGCACCATTAGTATATATAAGAATTCCCTCTGTCTTCCATCGCCATTCTACCTCCTTTTAATTCTCAGCAATCCTGCTCTTTTAACGTCCTCGACTCGATTCCAAGGTTTACGTAAAGGCAAACCTTAAACCCAAAAAGTCAACACCTTCTCCCGTTGTCGACGTCGTCATTGTAGAACCTTCCGCCTTACAACATCCTACCTTCGGAAACTACGCAAGTCGGAATACTTGGTAGTTTTATTCAAGAGATGGCAACAGCTTTAAATTATGATAATCTGATATTCAACGTCTGTGCATTTATTACGGGGTTGTTCTTGTTGGACTATGGAGCAGATAAATTCGTCGACCACACCGCTGTTATAGCACGACGTTTGGGGATTTCGGCGACACTGATAGGTCTGCTCACGGCAGGTGCGGAATGGGAAGAGGTACGCAATACATACATATACATGGATCACAAACCTACCAGGGAGGCATCACTAACTCGTCGGTCTAGCTCGTTGTGGTTGTTGCATCGTTAGCCCAAAATAACTCGGCCCTAGCCTTGGGAAACATCCTTGGTTCTTCGATATCCAACATCCTCGGTGCCTTCTCTCTCGGTCTCATCTTCTCGAAAGATCCCGTCATCTACTTTGATCGCAGTTCGAAGATCTATGTCGGAGTCTTGTCGATAATAACCACCGTCTTCTGTTTCTTCCTCGCCGTCTATCGTGTTCAGTTCGGTCGATTCGGAGGATGGCTATTCTGCATCGCTTTCTTTATTTACATTGCCTCTATCGCTTGGGGTATATATCGTGGTGTTATGGACCCGCCAGAAGATAGCGATTCGGATTCCGACAGCGACTCTGATTCCGACTCTTCCGATGACGAGGCTGATGATGAGGAAGCCGCGAAGCATATGAAGAAGGTTATGGAGGGTTATCGTAGCAGTAGCAGCAGTGATGATGGTGGCTCGTCCGTCGAGGCCATTCCACTCCGTGCCCACAGGAAGTCTTCAAGCATTAGCCACAAGATCAACGGAGCCACCGGCCACGCACGCAAGACCAGCGTTTCCCATGCCCTCCCACGAAAGCCGGCTCGTTCAGTCATCTACCACTTCGCCCAGCTCCTCGTTGGATTTGTAACCGTCTCGATCTCCGGCTATGTCCTTTCACACAGTGTCGGCACCATCGGTGATTCCTTCGCTTTATCGGATACTCTCGTCGGTGTTACCCTCCTCTCTTTCGCCACCACTCTTCCAGAGAAATTCGTGGCTGTCGTCGGTGGCAGGAAGGGACAAGGCGGCATCGTTGTTGCGAATACCGCCGGTAGCAATATCTTCTTGCTTACGCTCTGTGCTGGTGTTCTCTTCCTTGCCGGTGACCTCAAGCAGTTCGTTAACTCGGTTACTTCTTTCGAAATCATCATGACCTGGGTTTCTTCCGCTCTCTTTACCGTCATCGTATTCTACGGCGGCAGGAGATGGATGGGAACTGCTCTCTTGATCCTCTACGTCATCTTCATTCTCCTCGAATTTGCTCTTGGCCGCGGCGAAGAAGGCCATTAATCCTCCAACCTCGATGGCAAATATCAATTCAACTACACTCATCAATAACACTTTACCATAATCAGGATCTTTTCTTTCCTCTTTTTCCATAACCTTGGCGCAGCGGATCTCTGGGATTGCCATTACCTCTTTGTCTTTTGCTTTCCTGACTTTGCAAAAACATCCAGATCGATTACGAGATGACCAAAAGAAAGATATCTACAGTACCGGATTCGGTTTCCGACCATCGATTTATTATAAATACTAATTTTCTTTTACCATGACGGACGGGGTTTTGTTTGGAAGCGGATTTTTTCTTACAACGGATGGGTTCTCTGTTCTTTCCGACTCTTTTTTTCTTGTATATATTACTACTCCCTTTCCCCCTTTGGATCTTTCTTCCCTTGCGTGCTTTTCCTTACCCAGCCTTGAGCATTCCTTGATGACGATTTCCCTCTATCTATAAACTAGTAGCATTAGTCGACATATTGGTCGATCGAACGCAGAAGTCAAATAAAGAATAGTAATTCAATAAAGTCAAGAACAATCCAACTATTCCTTGAGATCATCTACTAAACCTGCTTGAAAATTGTATTATATAACTCTAATATACACAGGCTACACGAAGATTAGATGTCACACAAAGTATTGAATGTATGTTAGTCTATTTCTTCAGCTTTTCAGTCAGCTCTGGCACGGCCTTGAACAAATCAGCCACTAAGCCGACGTCTGCAACCTGGAATATCGGTGCATCGGGATCTGTAGATGGCCAGTTAGCATGACTATTTGAATCAAAGTAGTTATATGATGACTCCTTACCCTTGTTTATCGCCGCAATAACCTTGGAATCCTTCATACCAGCCAAATGTTGAATAGCCCCGCTAATACCCACGCTCAAATATAGCTCGGGCGCCACAACCTTACCGGTCTGTCCAACCTGCAGCGAGTTATCTGCAAATCCGCTGTCAACAGCTGCTCTGCTAGCACCGATAGCTGCGCCCATAGAATCTGCCAAAGGAATCATAATCTTTTCGAAGTTCTCTTTGTCTTTAAGACCTCTTCCGCCGCTGACTACCTTCGATGCGGTATCAAGGTCCGGTCTGTCAGACAGTGTGAGATTCTCCTCAACCCACTCTACCGATCCCTGGTGTTTTGAATCCTTTCCTTCAACAACCTCAGCTGCCCCACTACCCGTCGGGGCGATTCCGAAGGCAGTTCCGCGGATTGTAAGAAGTTTCTTGGGGTCCGAGGATTGCACTGTGGCAATAGCGTTACCGGCATAGATTGGTCGGACAAATGTATCTGCGGACTCAATTGAGACGACATCGGAAATCTGCTGGACATCAAGGATGGCGGCGAGACGGGGCATAACATTCTTGCCGAAGGCGGAGTGCATTGATACTATGTGGGAGACATCGTCGGCGGCATTTTCAGCAATGAGAGGAGCGTATGATTCCGGTAGGCCCTGTGTGTGATTGTATTTAGTATACTATTCATAGTTTCGCTGTGGTAGAATATATTTATATCTACCCCGGCATATGGAGGTGGTATACCTTCTCATAAGCCTCACTTGCAACATAAACCACTTTATCCACACCCTCAATCTTTGCAGCTTGCTCTGCAGCATCCTTTGCAGCTTTGCCAGCTACGAACCCGATAACGGGGTTTCCTAGCTTTTTGGCTGCGGTGACGACATTCTGCGCCGAAGGTTGGAGTTTGCCGTCCCGTTGTTCGAAGAGGGCTAGTGTGCTCGCCAGTCGTCGTGAGAATTGGGTGCCGACGAAGGGACGGGATATTGTGACTGGTCGGCTGCTGGCACGGAGTGTGCGCCGTAAGATGGTTGAGGTATTCATCCTTGTTTCCTTTTGGCTGGAGGGTATGTGTGGTGAGGATTAGAAGGGATGAGGGAAGCTTCGAATTCGTCCTTGTGAAAGGGTATTCTTTTCTTGTGTTGAAAGGCCGTAGCCGGATTAGTGCGACAGCCGAGGCCGATGATATCCATGCACAATTTCATCCCACCTTCGAAGTCCGACGGCCGAACAAAATTTACGTGCGTAGCACACTAGCCTTCTTACGATATCGAGTAATGGTCGAATAAAAAACAACCGCGCATGTCATCCCTCGCGAGCATCGTGCTCCGCAAGCCAGTCGAGTTTACAAAATCCCAACAGGCAATCTACCTCCTCCGTCAATTATACCGCGAAACATCATGTTTGTTCGATGAAGTCGGGCGACAGCAGATTAAGAATAGAATTAGGGAAAGGTTTAGGGAGTGCCAGGAGGTTACAGATGAACAAAGACGGACGAAATTGTTGAAGGATGGGAGGAGGGTGCTGTCGACCTTGACGAGGGCGAACAATGGGGATAAATGGAGGACATTGTATGTTTTGGAACATGCTTATGGAAGGAGGGGGAAGTTGAAGCATCAACTATTGAAGGTTCGTTAGGGTATGTTTTTGTGAGGGAAGGGGTAGAGTGTGGGCTAATGCTGGGATTATATAGCCTCTGCTTAAAGAAGTTGTGCCGGATGCACCTATCATCCCGAACCGTATTCGATCAGCGACACCAGGATTCACGCCGAAGCTATCGGCATTGTTCAAGGGACAGGTTGGGAAAACCATCAAGCTCACAGAACCCGAAATCCCAGAGCTCTCGGTGTCGGGGAAACCGTTCCCCCGTAGCAGGATTGCGAATATGAAATGGCGACATCGGTCAATGATCCTCAAAAGAATAGTCCCACCATTAGAACTAGTCGACTTTGAAAGACTGGAAATGTTGGTGATGGGCATCAGGAAGACTATTCCACCGAAACGGAAGTTTATCACTCGGCAGACAAGAGCGGGGCCTAGGAAACAGAAGCCAAATATGTACAATGCGAGAATGCAGAGGAGGATATTAAAACCTGTTCTAGAGCAGTTCTCAACGTTGGAGTATAGGCCCAGCTCTGAGAAGTTTGTAGCAGTATATTCGCCAGTGTTGACGGCAATGCTGCATACTGAAGGTGACCCGGAGGACTTTGAAGGAGTGGATGAGAAGGGAGAGCCAGAAGGGACAGTGTTAAATCCGAATAAGCATTTATCTGGAAAGTCAGCAGCTAGGAGGAGGAAGGCGAAAGGGAAAGCGACGGCATTTTCGAATTGGTTGGATAAGAAGAAGGAAGAAGGAAAGATTCCAGAAAACTTTGGCGAGTGAAATAATGGGTTCTATAAGCTTATCTGGGCACTTCGACCAAATGCTCCGTCTACAGCAATCTATTCGATAGTCTCTAGTTTGGGACCTAACTCTCCCAACTTACCCAAACCGTCGCCATCAACCCGCATACTCCACCAATTCTCCATATGCCTAGCGCCAATACTTTTACTATTTTCAAAGTCAGTTCATACTCGGCCGTCGTTATACCAGTATCAAGGGACTTACTAAAAGTCTACACTCGGCTTATTCCAATCCAGGACTTGCCAATCCAACCTCCCACCATCCATTCGCTTCACCTCCCTCGCAAGATAAGCCAGCAGTGCCGTTCCATACCCCTTCCCGCGGCAATTAGGTCGAACATATAAGTCTTCAAGATATATCCCTGGCTTTGCAGTCCATGTTCCGAAGTTAAAGAAGTATCTGTATCATATGTATATACTATTAATACCATATTTTATCTACCAGCTCTCAGTTCATTGGCATTTGGAGAAGAAAGGGACGTACAATGCCATCCCGACAGTTCGTTCACCCTCGCATATTAGTACTGTATGCGCGTAGGCAGGTCCACCATTGAACCCGAGGTTTTTGTAAAGAAGTTCTTCGGTAGCTTTGCACTTATCCAGCTCTTTTTCATATTCTGCGAGTTCTCGGACCATGGCTAGTATTTCGGGGACATCTAGGGCAATGATTAGAGAGTTTGAACTTTTTGGATAGGGATTGGTTTTTGTTTACCCTCTTTAATGGCCTTTCTGATGATGCCGGTTGGTGGGGTAGAAGCCGACATTTTTGATATGGTGGTTTTCGTGTTGGTTATGTTGGGATTAGAGGTGGGTCTAGATATCTATCGATAGTGGTTTGCAGAGAAGGCAATTGGGTGTTAAGAATCAATTGACTGAGCTAATTGGAGGAAGGGATTATAAAGTATGTGAAGACGGTTTATATAGACTTTTAGTCACATCCGGAGTGCTGGAGTAGTTGGTAGCCTAATCTGCCGTGGCAATTGAAGTTGGTGAAGGATCTCTTTTGGGAAATGTAACAGGGTCCTCGGACGGACATGGCCGGCCGAAGGTCTTACTAATGCACCGGACTGGATCTTCAAGCTTAAGTTCGCCGTATTTAGTGGTACCTGTGTATATTTCGTCATTGATGTGGTGAGGTAGCATTGGGAGTTGAATTAGGATAGCAAAGGCTTGCCGGAGTAGGTCTTGCCATCTAGCTATAGCAGTTCGGGCCATTCTATAGCAGCATTGCATTGTACTGTACGACGTAAGGTTGTATACTGGGTTTCCAATTCACTCCATTTCACTTAGCGGAACGAAAGGACGGTTGAGGCGCTGAGAATCATAACGCATGATCATATGGCATGCAATTCATCATTTTCATCATACAAGACAAAAAAGTGAGAACGAGAGCGAGAGAGACGGAGACGGAGACAGAAAGACCGTGAATTCATGTCCAAGTAGGTAAATGGATCCCGTTTGGTGTGTGCGTTTCCTTCCTGAGGTGTTCCTTTCTCGGCAGACTCCCTTTCGTTTTCTCATGTTTCCCGTCTTTCTTTTTTGATCCCATCGATATCTTTTTTTTTTTGGATTCATGTACAGCGTTTTTCCCTTCACTGCTCGGGTTTCTTTTTTTTTTTTTTCATATACAGCAGGTAAGAAAATCAAGGGACGTTTTTTCCATCAGATGGGTTAAGGGTAAGCATTGCCATCAAACTCTACGGCGAGATTGCTGGGTATACCTGACTCTCAACGCTTCTTCTAGAAACCAAAGCTCTTGTTATTGGCATACTCGGTCTGCAGGATAGCAGTGATATTCTCCAGGGCCTTGAGCCACTCAGCAGCCTGGGTATCAACCTTTGCCTTGTCGCTACCGAGTTTCTCGTAGAAGTCTTTGCGGTATGGGGTGGCCTTCAAAGCAAGGCTGAAGACTCCCTTAACAACGAAGTTGTGGTGTTGCTTGAGAGTTCCGTTATAGGACTCCTGGAAAGAAGTGGCGAGCTCTTCGTTTGGGTTGTCGGCGTTATGGCGGAGGGCTTTGGAGGTGAATTCGAGTCCTCTGCGTAGCAATTGATTTCACCATTAGTACTCCGATGCCGGACAACATGACACCAAGTTATCAACGAATAGAAGACTAACCTTAGCAACCACAAAAGACCTTCAGTAGCAGATGCCTTCTTGCCCTTCTCTTTGCTCTCTTCGTGAACTAGAGACTGAAGAGTTGCAGATTGGCCGGGGGCGGCGACGAGACGGTCATTGATTTTCTAAAACCATTCACGGGAGGGTTAGCTAACAATCATCCAGACAGTTCAAAATATAATTCAGCAATAATATCTGGTATGTACCTTGATGTTTCCATTCATGTCCGAGATGACGGCACCGAAGGCAGTCGAACCGAGGAGATCTGTGGGGAAACATTTGTTAATTTTATACTCTAGTATAGGGCTGAGAGGGCAAAAATGGAACGGTCCGAAGCTCGGAACCCTGACCGCCCATACCCAATTGAACCCCCGTGCAAAGGGCACGCAGTGTCACATACCAAAGAGCGTGACCAAGGACTCAGAAGCCTCGAGGAACTGCTTGGTGTCAACACCAGGTTCTGTGGGCACATCCTTGAAGTTGCGCTTGAGGCCGTCAAACCAGGTTTCGGTAGCCATTTTTATGAATTATGGTAGTTTCTCGAGGATTGAAAGACGGTAAAGTATGGATATAATGATATGAAGAGGAGGATATGGTTGAAAGAATGAATGAGGGGTATGGACGATAGTTATACTTCATACAGCTGTCCTTGAGAGCTGTGGGAGCTAATCCTAGAAACTCTAAGCAAGACGTGCCACCAGGGGGACGCTCCCCTCGTCTGTGGAGCGTGTGGGGTCTTTTCCCGAATGGTGGCCGTCAATCACGCTCAAATTACCAATAATAACCCATGGCAGGCCCTGGGCAGCCAATCATGGAAACCACATGCGGGCAAGCTGTCGACAGTAGCTCTGCCTATTGCATAATTATATGTAGCGCCGGTGAAGCTTTGCCGCAGCTATAGTTACATAGGAGGACTTGGAAGCCAGTTCTTCTGGTCCGCAAGCCATATTCGGTTTGTTCATGCCTATTTCTCTGAGATAGCTATGGTACATATTTATATTGCCCCTACCTTGGTATATACCTTAGGTTCCATGCTTTTTCTGATCTTATTATCACGGTACATGTATCATAAATACTCTACTAAGTACCAGTCGTAAGTATCTTCTACCAGCTGTAGGCAGCCGGGGGAAAAAATCGCTTGCAGGGTTGGAATGTGACATCACGCTAATTACGCAGCTTCGGGGTGCGATTGACAGCTCTTAGGCATGGCCCCATGCATACGCAGATTTCCCCATCAAACTGAAAGATTTGGGACCCTTTTTTGCCTTGAAAAATTGTGCAGGAAACATAGACGAACCAGATGCGTAACGGCTAAGTACTTTAGTAGCTAAGTAACTACCCCCAAAAATCTAGAGCGTGGTCGGCTACAAAGTGCAACTTGACTGTCCCTCGCAGTATTTAATGGCAATTGCGGGAATAAAAGTCGCTGAAATTAGTTGTGCGGTGACGAGAGTGACGCGCTTGCAGGGCATCATTCCGGGCCAAGGCCAGCCACCACTGCCTCATTCGAGATCAAGATTCAGCACTTTCACAAGGCAAAACCCGCTTGAATTTCGATCCAAGCCTTTTTCTTAATTTACAAACGTCAGGAGAATGCTCGCCTTTAGACCGTCTTCCTTGACTTAACTTAACCAACGATCTTCCCTATCCTTATTTTCGACTTTGCCAGCTGTAGTTACCCAAGTTTCGATTATCATCACACATACGTACGCCCGCAGACCTTGTACCCTCCTTGGACGAAACTATTCGGAGGCCCTCGCTCTAGACGGCGATAGATGGCGGATTCGGATGACGATACACCGTTCTTTGCGGCGGAATCCCAGATTCAAGCAGGCTGTGAATATGAAAACCCGACACTCCTAGACCCTTCTAGCTATACGGCTCATAGACTGGTGAGTCTATTGCATCGCTATCCCCTATGTTTCCCCCAGAATAAGTAGTATTGGCTAATATGACATCAACAACGCCAGCACCATGCTACCCCGGAGCATTTGCACCTCACAACTCGGAGAATGTAAGTACCAATATATTCCCAACTGTCGGTATATAATACTTCTGTTTTCATTTTCATTTTCATTTTCGCTTTCTATTTGGGTCATTGTATTCTCACACAATATTTTATCATATAGATTCATCGGACCGGTACCAAAAGGCTGGCTTAATGCGCACAAGCAATCATGGTACACACGGCACATCACTGGATACTATTCGAGGAAGGAGGCTGGGATGGTAGCGGAGGACAATGTTTCCAGGAAACGACGGCTTACATCCCTAGGATTCGGGACGAAACCGGACTTGACGCCTCTCGCAGCGGAAGGTATCGCCCCAAACGGCGAATCATCGCGGATGGGCGCCTGCATGGGCTCGACAATTGATCCGAGAGAATCTCCATTATCGCCTGGAACCGCAAGCCACGACCTAGGATTAGATATACCGATTATACGACGACGGTCATCTGGGCCACCAGGCAGTAGCGGAAATCTAAGCGGTGATTCATTTCATACAGCGAGCGAATCTTTAACATCTCCGAAAGCCAGTCCATCTTCTGAAGAAACGAACGAACAGTCGCCAATTGCTGGCCCGTCCAATGAACTCGACTTCTCGAAACGTGCGGTTCCCGAAGCGTTGGCAGCGAAGTCGGATTTAAGTCAGCTATCGACGATGAAATCTACGGATACTAGCCAGGAACTTGATAGTACGGCCAATCTGGTAAGAACAAGAACCCAAACGCCGGACCCTACCAATTCACTCTCATCCCTCTTGCCCCATAATCGACAGGGACGGAAAGAACCGAACAGCGCTGCGAAACCAATCAAATCTGCGTTAAAGCAATCGAAGTCTACCCCAATTTCAGCACAAGTTGCGATCGCCGAGCCGAGCCAGCCTCCGAAGAAGATAAGAGATAAAGTTTCGAGCGGGTTGGTGCGATTTCAAACGAACGACGATGTCCTAAGCAGGGACCAGGAACTACAAAGAAAGCTTGCGCATGCGTCAAGAAGGCGGTCGATACCGAAAGGAAGGTCATTGAGGAAGTCAAGGGAGGGAGAGATTGTCAAGATGGCGACTATGCTTGTTCGGGTTGAGACTACTTTGGCAGACTTGTCACCAGATTTTGACGAAAATGAGATGGCGCATATCGAGACAAGGACCATTGAGAAGTGGAGGGAGTTCGTGGTTGTCTGCAGACAGACTGGGGAGGATGATGCCCCTCTCACCTTGAAGATTCACAAGAGCAGGGTAATTATCTAGGAAATATCCGTCCTAATATTTAAAACCTGCTAACTCGAACAGACTATCCCAGCGATTGAACGAAAAAGAATAGCCAAGCATTCGACGAGAGAGATTCCCCTAAATCCAAGAGAAACCCACGTCAATCTATACTCTTCGCTTGACAAGACTTTATGTCTATGGCTCCCATTCAAACGTGGGACGATTATCTTCTTGATGCGACCAAGAGCAGCAGCCTCATCTGTGGAATGGCACACATTCTTGCGTAAAGCATTAGGATGGAATCGACCCGAGAACTTAATTGTCCATGTTCCAGATCTATCAATGAATATTCGAATAGTGGACCCCTTTGAAGATACTCCGAAGAAGAATGTCGACGACGAAGCTATCTCGCAGGAGATTAGGAAAGACAAAGACGACGGCACAGTTTCTAAGTACATCATGCGGACGTCTCTCCAGCTACTCAGCAAAAATAAGGAGTGGGAGGAAGTTGTACGGCTTTGGAGGCAAAATGATAGGCTTGGGTTGGCATGGAGGCGTTATGACCGTCTTGAATGGGTGCACGGGGTAGGTGTGGCATAGCCCAGCTTCCCGACTGCCGGCTAACGATTTCTGTTAGATGAACGAGAAAAAGATGTACGGTTCGATGGCCATGCAGAAAACCCACGAGCTAGAACTACGTCCGAAGATCCACTATCCTACCTCGATCATATCAGAGAACGGAAGTACAGTTCTTGAACCTCCACCTGGTATGCGCGAATTACTTGATTGATTAACGGTGGTAGAGACTAACTCGCAGTGTAGTGGAGGGCTTTTTGCTTCGTTTAACATCTGGAATGGGGAAAGACCAAAGAAAACTCTTCTACAAGAGACTTTATTTTTACACCCATGACAACCTTCTGTGCTTTTGCAAGCCTGCCAAAGCATTGCCTCCTCCTCCTCCGAAACTCCCTCCTAAGCAGGGTGATAAGGTACCTGACTCGGATCATATAATAGGTGAGGCTTCCTCAGTTTTCAAACAAGCCAACGCACCACTAACATGATGCTCCCTGAATAGAAACCATCCCGCTGATATATGCCGTCTCCCCCTACCATATTGAAGATGGTGAAATCGGCTGGATGAAGACCGGGAACGCTACGTTTCAGGAGCACAAGGACGAGGATGCGTACAACGAAGCGGAACGGAAAGTAAACTCCATGCTGAGGGCTGAGGGATTCATTGACCTCATGAAAGTCGATCATGTTCGACCTTTTGGGACCGAAAACCTTCCGCAGAGAGTACCGACAGGAGGAGATGCCGACTTCCACCGATCTGTACCGAATTCCAATCATCCGGACGGGCAAGTGAGAAATTTAGACGATGAGAGGACATTCGAGATCGTCCTAACCAGTGGTCTAGTTATCAAACTTCAGGTATGCCTACATCCGGTTCTTCGGTCATAAAACTGTTGCTAAGTTTAGATAGACTTTCGACCAAGAAACCCGGAATGAGTGGATGCACAGGCTAGCGGACCTCATAATCTACTGGAAGAAACGACGAGGTGCAGATGTAGCCATTCTTAAGGAGACCCGCCATGAAAACCTCGAGCTTCTACGCATAGACGAGGAGATGGAGGCTTTCATCGGGCAGTACGGGAAAAAGTGGGAAGTCCAGAACACTAGGTCTTCGCCGTTGATATGGAACGTTTGTGGTATTTCTTCATGCCGCACACTTACTGTAAGTTTATGCAAGAGAGCCGTTTCGGACGGGCACACCGCTGACAATCAACGTAGTACAGCGGAAATCTATATCAGAAGCAGACCAGACACGCTACTTTCCAGAAGTATCACGTAGTCGCCTGCCATGGAAAACTTTTGATATTCAATAACATGGTTCGAAAGTATACTGGAGAACCACTTGACGCCGTTCATCAACTCAAACGGCAAGAAGTTTCGCTTCGGGACGCATACGTATACAGCGGTATCGCAACAGAGAGCCAGCTGCTTTATCAGAATCAGACATTCGATAGCAATAATCCAGGCCGCCACGCTTTACCTCGCGTCTACGAAGATGGCTGGATGTCCACGGACGAAGATGTTATGACCTGTTTTGTTGTTTGGCACGGTGCCAAACATACATCAATCAGGTCGAAAGATGATGAAGGAAAGAGAGCCAGAGTTAAGAGGGTTACGGCTTTGGGTTCTACGGGTAAGTCGATGGTATTCAAGGCTAGATCTCGCCAAGAAAGAGATCTTTGGGTTATGGCGATTGGCGTTGAAATTGAGCGGTTGCATACAACGGACGAAATCATCGTCAAAGCAGCGAAATGATCAGCAAAAGTGTCGGGGTATACGTTAACCTTTTTCCTTTTTATTAAAATTATCAATCCCGGCGTTTTGTGTATTCATATAGACGGGAGCGCGAAGCATATATTTTGGTTTCGTCCCCCCTGAGCATTATCAATTGAGCGATTCTTCTATCTACCATCGATGAGCCATTAGCCAGTCTGTTACTGCATCAATATTTGGTGTTTGGTCCTATACTGTACAATACGTTTATCATAATCACGAGACGCCTTCAATGATGGTTCATTTCATTTCATACACCCTTTACTAGGGATTTTCGTTCACCTCATCCAACCACCACAGGAAACATTCGCGTTTCCGCAGGGATCACCCTTCTCTGTGTCGACGGTGGTAGCCCCTTCTCCACGGCGCCTAGCCTAGAAACTGGCCATACAATATGAGTGACCTTGGCTTGGATCAAGTGAGCACTAATCTATAGAGCAATTCCTTTGTTAGCTTACTGAAATTACAGCAACTTCAAAGAAAAAAACCCAAACATACGGCACCGAAATGATTACTATCATGACTATGAATATCATCCCCTTCCACCCAAACATGGTTCCGAGGAACCACAACTTCATCCAACGGAAACGGCTTCTTTGTAAACACCACGTCCCCCTGTAGCCCCACAATCCTTTTTATAGCGGTAACCTCAGGATCAACAGGTGACCTATAAACCACCACCTCTCCACGTTTCAAATCCTTCTTTGCATTCCACTTTTTCAAGAGAATCAGATCCCGCATACCCGCGTTAGAGTCTGGGAGGAAGGTTGGATACATGCTACGACCGCTGACCCATGATACGTGGTAGACGTTGTCGAAGAAGAATATTGCGACGGGAAGCCAAGACAGGACGCCAATAGAGACTTTGGCGGCTAGGGGGAGTCTTAGTGGGCGGATACCCCGCCACTTTGGAGGCGGCGGGTCAGGAGTTGACATTTATAGGTCTTGAGTGTGCCTAAGGGTGTAGACGCTGGGTATTGTTCACGGTCGTCAAGGAGAGTGGGATTGGAGGGTTGGAGGTTGAACAATGGTAACACAAAGTTTAGGTGTGTGGTATTTCCGAAACACCAACGCACTCTCCGAAGATGCAAGTGCAGGGATGTTCGGATGGATCGCAATCATACCATCTGTCGTCTAGCGGGTCTAGAAAGAATGCAAGGGAAAGGGGAGGTGATAGAATTTTCTGTTTTTACACATTCTCTTTGGTTTTTCGTCCGAAAATTTACAGGTTCACCGAGTTTCCCTTGTGGGTTTGTTCTCGTAACCAAAATGAGGGCAGCGAATCGGGTGGGTTGCTTGGATGTGAATGCATGTGCGTCCTGACATGGGGTTGAGCGCTTGGCTAAAATTAGCCGCCAAAGGCTTGGAGGTATGTTTTCCGTGGAAGGGCGCCTTGTGGAAGGTTTTACATGGAGGATCTTGGTTTTTACATATATTGGGACGGGAGCCTTGTGGTTGTAAGTTGGAATCGAATCCTTTCATTAGCAGTTTTGTAAAAGCTAGTATCTACCGCTATTCTCCTTTTCGACTAACTTCTCTTCTATCTTTATCCTTTGCTCTCGAGCGGCCTGATAATAATATTCTCATCATACTTACAAAAAGCGGCAAAGATTTGATCCAATAGAGCTAACCTGATTTCGAGTAGCTTGTACCTAAGCATTTTAGTTCAACTTAGGCGTTTAGCTGTTCGAGCATACCAGAACTCAAACACTCATCTACAAATATGGCGAAGAGTAACAGCTTCCCAGAAGTTATCTACAATGCTTTCGCTTCCTCTACAGACCCGTCGCTAAAAATCCAGTACGAATCATACCCCCAGTATATATCCAAAATCCAGAGGAATTTTTCCGATATAAAACCTATGGAAACCCTCGTGAGATTTGATTATGACCGTCAGCCATCTACTACAATGTTGTATACGCTAGACATTGGGCAATACTCTACACATCTCCAAAACGATAGCTACTCAATTCAAGCACATGCCCCAATAAATGGGGCCCAGGATGTTGACCCACATTTGAGAGGAGCAGCGCCGGGTACCAAGCTGCGAATGCTATTCTTCTTTTATCAGTATTTGGAGAGAGATCCAGCTATACTTCAAAACCTGGCTTCATTTTATGATATCAATCCGCGAACGATACAGGAGCATCATTGTCGGTCGGCGTTTTATTCTTCGTTGGAAGTTAGTCGGTTGTCGATTCACGATACTTGTCCGACCTATTTGCCGTCGGAAGCGCATTTTTCGCCCATAGTATTGGAGCGGGCGGTTCGGCCACGACGGAAGAAGACCACGATTTTGCTGGCTTCGAGTCCTTCGCAGGATTTTAAAACAGGTATGTATGCGATATCAATATACGCTGGGTAGAATTATAACTTGCTAACGATAGAATTTAGTCCTTGTACTTGTATCTCGAACTTCGACCAGCTATTCGCGCAATGTAATAAATCGAGATATCCTATATCCCACACAATACGCCTCGCCGAATCTCCTCGAAAATTGGCGACAACCGGAAAATGAGGCGGAGACTTCTTTCCTGAGGCTATCCCGCTTGAATAGTATGGAACTCGAGGCTTGCGTCTCCCAACCGCTCCTGACGATCTTACCGCTGGTCCGAAACCATTGCCTAGAAACATCACAAGATGTTTACCAAATTCAAGAACACCTCGGCCGCTTCGGACTAGGTGAAGCAGGCGTGGATTACCGGTACAGTACAAACAGCAACCCAGACAATCACTGGGGAAGTAAAGAAACAGACCCAGTCAAGGCATTCCAATATATAAACTCGAGTTTTACTCAAAGTTTTCGATCTCTCAATGACCACCTTTCCTTCCCATGGCTCGACAATCGAAGGCCTCATATGGAGTATGCGACCAACACGATCGATATCGCCCTCAAGGATGCAAAAAGAGTGATGGAAGAGGTCACAGAGCTTAGAGAGGGGATTAAAGAGTCTTCAGCTCTGATACTCGCTAAAGAGTCGATCACTGAAGCTCGAAGATCTGCTGTTCAGGCTGAGAGCGTCACACAACTTACCAGCCTTGCATTCATCTTCATACCCCTGACCTTTGCAACTTCGATATTCGGCATGAATATCGACGAATGGCAAGAGAGTGTCCCCCGATTTAAATGGTTTATCGTCACTGCCATCTCCTGCACAACAATCACGATTATTTCTGCAATAATACTAAGAAAACTTACGCCTTCATTCCGGGATTGGGTTCAGGAGCATCGAGGGTTTTGGAGGGGCATAGGGCACTTTTTAAGAGCCTGTGTAGTTCACTCCTTGCTCGTGGTATTCGTTAGCATCCCGACTCGGATAAATGACTTTGTCTCCGAAAGTAGGGCAAACTATCAAAGAAGAAAGGATGCAAAGAGGGACGCAGCTGTGACGGTGTAAGATATTTTGCCAGTGCGAATCTTTCCCCTGGGTGCGGATCGTCATACTTTGGAGGTGGGAATATTGAAATCTTTGGTGCGGTGCGGACATAGGTTTTTGTCTCAGGATTCTTCGAGGTGGGTTACAGGGACACTGGTTGGATTTGTGATTTGTTCTGGGGTACTTGTATTGATATTATGTCTGGTATGAAGATGGTCATGACGATACATTGCGATTGGCATTTTAATGGCATAAAGCCGGAGTTCGGATCCATTTACTGTAATATTACGCGACTACGATGCATGTATGTTTCTCTTTGATTCTTTTGTTTTGACATAGCTGGCAAGTTTCTTCGAATTTTGACGATGTATGAAAGCTACGTGTATTACTCTACGTTCTACGAACGTTCCTCCTCGTGTTGATGGGTTCTTTTTATCTTTGCGGTAAACAAGTCTATAAGAGAAGCGAGAAAATCGATTGGTCAGGCGGAGGGTGTGAGAAAGCTTACCCTGTTAGCGTTTATTTACATATCTTTGACGTTTCCTACGTCCGTGTTCGGGGTACGGTGGATACTAATACGATGTGGCCCGTTCGATATCCACTGGCACTGGTGCTACTCATCCGAATATAGGTCGTTTTGTACAGAAGACACGCCTAACTAGTTAATCCAGCGCATATTTCTCCATGCCAAGAAGGATATTTCAACAGGAAGAGTTGATATATATGTGCTAAAGTATCCTATCGCAAACTCATGTATTTAATGCCACCGGAGCCAGGCTGCTAGTTCACAAGACAACCTTCAGCCTAAGAAAAATCTCAGAATTGCAGGAGTTCAAAGATCGAAATCCACCACAATGCCATCGTTAAGCAAACTCCCCGTCGAATTACTCCACCTCATCATCTCCAACCTCCGGAGAAATGATGTAACTTCTTTTCTCCGCACGTCTAAACATTTTTACTCTGCCATTAGGCCGTGGGTTTGGTCCACGTTTACGATAGATGAGTACTCACATCGTTCATACAACGACGAATGTAAATACTTCTTCAGCTTGGTGGATCTCACTCGGGAAGTCGGCACCGATGCCCTCGGATATAAATATATCAAGAAAATCAGGATTCTTTCACCAGCACAGACTTTCGTTGACGCACCGAGCAAGCAGAGTGGGTTCCATACGGTTCTATTGGACTTGATCGAGTCTGGGAAGATTGATCTTCAAGAAGTCTATATCCAAGGAAATGGTATGTGGTGCTTTTCTTAACCAGCATATTCTTAAAAGGGTTACCAGGGAAAGACTTGGGCGTCCGATAAGTCTTTGTAATCAAATCTAATCACAGTATTTCCTTGTCCTGTCAAGCTAATCTGAGATTCAACTCAAGGGATTTATTGGTGGCCTATAAGTTGGACACTACCCTGGGCGTTCCATATGCCGCGAACCGTACCGGAAGAATACCTTTTCTTACGGCGACTTAAGAAATACTCTGAATCGAAATCGGTCAACGAGTTTTCCATGGGCCTTGCCACTGGCGATATTTTGGCTCTTATCAAAGCAGATACTTTAAACCTTTCGATTTTTACAAAGCTGACAATCTGCATCGACCTGGTTACCACCTATGAAACAATTTCAAGCGCTTTTAACGAGTGGGGTAAGGGGGACGACCATCACTTCGTTCCGGACCAGTGCGACGAATACCTTACGATGCTGCCGCAGGTTTTAACCCAGGCAGTCGAACTGAAAGAGTTAAGACTCGGTATGAAGACACGATTTTACGAACCTGTCTCAATTTACGGCCCAAAGCTTTCTGAACCTTTGAAAGCCCTCCAAACCACCATTAGTGGCATGAAGCGGCTAAGGCTTCTTTCAATTGGGAATGAAGATGGCAAACGGTTTAGTTTTAGTGACGGGATACTTTTCCACCCGTCCTTCTTCGTAGCCCCACCCGAGAATTGCAAGGTTGTTGAATATTGCGCCACAGTCTCAGTTGCTTGGTGGCGTCAGTTTGCATCTCATTCCTTTCCGGGCGTGGAAGAGCTGAAGCTGAATATTTCATCAATGAAATCGGCTAGTCGTAGATGGATGGGTGAGAGCGATGAGGGGTATCCCGGAATTAGGCGGAGTGAGAGTGAGCGAGACGAAGAAGCAACAAAGGGTCTGATTAAAAATTGGGATTTCCGATTGGGCTCTGTAGCGGTGACTGGTTTGAAGAAGTTTCAGATGCATACCGATATTGGCTGGCGCGAGGAGAAGAAGGATGAGTATCCAAGGGATTTAGCTGATTGTATAAGGCGGGAGAACACTCACTGCTCCGTAACGATAACCTAGAATGTGATCGTGTGAGCCTGGTGGTATTGCTGTATATATTTCTCAATTGAAAATTATACCCTTTGATTCGTGTATGACCGTGATCTGCGGTAAGGTGCCGTAGAACTATAAACATAGTTATATATCTTAAATCTACCTTTCACCTTTAGTAATCCATAAAACTTCAGGGTTCGCTGTATAAAAATGTAGTTTTAGCCCCAAGTCCAGACCCCAGAAGGGAGGTCCAATCATGAATTTTCAGAATCCTGCGTTCGAGTTTTTGATCAACAGTTATTGGCCAACGGTTTTTGCGTTGTGTACAAAAATTCCAACATTTCAGAATTTCTATCCGCCAAGGCCAATTCTTCAAGTCGCATTTTGAACCTTGTCAACTTTTCCTGCGACAGACGCCTCGCCGCCGCCGATACCTCCAAACCCACCCCTCGATAATGCCTTCAAAATCGAAATCGAAATCCAAGTCAAAACCATCATCTACCACCTCGGGCGGCGACAAACAACTATGGGCCTCCCTCGCAACCCTCTCCCCATGGCTCCTTGACGCCGTCGCCACAATGGGCTTCACAAAAATGACTCCAGTGCAAGCATCAACCATTCCACTATTTCTCGGGAACAAAGATGTCGTCGTGGAAGCTGTCACAGGTAGCGGGAAGACCCTTGCGTTCTTAATACCCGTTATTGAACGTATCATAAGGAGTAAAGAAACGCGCGGGAAGGGGTTTTTAGAGGCCATTGTTATATCGCCGACGAGGGAGTTGGCGACACAGATACATGGTGTTTGTGAAGGGTTGCTTAAGTTTTGGCCGGCTACTGAGGGTGGGGATGGGGATGGAGGAGATACAGACGCTGCGCCATGTCCAATACGGCCGCAGTTACTAGTTGGAGGGTCGAATACCACACCACAGAAGGATCTTAAACTTTTCCTATCAAATTCTACAAATCTGGTTATTGCAACCCCCGGGCGGCTTAACGATTTACTTCAGTCAGATTATGTCAGAACATCGAGTTTTGATGTATTGGTACTCGATGAAGCGGATAGGCTGCTGGACCTGGGGCTTAAAGATACGCTTATGAAGATTCTTGCACGATTACCGAAACAGAGGAGAACCGGATTATTCAGCGCGAGTGTTACGGATGCTGTGGAGGGGGTCATGGGGTGGGTTGGTGTACGCAACGGAGTTAGGATTAACGTGAAGGTTCGAGATCACAAAGACGAGGAGAAGAGGACGCCGGTTAGTTTGGATATTGGGTATATACCCGTCAAAGCCTCTGAAAAGTTATTCTGGATACCGCGGATCATCGAATCGCTACCTCTACCGCCGCAGAAAACGATTGTGTACTTTTCGACATGTCATGCGGTGGATTATTTTGCGCATTTGCTGCCGGTTATACTTCCGGCGTATTTCAAGGTTATTGCGTTACATGGACGGCAGTCTTCTGTTAACCGGGGGAAGAATTTCGAAGAGTTTGTGGGGTCGACGGGGGTTACGATGCTGCTTACAACCGATGTGGCGGCGAGAGGGTTGGATGTTCCCGAAGTGGATTTGGTGATACAACTGGATGCACCACAGGATCCAAAGCAGTTTATGCACCGGTGTGGACGGTCAGGAAGAGCGGGGAGGAGGGGGAAGGCAGTACTGCTGTTGACAAAGGGCAGGGAGGAGGATTACGTTGGGTTTATGAAAGTTAGAAAAACACCGATGAGGTTGATTCCTGATAGTGAAATTAGGGCACCTGAGGAAAGAGAAGTGAAGGAAGGCTTAGAAAAGTTGAGAAAGGTGGTGAAGGGGGATAGAGCGGTTTACGAGAAGGGAATGCAGGGGTTCGTGGGCTGGGTAAGGAGTTATAAGGCTCATGTCACAAGTTCGATATTTAGGATCGAGGATGTGGATTGGAGTGATGTCGGGAGAGGGTGGGCTTTACTCAAGATGCCCAAGATGCCGGAGCTGAAGGGAGTTATGGGTATCGATCTGGGGTTGAGTGAAGAGGTGGAGGTGGATGGGATCAAGTTTAAGGACAAGGCAAGGGAGAAGCAAAGACAAGAAGGAATACAGTATCGACAGACGGAGGAATTCCAAGAGAAGATGCAGAAGGAAAAGGAGCAGAGGCTGGAGAATAAAAAGAAAAATCTGGCGTGGAGCGGGAAGCAGGAAACTAAAGAACAGAAGGAAGATAAGAGGGAGCGGAAGAGGAAAAGGAAGGATGCGGAAAAGTACAGTAAAATGACAGAGGAAGAGAAGAAAGAGGCGGATGAACTACAGGATATGATACGGCAGGTCAAGAAGAGCAAGCGTGATGATAGTGATGAAGACGGTGAAGAAGATGATGATTGAACGCCCCCCACACTGGAGGTGGGCTTGAATTGTTCCCGCACTGAATTGGCGATTTGGAGTATTGTTTTTTTCCCCCGCCGGATCCTTGCGATTATGCTGTATAATATCAAAAGCACGACTGTATGATAGATATCAATATAGATACCCATAGATGCATATGTAGACGCACGCATGGAGAATTCGCTCAGTTCGGTCTCGAATTGTTATAAATTGGTCGAATCTTCTCAACTGGGAAGTAATAAAGTGGGTCCTCCGCGCAAGCCAGCCAATGAGAGGGACTTCACGCGTATAGTTGGACTGGCGGCATTTGATGGTCTTGATGTTGTTTAGTTTGCCGAATGCGCCATTGCATTCCTACTAGTAGGCTTCGTATCAGCCATAGTCATCATCCCTCTCCTCCATGCACTGTCCTCGCCATCAACTTCATCGATATCCTTTTTCTATATCACTATCATCATATCCTCGTCAGTGTCGTTGATTCAATTGTTTTGGTCGAAGTCCTCGTCACCCGTTGGTTGTCGGATGGTCTGAGTGTGGTTGAGTTTGGACAAACAAAAACCCCGTTTCTTTCCCAATCAATCTTCTTCCCACAGCAACAACAACGAACGAACTTCTGTCTGGACGTTGAAGCCGTCTCCAATCGCTCTGCGCTCCCCAATTCATTTCCTCAAAAGTGCCCCTGTCATCTTCATCATCATCGCCATCTTCGCTTCATATTTACCTTCATCCTTCCTTCCTTCTATATAGTCATCATCTTGTAGCCTTATTGTCTTGGTCGCAACTCCGCCCTGACCTCTTTTCCAGCCATCTTAAACGTCACCTTTCGTATCATCCTTCCTTCAAAACATTGCCGGTTGCCCCGTGATTGGATAGATTTCAGCGACCCGGAACCATCCAGGCAGTTATCGATCGCTTCATATCCCCGCACCTGCGCTAGACATACACTCCCTGGCTTCTCCACCCCTTTCGCTATACTTTCCCGACCCTCACATCTGTCTCACGGGTCGCATTCTTGATGGCGACAACTGCTAGGCCTCCTGCTGCATTGCACAGGAGCGCTTCGTCCCTCAGCCATGCTGGTCCTGGAGGCTCTTTCAATGCCGGTGTGAGCTCTGCCTCTGTCAATTCGACACCTGTTGGTGTGAGTTCGGCTATCAATCTTTGTAGGGAAACGACTAGATTTGCTGACGCCCCGTGCGATATGTTAGACTCCTCCACCGACGGCTAGTTTCGCTGAAAGTCAACATTCGGCTCCGCTTATATATTCGGTACATTATCCTTCCTCTGCCTGTTACGAATTTCGGGGTTTTCGATTATTTTTTCGGATCTCGGTGGCTGATACAGTTGTTGCGAATTAGGCGGTATATTCGGGGGTGTCCGTCTACGAGATGACGGTAAACAACGTGGCGGTAATGCGACGGCGGGATGACGATTGGTTAAATGCGACACAAATCCTGAAGGTAGCTGGTGTTGAGAAGGGGAAAAGGACAAAGGTCCTGGAGAAGGAGATTTTGACTGGTGTTCATGAGAAAGTGCAGGGAGGATATGGAAAGTATCAGGGTACCTGGTAGGCACGCTCGGTTTTGCTCGCAACATGGTTTACGTCCAATATCTGATTGTTTTTGCGAATGCTAGGATCAACTTTGAGCGAGGAAACGAATTCTGCCGACGATATGGGGTTGAGGATGTCTTACGTCCGTTGTTAGAGTACAATCCCCGGAGAGACGGCGTCGACGCTACACCCACCAAGGAGCAGGCGATGGCGGCGAAGAGGAAACGAATGTATAATTCTAGTTCACAGGCGGCGAGTAACTCGCAGGGCAACTATTTCTCCAACATATCCGAAACCGCCTCCACTGCTCTTGCCGCTATCAGCAAAGCTGCTCAGTACGATACAAATCCAAGAGCGACACCGAAACTCACTCCTCAGAATTCCTTCAATATGCCTCAGAGTTCCCAAGAATCGACGCAGAATAATAATACCCATCCTATGGAAGCGAGCTTTGCACCAACAATACCAGACCACACTTCTGCATATGGCGGATCCTTTGGCCCTAATAACTACGGCAATTCAGCAGCAGATCTTGGTGAACCTCCAAGGAAGAGGTTTCGGCCGACTCCGGACCCAGAGCAGCAGCAATTTGGGGCTACATTTGCCGATGTGGAATCGACACCGCGAGCCCTTCTTCCCATCGTACGGGAACCCACTCCTTCAACGGAGAAAGCGACAGAAATCTTAACGAGCTTATTCATTTCTCCGCCTTCAGCAGGTCCGGCTAGTTACGAAGACCACCCAGACCTTCAGCAACTTACGGCTGAAGAGATTGAGCTGCCCATAGACAAAATGGGCCATACAGCGATGCATTGGGCCGCTGCATTGGCGAACATTCCTTTGATTAAGACCCTTGTATCAAAAGGTGCCTCCGTGCTAAGAGTCAACTTCGCGGGCGAAACGCCCTTAATACGAGGCTGTCTGGTTACAAATAATCTGGAAAATTCGACATTCCCTGCCCTGCTTGATCTTCTACATCCTGGAATAGCAGTGGTAGACGACTCTGGCCGAACAGTACTACACCACATCGCCCTGATGTCCGGTATTAAGGGACGGAGTCAGGCTAGCAGATACTATTTGGAGAGCCTTCTTGAGTTCGTTGTGAAGTACGGCGCCGCGAATTCGAGTAATCCAAATAGCAAGGGTATCAATTTAGGAAGATTCATGTCGGAAATCGTCAACGCGCAGGATAAAAGCGGCGACACGGCATTGAATATTGCCGCACGCATAGGCAACAAAAGTATCGTCTCGCAGCTGCTGGAAGTTGGCGCTGATCCCGCCATTCCAAACCGTGCGGGATTATGTCCTCTGGACTTCGGAGTCGGTGGTGACCCGGTACAGATCGCGCGCCCGAGAGACCAACCGTGGGTGGTCCCACAGAACGTCCTGCAGAAAAGCGAGGACATTGTTAGTTGTAGGTTTCATATGATTCACGATGATAAATACTGGGATTATATGACTAATTGATGAATATAGCAATGACTACCATGATAAGCGGGTTGGATGGTGACTTCCAAGCCGAAATCAAGGAGAAACAAACTGAAATCGACGCAACCCACACACAGCTTCGCGAAGTGACGCTGAAACTGAGTGAAGACCGACGAAAGTTGGAGTCGCTTCGGCAGCGGATCAACGAGAAGGCAGAGTTGGGACAAAAGAGTCTAAACCTCAACCGGGCGGCTCAAGAAGAGAAGAGGAAGTTCCTGGATCTTCACAATAAACTGACAAATGGACAGACTACGGAGAAAGATTTGTCGGCATCTGATCCTAATGAGCCTTACAAACTCAGCCCGGAAATGGTGAACGGTGATTTCAAGAATCTGACGGCTACACAGTCACAGTACCTGAAGACGCTACCGCCAGCGTCGATATTAAAAGCCCGAACCGTGGGTTATGAGCATAACGAGAAAATCTTGGACGAGTTAGCGCAGACGCTTCGGGGTCGATCGTTAGAACTTGAGGCTAATATGAAGAAGGTTGTGGCGTTGTGTGCTGGCGTGGAAGAGAACATGATCAACGATGTTCTCGGAGGCCTGTTACAGTCCGTTGAGAGTGAGCCTGTCGACGTTGACACAGCTAGATTGACTTCGTTTCTGAGGAAGGTGCAGGAGACGCAGAATTCGGTTTAGGTCACCAATTTACTGCAGTCGAAGAAGAGGAAGCGATCTGATGTCGTGTAGGTGCAGACGGCGTCCTTCTTTCCTCCTTGCCGCATGCTGCTACATTCCTGTTGGTTTCGCTCTGCCTATTTGTGGAGTTGCATGCGCGGGAACCTTTCTTTATCACCCTGGCTTTTCGCTTTCCTTTGCATTTGGGGGCTGTTCATGTTTTCCGGTAACAAAAACAGGATCGATACCAAGTCTATATCTCTATTTCTGGGAGTTTCGATGTGCGGGTTGCTTCTTTTATTTCGTTGTATCCTATTTATTATTCTCCTTTTTTATTCCCGGGAAGTCCCAGATCTATTCAAGATCTGGAGAAAGTTGTGGGGAATACATGTGCGAATTCGAAATCTGCGGGTATCGATATCCTCGCAGAGTGAAGAGAGCCCTTTTTTTAACGTTTAATTGTGTAAATGTATATTAGATGCCACGCTTTTCCTAACGATTTCCTCTCTAGTATATTACTAATTCTACAATACCACTTTGATGCACACTTGGCGAAGTGTTTCTGCATTTTGGGATCCATCGAGCGAAATGACGGTTAGTGAGGCTCAAGATCTCAACAAGGCCTCGAACAATGTCCCAAGCCATGCACGCCGAATCTACCCGTCCGCTCCCCTTGACAAATCCCCACCAACGACGTTTCAACACATCCGTTCCGGCTCCTTTGGTTCTCAGCCTCTCTCACAAGCTGTTGCTTCCCTTGAAGGACCGAAGGCAGCAATTTCGAGCCTAACTCACTAGCTTTTTAGATATTACAAGGCCTCCGGTTCAAAGATTTACCCGCCTCATTCACCTAGGCATTCGACCCCTCACGAGGCTTTCGATTCTAGTTCGCTAGATATCGGTTTCCTTAATCAAGTGCTTAGTTTATAGTTTTTGAAGGAGTTTTTCGGGCAGTTTGAAGCTCTAGGGTTTGGTGGTAGCACTCGCTACCAAGCCCAACGATCCAACCACTCAAAGGGCACAAACGTTATCAGGCTTGCAGTTTTGGACAATGACTCCGGGACGTGTGAGCCTTAAAAGATGTCCAAAGTTAACAACAGCAATAATGGAGCCTGATGGTGAGACTGGCCAATCCAACCCGGAAAAATTAGATGAAAAAGAAAAGAAAGGGCTTATTACAGACAAAGTAAGAGGAAATGGGATCAGAGTGCAGTCAGGATTCAATGTTTCTGCAAGTTCCGGGAAAACCCTCGAAGCGAGAGACTTGACTTGCTCCCCGGGGAATATAGTAAAACGGATCCTAAAGGACGCTGACACGGCACAACCCAGACTGATATGCGGGTGCTTTGTTGTCCATATTTTTATGACTGGTTTAATCGAGGTCTTTTTTCTGATTTTGGTGGTACCCGTAGTATCTTAGTAGTACAGAGCAAGCAAAGCAAGGAATAGTCTCCCTGACTTACCTGGGCACTTCGAAAGAGCGGATTTGAATGGACATGGATCCTGCACGGCTTTTAGCTGGGCATACCATGCGTACCTCGAAATGGGGGGAACTTGGTACTTTGGGAGAAATCGGGGAAGTGGGAGGGGAGGAGGGGGTGAATGTCCAAGCCACGCAATCAGTAGCTATAGTGCAATTGCAAATCGAGGAGGCTGCAATTGTATGAGTTTTGGGATTCATCGGGGACTACAGGGTGTTCTTTTTGGTAACGTTGTTTACCTAGTTCGAGTCCTTCTCTCTTTTCTTGGAACCGGATGGGATATAATATAGCTTCGAGGGACGTCCCACATTTTTTGAAAAAGTAGGATTTTTTGAATTGCTAAATATTTTTTCTCTTATATATATCATTTTATCATTTGCGTTCGAAGTTTCCAGTCTCGCCTGTTACATTTCGAAGTTCTAAAGATACATCACCACGCGATCTAGATCGACTGCGAGTTGAACAAAAGAACACAACTATAACGTTGCATAAGCCAAATACGATAAGGAACTACCTCATAGCCAGGTAGTTGTCACAGCCAAGGGCATACACTCGACTCATAGTTTTTTGTTTTTGGAGTCCCGCGCGCGGACCCCAAAATTTCCAGCTATTTTACCCACCACCCCCATCGAGGGGGGGCCTTACACGAAGCTTAGCGACTATATTAGCAGCAGGATTCAATTCCACCCCTCCCTCTTTCAACCCTCGCGCCGGACGACGCACGTTAACACGTGCGGCTTGACCTGCATATAATACACATACATCGATTGCGGTTTTAGTCGATTCCCGGCACTGAAAGGTGATTCGAGTGTTACATTACCTAAGATATATAAAACCGGTCCCGCCCCTCGACAAACCTTCACAATGGTGTTTTTCGGTAGCAGTCGTAACTCGAGGAGTACTGGTGCTGGTGTTGTTCCTCCTAGAAAGAAGACCCTTGGACAGAAGATATTAGATATGGTAAGTTATACTTTCTTTTTCCTAGATGGGGGGGTGGGACATATAGGCTATGGAAGGATCCAAGCCGAGCCAGTGCATTGGGGTTCCCCTAGACTGGTTATGTAATTGGATAAGCATACTAACAGCTAAACTATGTAGGTTCTACCGAAAAGAGCAAAGCGAAAGGCGACGGAACCGATTGCGCCGCCTAGTTTTCGAGTACTAAGAACGAGGCCGACGTATGCACCGGCTACGACATATACACTACCTACCCCAGTCCCGCTTGTTGTACCGACGCCAGCGGCAGCGGTGGTAACTACTACACCGGTAACCGTTACGCCTGCACCTACACCTGCGGCGGCGGCGGCAGCATTAGCGGCGAGTGGTTCTTCCAGTTCCTCAAGTGACGGTAAGAATAATGCGGTTGAGGTGCAGAAGTTGAGGCAGCTTGAAGGTAGGACCCAAAAAAGCATTCAACCCTCGAACAGGAACTTACTAACTGTCAATTCTTAGAAACCACAAAGAATATGCCGAGATACCTCTTCCGTGCCTGCTCTCCTACCTCCGGCGGCGGTCTAAAGGGCCTAAACACCATCAACGGCATCTTCCCGCACGCCTTCGTCGACGCAAACGGCACTCGCATCCCAAACGGCGGTCACAAATCCATCCACGATATCCCCTACCAAGTTACCCGCCGCATGGCAGTAGGCCATCTTTCCGGCCAAAGACCCCCACGTACGGACCCCACATACTCGCAATTCTCATCATGGGCGGCCACACTAGCGTTAGTCCTCCAATATGGACACGCCAGAGCCTCACAAGGCGGGTTAATATGTGTGTTGGATCGGTATAACCTACCGAAGAATACAAAGGTGTACCATTGTCCGTCTATGATGAAGGCTGGATTGTGCGATAGTCCGTATGATCACGAGTACCTTGTTCACGGACCAGTCGAGGGACCGGGGTTTAAAGCTGTTACAGTGCAGAAGCTGCTTGATATGGGATTATACAACGAGATTCCCTGCGTGCTACCGCACTCTGCAAGGTATTGGTGGGGTCCTATCCCGCAGAGGGATTGGGAGTCCTTATTCCCTACAAAAGACTTTTCAGAAAAGCAGGTTAAAAATTTAAGAAAGATTGCGGATGAATTTGGGAAGGACTTCGCGTTGCCCGTGCTAGCGGCGTTTGTAACGTTGGATAGGAGGAAGCTGGATAAAAATGGGAAGTACGCGGCAAAGGATGTCAAGATATTTGCGGATATGGTGGAGGATTTGTATGTGCCTGAGGAATACGGGACGGAAAAGAGTATTGTGCAGCCGGATGGGATATACGTACAGGGGTATCCGATGGTTGCACAGCTCGCTGGGCTGTTGAAGCAGCTTGTGGAGTATAATTACGGGAGAGGGGTAAGGGCTAGAAGAAGAATTGAAGTGGAAGATCTATCAGCAGAGCTGGGAGCTTTGGGACTACCGGGGAAAAAAAGCCAGACGGACTTGGGGGAAAAGGCGGGGAGGTTGAGTACCAGCTTCGCATTTGGCGTCAGCGATGTAGTTGTTGCTGCGGCCTGATCATTTATTCGGGAATTGGCTGGTTTATTATCTGTTTTGTTAGTTTCTTAAGCGTTATTTGGGATTTGTTCTGATATTTTCGCGGACTCTTTTTTGGTTTAACAGCGGGCGTTTATACCCAGGAGTCATCAGCTTTATTAGCTATTATAATCTGTCATATATAATCAGGAATAATCAGAATGGTATCATTGTTTTGTGTTTGAAACCGCGTTGTAAACGTTGTATTTCTTTATATCCGACTCGGCGATAACTATTCTAGGCCATGTCGGACGAGCTAAGGCCCGAAAGGGAAACATCCCGGCTTTGGCGACGACACCGAATAATTTTCTTCTCTTCGTCTCTTCTTCAAGTCGAAATCCCACGTTTTTTATTTCGTCCAATATCTCAGCTTCCCATTGGACCCCTCCTTCGACTTCATCGGATACAGCAAAGTGGCTGGTTCTTGCCTCCCCGCCTGCGCCTCATCCCCACGTCATTCCCATCTCGACTTCCTGTCCAACGAAGTCCTCTCAACAAGTAGTAAGGCGGAACTTGGCGGGGCAGATTTTCTTTTAAAACACTCCGAATTTCGCGGCCGCCGGCAAGCTTCAAGCTTCAACATTTTTGATATAAAAGAAGAATACTGGGATCAACAATTGAAGCATGAAGTACCGTCCTTCGATATAACAATCGGTTTTTTTTCCTTTCATTTTTGACTTCCCTGGACCTTTGCTCCCACTGTCCGCATAGTCGTCCATGGGGGGTTCCGGAGACGGTAACAATGATACCGTTCGGCCGCCGCTTTACCAAGTACTTAGACACCACCTTGCCAACTCTTTAACATCACCAAATCACTAACATAGCCTTTTTCTACAATAGTGCATGCTCGCCGGCGGCATCGGCGGCTGCACGGGCGACATGCTAATGCACTCGCTCGACACCGTTAAAACCCGTCAACAAGGCGCCCCGAACGCGATTAAATACGAAACACTAGGTCGAGCGTATACGACCATTTTCCGCGAAGAAGGATTTCGAAGAGGACTATATGGAGGCGTTGCACCGGCGTTCCTGGGCAGTCTGCCGGGGACGATGATCTTCTTTGCGACTTATGAGTGGAGTAAACGACACATGTTGCAACAGTGGAAGTGGTGTCCGGAGAGTGTGGTTTATCTGTCGGCCGGTATGTTGGTATTAACTGGGATTGGATATTGGGAGGGGTGCTGACGGGGTGGAATAGGGTTCTTGGGAGATCTATTTGCGTCGGTGGTATACGTACCTTCAGAAGTATATGCAGCCCGCTTGGATTAAGAGCTCGGAGATAGCCTGCTAACTGGTAGAATTTCGATGAATTAGGTTCTCAAGACTCGACTACAGCTGCAAGGGCGCTACAATAATCCATTCTTCCAGAGTGGATACAATTATCGAAGCACTTTTGATGCCGCAAGAACCATTGTAAGAACCGAAGGGTGGAACGCAATGTTCTACGGCTACAAAGCCACTTTAATGAGAGATCTACCTTTCTCGGCTTTACAGTTCGCTTTTTGGGGTACGCTGTGACTACCCTAATTCTTAAAGTGCCTGAGATTTCATGCATGCTAATATCATTATCCTTACAGAGCAATTCCAAAAATGGGCCAAAGCCTCTTGTAAGGGTGAAGACATCGGCATAGGCCTCGAAATCCTCACAGGAGGCGCAGCTGGTGGCCTAGCAGGCACCCTCACGACACCCCTCGACGTCGTCAAAACACGTATTCAAACCCAACTCCGCACTGACATCCCAATAGAACCACTCCCCTCAGCAGACACAAAACCTCGTATACAAACACATACTATAAACATCCCCCGCCAAACAACAACGATAAAACACTTACACACTTATTCTTCCGCTCTACCAAATACCCAACCGTCGACGTTGGCGAAGGGGGTGGAGTCGATGCAGAACCATTTACGGGGTATTTCGACGGGAGGGGCGTCGACTACACCGGCTATCAAGAATGGAGCGATGATTTTGGAGACCGATAGCATTTTGACGGGGTTGAGGTTGATATTTAAACATGAGGGGGTAGTGGGGTTATTTAGAGGTGTGCTGCCTAGAGGCGTGTGGACAAGTATTCAGTCAGGTGAGTATTCCACTTTGTAATACAAGGCTACAAGAATGGTGAGGAGTTAGTGCTAACTGTGTAATAGGAACTATGCTGGTGATGTATCAGACACTACTGAAGTCGTTCAATCCTGGAGTAGCCATGGAGCTGGAAATGTGAGAAAAAGGTACCATCTCAAGGCTCCTATGCAGGACATAAAATTTATAACAAGAATACGATAAGAGGCAACTGTATGATAATAATAAACGGAAGAAAACACCGAAACAAAGAAACAACCTCGGGGAGTTTGGAGTATTGAAAAAAGATAGACCTAACTTGTACAGAAGACATCACCCTTCACCTGTCTCCCAAAGACATAGTATTATATTCACTTGAACGCAACCATTGTACATAGACACACCGCATCGGTATGCAAGCCTCAATTAACGGGGCAGTCATAACTCTGATTAGTATATATATACACATTAACTTAAACCTCTGATTGAGGCCTGAAAGCTCAACCTCGCCAGTGACATGACGCCTTTAATATGAGGAAGTCTCGCGCGCTAAAGGTGAGTCTGAATTAAATTTACAAATAAAAACCTGCCCGGATGTAAAGCCAATCGATAGAACACCTTGGCTAAACCGACTAGAAACGGGTTCATGATCCGGAGGAAGGAGAAGCTTGTGAGGTAACCCAGCGAAGGGGTCGCTAATGTTCACCAATGGCGCCTCTATCGGAATACGATTGACCAGGCGGCGGGTGACACCGAGAAGACTGGATACAGATACACGTTGCTGAATTGCAACGTTAGAATCTAGCGAGGAAACTTCGATCAGACGCTTCTCCTGTATATCGATATACCTCTCCGTGCTAAAGTCCCACAATTTCCCGACATGAGGCCAATCCCTAGAAGTAGATGCCATCAGTTTGCCATCGGGCGAGAATATTAGCGTCTCATTAGAGGCCGAGTAACCAGTCAGTGTAGTGGTGCATTCCCCTGTGTCGACATCCCATAACTTAATAGTTTTATCATCAGAACCAGATGCTATGAGTTTACTGTCTGGTGAGAATAGCACAGCAAAAACACCATATCTGTGATCTGTCAGTGTCTTAATACACCCCCCCGTGTCTACGTCCCACAACTTAGCCGTCGCGTCCCAAGACCCAGACGCCATCAGTCTACCATCGGGCGAGAACGATATCGTCAAAATCCTTTCTGAATGACCTTCCAGTGTACACTTCCATTCTCCCGTTTGGACATCCCACAACTTGATGGTTGTATCCTCGGAAGCAGATGCCAGGAGTTTATTGTCTGGAGAGAATAAGACTATTCCAATCCGGCCCGAATGTGGATTTTCTCTGGGAGGATCGTATTTTCCGACACTAATATCCCATACCTTAACCGTTTCATCTTCGGAGCCAGAAGCCAGCAGTCTACTATCAGGCGAGAATAATATTGACTTGATAGGAACTGAATGACCTTCTAGAAAAGTGGTACCTTCTCCCGTACTGACATTCCACAAGCAAACAGTTTCTTCGGTGTAGGACGCTATTTGTTTACCGTCGGGCGACAATAAAATTTCCCAGGGCCCATCGAAATGATCTCCGAAATCCAACGTGGTATACTCCTTCGCGCTAATATCCCACACTCTGATCTTTTTATCATTAGAACAATATACGAATTTCCTGCCGTCCTGTGAGAATGGAGTGGAGTGGTCCCAGATCAAGCGTCCTTCTAATACAGTGAACTCTTCGGTGCCGAGGTCCCATAGCCTAATTGTTCTATCATGACAGCTGGATGCTAGTAGTCTACCATCCGGCGAGAATGATATTACTTGGACTCGGCCCGAGTGGCCCTCCAGCAGAGCGACACATTTCTTTGCATTTATATCCCACAATCTAATCGTTTTGTCGTCGGAGCAGGATGCGATTAGTTTACTATCAGGCGAGAATGATATTGCCATTATAAAACTCGAATGGCCTTCCAACTCGGTAGATGTAGGCTCCCCCGTGCTGACATCCCATAGTATAACGTTGCCACGAGCGGCGGATGCAATCAGCTTGCCATCGGGTGAGAATAGTGCTCTGACGATTGCTGAACGAGTTTCTATCGTAGTACAGCTTCCGGTGCCAAGGTTCCATAATTTAGAAGTTAGATCTTCAGAGCCCGACATCATAAATCTACCATCAGGCGAAAATGATAATGCGTCGACAAAATCCTCGTGACCCTCCAATGGAGTGCATCTCCCAGTTCTGACATCCCAAAGTTTAATAGCTCCGCTATAACCGCCGGATGCGACCGTATTGCCATCCGGTGAAAAAGCTAACGACAGAACTCCGTCTTCGTGTATAAACGTTTGGAGACATAGGTTCCAGGCCGTTTGAACTGGCCGCCTGATCTCAACCGTTGAGCCCAGCTCGTGCCAGTTTTGTTTCCTTACTATGCTTTGCTCGGGGGAGAAAATAAGACTGCTCCAGTATATCTGAAGGGGGGTATCCTTGAGCATATCCTGGTGCATTAGGATGAATCTTTTTGCGTCGTTCACAAACTCAAACAAGTCACTGTCTTTTTCCTTCAAGTATGTTAGATCCTGATTCTCAAGCAAGAGGGTTCTTGAATTGTTTCCTTACTTTGATTATTGACAGTAATAGGTCAATCATATTTATAGCCTCCCACAGAGCGCCGACCAAACTCATAGCTTCAAACCAATGAAATAGATGAGTTTTCAGAAAACGTTCAACTCGATCAGCTATGGTCTGGTCTATACAACTATCGGATAGGTGTCGGACCCAGTAGCGGCATGCATACTGAAGATGTGGAGGAATATGTTCAAGGATTTTATCCTTATCCACTTGGTCTACCGCAGTGTCTACCGTAGGAAGACTGCAGATATTTCTCTCCAGTTTCTCGAGATGTCCCAGGCACAGCTTAGCCGCCTCGTAGTTTCTTTTCTGACTGTCGACGTAGAAATCCAACTCGCCGTCACAACAACGGTCTTTATCGAGCAAAAAATCCCGAAAGGATAGATGTATGATTCTAATCTGCCCAGTACTGGCTACAGATATCACGGACCCGAGCCGACTTATGAGTGACTTCACATTCCCCGGGTCAAAGTGGATTAGTGAAGCCAAAGAGTTGGCGTCCAAGCTTTCGAATAGGATCGCGACAGTTCCGACAATCTCCAAGAATTTTTGTCGATTGATCTCTTGTTCAGCCTCGCTATAGCGACGAGGGTAAGCCGCATTCAAGATTTGAATGTATATTTCATCCAGGTGAGAATTTTTCGTTGAGGGTCCGCTGCGTAAAATATTGTCGAGACGACTTTGTGCGATATCTCTATCGTCGTCATCGATGAAACGACAAACGGTGGCAGCGTATAGGAACAACCCTTCCGATTTTTTAGTCAGATCCTCGAATTGACTACTTTCTGGCCAGGGCTCAGAAGTATAGAATTTCTCTGATATTCTGTCGAACTCGACCGTAAAGTATGTTTTGATGTCGGCCTCTACGATATCCTTGTCTATGTCGTGAAGAACGAATTCCCGACCCGCATTTAACAGCAAATTTCGGAGACGGGGCCCAAGGCTGAAAAGCGGGCGACTGGTAAAGAATATTTTGATCCTCACGGAGCCAATTCGGTTGACCTTCATCAAGAGTGTGATGACTGTCCTAACATCAGCTTCATCAATACACTCATCAAGCGCATCGATGACAAAAACGTAAATCGGGGGCTCTTCGTGTGACTGATATCTTATGTTGGATAATGGGCCATTGATGAGTTCGTCCCATTGATTTAGAAGACTCTCCCGCGAAAAGTCTTCTTTACGGCCAATAACCTCAGACAAGGCACCCGCAAACCCCGGCACAACAAGGGCGAGCTGTCGGGTCAACGTCGTGAATAGTTTATTTGCCGAGCTCAGGTCACCGTCATTTCGAGAAAAGAAGAAGCTTCCCCCAAGTCGTCCACTTGCGGAAAGCTCTCGAGCTACTGTTATAGCAATTGTTGATTTCCCCGTTCCAGCCATTCCATTCAACCAGAAGGCCGTTTCGCTGTTTTGGGATTCGATCCAGTCGAGGATTTTTAGAAGAAGCTCCGTGCGTGTGCCAGGGTAACAAAATGGTTGATGTTCCCGCCGCCTCGAGTTGAACGCTGCGCCTGACGCCTCAGGAATTCTCTTCAATTGATCATTGGTAAGTGGTTTGGTCTGAAGCCGGCGGTCCTCTGCATCGGATACTCAGTTAGTTGGATATCCTCCTTCCAAGCCGTCACAGGTCTACCAACTTATCAAACCAGAGGAGTTTAGTAGGGCATTCTTAAGGAATTCGCAGATGGTGACGTATGTCTTATCTTCGATATTCGCGAGTTTAACCATTGTTGAATGATTGCCCTTGGCTGGAATCACTTGCTCGCCGCGTGAGCCTAAGGTCGCAGAGTCCTCGGATACTATAATGACAGGTTCTCCATCTCTGCTATAGTGGCCATTTTTGCCCTATCATCGCAATTTACTTAAGTATGTGCGAGGATATATATTTAACATATAGCGTTACCCGTTTAATGAAGTGGAGCGGACCTACCTTGATAACCATTGGAGTTGCGCTCACTTCATAAAATATTATTACCGTTGTTCGCATCTGCTCCAGACGGTTTCGGCACATAACTGTGATCAACGTATGGCGACTGGTTTCATAGATGATAGACTCCACGAGGACTCGACCTTGGCCCCCTGGATCGATGCTATCGATATCCTGCGCCATGCGAAGGACATCTTGTAACATGATTCCTCTGAACGGAACACCGAAAAAGAAGACATTTGTGATATAATCGTAAATGGATTTATAGTCTGGGTCTTCTGACGCTAAAACGTAAGCCTGTGGGTCTGTTAGCGGCTTGTCATCGCTCTGGGCAGGAACCACCTTTGTAAATCTTACATGGGTTAGAATGGTACCACCAAAGCTATGGCCGATCCAGACTAAGGGTCTAGTCTTTTCTAGCTGTGTCGCCCGAGCTTTGCTTAATTCCGCCAGGAAGCCCTGTGCATAGTCTTCAATCCAAGAATGTTTTCGACTCTGGTACCGTGTATCGCATCCGAATATCATCACCCTGCACTTTTTAAGGTCTACATCTTGGCCAAGAAAATCTTTCAGCCACATCGCGCCTGTCTCGCGGTTTGTCCATGACATAAATGCGTGGGAATTCAAGCCGGAGATGGCGACGATGCTTGGGACGTTAGATCGGCCGTCCTCAATCAAGGTATAATATATATCATTATATCGAGATGCTTACTCCATTGTAATTTGATTTGGTTCGGCATCGGCCGCATAGAGTTGAGTTAGGCCATAAAATTCAGCGTCTATTTTCAGCTGTTTATGACTTGACCTTGTCCGAGCTTCGAATGTTTCCAGCATCGATATAGAAGGCGGCAGCTTGGAAAGGAACTTGAAAATCGCAGTTTGAGTACTTTTGCTGTGACAAGCGGGGGCAACCTGCACCCAGTCGATTTTGAAGCTATTTTGTAATTGCCCAGCCTCCGTGAGAGAGCTTTCAAGGTCCAGCCCGAGGGACTCGTTGGTGGCATCACGGTTGACGCCTTGCGCCCTGTACACTAGCCCATTTTTCGTACTAATTATTGAGGTGTTTGCGGCTTTCAGCGTCCTAGCTCGAAAGAAAGACCAAAGGAAGAGAGCTGGTGCCGAAAATGCTTGCCAAAGGAACCTTAGCATTTTGGTTGCTAACGAGACCAAAGAAGTTAGAGGGATAGTGTTTTTTTTTTATGAAATCCAGACCAAGGGCATCGGGAATTTAATATCGTATCAGTACCAAACATGTTAACAGCGAACCATGCATACGCCTTCCGCTTCGTAAAACTCCAAATATGAAAGCCTTGCAACATGACCAATTCCCGTTTTGCCGCCCGCATTCGCACCGGTACCTTGAAGCCCTCTGTCGTAGCCTTGCAATTGATAGAGTTTTACGGACTTGAATTTATGGTAGTAACTATACATGAGCCTCCGCACTGTGGATATGATATGTCGACCGCTTTCGTAACGTATTGAGTCGACTCGTAATAGTAAATTGAACTGTAAATTGTGCGCTGCTTGATACTGCAATCTTCATCCATACAACCCTAAGGAAACCCGTATTTGAACTCTAGTTGTTCTATATATAAATACCTACTAGTTAATAACAGGGGCCGGGTAGGCGGGTAACCACCAGGCACAAACATGTTAACATGACACAATCCATTGCATTGCATTGTGAGGCTCGAGCTCTGGGCACAAGACAATCGAAACCCATCAATATATATGGCGCCTAGACGAAATATAATCGTTAAAACTGTCACGGCCCCATTCCATTTTCTAAACTAACACTATAATATCAAATATCTATACTATCTCAGTTGGTTCCAACTTCCCGTCGGTCTACTATATATACTAAGCAAAGTAATTACTTTTATAAACTCTCGGGATACTTAAATATTTAAATCCCCAACATCGCGTTCACCGGCGATATCAAAAAGAAGGCCGACAAATTATGGAACAATGCGGACAGTTGGTGGAGTAGCCTGCCTTCGAGCGCGGTTGCCTGCCTCATACTAAGCTTGCGAAGGATCAGAATCGATGGGCCGCCCCGCGCTAGCTGGAGAATATTATGTTATATAAACCCGGCAGCCTCTCTTCCTTTCCTCCCGAACATACCACTCTCTCCTTGTTCTTGTAACTATCGCCATTCACCATTCCTTGCACCAATATCCGAAGCGTGACAGCTGCATAGCTAGTCAGTCCTAGATCAATACCACTATCCCTGTTCAGGTGCCCCTCCTCAAGCTGCTCCCCCGCGTTTCGCGACAACGTCTCTCAAAATCCAACAATCCCCAACTCACTCCCACTACCGGTACCACCAACAACCTCACCACCACCATCACCAACCTCCTAAACCACTATCACCATCACAATTCCACCATCAACCCTTTCCCATCTAACCACCTACTACTCCCGAACAATCTCTACTTCCATCAAAAACACAATGGCATTCTACAGCCGAAACCCTATAAGGTCCACCGACGACCTTGAGTCCGAAACCCTCACACAGCTGTATGGATCCGGCAAGCTCGATGCCTCGATTGCACAGCCCGCCATCTTCCCACCTTCAAAGACCCTCAATGACCAGGTTATCCTCGTTCAGATGGACATGACCCGCATGGTAAGTCACCATATACCACCATCAAAAGCTCCCCTTCCTAACCCAAACTCTGTACCACAGGCCATCGACGCCATCGTCAACGCAGCAAACAAATCTCTCCTAGGCGGCGGCGGGATCGACGGTGCCATCCACCGCGCCGCAGGAATGGACCTCTACCGTGAATGCCTCGATCTCCATGGCTGCGACACCGGCGACGCCAAAATCACGAAGGGTTACCGTCTCCCCGCCAAACACGTAATCCACACCGTGGGCCCCGTGTACTATGATCACAAAGACGAAGGACGCGATCCGGCTCCTTTGTTGAAGAGTTGTTATGTGAAGAGTTTGGATGTTGCGAGGAGGGCTGGGTGTAAGAGTGTCGCTTTTCCGTGTATTAGTACCGGGATCTACGGGTATCCTGGGAAGAAAGCTGCCGAGGTCGCTTGTAACGCGGTTAGGGAGTATTTGGAGGCTCAGCTCCAGGAGACTCTGTTTGGCGAGAAGGAGGAAGACAAGAAAGTTGAGCTTAAAGAAGAGAAAGTTGTCATCGAGGGTAAGGATGAAGAAGGGAAGGTTAAGAAGGAAGAAGAGGAAGAGAAGAAGGATGTTAAGCCTGCTGAAGGTGACGGGAAGGTAGCTGTACCCGTCGAGGACGCAAAAGAAGAGAAGCCAAAAGAAATCGCAGAGACAAAGGACGAAAAACCCGAAGGTGAGGCCGCCATCACCACTGCCGAGGACAACAAGCAGGCCACAAAAGAAGAGGACAAGGAAGCCACCAAAGAGGAGGACAAGGAAGCCATCAAGGATGATGAAGATGCAGAACCACCTTTCCTTTGTAAGATAGAAAAGGTCATCTTCTGCATCTTCCTCGACAAGGACCTAGAAACCTACGAAGATATCGTCCCGTATGTTCCCGTTCCCTTTCCACCTTTAATAATTAACCCCGCTAACCCCATCTCCACATCATGTAGGGCCTTCTTCCCCCCAGCCGACGAAGAAGTCGAAGGTGCCCTTGACAAACTCGACCGAGAAACCTCAGAAAACCCCCCAACTGTCCTCGGCGGCGCAAACGAAAACGAAGACAACAACCCTGTTGAAGAACAGCCGAAAGATGCGCGTGAAGAGTAGCGTCTCCCGAGCAGCGAACGGCCGAAATTCCAGCACATACGTCTTCGCAAGTGGGATGATGATATCGATGTAATAAAGGTCCGCATGAAGCGAGAGGGTTGACAAAGCCACCTACACCCACCTACCCATTCAAAAGCTTTTGGAAAATCTTCTACGCCTTCATTGATTCCTTTGTCATGGGTTACTTCGACCATCATCATCACTCTTGCACTGCGTACCATCTTCTACTTACCTATGTCGACCCTTTTTTTTCCCCTCTTTGCATGGCGTTTCTTTTTTTTTTTTCACAAAACTATTCTGTTCCTTAATACACGGCCGGCGGAGATGGGGCGTTTTTTTATGACTAGCCTGTATTCGAGGCTATTTTATGACTTGGTTTCCTGCGTGTACACATTATACGTGTAATTACTACCATCATGATGACATAAGGATTCGAGAATAACATAAGGAAAGGAATACGAATACGAATAACTTCTTTTTCTTTTTCAAAATTTCTTTCAATTGGAAATCCTCAAAGAGACAACTAGACTAGAACTACCTAACTACACGAAAAAAAGACCAAATAACTCAAAGCAAAACGGCAAGTCAAGTAGAAAAAATCGGCTACCCTTTTATCAAACAAATCCCATTTCGAACGCCAGGAGGAAAGCATAGGAGGAGGGGGGTTATTACAAAGTAGTCGAAAAGGAAGAAGGAAAGAAGGGGAAAAAAAAAAAAACAACAGCCAAAAAGCCCACTCCAAAGGAAAGTTCAAAATCTGGACACGAACAAAAGGGCTATACTACATGAATAGAGTATTCAATGGGGGGTGAATATGAAATGCATCGTGTGAGTGCTAAGAAAAAAGCACACAACCGATGACGTGATGTCAAAAAACAAAATAGGTATCCGTTAATACGTCAATACATCAATCACTTCAGAAGCTTGTGGAGGCACATCTTCCGATGTTCATCATGAGAACTCTCTCCCTCTTACTTAATACTTACCTTTCAATTTTGTTTCGTCTTGTTACCATTTCTTTTACTCTCTCTGCCTTTTAAATTTTCGGAGTACCCCTCACTAACGTCTTGTAATGATTGCTTCCCACAAAGTTAACAGCCCACCAATAGCCGCACCTATCAACGGTGTCTCGTCTCCGATAATCTCGTTGATCAAAACCGGGGTGTCAGATCCAAATAGACGCGGCAATTCGGGCTTGATAATTTGCTTAGTATAAACCAAATAAGCGATCAAAGCCTTTGAGATGCTGAAAGTGAGTGGATCGTAAGTGGAGCGCTTGCGGACATTGACAAAGTAGCTGGTAAGGAGTGGGAAGGAGATGCCGAGTGTGAACCAGTAGATGATTGGAGCCCAGAAGGCGTTCCAGGAGAGGAGGATGAAAAGGTCTGGGACCTTGACAATGGTTGGGCCGGTGCTGTAGTCAACATATGGGACTCGGGTGTTTGGAATGGGGACCTAGTTTTTCCATGTTAGCTATTTGTAAATTTGTTTCAAGAGTCAATAAAGGACGACTTACAGTAACAATAGACCATGGAGTCAGATCGTGGCACAGCCAAGCGAGTTCGTAGGTCGCGATGAGGAAGTGGATGGATCTTGGATCCGACAGAGTCTCACGGGTGTAATCGACATGTTCCCAGAATCCAGTAGTCTCGGCAGCATTTGCGAACCAGGAAGCAATACCCTCGCTGATCTTGTCGACGGTGAAGTTCTCGACTACTACAGAACGTGCGACTTGGCTTGGGGACAACGGGTGGCTTGGCTCTGGGATTACATCTGGTGCTTCGTATACTACTGGATCGGCGACAGGCGCTGGGACAATTGCAGCAGCTTCGGATCGGAGGGCGGTGGATTTGCGGGTGCTTCGGGTGCCTGCCTTTGTTGGTTTCTTTGCTGGTGTTACGAGGTCGGTTGGTGGTTCGGAGGATAGTTCGCGGGTGTCTTCTTCATCTCTGCAATGGGTATGTTAACATACAAAACTCACAATAATAAGAGGGGCGAGGGTAAAAGCGCATACTCTGGAGCCTTGGAATACCTGCTCCGTCTTCTCGCCGTGGATCTCGGAGTAACAGCCCTGACAATAGATTTGGGACTGTCGTTAAGAGTCTCAAAGTAGTCTTGGAACAATGGATCGTTCTCGAGCGATGGACGGTCTCGGGCGGCAGCGGCCTCGATTTGTTCGACCAGGTCTTGCTTTTTTAAGGTGGTGCTGACGCCGAGTGGACGAGCGTACTCGGCCAGCTGCGTCTTGTTCATTTTACCGAAGAAGTTCGACATTGTTGCTATCGTTCTTTATTTTTTTGTGCGACGGCGCAGTGTTTTACTACGTAGACGTCTATTGGCTGAAGGATATACTCGGGTACTTTGAACTTGTACCTGTACTTGTACTCTGTGGAGAAAGGAAGGAAGGATGAGGAAGGAGATGGCGATGGGATGCGATGGGGTTGAGTGGAAGTGGAAGCAAAAGCGACCGGGGAGGGATTCGAAGCTTTGATGGGGTATCGATTGTTGTCGTGGAGAGGCAGCAGGCAGCCCAAACACGAGGGCGACGGGGTGTGTGGGTGGGTTGGGGTTGGCAGTCGAATGTAAACAAAACAAACAAGGTGATCGGTGGGCGGTCGCAACTCAAAATTCAGGTTGCCGGGCGGCGGCGGCCTTTTATAACAGCGCCAAACCGGGGAAGCGAAATCACTCACAAACGGACACTCTGGAAGATGTTGTTCGTGTTCTCTTGTTCCTGCTCTTGTTCTGGTCAGGCATGGTCAGGCATGGTCATGGTCACGGTCCTGGCATGGGTATGTGTGTGTGGACGCTGAACTGGGGCTGGCCAGCGCAGCGGTGGTGGGGCCGGGCTTTAATCGGGTGGCTGGGAACAAATAAAACAACAGCCCAGACAGACAAAGAATATGGTCGTGTCAGACTGGGCTCGACGATGTTGCATGTTGGGGAAAAAAAAAAAGAAGAATACCACCGCGCGCTCTTATTGTCCGTCGAAATTAGTATATTCAGAATAGGAATACACATCATTAAGATCTGTGTCAGAAGGCGCTCCTTGTTTTGAGGCCCGATACTCGATGAACCGACTCCTGGCTGTTCATTCCAGCGATTGATTCGAGTGACGCCGGGAAGAATTGATACAATTTTAATTCCCCGAACAGGTCCCAATTCTCCGAAACAACTTCCATGAGGACTCCTGCGATTAGTGCCATGTTATATGGTAACTCGTAGCGCGTGTATATCTTGAATGGACCGTGAAAGCCCAATATCTGCCATCATGGCAATATCAATATTAATAGCAGATGCATTTCAAACCTCCTCGAAGGCAAGTATAACTCCATGTTCCCCCGCCCGTATCGCGTCTTCCCGTCTATCTACCTTCTAAAGATAATTACATATATGATAGTATATAAACCCATAAACCAAATACCAAACCCGCTAAGCTATAAGCACCCAAATCCCCAATGTAACATCGTAGACCCAATATATATAATATCAAAAACTTCAAAACCACTGCCTCCCTAAATACTCCCCCGCAGCAACCCCGCTTCCAATCCCAACTACCACCCAAGTCCACATATTCCCAACCTCCCTCCACCCGGGCCAAAAGCTATTCTTTTCCTTCTTCCACCCCAAAAGTTCCTTATACTTCCGAGGACTCTCCCTCTCGTACTTCTCCATCTGGTACTGTTCATTCTCCTTATCCCCGCCGATATGTCTCAAAAATATGTAGTTGGCGACAGGTCCGATGAACATGATGGGATTGAAGACCCCGTCCGATAATGCCATCAGCGGGAACGATAGGTGGACTAGGAAGTCGCCCAGATAACTAATATCCAGTCAGTCAGCATATCCGGGGTATCGTAACTATCGTATTCGAGGAGGATATAATACTCACTTAGGATGCCTCACAATACTCCAAACCCCACTCCTAACCATCCCCTCCCCCTTCAACCTCCTCTTCCCCCTCCCCAACTGCGAATCCGCCAGCACCTCCAACGCCAACCCCGCCGCAAATACTCCAACCGCGAGTCCATGAACCCAAACCCTCCACTCATCACCCTCAATACCCCCCTCATGCTGTAATAATAACGGTCTCGAATACCCAACAGCACTCCACCCCAAACTCACAAAGCTCTGCACAAAAGCCTCCGGTAGAAAAATCCCAAGAAAAGCTTTATTCCACATCTCCCTCCCCACATCCCCTTCATCAACCTCCACAACCCCCTTCTCAACATCCCCTTCCACCTCCAACTCCCTCTTCTTCTTCATCCTAACAACTTCTCTATACCTCTCATACCGCCCATCATCCCTCTCCCGTCCCTTAACCCTCCAAAAAACCTTCCAAAACAATCTACACCCCCAAAGCGTCACCCCTCCTAATATCAACTGCCCTCCATACCCCATCCCACCAATAAACTCCCACACCCCTCTCCCTCTACCAACCATATAAGGCCACACAACCCCATGGTACCATACATTCCCCACAAAAGCCGACGGCCACAATAAATCCTTCGCATCGAGACGATTCGTAAACCGTCCGGCCGAGTAAGCGGCCAGTGAGAGCGTTGTGTGAAGGGTCAACGACGGGAATAAATGCGACGAGAGGATTCCGAGGGTATTAGTGGTTGTAGACGGTGGTAAAGGTGGATGTGGAAGCCTTGGACTGAACGGCGAGGGTGGTGTGGATTGGAAATCCATTTTGTTAGAAGAAAACACCCCCTTCGGGTGTTCCTGAGCTTTGCGCGAAGAACAGATATTTATCGTGGTGGAGACATTTAGTTCGTTGACTGATCGTGCGAACAGGGTAGACGGCGGTGGTTTGTAAATAATAACTGAAGTCCGGTTTGTTGAAATCAATGATATGTATAAAATACGGGGTAAAAGGACTAACTAGCTTAAAAGGGTCCCAACAGAAGGGATCAGGGGACAGTCACGAGCTCAATTTAAAGCTGTTGAGCTTAAAGGTCTCATCCCATGCATCTGAACACCGACTGGCATCATCCTGCAGTGCAGCTTGGAAGCTTGTCTAGCTAACCTCGGATATTCCCCGACTCCAACAGCGTCAACACATATCGACATATAAAAATCATGCATATGCATATAATAGAAACAGTCTATAAACTACACCCCCCATGTCACGATATACCATGTAAATGCGTCCACACAACAAGTAAAATGGGGCACCTAGTTCTTCCCTCCATCCTCCTTCAATGTCACAATCCTATTGAGCACAATCTTGTCCCCCGTCGAATCACTATCCATAGCAAAATACCCAACCCGCAACCCCTGAAACCTAACAGTCTCCAGTCCGACTTCCTCTCCATTCCTCTCACCCTCCGCCGCCGGCCAAGGTGCACGCTTTCTAACCTCATGGAACCCAGTATCAATAATCGCATCCCCATAAATCTCCTCGCTGTTAGGGTTAATATCCGCCAAAAATCCCTTAGGATTACTCTCTGGATTTTCACTCAAGAACAACTGGTTAAACAGCCGTGCCTCAACCTTCACTGGTGACCCCTTCTCGGGCGCGTGTCCGATCCACTGAAGATAAGTCTTCGGCTTCTTAAACTCCACATCGTTCTCATACTTCGCTCTAATCTCCGTCACCCTTCCTGTCTCCTCGTCTTTCACGAATGATGTGACTTTGACCGTATGCGGAACTCTCAACAGCCCCACACTCTTCCCAGGAGCCATGCGGAAGTAATCTTTCGAATCCACCTCTCTAAAGTCACTCCTGTCGATGTAAAACTTATTCGTAAAGGCAACCGCATGCTCTCCCATCGTCGGATCATTCGGTTTAAATGGCACCGAAATCTCCTCGTAGTGATCTTCAGGAAGATTCTCCAGCACAACAAGAATCGGGTCCAAAATCAAAGATAATCGCGGAACAGTCTGTTCCAAGTACCTTCGAACCGACTGCTCGAATCTAGTCGTCATGATATATGTCGTCGCAGTCGTAACCCCCAACTCGTTGACAAACGATAGGATGGCTCCAGGAGGAACACCACGTCTTCGGATCGCAACAAGTGTATAAAGTCTCGGATCATCCCACCCACGTACATGTCCCTCATTGACGAGTTTCGCAATCTTTCGCTTCGACATGATAGTTCCCGTGAGATTAAGTCGTCCATACTCGCTCTGGCGCGGCTTATAAATTTCCAAGGCATCGCAAAGCCAGTCATAAGACTCCCTGGCTGTAATAAACTCCGTCGTACACAGAGAGTGCCTATATACCTGATTAGCATCTCCTGCCCCAACGCTTCCACAAAAAAACGGACTTACGTGATATTCTCAAAACTATCACAGAGACAATGTGTAAAGTCGTATGTCGGATAGATCTTCCAGTCGGCTCCCGTTCGATGATGTTCAGCATCCAACACTCTATACGCCGTTAAGTCCCACATCTGAGGATTTCCGCTCTTCATGTCCTGCTTCATACGCAGTAAAGCCTCCTTAGGCCTATACTTCCCATCCCTCATGTTTCTGAACTCCTCTAGCGATTCCTCGATCGGTCTATTTCTATGCACGCATTCATATCGCTCACCAGCCTCACCCTCCTTCCCGCCTCTCTGCTTATGAATCTCCTCAGCTATAAAGACCTAAGTTAGCACACGCTCATATTCGCCCCAATTTGAAGAATAAAACCCACCAGTGCAATGGCAAACGTATCCCTTATCCCTCTTAATCAAATCCTCCGCCAAATCATACAGCCTCTGAAAGTGATCACTCGAATAAGTAATCTTATACGGCTTAAACCCCAACCACTCCACAATCTCCTTAATAGAAGTAAAATACTTCTCCTCCTCAGCCTCAGGATTCGTATCATCGTATCGTAAATAACAACATCCGTCGTTATACCTCGCATATCCAAAGTTAACGGCAATGGCTTTGCTATGTCCGATGTGAAGGTACCCGTTGGGTTCGGGTGGGAACCGGGTGAATACTTTCCCTCCGGTGGTTTTAAGGTGTTCGTCGCGGAGGGATGGTTTGATCTGTGGGTTTCCACCGGGCTTGTGGAGGGCGCCGAGGAAGCCTTCTTCGAACATGCTGGTGGAGTTTAACGGGTCAGGCTCGGCGGGGGTGTCGATTGCCTGCTTTTTCTTCTCGATTTTTTCTTTCGCGGGTTTTGCTTCGCCCTTGCCCTGTACGAATCCAATTAGCATCATGATACCTATACCTTGTCTTTTTTTTAAGGCTACCATGGACTAGAGATAGTAAATACCTTCTTAACAACATCCCTCTCATCCTTCGGCCCCAGCAGGCTCAAAAACTCCGCATCAACAGCCTGCTTAACATCCAGCGCATTCCCCCACTTCAAATCCGTCGTCGCCTTGATGTTCGCAATAGTACTTCCAAGCAATTTATACCTCTGCTCTTCAATCTCATCTTTTCGTTCCAAAATATACTCCTTGACACGATCTACCACCTGTTCTTTGGTAAACTCGATACCGACACCAGTAGCTTTGTTGAATTCATCAGAGTTGATTTCGCCAGGTGATTCTTTAGCATATTTTATGGCGGCTTCGACTTGAAGAGGGGATTTTAGACGACCATCGGAGATTGCAGTGGTGATGTAGTGACGGTTTGGAAGGGGGGTGTCTTTGCTGGCGACGGCAAGGGCGTTGAAGTTGACGAGTTGGTCGCGAGTCATGCCAGATGCATCGTTGGAAGAACTGATACCCTCGGCCTCGTCAAGGACGGAGAGTAAAGATGCCAAATGCTTCTGGTTTTTAAGCGCATCTTTGATGGTTTTGTCTGCGAAGCCAAGGGTGGAGAGACGGGTGGTGATGGCTTCGGTGTCGTCCGCCATGGTTTGGAGACGGTGGTTAATTGAGGTAGGCTGGATTTATCTATTGGTATATGGGATTGGTGTAATCACAATCTAAGTGTATTGATGTTGCTCGCGATGAAGCAGAAATGTAGATGCTGACTGCGACGGTACGTGGAGAGAGCAGGTCCTTAAGTATGTAGGTGGATGGGGTGTGGTGGGGCAGATATAAACGAAGATAAGGCTGCAGATAGCGCTTTCAACGCACGACAGCTACACACCCTCTGACTCAGCTTCAATATCAACGGCCGTTTCTAAGCGTCTTATAGGCTATTATAGTCATTCGGAGATGCCATGAACTTACACGCGTAGATTACATCAATTAAACAATTACGGCCCATAAAAGTCCCATTGAACCCTCCGAAACAAATTGAAGAAGGAAAAAAGGATGCTGCCCCTATTATAATACCTAGCGCTAGCTAAAAAAAGAAACGTTCAGAGTGATCGCGCAGTTCAGTCAGAGTCGTGAAGAGCCATTACATTACATTGAATAAAAGGGACCGTATAAAAATGAATACTTGGTAGAAAAGAGAGAAAGAGAAAAGGTTGTGAGAGGAGGAAGGAAAACGACGGGAAAAAGGAAAAAAGAGAAAGGACGAGGGAAGAAAAAGTACGAGCCATATAGAAAAGTACATCATCTTTCTCTGAGACACGGCAGATCCAGCTATCTCAGAGGAAGTCCCTTCGCTGGACCATGCACTGCAAAAGTCCTCTTGTCTGGCGTATATATTCGGGTTTCTGAGCGACTGTGGTTTCAACCACGGCCAAAGCTGGCACTCCACGACCACCGAGCCCCATTGCCTGCACCCGATCCGGAAGAAGTGTGCATACCACTGCTACCGGCTGCACCGCTATTCCCTCCTGGGCCGCCACTTGCACCTTGATGTGGTAATGGTGGGAATCCAGGTCCAGGTGCTCCAGGAGGTGCTCCAGGCATTGTCCTTTGCCGTCGCTGGTCTTCCGGTGTAATTGGTGTACGACATATCGGGCACGCCTATTAAATCATTAGTATCCATCCCTCACTATCACATAAACCTAATGAATGACTTACATCATGTGTCTCCAACCACCTTGTCACACACTCCTCATGATAGATATGCTTACACGGGAGCTTCACTACCTCTTCATCAACCTTGTACTCGTCCTGACAAATCACACATTCAGTCCCTTCGTCAACTTCCGCCTGTGTCACTTTCACCTTTGGTAGGTTCTTGATAGAGTCTTCGGACGCTGGTGGCGGCGCATTCCCCTGATGCTGCTCCATCAATTGTGACAATATCCTATCCATGTCCTGCTGGTTCCACACGTAGTCGCCTGTTTGGCCATGACCCATTCCGAATGCTCTGAGTAGTGGTGGGAATCCATTATTATCGTCGTTGTGGGCGCTAGCCCCAATGATGTTGACGAGAATACTACAATCCCTCCGTTAGCTATGGGTTTCCTACTTCAACTTAAAATTTAGAAGACATACTCAGCTAAATCCATCGGCGCCGGGTCGCCAGGCATTCCCTGTTGCCCATGTGGCGGCATCGGCGACGATGTTCTGATCGTTCTCACTTCTCCATTTGGTCCCGTCCACGTCCTTGTCGACGAATAATATGTCACCCCACCTCTCCCTCTCGGCATCTGCGTAAAGAACGGGTTCTCCGGCATACCCAGCGGCGACCCACCATGCGACCAACCTCCAGGCGACGGTACGGTTCCAGGAGAATGTCCCGGCCCACCCAATCCATCGGCTTGACTCGAACCTTGACCGGGATTATTCTGCCCAGCCGCGGGAGATCTACTACCAGGGAAGGCGCCAGGAGGGCTGAAGGGCTGGTTTCGAGGGTTGTTTTGAGGATCTTCCCGTGTACCGACAATACTCTGTATTATCGAGGCGAACATATCCGCGATCGGTTGGCCGGAGTTCCCGAAGTTTGGAGTGGCGGCGGGGGGTGTACGTTGCTGCTGCTGCTGTTGTGGGTCATCTCGTTGTTGGCTTGATTGGTCTGGTTGTGGGGTCGGTCGCATCGATCGAGCGCCCGCACCTGGGAATTGAGCATGGTGATGATCAAATGGAGAACCCGGGAAGGCTGATCGTGGGCTTGGACTTATTCCTCCGATTACATGACCGCCGCCGTAGGGGTGGTGGGGAGCTGGAGAGTTGGAATTGCTTCCGAACTGCGGTTGTATCGTGCGAAAGCTGATTTGAGGACCTGAATTGCCACCCATACGTAATGTGAATCCGGTGCCATGTGGTGCCGGGTCGTACCTGATGTCCCGGGGATTATGACCATGATGGTGGGGGTGAAAGTCGTCCTCGTCATCATCATCATCATCCGACGAGTCGAACATGTGGTGTCCGTGCCTTGGGTCGGATTCCTCGTTCTCGAGCTGCAGGTTTCACAGTTAGTTATCTGTAGATTTGTAATATAAAACTAAAGGTAGATAAATGAAACTTACGATTTCTGTGAAATCTGATGAACATTCAGGACACACCAGGCCATGCTGGTCTCTGTACCATTCGTTCTGACATCGATGGCAGAAAACCAACTCTCGACGTGGGGTGCCAGAGGGCTGCCGCGGCGGCATACCACTCATTGTAGGATATTGGTTTGTTGGATTTGGGAGCTGCTAGGGTCTTAGGATTCTGGGAATCGATGGATGTCAAACGGGAGGTAAGGTAAGGTAATGGAAGCGAAGGATGTCGGTCAGCTGGAAGGATAGGAAGTGGCCGGCACTGGATCGGAGAATGAAGGTGGAGAGGATGGAGGTATTGACGAGGTTTGTAGGGAAGAAGTGGGGTTGAGAGAGAGGAAGATGGAAGTTGTGAGAAGAGAAGGCTTGATAAGTTGCATTAAGTTATGTGATCGAATGGGATAGAATGGATGGATGGATGGGCTGCGAACAACGTGTTGCCGTCACCGACATATAACTGATGCGATACACGTAGACCCTCAGAGCTCAGTCAAGTCGAGTCTATATATATATTATAGAATGCCGGTGTTTTGAAAGAGGCTGGATGGATTCACCGGCGAGGCTGTTGATATAATATTGCAGTGTCTGCCTTCAAGTTATTCTATTAGCCACAGCTGATATCATATATCATATTATCCAGAACATGTCAGTACGTGCAGTACGAGCACAGTCCAGTACAGGCCACCGCCACAGCCGTCAGCCAGGATGTACATGTATCATTAACTCACCTTGCCTTGATTCCGACGTTCTTCTGCCCAATCAAAATATCCACTGCATTAGCGTCTTGCCTGTTGATATAAACGTTAACCGGGAATAAATCAACGAAGTGATATACTCTCATTTGGAGATATCTTATACTCCGTGTGAATTAAAAAGCGTCTCGCAACCTCAGACTCATCTCCAGCCAGGCAGAAAGCCTGAAATATAAGTCTCATCTCCGAAGTGCGCAGCCGAATCTTCCAGAACGACCCAACAGCCGCTCCAGGAATACTTTATCGATCCTGAGAGGATGTACATGTCCATATCCATGTCCATGTCATCACTTGTGTGGCACGTTACCTCTAGACTGTCAAAGACTATATTTGGGTCACAAAAGTGGTTTGCTATTCTAAATAATTCGAGAAGAACCCCAAGACCACCTATAATAGTATAGTCAAAAGGAAGGCTACAGAGAGAGCCAGAGAGGAGAGTTAGAAAGAAGAAGAACAAAAAGAATACACCCGAAAGAAAGAAAGACCCCGAAGAACGAAACCACATATGTGTATGGCCGAAACAAAAGAAATCAAAAAGTAAATGAATAAAGTAAAAACGAAAGGAAGAAAGAAAGAACGCCTGCATTTGCACACATTAAATATATCCAATAATGCAATCTCAATAGAAAAACAACAGCATGCGCATGCTCTGTGACGAATAAGCCCAACTTCCTCTTCCAGAAAGAACCCGTCCTATATCCCCTCCCTCGCACACGTATTTATGCATTTCCTTTCCCTATGTCAAACAAGATTTAACGCACCCATCGGAGTATTCCTTAGTCCCTATCTCTAGTCTTCAGTTAACCCAGATCCACCCAATATTCACTAATAAGCTGTAAAGGGATAGAAGGGAGAACTCAAAGACTAATCACAGAGAGAGAGTCTTTGTCAACTCGAGTTCCAATGGAGATAGGGGGGGAGCAGGACAAACAAAAGGGTGGCAAGGCATAGAATAGCATTACCTCCGCTTCGTTAACCCTTTGTACAGAAAGCTTCCCATCACTCCGGCCGCAATAACCACCCCGCTCAGTATTGCGACTCCGAGCATACCCTCTGTTCATACTAATTAGCGCACCACTCCCCTTTATACCAGACACTTCATAACTTGGGGACGATGAATAAAATACCCTTGGCAACCCGATCCTCAATCAAACCCTTCAAACTCATCGCTTGCATGTTCTGGTTCTCCTTCTCGAGCAGTAAATCATTATACCGCCTAGCTTCCGCGTAATTCCCCAACTTGTAGTTCCCCAGAGCAAGGTAATAAAGGCATTCTCGGCGGCGTTCGGGGGCGTCGCGGAAGATTTCTAACGCATTATCCCACCCATTCGTCAGTACCCCGCTACCAAAACCTCAACACCTCTAGCGAGAGGAGGGGAGAATGTATCGTACCAGTAAGCAACTTGACACCGTATCGCTGATCGGTAGCTTTATCGGACTTGATGAGGCCCCATGCGTAGTTAAACTTCGTCTGGATGCTGACGTATTGTCCCTCTCGCTCGTACTGTCTTCGGAGGACCTCGAGTTCGGCTTCTTTCAACGGACTGTTTTAAGAGATGGTAGTAGGGCGAGTTAGTGTCGAAATTCATAGAGTTTCGTATATCCGGACTTTGAAGGCATGTAAATACCTCTCCGCATCAGCGGCATCTATCCGTACACTGTGTCAGTATTACCACTCCCTCGGCTTCAAGCTACTACCCAAACATCAAGAGACGGTGTACTCACATGGCAAATTTTCCGACGACATAACTGTGAATTCCGGGAGAGACAGTAAAGAAGCGAAAAACCGAAGGAGCTACTCTAGCTTCTCCGTCCGCCTGTCTTGTTATGGTTTCTTATGTGAAAGTAAAGTAGTCGTTGTTCGTGGGGTTGAAGAGCAAGATGCAGTTTAATTTGTCGGGATAAAACGCAGCGAGCTTGCCTCCAGACTAATTTGAACCACACGATCGGTCGGCTTGAAATGAGGCTTTGCGTCATAACTACCCTCATCACGTGGATGTGGCGGTGTTTGTCACCCGCCACAGCATCGAAATGCGTTGTCGTGGAAATGGAAATGAAACACAAACAACACCGAAACAACAGCTCCAAGCTCTGCCGCTAAGCTTCAACAGCTCGTGTCGACATCGATCCAAAGCTAGTAGTAGTATTGCCATCTTCAATAACCAGGGAAAAAAGACCAAAATGCCCCTCCTCGACACCCCCCCGGCAACTCTCTGCCACAGTGTCCTCGAAGCCTTCCACATCCAATCCGACATCGAGCGTCTCGCCACCATAAATGAAAACGCCCAAACCCTGCAAAAGCTGCGTAAAACCGAACTCGACGAAACCCGCGCCGTCCTGCGCTCCCTCAGTCGTTCCCTCGATGCCGCAAAATCATCAGCCGAAGCATCGTTATCCGTCGCTGCGAAAAGGGAACACGCGAAGACTATTCTAGATCTCGATAAACAAAAGTTTGCACTGGCGAAAAATGTCACGGAGTTGGAGAAGAGTAATCATCTGATGGAGGCGAATTTGGCGAAGATGAAGGATGAGTACGAAGGGTTGGAGTTGGAGAGCCCGATGCAGAGTAATACGGCTTTGTCGGAGGACGAGACTATGTTCGTTCCATACAAAATCCTGGACTATGTGGGCGTATACTAATTACGTGTTAGACTGAGGTTGAAGATATACAGATCCTTTGGGATCGAGCTGCGAGAAGACGGCGCTGGCGGCTACTCCTCTGCTATTATTAGTAGGCACTCCATCTCTTTCCTCTAACCTTCAATTACTGATATTTCTATGCAGATAAGAAGGACCAAGGCGACGTAGCTATGATCAAGCTCGATAGCCGTCTAAAGAGGAGCACATACACAGACTTCTTCTGGGATGCAATCTAACGCCTCCCTTAACGCGACTTAAATTTTGGGATTCTCGGGGGTTTATTGGCGAAATTGGTGTTATCGGTGTTTGTGCAAGATACCTCTGATGATATTTGAGTGCTATGTAATTCATGACGTTCGAGATTTTGGTTGAAATTCTAAGGAGCCGCTGAAATGAGAACCAAGACCTACTCCCTCCCAGGCGTATATACTGGGTATAAAAGTAAGAAACTCCGCTAAATCGCCACCCAAACAATGCAACAGATATTGTTAAATCCCACCAAGATATTACTCTGCTTGTTCCATCTATTCATCCCCGCTCTCATCACCATCTTCCTCCTCTCCCTCTCTGTCGCCGTCTTGCGTCCCGTTAAATCCACCACCCTCTTCATCGTCAGCAAAAGCCCTTTCCCCATCCTCTCCCCAACACTCCAGCTGCCCTACATCACACAGATGCCTCATTGTCGGACGTCCATGCGGACAATTCCACGGTTTATCCAGCTCCCCCATGTGGTTAACAACCCTCTTCATATCCTTCATCCCCAACGTCCGTCCGATCATAATACTACTCCGACAAGCCCTCATCGCAAACATCGCCCTAACTTTTGATGGCCGAACAGTATCATCATTCGGGTGCTCGCGGATCAAATGTAGTAGTTCTTCGAAATCTACGTCAAGGTATTAGTATTGTTCTTAAATAATTTGACAGACGTAGACGGGGTACTCACCCTTCAAATCGAACACCTTATCCTTACTCATCGGTAAACTCACCAGTCTACACCTTCTCCCCACAGGCCCTTCGTCATCGACCTCAACTACAAACCCATTCTTCTTAAGCACCTCCATATTATCCATGACCACCAACTCATCCATCGCACTCAACTCCAACACCTTGGGCCTTACCAAGGGTTGATTCTGAACCACCGTCTCAGCTTGTAACCTCTCAAAGTTGTATTTCTCATCCGAAGCGTGCTGGTCTATAATAAACAGATCGTTTACCCCGTCTCCCTTTTCAGAGAGACGAGTGGCAAGGATGAAACCGAGGTTGAATTGACCAGCTATCCGCATTTTAGCAAAGTCGGATTTGGCGATGGTGAGCGACAGCCGTTCTTCCGCCTTGGAAGTTTCTTCGGCGGTGTTAAATTTTAGGAGGTCCTGTTTTTTGGATGATTTTCCTTTTGGATCGGAGGCTGGGTCGGTGGTTGTTACAGGCCGTAAGGTGCCTGCCAGAGATCGTAGTTTGTCAATTGATAGTGACCGGATATTCTGGACGAGACAATGTGTCGAGTCTTTCAGGTCTATGTTATGAACTGTGGATGGGGTAGTCTTTTGTAGGGAGGGCTTTGGAAGAGGTCCCTCAGCTTGCGCGATAAGCTCATCGACCGTTCGACGCTCCCGCTCGCGGTGCTGTTGATCTGTGCCATGCTCTTCGTTTATCACGGGTTCAACATTCCTGACGGAACCTGTTACTGAGCGTATAGTTCGGGGAGGTGAGGATGGAAACACGATCTTTTCAGATGCCGTGGATACTGGTTGCGAATCTACCACGGGGTCCAATTTCCTCTTCACGGGCCCTGTTTCTACCACCGGCTCAACATCTTGTTCGACTTCTATGCCTTCCGTCTCAATATGTATCTGGGGTACCACCGGTTGTGAAGTAGATACTGCGTCTTCCTCCCTCTCCGTAAACTCCCTCGAAGGCTCTACTTCAATGTTTTCTTGACTCCCAACCTCCTCGTCTGACTCCTCGATATCATCCTCAGGAATTGTGAACGAGCTCTGCGTCCCAGGCGCACTAAACCCCTTCAACTTCTTGGAAAATGCATTCTTCTTACTCCTAGCCGCTACCCTTTTTGTTGGTGAAGATGAGGATATTATGCTCGACGACACCTTGGACGGACTACGCTTCGGTGTCGACATTACCGTTCGATTGCCAATAGTGACGGTGGTTGGTTGTGGGGAGGCTCTCCTCCAGGGTTTAGGGGAGGCTTGGGAGCGTGGGTGGGCGATCATTTCCTCTCCCTCTTCCTCTCCCTCTTCTACTCTTGTCGTTATTTTAGGTGGTTCAGGCGATTCCCGAGCTGGAGCAACGGTCTCTCCTTCTTCTTCGTCATTGTCTTCGACCTGAGATGGTTGCCTGGCTGCAAAAGCCTTTGCGATCTTCCCCTTTTGCGCATATGTCAGCCCTCTCGAGGTTGGCCGTTCGTTTTCGGTACTTGGCTCGTTCGTTATACTGTTGCGATGAAGCTTCGACACAAGATTTGAGAACGCAGAACCTTCCTGTTCGTCGGATTCATCGTTCGGTGGGGCAACAGATACCGCAGCCTTTTTAGAAGGCACAATTTCCACAACCTCATCATCCCCATCATCGTCATCTTCATCATCAGAAGTCCGTTGGAGCCCGCGCTTCGCCGGCGTCTTCACGGGTTCTGCACCACTTGCCTTAAATATCCCCAGCTTCGACTGTGCCGCCGCCGGAACCGTCTGATCTTGCCCATCGAATAATCTCGTCAACGAGGTCTTCAACGATTCCAGCAGACTGGCTTGGTCGTGTAGGAGAATAGTCCTTTTATCCGGCGAAACATTGACATCGTACGCAGCTTTACACCTATTAGCCAAACCGCTTGTCCTACTAACTTATGAAGAGGAGTAACTCACTTGTATCCAACTGCAAATCCGCAAACACAAACGGTGACTGCGTAAGGTTATAGGATTTGTAAACTTCATTCACCGCCCTCGCAACCTGCGGTAAATTGCAAGGTCGCGAGTTGACAAAGAAGAGTTGCCTATCGGGCGCCTGTCTTCCTTCTCCAAATACTGGCCGGGATATGTGTCCCACGATCTTTACGTTGCGAGTATCTTCTCTACCACGGTGAAGGACCGATGTGGGTGTATTCATTTCGAATTCTAGGTCGAGGGGGGTTAAGTTCGCTAGAGCCTTTGCGCCAAAGACATTCGCGATATTTTCTTTGGTTGTTTTGTTTGCTTTGGTGCTGAACAGTAGTGTCTTCTTCCTAGTTTACTTTAGTATACATCCATCAGTAGTAGTTTTGAGAGCTGCATGCATACCCATTAGGAGGATTATTATAAACCGTAAACTTAACACCGACGCAAACAATCGCATAAGCTTGTAAAAAGCTAACCACCCTAGCAAACTCTCGTTTTATATTCCTTTCAAGTTCCTGTTTTCTCACTGGTAGATTTTTGAACAGAGTTTCGACGGATACAGTTGTTCCTCGTGGGTGGGACGCTACAGACGTAGACTTTAGGGCACCTGAGATGTGGAATTCGCATTTTGTACCCTTGGGAGCTACGTCGGCGGTCGCAGTTGTGATCCAGAGATTCGAGAGGGCGCAGAGGGAGCTGAGGGCTTCACCACGGAAGCCATAAGTTGTGACTCGTTCGAGGTCTTCGTAGGTGCGGAGTTTAGAGGTGTAGTGCTTTAGAGCTGAAATAATGTTAGCTTGTGGGCATTGACAGGAGTAGGTTCTGGAATATGTACATACCAAGCTTGTCGAAGTTCTCTGGGGCTATACCTTGCCCGTTGTCACTAACTTCAATGAGGTCGAGGCCGTGGTTTTTGAACCTGATTTCTGGGGATGAGGTTTGTTAGTTATTGTTTGGGGTCTGGGATACTAGTTGAGGGAAAAGAACGAACCTATTGAAGTAGCATTTGCATCGATGCTGTTCTCGACTAGTTCTTTGACGGCGGAGCAGAGGCCGTCGCTTATTACCTGGCCGGATTGGATTTGGTGGACCTGTATACATGCGGTACAGTGTAAGCTAGCCCGAGTCGACGTCAAGGTGGATGTTCGAAAGATATGGGGTACATACCGAACGGCCCTCGATGGCTCTGATCTCTGCCATGGTAAGGATTTATATGCTACTATAGCATGGTAAAACTGTGAAGCTAGCTTGGGTATCGAGGTATCATTAGAGAGCGTTTCGGCGACGGTAGATGCGGGTTCGTGCGGGTTCGCGTGTGAAGGAGAGCTTGAGGTTGAGCTTGGCGTGCTTTGGGCTGGTACGAAACCGCATGATTGCGCGACAGGCGACAACGCAGAAAACGCAACAGCCGTGGACTGTGCATCATGAGATCTCGAGACTCCATTTTCTCAAATTTCGATTTGGAGCCTAGTAAGCCGGTTTCTCTTCAATCTTTTCGAATACGAACATCGAGTAGTTGTCATGAATATTCTCTAAGTTTGCATCAGTAGTGTATATTTCTCTACTATTAATGTATATACATATACCCCCTCCTAGAGCCTCAATATTTAATCATACACTGGGAGGGGTAACCACTTAGACTCATCAGTCTGCTACAGGTTTCATAGAATATCTCTGCATCCCTCACTTCTCTCTGATGTAGGTTGAACTCCTTCTGTAACTTCATCTCTTCTCCACGTCTACAATCCACCCATCTATAATCAGCTCCTCGAGGGTTGCTCGCCCCTGTACACTAATAGGAGGGATCATTCGATAATCTCTAGAATCGCGAATACGTCTGTTCCGCCATTTTCCGTATTATAAGTTGATGGTGCCCCATCTGGTGGGACAGTAAACCCAGTCCGGATTCTGTCTAATGATCCGCAGCAGCGGGTGTATCCACGAGCACGGGTCGCGATTGATATCTCCACCAGCAGCGTCCTCGTCATAACCGCGCGGAGTGATCAGAGACGCATTTGGGTCCATAACTTAGTCATTTGAGATTGAGTCACTCATATCTAACAAACTACCACCGTACGTGGTAGAATACGTATTGACACCATTGCGCGTGGAGGACCGACACCGGCTCTTGCTGTCCGGATGAGAACAGCTTCCACCCAGCCTATCCTCCTTTTCCGGGAATTGGACCTAGTTTACGACGTTGCAGCAGAAGCGGGGGTACTCCAGTTGAATTCGTAACTATTGAATGTGATTTCATAGACAGGGAGGTGGGGAACAGATACAGGAGCAGCATTTTTGACAGTATATAATTTACAAATTCGTTCGACTAATCCACGACACGCGATATAGCCATGCGCTGTATACTAGACTGTGCTATTTCTACGGACATTTTTTGAAAGCGGACTGTGATATAAGGACACTATTCGACGATAATTCTCACATTGAGCATTTGTTGCAGTTTTCGTGTTGCCCCGAATACCATACAAACCCTCACGTCAATTCTGGGCAAGAAATCGATTCCCGCGCGAAGTAAAAAAAAAAAAGGCCCGGAGAATATATTGCTTACGAATAAAGCTCGTGCATATGATCTCATAGGCTTCGCATTTACATTCCCATGAGCCTGTTAAATTGAGGAGGAGTGCCCCTTTCTTTGTTTTGTTCTCCTTGCATGGAGCAGGCACGCTGGCATGCATCCGTCGGATCGCTGGCCAATGGAGAAAACATACATCCACAGCACATCTGGCTTGCGATCCTTGTATCATCTCCCTTTCTGGACGGGGCATCGATGGGGGGTTTGTCTCAGTGACATTTTTTTTCTCTCTCTCTCCTCTACCGTATGATTTAGAGAGTAAAATAGAATAAAAATTGCGATGCCAGGTAGAACTCAACTTAGCAGGTTGAATTTTTGGGAGGGAGTGAGAAAGTCTGCAGGGCTGCGAAGGGTGAGCTGGGTGAATGCATGCCTGTCTGGTAGCTAACTATGACTAGCTCTGGAGCTCGAGCTTAAAAGGTCAAGCTTGCTAGCTGGCAAAATTTAATTTAACTGTGCTGGTACATAAGCTTGGAGACGGCAGCGGAGGCCTGGTGGGTCCTGGTAGCCTGCCTGGCCACATCTCCTCCATATTTTTGTTGATTAATTCGATGAACGGATATTCTTCTTCTTAGTTATAGAATGGGATATAAATACCTACAAGAGGCTATTAAAGGAGAACACCGTTCTGTAGATATTACCCAGCTGCAGGCGCATGTTGGTATTGATATTGATTGGATTGAGATGTTTGCTTTGGAGGGTGCAGTGCAGTACAGTACAGTGCCAACCACCCGCTTAATGAAGCTCCCATGCTTTTCTCACGAAACTAACATCCAACCCACCCGAAATTGGAGCTATCGCGAACAATTCAAAAAAGAAACAACTTGAAATTCAAGCGACAAGGGGAATTCCTGGGAAAATTCTGCTCTGGTCGACTAGTAATTAGCAGCACAGTCACCGTTACAGGCGGACCAAAGGGCACCTCCTTTTTTAAATTTCTTGGGTCTTTCCAGTCACATCTGTGGAGACTCGGTCGATACATCGCCACGATCCCGACTCGATTCGATTGAATTACTAAACTGAGGTCAATTACAGTTCCTGATCTGGGAATAGTATTATCCTCATCGTCACCACTGCCGGCTGCACTTTACACTCTACTATACCCGTAGTTTCGTGTGATCCTTGCTGCTACCGAAGCACTTTATTGACCGTCACACTCATTCGATTCCTCCCTCGAAGCCATCGAGGAAGTTAGGTCCATTCAACCTCAACTTCCACAGTCCAGTACAGTACAGTACAGCACAGTCCAGTCCTGGAGTCGACCTACCCGGCGTGGATAGCGTGCCAGTTTGATCACCGGACAGCTGTTCGACGGGCTGCCTCGCCATAGAACCTGCATGCAGCTCCGAATCCGTTGTTAGCGTCCGATTTTATTTGACATAATCTAGTCTTCTCCAATCCATCAAATTCTTCCTTCTCTCTTCTCTCTTCCTCTTCCTCTTCTACACTCTCGAGACTTCACTTCTTCTCTGGCCTCTTTCTGATCTGGTTTTCTGTGCTCTGCTGCTGCTGCTGCTGTTGAAGACCAGGCCCCTTCCTCCGGTCACAGAAAATACCCGACAAAGTCAACAGGAACCTCCTTCTTCTCCACGTCACGTTCTGTTCTGCTCAGTTCAGTTCAGCCGGATCTCCTCACGCGCAAGCACTTTAATTTAAAGAAGTAAAATAAAAAATTTTAATCTCGAAAATTCAAGACACCAGATCAGGTGAGCCTCTCACTGACCCATTCCTTCCCTCAACAAAAAAAGAAGAAGAAGAAGACATACTCTCCCTCCTCTTCCCATACATCCATACTTTTATAAAAAGAGTCCCGGTGGTGATATAGTGGCGTTGCTGTTCTCGGAAGCTTAGCGGTGTCGACGAGACATTGCCATTTCTGTCCTGTCCTGTCCTGTCCTGTTCTGCTCTGCTCTTTTCCCTTCCAGCTTTAATTTCCCCGGCGATGAGATACCTCGATGTTATGTCATCATAATTGCCTTTGCTTTCACTGACACGCTGCCTAATCAAAATCACTTGATCACTCGAACAGGAAACCTTCTTCCTCCTCGTCCTCATCTCCTCCTTTATCATCACCATCGCCACTCGCACAACCAAAGGAGACCCATCTCCCTATCGGTCCGCCTCGCCTTCCCCGACACTACCTGTTCATTCGTAATACCTACGTAACTCGCTCGTCTCAAACATTTTTTCCCCAAACAACTACCAAATACGGCGACCTCAACCACGAACTCTTTCGCGTTCACCCCAACATCATGCCCACTCACAAAGGAGTGACCATTACGGTCCACACGCCCACTGGGCCCCTTCCGGAGTATAAATCACATACCCGGAAATCCATCACTACAGCCTACATTGCCGTCCCATCTGGCGACGGCCCGGCTCCGTCTAAGCGACCACCAGGCCCTGTCGCTCCCAAGAACACTTTCCCTCCATCGGCTCCACCGAACTCTTTCGCCATTTCTATTTCGATCTCATCGGACGACTACAAACCTCTTACCGACAATCCCCAGGAACATTTGGCCGCCTATCTTTTTCTCGATGGAAAGGAGGAGGAAGCAGCGGCAATGCTGACTCGTAGAAGGGACACCTGGATAAGCAGCCGATGGTGTGCCATGGAAGACGGCAGCATTGGCGAAAAGGCCTTTATGTGGCGCGAGGTCGGATTGGAGACCTTTTTGGGTGGATTGGACCTATCTCGTGAGGAAAAGGAAGCAATCCGTACAAATTCTGGAAGTAGCTCACCAAGATCAGGTAAACCGGGTCGTCGTGGACTCCACAGAAGGAACACCACTACCGGTGCTACCTCCCGTAACTCGTCGTCCCGCTCCCCGAAATCGTCCAACAGGCGACAGCAATCCGACGACGGTGAAATCGAGATGGAGGATACCCCTCCAAGATCCGCTTCTCCGTCGGACAACGACGATGACGAAGAGACTGCCCCGCCAGCCCAGATCACCAATACCGTAGGTCAGATCAAACTCAAGCTATACCGCGTGCTTGCCGACGGCGCTCCAAAGTACGGAGTTTTCGAACCAAAGAAGGACGACGAAGATGGCATGATGAACGAAGAAGACATCATTGCAGAGCCATCTTCTGCGGCGAAAGCAGAGGTGTCTCACACGACCGGGTTAGTAAAGTTTAACCTGACAGAGAATATGCACAAATCTAACAAATCGAAATAGTTTTGCACCAGCTCAGAAAGTTGATAAGGACCTTATTTGGTCACAAACTGTGACTTGTCTTGACCCTCTCTCCAGCCCTTGGGCCACTTTCATTATCTTCTACCGTGGAGAGCGTAAGTCTTAATTTCCCACGTAGGAAACTAACCTAGTGCTAACAGATAGATAGGCCAACTCCGCAAGATGGGCGTCATTCCACCATCGCCATCCCTTTCACCGAACCTCTCCCCAATCTCCCCACTGTCTCCTGGCGGAGCCATGCTCAGCCGAAAGCGTCAATCTCTTCGATTAGACGACATGGTCAAAAACCTCGGCAAGCTTCCGCCACCTGCGAGTCAGAGCGGTTTCCTGGGATTTAGGGATTCATCAAACGACGAAAATGTCGACAAGAAGAAGCCGAAGAAAGGGCTTAGGAAGATCAAGCAGTTGGACAGCGACAATGAGACCGATACCGAATCAGTCAACGGGAAGGTGAAGGGACCCGAAAATGTCGAGGAGGCCGCTAAGATCGAGGAGGGTATTCGCAAGATGAAGGTATGTAGAACTATACAATAATGAAAATTGCACCAAAACTAACAGTGTCTATAGCTCAAACGAGGTCGCGCGACCACTCCAGTTCCTCCTCAGGAAACGGCGTCCCAACCTGTCGGAAGCACCGCCAACTGGGAATGGGATCCCAAGTTTAATACCCCACCACAACAAGTCTCTGGAAACACCCGCAACGGCATCCATCGTAGGGCTAAGAGCGCCGCTGGTCTTCTGCAGCAGATGCTCGGAGAGGAAGAAGATGCTGCCGATTTCAACCCAGACCTCGCAAGCCCCAACAAGAAGGTCAAGCGCAAGGAACCTGCAAGCATTGAAGCTCAGGCCGGTTTTGTCTAAGCGATCTTTCGCGACCTCTTCCTTTTCTACCCGCAAACTCAAGGGTAGCAAATGAAAATCAAAGGTATAGTATCTCTACGAGATTACGACTTTACGACCAAAAACAACATGGGATGAGCAATAGCTGGGGTTTCGCGTTTTAAGGGCCATTTAAGCGTCCTCATCTTTCTCTTGTATTGACGTTTCCTTTTTTTCTTCTTTTCTCTTTTCTGTGGGTTGTTTCTTTCGGGACATTCGTTTATGGGATCGCTGAAAGTTATGCATATACGTATGCATTGCACCCTCTGTGTGCTGACCTTTGTTTCTTTTCCAAAAAGGAATCATCAGCGCGGGAGCCAAAGTCTTTATACGAATAATTTACTTGGGTTCAAAGATCCATCCCACAGGTCATGGCTCTTCCTTGAACCATGAATTTGTGCTTTTTTTTTACTTTTTGGTCTTTTCGCTGTCTCTCTTCATATCACAACCAACTAGGATGGATACCAAGGACGGGTTTGTCGGCTCTTCCGGCGATGACAAGAGGTTCAAGCATTGTCCGGAAGTTTAGCAAGAATGGACCTGTATCCTTTTTTTTCCAAACATCTTGGTATTTTTCCTTTAAACAAAAAACATGCCGGAATTATTCATCTGTTTCTCTCATCTCTCACAACCTTTAAAGTAATGTGTGGTCCATTTTCCATCCTATCCACCCGTCATATTCATCTGTTCGATTTTGATTTCTATATCACGGAGATACCTTTCCTGGGACAAGCATTTGGCATCATCCATATTACATTTCAATATCACCGGGAACCAGCTTGGACGACACTCTTCTCTTCCTCCTCCATTATTTTTGTTTCTCGATGCTACATATATACCTACACCATCGTCATCGTCATTGTCATTTATGTACATTTTGTTTCCCCCCACTGGAAAAGAGAAAGGCAAACAACTTGTAATTACTATCTACTTTTTTATTGCTCTTGACGCTGAAGCTTCTAAAAGAAAAAAAAACGAAAGGCTGGAGAGTAGTCTTCAGCGAATGATAGAGTCGGCTTTTGCGGATTGGGTTTGTTTTTTAAGATCACTACTACTATAGACGCTTACTACTCACATTTTTTGCATTTTTATTCTACAAATCTTGTATAGACTTAATCTGGCCGATGGCGGCCAACCAAAAAACCAATATATCTCGGGATATCCATACAAGCAGTCCTTCACATTTCCTCCTTTTTTTCTTCAATCCGCGCGTTGGTGTCGTTTGAAGAAGCCGTGGTGGTTCTTTTAGCTCTCTTGCTGACTGAATTAGATAAACCTACGCCGCCGACCTGACTTCACCTCATCTCTTCCCCCACCACAACCACCACGCAATGTCATGAAGAGATCCCTGAGCCTCGCCAGGGCCCTCATAGCGCCCCGCCATGGCCATATCAATCCGCTTTACCTCCTTCCCGCGACCACTGCCACGCAATGGCAGGTCCTCGCCCGCTACAAAAGCACAAAGCCAAAGACAAGTGCGAAGATTGATGCACTGTCGCCTCCAGAATCTCCAGAACCTCCAAACCCTCCAAAATCGGCCAAGTCAAAGAAGTCAAAGATAGCGCAACCGCCTCCCCCCGCGGCAGACCTAACACCCTCACAATTCGCACTCCGTGATTATCAAGAAGAATGTATCCAAGCAGTTCTCGACCATCACGAGAAAGGCCATCGACGATTGGGTATCTCCCTTGCTACTGGGAGTGGGAAAACCGTATGTCTCTACTACATCCATAAAATATTTATATATTATACATACTAATATACTGATACTCGTCCAGGTAATCTTCACCCAACTAATAGACCGCATCGCCCCTCTCCATCCAGGCGCAACCCAAACTCTTATCCTCGTCCATCGCCGTGAACTCGTCGAACAAGCAGCAACCCACTGCCGTAACCGCTATCCTGACAAAACAATCGAAGTAGAAATGGGCACCAGCCACGCCAGCGGCATCGCAGACATCACAGTCGCCTCAATCCAATCAATCTCCTCATCCGGTCGAATCACAAAATTCAAACCAGAGCTGCACAAATTAATCCTAATCGACGAAGCACACCATTCCGTTGCGAAGAGTTATCGAAAAGTGTTGGAACATTTTGGAGCTATGACGGCTGATACGAACGTTTACGTCGTCGGTGTTTCTGCGACTTTTGCGAGGAGCGATGGGCTTAGATTGGGTGCTGTGATGGATCATATTGTATACCACAAGGATTTTGTGGCGATGATTGATTCTGGGTGGTTGTCCAAGGTGGTTTTTACAACTGTGACGTCTAAGATTCAACTCGCGGACGTAAAGCTCACGGGATCGACCGGCGATTTCAACCTCAGCGACTTAGCAGATGTTGTTAACACGGCGGAGAACAACGACATCACAGTACGCAGTTGGGTCGAAAAAGCAGGGAACAGGAAAAGTACCCTCGTCTTCTGCGTCGATATAAAACATGTGATGGATATGGCAAATCTGTTTAGACGGTACGGATACGAAGCGTTCTACGTAACGGGCGAAACACCATTAAAAGAACGAGCGCAGATATTAGACGACTTTAAAGCGGGTAAATTTCCGGTACTGGTTAATTGCGGGGTGTTCACCGAGGGTACGGATATTCCGAATATCGACTGCATTCTATTGATGAGGCCGACGAGGTCGAGAACGTTGTTGGTTCAGATGATCGGGAGAGGGATGAGGTTACACCCCGGAAAAGAGGATTGTCACGTTATTGACGTAGTTGGATCGATTGATCGTGGAGTCGTAACGACGCCAACGTTATTTGGGTTATCGCCAGACGAAGTGCTAGACCGAACACCGTCCCACGTCGTCAAGGATAAATTCGAACTCCAACAGGGTAATCAAGCGGAGCTAGAGAGACAACAATCAGAGACATCCCAGGGTTCATCATCAAATCCCGATATCAAGGACGAAATCGACCCCGAAATATATTCCCGGCCTTGGAGCGTCACGTTTGTGGATTATGATAGTATTCACGATTTGATACAGGATTCAAGGGCCGATGTGAGCGTGCGGCAGTTTAGTATGAATGCATGGGTATGGGTTGGGCCTGGGAAGTATGTATTGGGATTAATCGACGACGGCTTTGTGACGATTGTGGCGAAACCCACGGGTGGCTATCTCGCACAGGAGACCCGAGCGCTGCCGCAGGGTGTTAAAGAAAAATTTGGGACGCCGTTTATGCGTCCTAGGGTCGTGGTGGATCACGTTAATACTCTTGAGCAGATTACCAATGCGGCGGATACGTTTATTGCTGGGAGGTACCCACGACAACTAATTCGTCATGATGCGTCGTGGAGGAAAGCGGATGCGACGGATGGGCAGTTACAGTTTCTATCAAAGAGGACAAAGAAGTCGGTGGAGGACTATAGACAAGAAGGGCTGACGAAGGGACAGGCAGCGGATATGCTAACGAGGTTTAAACACGGAGCTGCGGGGCTTTTTGAAAAGTTGGAGAAGATGAAGAGGAAGGAGACGAGGAAGGAGTTGAAGGCGCTTAAGATGTCGACGCCGATGCTAGAGCAGGTTAAGGTGGGGAGACTGGATGCTGAAGTTGGAGCTTAAGTTCTTTAACTCAAGGACGACGTAGGATGATTGGAGTGTCATTTTGGATACGTTCCAATCTAAGTCTGGGGGCGACGCCAGTTGCTGTGTCGGTACCCAAAAGTTTTATTGCATATATCTCCAATACTTCGGGCCTTTGCTTTAACGGAGTTACAAACGGCATCATTATAGGAATATCATGGGATTAAAGGTATCTCGTCTACAAGAAAGGCAGAAGAAAGGGAAGAAACTGTACATATATAAGATATCACCAATGAAAATAAAATTAAAATAAACCGAAACCAAAGGGGCTCACATACGCTAGACAAAATGCATTCAGCAATACAATTCCCTCCTCTTCCCACACCACTCCCAGATGGTAATGGTGATGATAAAAGTCAATCACCTCCTCGTCTTTTCCTCGTCAACCTGCCTCCTCAAATCCTCTAGCGCGTCGTTCCTCTGCGCGAAATGCGACTCCAACGCCTCAACCTGCTGCTTCATGAGCTCCAAATCGTCTCTTGCACTCGCAAGGCTCGCGCCACCTTGCGCACTCCCCTTCCCTTCCTCTAAATCCCTTAGCTCCCTCCTCTTATAATCCAACATCTGCTCCAGCTCCCGTCTCACTAGCGCGGCTCTCGAGTTCCTAGTCCCATCGGCACCTCTAGCCGCCCTCTTCGATGCCGCTTCCTCTGCATCTTTAATTTTAGATTCTAAATCAGCAAGTTGTCGCTTCAACCTGACTTCTTCCCAATCCTGTTCTTTCGAGGCCGTAAAGTCCGTTCCTGTAGAAATCCAAAATCAGCAACCAATTCTAAAGTCCTAGGAAAACTAGAGTCCCCCAAAAAAGAGAGAAAAAAACCCCTACCGGTAGTTTTATACCCCCCAGTCCGCCCTCCCAATCCAAGTCTATCCAAATATCCCTCCGCGAATGCATTCTTCTTACTCGTCGACCCACCTGCCGGCGCCCTATCCCCCCCATTCCCCAGCTTAACACTGCTAACCGAATAATTTATCTGATTCTTTTCAAAGGAAGCTCGCAGCGACGCCGGCACGCTTCTGGGAACTCTATATCCTTCGTTTCGCTGGTTGAGCATGTGTAAGAATGCTAACGCTTGATCCTTTCCGACGCTCAGGTCCGCGTTGGGGTTTACTAGGTTCCAGGCGAAGCGGATGTCTGTGTCTGGGACGTCGAGGGAAGAGTAGAGATCGTCTAGGGCGGCGACTATTTTCTCACAGATTTACAATTAGCTGCGATTCTACTTTGTGAACCCTGATGGTAGGGAGGGACATACAAGTAACCTGCCCGTGTCGATCTGCGTTCGCGCTGTAGATTGCCTCGTATTTCCCCTTATCAGACGGCGACATGTACCAGTCAAACCCATCTCTTAGGCCAGGCGTATCGTCTTCCTCCTGCGGTGTTTCGATCTTTGGTGCGGTTTTGGTGAGCGCTTGGGTTGCTGCTACCAGATGGGATTTACTTTCTGGGACGAGGTAGTCCGGTAGACGGTCTGGGATGTCCGATGCTTCCTGTATTTGAAAATTAAAGGAATGGTTGGTTAGTCAAATGAAATGACTCTCGCTTGCCAATGGATAATGATGATGATGAGATGAGATATGGAGGCCCTCTGAGGACCATGGGAGAGAACATACACCACCAAGAACATTATAAATCAACTTCATCGCCACGCAAAACTCCTCAAAGTCGAGCCGTCCATCGTTATCGATATCCGCCAGATCCCACACTTTTTCCAGCTGGACGTCGTTTAGCCCGGAGTTCTTGAGGACCGAGGCGGCTTGGTTGCCATCGAGGTGGTTGCCGCCGTTTGCGAGGACGGCGAAGATTTCCCAGTATTTTTGGACTTCGGATTGGTTTATTGACATGCTGGGCGGGTTCTGGGGGTTGTAGGGAGTGAAGGGAGGTGGTGAGAGGGGGAAGTGGTGGTGGGTGAGGATGAGGATGAGGATGGAAGCAAGCAAGCAAGCTATACGGGGTTTAATTGATACGGATAGCTCGCCTGCCTAGCCTCTCGACTTACGCAGCTCAATCCAGCCCGAGTTCACGGCCAACAACGCGAAATATCCAACATCCCGTTCCAACCCCTTCACTCATTATCAAGTACTGCAAGTACATAAGTCGCTAGTAGATATCGCGATAGATATCATGCACATAACCATCACCGCTCTCAAACTGCCCCCGGTCTCAGGAATAATTACAAGGACATCAATCACAACCACAAGAATAAAATCAAGAACCCTCACAACCCTCTCCTCCCACAGCGACATTCCATCCTTCCTCCGCCATGCAACAGTCACTTCATTAAACCCAGCGACCACAGTCTTCAACGGCACTTTATACGAATATACGGTTCTCGCAGCGCTCACTCGGTGCTTACCGGGTATATCCCTAACCCGTGTCGGTGGCCGCGATGATGCTGGTGTGGATTTACTAGGCACTTGGGAGTTACCCACAATACCCCGACGACCATTATTATCCTCAAATAATAACAACAATGAAAATAAATCCGAAAATCCACAAAAAGAAGAAAGAGAGGAAGAAGGGGAGGGGGGGGAGGGAAACGACAAACCCCACACCCTCCCACTAACAATCCAATGCAAAAACGTCCAACAAAAATCCTGGAAAGGGCCACAATACATCCGCGAGCTAGAAGGGGCCCTCGCCTCCCGTCCCCTCCATGCTCTCGGAATCCTAGCTAGCGTAAGGGATATAACTCCAGGCATGAAAAAACAAATGTTAGCCAGCAGACGAGCGCTGGGGTTTGTAAAAGTCACACCCCTTGAGGCTGTTTACGGTGAGAAGATATCTATACAAAGATATGGAGAGGGAGAAGAAGTAGGAAAAGGGATGACGGAGTTCAGATTGACTGGGAAAGGAGGGCTGTTACAGCAGTTCGCATGGAATGAGGTTGCTAATAGATATATCGGAGGGTTTGGAATCGGAGCGAGGTACGTGGAGAGGAATTATGCAATCAAAGGTGTGGAACTGGGCGAGTTTTTGAGTGATACGGCCATAAAGAAGACAAGGAGGAAGAAATCTGATGAGGAGGAGGCATTGGAGCAGGAGATTACATTAACGTGGAATGGAGCTCCAGTATCAAAACCGTAAGCTCCTTCGGTTTGACGATGTACATTCATTAATTCATTCATTGGGGCTTGTAAGACAAAGACGCCTACACTCTATATAGCTTGGAGTTTGGACAACCCTCCCTTAAATACTAACTGGGACTTAGCGATACCAAAAAACAAATTTACTTTCGAAATTCAGCCCTTTTTTCCATTATCATTTGACTTGGTGGGTAGTGTGGATGATTATAATACATCGTCATGAGGAAACCTTAGACCTTCCCTTTGCAATTGCAAAAATAGGGAGAGGAATGGTGGGTAGCTATAGCAAGCAACAGAAAAGGCTAGTACGGATCAGATCGGACTATAAAAAAATGTTGAAGGCAGATATAAAAAAAAAACCCAGTACAAGATTCTCTTGAACCTTTCCCCATTTTGGATACCCTCAATGGGTCCTAGGGAACATATAAAAAGCGAAAGATATACAACTCTCCTCCTCTTAATACTACCTGTATCCTAGCGGCTTTTTGCTAGGGCGGCTATGAAAAACGAGTGAGGGAGAAAGTGGGTTGAGGCGGTTGTTGTCGCCAAAGGTATGGTGGAAATTGATCGCGTAAAATAAAAGGAGTGGTTGCGGATGGGTTTTTTTTAAAAAGGTTCGCGTCGGTAAGGATCGATGTGAAAGCCGAGGAATGGTGTCGAGAGCGAGACCTGGGTGATAGGTGTGGTCCTAATCTACATTATAATTGAAAAGCATCTGATTCAGACACAAGGATAAAAGTGTTTGGGTCGTGTAGACATCCCAGTAGGAGAAAGAATGAAGGGAAGAAAGAGAAAAATCGGTATGTAGAAAAAGAGAAGCCCGTCTCCGCTACGCCAATATGATAAGACGATTCGCATCGCACGCCGACGGGGAGAATGGAAAGGGGAGGACATTAATTAAAAAATAAAGAATCAAAAAAAAAGAGAATCAAGTACGCCGTCTAGATGAAAGCAATGAGGAAACTGGTAAACCTGCTACAAAAAACAACAATAAAAGGAAAAGGACATTAAAAACCTTCCTGTTTATCGCTCAGGGCCCCGATACGTCAAAATCTTATAAGGTGTGTAAATGTTAAGAGGAGGGAGGAGAGGGAATGATGAAGAAGATAACGGTGATGAATAACGTAGGTCGTTAGGGAGCGGAAAGAACGAGATTCAGAAGATGTCATCTATATGTGTGTGTGCGTGCGTGCGCGTGCGTGTATACAGTTGGCGAAAAGTTTGAAGAGTGTAGAGCCGAAACGAAGAAATGACCATTTCAAGCATATTTACCCCTATCCAAGTCGGATTCAGGGTAGTTTCTTCGGTTCATCCGGGCTATTGAACATTTCCATAAGTCCAGAGACGGTGAACGGTGTCGAACTGAAATGTAGGACAACTAGCCACGCTGCCACAAGATTAGTCGCATGGTGTAGCATGTACGCATACATGACTCCGTATATTGTTGCGTAGGCGGCGACGCCTAGGAACAGTAAACTTGTGACATGTCGAAGTCTAGCAGTATTGTTAGTTTTACCACCTTGATTGAGAGGTACGCGGGCAGGGACGTACGGATTCTCGCATCGCGGAACCATGTTGCCGCAAGTGAGAGTTTCCACCAGAAGGATGAACGGCATAACGGAGAGGACGTTGTGATGTGACGAGAATGGTGTCAACCAATGGACAGCAAGATTGTGTATCCAAACGACTAGCACGGGCAGGTTGATTGGTAGAATCCAAATCATCAAAACCAACAGAGAGTGACTGTAATTCGCAAAGTCCCAATGTATGTTCGAACGAGTCCCGTAACCCTGATCACTAATTAGCAACCACCACCACCAAGAAGACGATAACTGGTTACTCACGCTCTCTCTAGCAAACTTTAGCGCTCTAATGCAAACAACCAACTGCACAATGCAAACCACAACATATGCAAACTGATATGGGATGACGGTCGCCACGAAAAACAGCAGCGCGCACGTGACAAAGAGTCTGCGTCTAGGATGACCCGATGTGAAGGCGGAGGGAGGCCCCCTTTTGCTAAAAAATGATGCACGTCAGCATATTGTACTCTCTGAAACATATACGAGGACTTCTTACCTTTTCTCATTGCTCAGCCACGCTGGCCGGGCAGAGAACCAAGCGTAGATGGCAGTGAGCGAATGCACTATTATCAAAACGAGATAATTGAGCACGGCACAGACTCCAACTGCGATTGTAACAAATATCGGGGTCAGGAACCAGAAGAAAGGATCCTGAAGTCCAATAAGTGAATCATTCTTCAAGAACCTTAGGAACGAAGACGACTCTATCACCGCATTACTCAAGGCTCCTGCGTGCTGTCGTGACTGGGCGATGGCAAGGGAGAGGGTAAGAACGGATACTATCACCAAAGTCGCCGGTAAGGACTGCCTAAGAACTAACTCAAGGCCTTCATTGAAGGTGATGAAGATCCCGGTGGCGTCATATTCTTGGAACTGGCGTCGAAGGACAAGCGCCACGATCAAAAGTGGGAACGCTGCAAAGACAGTTCGGTACCGAATAGCCAACTTCCCAATGCTGCCCACATAGTCAACGGTCAATGAAATCGAGATAGGCGAGTTGCATGTCGAATCGGACCACATCTGCAGTGTAAGTCCGCGGCGTTCGGCGGGTTTAAGCGGCTCCGGCATGAACGGCGCCATTCCATGTAAACTGATCTCCGCCTGGTGGACATTGACGAAAAACTTCGATTCGTACGGGTCGCTTAGGTATTGTCGAACTAGTGGCGTGAATAGCTGCCCATCGTCACCGCACGCTTGTACGCCAACAGTAAGCTTATAAGCGAACAAGCTGCTCTGAATAACCGGAATTTGCAACTCGGTCATCAATGGCCTTTCAGCCGGGAGCACCGTGTGAACACCTTGACTGAGGAGTGTCGGCAGACTAATGTCCAGAGTTGTTTCCCGTTGAGATTTTTCGCTAAACTGTGCAACCAACCATCCGGTCGAGAACATTGGAGCCTTATCAACCACAGCGATAAATTGATGCTCCCGCATATCCTCAAGGTCGTACTGAATGTACGAAAACGGCGTTACCTCCTCGAAAGGATACTTAAGGTGACGAGTCGATGCAGGTAGCGACATAACATCTCCAACAGCCGATTTGCAAGCCAGCCTGGTGCCATCCACTACGTCATCTGCGAGGTCCATGTTCATAGCGAACACACTCTGTGCCTGTCCAGCCTGTAACGGGAAGCTGCTGCAGAGCATAACCTCAACATCCGGCGCCTTCCCTGCCAAGTCCCTATCCGTGAGAAGGGTAAATGACATGATTCCTCTCCCATCTCTGGTTGGTGGCGTTGGCAAGAGGTGGGCCTTTGGTTTCTGGTTTCCTCCCAATTTTCGCAGTACTAGCGTCTCCCCCAACGGTATGATAGACTGGGTATTCGGCTCGAGTGTAAGAAGCGTATTAAGCGCTATAAGAAATCAATGTCAGCACCATAAGCAAGATTACGTTCGTAAGCTAACCATACCCTCGTGCTGTGTCGTCCTCTCCGCAAACCCTTCCATCCCAGTCAAGAAATTCTTCTTCAAAATTCGCATTCTCTCAGCTCTAGGTTTCGTCTGTCCCGGCCTTCTAACGTTCACAAGCTCCAACAAAGTCTTTGCAACAACCTTTCTAAACTGATCACACCACAGAATAGCCTGATGATCCATCGAAGTCCACACTCCCGGCACCGTCGACGTAAAGGCCGTGAATCCATGGGTCTCCGGTATCAGCGACGCAACGGATGCATAGTCTGACGGAACAACCGTATCTAATCCTCCTCCAGCTATCGAAACCAACGTAACATGCCATAACGGGTTGTTACTTGCCCACTCGGCGGAGTAGGAATCCCTCCAATAAGCGTTGACCCTTTCGTACGTCCTAACCAGCTCGGCGTCGAAGGATATGGGGGGTCTAGCGTGAGGCGCTGACATGGTAATGATTGTGTTAATCGAATTGGGTTGGTAATTATTCATGAAGAGCATCGTACGGGCTACGATACCGCCCATCGAGTGCCCTATAAGGATAACCGAGGCAGGGTCCGGGAGGTCCGATTCCTTTGTCGTTTTCCGCGCATCGTGGTATAAACTGAGAATGTAGGCAACCGCTTCGTTCAAAAATTCAGCTTGGTCGAGCAGCGTCTGACCGTGGAACGCGGTGATATCCTCGTTGAAATCCACGGTAAAGAAGTCCAGCGACCTAGCCCCGGTTTTTAATATCGACGCATTCGCTTTCAACTGGTCTCGGAATATATTGGCAGCTTCGGCAGCAATCGGTCGGACTTGCTTGTAGCTTCCGGCGTTCCCCGGGATGAATAACACGGGTACCCCCTTAGGCTTCAGCAGGGCGGACTTGCTAGTATCGTCCACATTTTCCTCCCGGTACAGATAAATGCTATATTTGCTCGCGAAACGCGAGTGTTCTGTGTCGAAATCCTCGAGTCTCGCATAGGAAGGCCGCATATAAGACATCCGACACCCCTTTTGGTCCATTTGCCGATTTGTTGAGGAATGGAATATCGACGCCAGCCCTAGCAGCGAACACACCGTGACCGACAGCAGCAATAATCCACAATGCCATACGGATCGTAACCTCGGCCGGCGACCAATTCTACTCCGACCCGATTTCGCCCCAGCTAACAGCAGGTCCGCGTCATCCTTGTTCCAGGAGCCGGTACCAATCATCGCTTTCTCGCCCGGCGGATTTTTAGAGTCCGCCGCCGCCTTTGTTGTGTCGACACCTTCAGGGTCTAGTACTGTAGCTGTAGCTGTAGCAGCAGGTGTTATCGACGCAGGGTCCTCCGATGAATCGTTATTGTTGTCTTGATCGTCGATCTCGACATTCGACAGACGTCTTTCTCGCATCTAATCGGAATGCAGCGGGTGTGCGTCCCTCTGTTGGAAGCCAGAAACCGCCCGCTCGCCTGAGATCCGCCTGATGTCGAGTGAGAGAATCCTGTCGTCGTCAGCAGCAGCAGCCCCCTTTCCTCGCCTTGTTGGATGACGGGTGACCTCGATATCGCCGACACTTTGACGGATTAATTAATTTTCAATGTCTATTTTTTTCGGGTACTTTTTTTTATTATTAATATTATTTCCTTTTCGGCGAGAGAGAAAATTTCGAGAGTGGACGGGCCCTCCGGGAGGTGAAAAAGAATTGTCGGAGTGGAGTCGAGGAATGAAGGGAGGGAGGAGGTGGAGGTGGAGGTGAGGTAGGGAGAAGATGTTGTTGGTGGTGATTGTGGTGGTGAGGGAGTAGCCAAGGAAAGGCGATGATCGGTGTTGCTTGGATGGTCTGGATCGACTGGGCACAGAAACAGGGAAAACAAACACGACAAGACAACTGCGACGGTGATGGTATCGACGGACGACGGGGTGGTGATGGAGATAACGAGTGTGAGTGGGTGAGTGAGCGAGTCGTTAGTATGTAGTTAGTATGTACGTATATTATCGTCGGATAATTGTCGGAATGGAGGACGAGGATGAGGATGATGAGGATGGGGATGGGGATGAGGAGGAGGAGGAGAGTGTCGGATGGTGAGATGTGGAGGAAGGGAGATGTCGTCGTTCCCGAGGGAGTGTAGTGTGTGGAAAGAGGAGAGAAAGAATAAAGTAAAGTACGGTAACGTATGTACCCACTTTACCAACAACAGTCTCGAAGGTTTGAATTGATTGATTGAACGAATTGCCCTGATTGGAGGCCAATGCGAAGGGAGGTTGGCTTCCCTCTGTTCCTTCTTCCTCTTCTTGCTTTCTCGCTTTCTAACTAAAACTCGGCTCGGAAATTTGCCCGCGTTTCAATATTTGGGGGTGAGAAAAATTGTAAGACAGAAATCGAAAGATTCTTCTTAGCTTCAAGTGCATATATGTCAGTCTGACAGATCTGATCCAGAAGCCTCTTGTCATATGAAAGTACTTGCTTAAGTCAGTACTTAAGTAAGTAAGTATCTACTAAGTATATATCTGGATATATAGAATAGGCGATAAGTAGCCACTGGGTGGGACGAAGTATACGAATAGCCTCCAACTACCCCGTAACATGCAGTTGGCGATAAGTCAACTGGACCCGCCGGTCTGAGGCCAGTCAGGCTGCACCATGCGATCAGGCAGGTGTTCCTCCCGCTCGTTCGCTCTAACTAGCCCTCTCTCGCCTTTAATTCTCACTCTCACTTTCCCTCTCTCTCACTCACTCTCTCTCTCTCTCACTCTCTCTCTCTCTCTCTCAGATGTGATATGATACCATGTCTGTGATTGTAAAATTGTAATTTCTAACCTAAACCTGGGTCAAATCTTTCCCCGCCAGCCGTGCCTCAATTGGTCAGAATCCCCAAATCACACTTCTCCCCCCCTTGCTCGCCAAATTCCCCATTGTCCGTCCTTCAAGGCCCTTTACCCGGGTGCTTGTTCGCGTTTTTTGCTTTACTTTGACTTTTTAAACTTTTTTTCCCTAGTATCGAGACCAATTGAGCGAGAAGGCGTGCGCGCAATGAAGTCCAATTTCAACAACACCATAACCAACACACAACAACAACAACAGCTCCATCGATATGATCCCATGCCATCCATACCATCCCGACTCCGCCCACTATCCTCGTACATCCTCACACATTCAAATTCATGCACGCTGACTCCTCGATACTCCATGATCACGCTTCCATATGCCGGGCCTAAAGAGCTCACCCCGCAAATCCCTGAATCTCTCTACCCGAACAGTCATCCAACATGACACTTGCACGCCTCCCAAAGTTACGTAAACCCAGGCCAGTCAAAAAAGCTTAAGGGGACGTCCACTCGAAGAAGATACTACCTGATAACGCTGTAAACCGTAAACCACACGAGAATACGCAAAATCCACACCTTCCCGTGTCTAAATATACCCCAAATTCCTTCAGCAACCCTCCAAGGACTACGCGTCTATACCCACAATAATCTCTTGGCCAACCCCGTGTGGCGTTGAGCTTAAATTCTGATAAACTACCCCCCAAAAAGAAACAACCGAGACCTTCTTTTTTCTCGTTAAAGCCTGTGGGAATACGGCGAATTACGACTTCTTTCCCTCCTTCTCGGGTGAATTGAATGAATAATAGCCATTGTATAGTATACTAGAGGAGTGTAGGGTACGGGGCTATAATACTACCCCGTCTTATGTAGCATCCAATTTCGACAATCCCATTCTCCCCCCGTTTCAGCTTTCCTTTTCACCCCTTGGAATTTCAAAACGCTTGCGCGTCTACACCCTCGGTGGCAGAGCCGCAAGAAATGAAGCAGATGTGTTGACCGTCCCAACACATCGACGAAATATCTATATCTCCCAAACCTCCTTATAAAACCCCCTAAAAACCTGCTGGACATAAAATTCCAAGTTATTGAAGTCAACGAGGCCCTTCTAATCCCTCATATACACTGTGGTGCTGCTGCAATTCCGCTTGGGGCGCTAGCTGGCGCCTTGGACCACTCGGCCATTCGTTTGTCCCAACCCCTCAAAAACTTCCATATCAAGACTTCGCGCTTATTCCGCTTAGCCCAACGCATGGTAGCCGCGCCCTTTCCTCATGATCCCCTGAATACCCTCCGGAACCACAATAGGTCTGCTAAATAATGAGATCCATCGCAAAATCAGTGATAAAAATACTTCATCAGATGATTTAACCATCTTTCAGAGCAACCGTCCAAATTCTACAAGACAATGAATGTTGTTGTTCGGGCATAGACGGTTACACGAGAGCGTCCCTGCAACCCATCTACACATCTACAAATGATTATTAGACTGTCTATTCGATGTATCGAATAGTTTATGTAATACGCAACGCTATGTATCTCCATTCGGTCAACCAAATAATCTATCCTACACTTTTTTCTCCTCCCCTCTTCAAAAAATCCACCCTGACTAACAAACCGCAACTAACAATAACGACGACGATGACGCAATGACGTAACGACGAGCAGGAGCATCTTATCTGGTACTTACTCCGCCATAAAAACACAGAAAGAAAGAAAAAACGCTTTTAACGGTACGACTCGCTAGTCCGAACCAAGAAAGATATAGAGCAGAAACTTTAGAAAAAGAGGAGCCCGAGAATTAAAGAGAAATTTAAAAAGAAAGAGACTATATAACTAGCCAAAAGAAATCAAGAGGTCTGTCTGGGTCCTATAAAAAACGACCGAATCCCAAGCCCATCCTCTCGAATATTTTCATTATTCCTTATCAATCAATGTCCCCCGCAAATCAAGTAGAGTAAGAGTAACAAAAGAATAAAACTCCAGCCATATCTAATAAACAAAAGGAAAAAGAGAGAAAGAGAGAGAAACTCCTGCAATGATAAAGACAGCTAGCCCAACAATTAAAGGGGCCCGAAAGAAGAATAACAGCAGCGGTGTCGATGGGCTTCTCTTGGGTTGAAAACATGCTAGGGCAGAGAAAAATTAGGTGCTGTGGAAAAGAATAGTAGTGCAACCGCCATGATGTTCGAAGAAGAGCAAGGATGAACCGGGATGAATGGGCAGACCAAAGTCATAATACAACTGAAGAATTGGTATATGAACAAAAAAAAGGGCGTTCGAAAGGTCGTGGTATCATGGAAGCTGCGATTTATTACAACGATGATAGGCAAGAAAGGGGGCGATATTCTCCAAAATCAAAGGAACCCGGAACGCTTTTGTTGTAAAGGACGAAAAGAAAAATAGAAAAGTCAAGCAAGATAGGAGGCTCCGTTAATAGAGCCATCCCGAAGGCAGCGACCTATCGCTGCCTAACCGTGTCGCCGGAGTACAAAAACACCGACTTCAATGGTCTCTGGTTCCTGTTGCCGCCTACTCTTGTGGGTGTGGTTGGGACTGCCAACTTCGCCAATGATAGGCCAGCTTGAGGTCGGGCCAACCATTGAACTTGCAAAGACAGCCTCGCCCATTCCACGGCTACTAGGCCGAATAGCCAATGCCTTAACACCATCGAGGATCTCTCTAGCCAGATCTACCGGTCCGCTGTAAACCGCAGCTGCTAGTGGGTTTCCAACTTCAGCTGCACCCTGAGATTCGTTGAGAAGTGGTTGTGACAATGTGTTGGCATCCTGGGGCGATGTAAAATGATTTTTGACGATCTCTCGAATTCGATTCGATTCCTGGAATGTCCACCACTCTCGCCATGAAGACTGACTCAGCGCAACGTTCACTTTTTGTGCGTGAACTACGGAAACTTTCGGGAAGAAATAGTTAGGTCCTGAAAATCGCTTGTCGTCTCCTCCCTCGTCCTTGGCTTTCTCGGATAGCCGGCGGCAGAAATGTTCCAGTCGTTCCTTCAAGTCGTCAAATTCCTGCATCGTTTCAACGGCTACCATCCGACTAATTTCCCACAGCAGATCCGCCCGAAGTCGATGCAGAACCATTAACCGTCGCAGCAATGGGTCTAAAACCTTCCCAAGATACCTGTCCAGGAATTGTCGAGCACCAGTTTTTGTCGGGTAGACGAATAAAAGGCTTCCACCACAGGGAGAAAGTTCGACAACACGATCCAAGAGAACTGAAGAAAATGGTGAAAACATCGCAGAATCAGCTGTAGGCGTTGCTGGTGGTATATATCGCTCAAGCAGAGAAAAGTGTAGTGAAAATGGTGGTAAAGCAGGGTTTGGAGAAGGACGGTGGAGAATCGGGGCGGGAAACCCAGATGGCACAGCATAAGATATTGGGTCCTGCGCCATGACAATGCTGTTGAAAACAGTCGATGAGAAGAAGTCTCGTTCATGAGGTGGAGACGTGAGAAAAGCCGAAGGAACCAAACTGCCCGCACTAGTAGCAGCGCTATTCACGCTAGATCCCGTCAAATTTGCAGATTGAAGTTTGGGTGCTGCAGGGTTAGACGATATGGCATGAGATACGTGGATGTATACTCTCTTCGTGTCGTTTCCATGTACCTTCTGAATTGCTGTAGTTATTGCATTTAAAGCACTAGTCGTCCCCTCATCCTCCGCACAATGCAGACCGTTGGGTACTCTCGACTGCGTGAATGGGAGCATAAAATAACCTGCAGCGGCAGCAACACCCTGAGCGGCAGACGCAGACTCAGGCAGGACTCCAGAGTCGGACTGACTTGAGAAGTGGTGTTCGCCCGGTGTTCTGGTCGGTGGTAGAGGGCATGGCAAAGCATGCGAGATTAGCCTTACAGCTTCTACAGTTGGTTTGAAATCTGGCGGGTGTGATAGGACTAATAAGCCTGTTAGTGAAAAAAAATTCATGGGGATATTTAAGTCATCTAACCACTTACGCATGACTTTCAGGGCATCTTTGAGCCACTCTTCGCCTGACTCGAGTCCGTTGGACAGAACGGACGCCAGAATATCAGCAGTGTGGCTCTCGGTTGAATGAACAGATCTTGTTTCTGCTCCATCCTTGGTATCGACACCATCTGCCCCAGGTTGAGATGTCGGTGGAAAGGGTTGTTGAGATAACGAAGTTGGCTTGTTTGTGACTTGATGGGGAGTCGGTTGGCTTGTCGAAGGAAGAGGCTGCCAGATGACATGCTTCGCATCCTCCGGCGGTGTAAGCATGACTGGTGGTATCGATGATACACTTGAATGTATATCTGACGGGTTTAAAGCTGACGGCTGAGGCCACATGTTCTCTGGTTGCATATCTCCACTCACGCTCCCACCGTTCCGCTGCATTCTCCTGTTGAGGAGAGACGTACGACTGCTCGGGCTGCCAGGCGTATTTCTCATGTTGTCTTCCGTACAGTCACCCGCTGGAGGCCCAATCTGAGACGATCTCGCAGAGGGCGATTGGATATCTACTGGTGTTTCTGGATGTTTTGGCACTGTTGGAGTTGTGGTCGGAGATGAAGCCCTGCGTATGAACGGTAACTTCAATATAGCCTTGACCTTCCCCAACGAAGACCGGCCGTGGCTAGAGCGTCGGCTATGTTGGGAAGTCGAGGATGTCGATATCTTTGACTTGAATGCTTGGGAGACTGCTGGAGAGCGGGGAGGTGCACTATTGGTCGATACAGTTGAAGCCGTGTACTCTGCAGGCCTCCTGTGCAATGGAGTACTCGGTTCCGAAGGTGAATGACGAAAGGGATATTCGGTGCCTTCTTCTTCGATCGAACTTGTCGTAAACAGAGGGGGGTTGTTGGGGTTCCAGGCCTGACCGTTGGTGTGAGAGTGGTCCGTCGATGCCGAGGGGGTTGTTGTGGTGGCGGATTGGTTGTTGTGAGACGTGAAGGGCGACGGTGAAGCTGATTGAGAGGGAGTGGGAGGGATGCTGGAAGAATTGGAGACAGGAGCAGGAGCAGGAGCAGGAGATGGGAGGGGAGAGGTGGACGAGGGGGGAGCAGGTATATTAGGATTATTTTCCATTTGGGATGGCGAAGAAATAGAAGGTCGTCTAACACCTCCGCCTCGAGACATTGTTCGGGCCAGCGAAGAATGTTGTCTCGCCCGCCAGGACTTGGAGGGAAAGTTCACCTCTTCTTCCTCCAACCCTAATTGTTGTTTCGAGTATTTTATTTTATTTTTTATTTTTTATTTTTTATTTTCCTCTCTGTCAATTTTTTCGATTTTTTAATTCTTTCAGTTCCCGGGGAGGGAGTATGTACTTTTCTTTTTTTCCTTCTTCTTTTCTTTTCTTTTCTTTTCTTTTCTTTTGCCTCGTTGATGTTGATGCTGCTGCCGGTGCTTCGATAAAAATTTCCTCCCTTCTCCGTGCAGGTTCTGGCTCAATGGTTCTTTTCCCGTTCTTGTCCCTGCCAGGCGGTTTTGGGAAGCAATTGAGGGTATAACTGGGAGTGGAGGTGTGTTGGGGAGATTTGTCTTTGTCGCCCCCTTCCAGACACAGACACAGACACGACGGCTGCGAAGGAGACTTCCAGACCTGAGACCTTCAGAGACCTCAGACCTCCAGATCTCGACCTTAGACCTCAGGCAGCCAGAAGGATAGCCAGCTAGTTCGTTAGGGCCAATGGGCCGTCCGGGATGGATGGGAGGGAAAGCGATAGCTTAGGCTGTGGGTGAGCGATAAGTTAGGGCGTCCGGGTTTGGTGGATGCAGTGGTCTTGGTATTTGGAGGGAGGGAGGTTCCAGACTTGGAGGGAGTGGGAATAGTCTGATACTCTCTGGATTCGATCTATCTCAGGGCCCAGCCAATTGCAGCCAGCCTCTCCACACGGCTTCAAGAGGATACTATATTGCCTTGTCCGTGTCCGTGTCCGTGTCCGCGTAGACGATGCTGATGCCGGCTGGTCGTACAGAGCGGGTTCGAAGGAAAAACGGGAAAATGGGAGACGGAGAGGCTTCCTTGATGGGGAGTGGAAAAAAGACTCGCCTAGACCGTCTGATAGTGGATGCGGACCGGGTCTGTATGTAAGTATCGACTGATTCGATTTGACAGAACCGATGGAATAGAAAAAAATAAAATAAAATAAAATAAAATAAAATGGAATGGGATAGAATAGAAATAGAATAAAATAAAATAAAAACAGTCAAGGGAAACCGTTGATATTATTATTATTATTACTATTACTATTTATTCATATATTAAAGAAGCCTTTGCTAGCCTCAGTCACATTGTTATATGTATGTCTGTCCTGTCCTGTCCTGTCCTCGTCTTCGTCTGTACGAAGTATGTACGAAGAAGTATTAATATGCCGTCGTGCGAGCGTGTCCTGTAAGCATCTGTAAGCTCTGCAAGGGAGGGGGGGCGCGGTTGAGTCTAGCAGCAGAAGCACAGACAACAGTATCGACAAAGAAAGAAAGGACCAAAGGAACGAAGGAGTGAGAAGGGGTGGAGGTGTATTAGCAGAGGAGAAGCAGAGGAGAGGAGGCGGTCGTGGAGGAGTGGTGGAGCGGTGGTAGTATGTAGTGGTGGTGGTAGTGGATGCGAGAGGCTTGCAGCTGCGGGCTGTCAGAAACCTCGTCCACTATGTAAGTAAGTATGTCCTCCCTCTATTTTATTTCTATTTTATTTCTATTTTATTTTTATCTTTTTCTTTTTTATTTTATTTTATCTCAACTTCAATATCTTCCTCGAGGCCCCCCTTCTGATATCGTTGTGTCTTTGTTTCACTGCTTGTACTTGTATTGTATCTGTCTCTCCGTCGTCCGTCGGCTCGAGTGGGCGGGTTTCGTTATATCGTCGGTAGGATGTGGGCAGCCATGCGTGGCAATAAGCCATAGCACGACTTCAATATGGGATTGTATAGGATCCTGATATTGATCTCTCTCGATATTGGACTATGATAATGGAGAACCGCTCCGGCTGCGGTGGAGCTTTTAAGGCCTGCCAAGTTGCTTTTGGCTGTCTTGGTCAGATCTCTTCTCTCCGTGATGGAGTCTCTCTTCCTCTCTCTCTCTGGTCGCACGTTCCCTCTTTTTGGCACTCCTGGATATGGATTCCGCCGCTCTCTCGATCTTTACGGATGAGACTGTGGTTTAGGATGAATTTTAGGTTGATTCTTCTTTAATTTGGATGCAGCCGGTCGTCGTATTTCTTCTTCCTCTTCTGCTTCTTATTATTACATTTTACTTTCTTTGACACAGACAGCACATGAAACCCCATCCTCAACTGCAACCGAAAATGTGATTTGAAGGACGCCCGTCAGTAAGTACGGTATGGATGGGATCCCTTCACCACTCCTTCGCATCCTCCTGCTCCTTCTCTTCTCTCCTCCGGAACCTTTAATTCTTCGGGCTACTGGGAACGTGATCGGCACGGTTGGGCATGGGCTTCAATATCCCTCGTCTGCGTGAGCACTAGTCCGGCCTTAGCCCTCCCAGCCCAGGTCACAGACTGCTGCTGCTTTCAAACAAAGCAGCTAGTTAGAATGAACGGCCGCTCAAGCCATGCCTCATGTAAGCTGATTATTCGATCAGCATCTTCTTCCGCACATGGCATTCAGCCAGAAACCCCATCTTCGGGCCACCCTTTCGATCACAAAAACCTCCCATAGATCGCACCCAAGAAAAAGCGGGTACAATTTCGAACCTGTCCATGTGGATATTGAGCACGAGAACAAAAGCTAGACACCAAGTGGGTAAAGAGTTATGTCCCAAGTGACAGCCAGTAGCTAAAAAGCAACTCCCCCCACTGCTTGAACTGCTGCATGAACGGACATTTTGACGTGCTGCAGAAGCATCGACGGGACAGCCAGAGGTCACTTGCATATCCAATGGGCTCTCTTCCCTGTCTTTTCCGCAGAGCTGCCCTTTAAAGCGCGCTTGTTGCACACTCTTCGTTCTCTCTTTCCCTCATGTTGGAATCCTCAACGTTAACGTTAGATCCTTAAACAGCGCCAGACCGTTCGCGTCTTCGAGCTTCCGAGCTAAAGGCTAGGTAACAGCGTGCACCCAAAGATATAAAGTATCACTATGGACGCTGCATAACGTTAAACACCCTCCAAAGGAGAAGCAAACCAGCAGTGTTACACAGCGCACCGACGGCTTCCGTGGCTACATAGACTAAAGCAAGGGAGTAGTATCCTGAGGCCCCGAGATCAGGATTCGATCCCTCAGGTGCATGGAAGGTTTTTCGGACTGTCTTCAAATGCGAGGTGACCAGCCACCTGGAAGCGGATGGAAAGAAAATCTAGACCCGGAGTCTTTTGGTCTGTCCTCTTGACTCTTGCTTGGGCCTTTGCTTTTTCACTCTCTTCTTACAGGGGCCTCCCCTCCCCTCAATCAATCCCGTTCGGCTAACTGCTGTCTTTTCCAGACAGCGGCCAAGACAGGGTCCTCGGCAGGCCACCGTTTTAACCTTTTTCTTTTTCCTTCATTTCTGAATATCATATTTTTCGATCTTTTATCCTTGAGGAATTCCCTCGCCTTCCCAACTGCTTCCGACACTCCCATATTTTTATTCGCATCCGGTTTTAAAACATGGCCTCTGGAATCTCGACCTGCCCTTTTTTTTTCCCGGCCGCAGTACCGTTGGGAGGCTTTAACTTTCCTGCATGCCAAACGCCCAGGCGTCCTGCGGAGAATGCAACAGCGATTCTGAGTTGCATATAAACCTTCTACATACACTGACTCTTCGCACACCCCTTAAGCGCCTTTGCCCTCCAGAAGGTATCCACTGTGGCTTCCGAGCATAACCCCATAACTGTATCTTTCGCCAACCATCTACATGACAGTCCTTTTTTGATCTTGGCGAGAGAAAATCACATCGAGGCACTTGAGCTGGCCATGTGAGAACGAAAAGAAACCAGCTGCATCCAAATAACCCCCAATCTAACTAGTCCCCATTGCCAGAAACGTACGGAACGCCTTTTTTTCGCCCTGTGTTTACCACGTTTGGAATCTGGATCTATAGGACGACACAAATATACCCAGGTACAAGGCCCAAAATGCATGAGATTTCGGTCGCGGCCTTGTCACTCCTATATTGCGAATACGGGGTACCTTTTTCCAAGGGCCATGGATCTTGGGAGAAATGTGCACAGGCCACTCAAGTTACCTTTTTTTTCACAATGCAACCGTCCCCAACATTTAACATGCTACATGTTCACAGAAAAGAAACCGAGTGAGAATTTTAGTTACTCATACATAGGCCAGGCCCGGAATTTAGTAACTCATATATATCTACCTTCTCGAATAGGATAACATGAAATGGAAGGAAGCGAAGGAACGAAAAATCTCGCAAGCCACAATTCACGAAACTCCCACACACACACACCCTTTTCAAGCCGCGATGCAGCAACCACTTCTACTGTTCCAGCTCGGCAAGCCACTGTCTGTAGTAATCCCCCAATATCTACCATGCAATTGGTAATAAATTCGCTCCCTCGGCTGTACAAGCAACAGTTTTCCGGGGTTAAGGGAAGGGGGAGATGCGGTGCACCGGTGTATAGAGTGGAGAGCTATGCGAAGTACCCTTCGGTTCTATTAATGGGCATCAACAAGAAACGAAACTTAAATGTGATATGATATTATCTCCAAAACGAAAAAAAACAAAAAAAAACAAAAAAACACCTAAGCAAAAAATATAACCTGCACCTTCCGACCACCAAGATAACTAAGTAACCAATATATCTGCGGCTGAAGCGGACGCCCCCCAGCAAAAAGGCCCTTGCACATACCCGTCGACGGTTATCAAAAAGCAACACACCCACACACACGCTGGCACGAAAAAGAGCTCGCCGCATGCATTTTGCAGTGAAACAATCAGCTATTTTCCTTAAGGCCCCGAAAGGCCTACGTACTCCGATATCCAACGCGTGAAAGCTACCGTTTGTTTTTGCCTCCACGACTTGCTGGGGGGCGAGTTCGTCGGTGGGACGAATGTTGGGCGATTCAATCCTAGAATGCAGCTATCGCGAATGGCGCCACCGGGTACCTCAACGTTCTCGATACCCTGTCCGATCTCATCCTTAATCTGAGGCCGGCTATTAGTATAAAGTGTCTTTGAATATACGACTGCAATCACTGACTAAAGCCCAAACCCGTCAAAAATACCACAAGGAGAACCAGGGCACAAGGGAAACGCAGGAATTCAACATCCTCTTTACCCCTCGTCTCCATCCCATAGTTTCTGTGCGATATCCAATGTTGCATCCCTGCCTTTAAGCCGTTCACTAGTTAGTTACCTAAGGCATTTACCGAGCTTTCAATTTGCCTTCGACAGACACTCCTTTGATACCGGCCACAAGGTTCCTGGTTTCCTAAGCGCACAAGCACGGATCCGGACCCGTGTTCTATGCAAGATACGGTGGAGCTAATAGAGGCTATGGACTAAGTATCCTCTTAAACGAAAAGTGTATCTACTCTTACATCTACATACCACAAGTTTAGCGTATTCTGTATTCGAACTTAGACCCGGCTTTTGGCGAACATACCAAGAGCTTAGCTTAGCTCTACGGGTACTCATATATACATTGCCGTCCATGACCCTGTTTCTTACGATATTGCGAATGCAACCCCCTAGCTCTCTTACTCCTGGCTTCAACTTTCATCGAAGCTAGTAAGCTAAATCTCACCACTCTCGCACTAAACCGGAGGCAAATCTACCACCCCACCGCAGCCTCATCGCCTCAACAATCCCATTTTTATATTTCCCCATCATCCACCGAAAGCCAAATTCCACCAGAACCTCATTCTTGCTTTCCCACGCACCCCCAAAACGCCACTACTCCATTCGTCTATGGAAATATGCGTACATGTATAACCAACCAATAGTTTAATTAGCAAAAGCCCATCTCCACAAAGAGGCAAAACCATGCTATAGCTAATCAACCTCTTGCAAGTTACAGGCTTCATCTATATGTCCTATATATCCAATATATTGCAATACAACAACCCCAAGAACAAGCTTAGCTTAGCTTACTGACAAGCTTTCGATTCGCAGCCCTCGAAAAGTTAATAAAACTCAAATAATACCATGTAGCTCAATCTCGAGCCGTAATATTCTAGTATATCCGCTACACCACGGTTCCAGGATATCCCAGACTCTGCGCCCAAGCTCCCGCACAGGCACCAGAACTCGAAAAACAAAAAACAAAAAACAAAAATACAACATTCTTCGGAATCTGCCAGTGGTGCACCTCCACGTTGACGATTTTTCTTTGCAAAGTTTTCTTCTTACTCCTGTGCTAGCTAAATGCGATGGCTTCAAACATGCATTTTCCTTTTCGTATTTTTTTCAGAAAAAAAAAAAAAAAAAGGTGTGCGTATATCTCTAACGAAATGTATCACGGGTATCTACCGCCCCCGCCAAAAGCTTCCACAAGTCCCTTTGCCACACATCTAGCTATCTTACAGATCTAGATCCCACCGGTCTCTTTGGCTCAACCAATTAGACCCCATCGTGCTATCTTCATGCGCTCTGAAAGAAAGAAAGATCATTTCAAGGACAATCATTCAATCCGTCAAGATAGCCCTTGCATAAAAGTATCCGTAGAGAAAGAGACAGACCTAGACTGTATCTAGACAACTAGGGAGTAACTAGCAATCGCACAACCTTCTTTCCAAATACCACATTACCATCTACATCTGCCGTAGACGGTAGATATATCTATTCCACCCGAGCAAGCCACATTATACCACAGCCCTCAAACCTTATGCCTTCCCACCGATTAATCCATCTTCTCGCATGATGCCAGCTCTAGACCATACTAAATAGTCACCTCGCCCGGGCTGGGCCATCTACCACCCACCATACCTGCCTCGAGAAGAAAAAAAAAACCTAATTAACCCGCTCAAATTGATCAACCAGTGATACTCTGCAATCAACTGCATGTCAACAATTCGACAAAATAACCCGTCCAATTGGATATATATCCTCCAGCGCGAGATAGCCGGACCAATTACCGACCAGTACTATCAGGGATATATCTGGTACGTATACACACACCTTGCATAGACACTGCATACGCGATCATAAAATATATATATTTAAATCTCGAGATCACAGTGATATATGTATATCGGACAAAACCCACAAAAAAAAGCTCTGAAGCCGCCTGTGCCGAAAGAAACGGCACTTCCATCTGATCTAGACCCCTTCGGATAGGTCTTTTCGTCTGTGCAAAATGTGGCAATCGTCTTGCAATATTTTCCCGGTGTGTAAGATATTTCATTGCGTGGATTCTGACAAAACATCAGTTGCATTTTGTCATCCCATCACACAAAGATTACCCGTCGTTGGTAACCGACGATCATCTACCGTTCTGGGCTGCCACTAATCAGGAAAGCATCTGCACCCGCATGGCAAGAAGACATGACATCGCACAGGGCCGAGATTGAGTGAGTGGACTGTGTGAAATCGATCGAGCATTCTTTTATATTCTTCATTCTATCCTAAGATACTACTAAAAGGGAATGGTTTCGAAGGGATGAAATATCGAAAACGCTCACCGACGAAAACATAAAATACATGTACACCTTGAAAGAGGGTCACCCGATAACGCCCTGATGCAGGTCAAACATCTCCGACGAAAGAACAATCACGAAAGGGAAAGCATACTGTACACAAATCCGCCCCACCCAGCCAAACAAGAGCACGAAAATGCACCCTCTAACCAAAACCCTGCATATATGCCCTTACGTTGCAAGAAATCCCTCCAAATGCGAGTACATTAGTGTATAGCATAAACCGAAGCAGAAGAACAAATATTCACGGGGGACAGTTTAATTCCTCCGCTGCTTCTTCCGCTCGCTCCCATCGCCACTCGCCTTCCTTTCCAACCCCGCACTCGTAATCCCGAGTCCTAGATTACTCTTCTTCCCACTGGCACTCGCGGAATCATCATCATCCTTTTCTTTTCCTAACCCACCTCGCCGACTGCTCATAGTGCTCAAGTTCTCGCTTCGGCTCATAGCTGCCCCTCCTAATCCGGACAACGACCTCACATTGGGAGTCCCGGAACGTCCGATGGCCCCATTAACGGCGACATACGACGACGGAGCACCTCCATTTGCTAACCTCCTGATTTCCGCAAGGTCTCCTGCTGCATCCTCAGGCTTCAACGGCGCCGGTGGTGGCGCAGTCATACTCTTAGTCAAAAATGACGGGGGTATAACCGGCGTCATGTTGTGTCCTTGAGAAGCAGCAGCAGCACTCGTCACGTTCCTCGTTGTAGGTCCCGCTGCGGGTGCATTAGCACCATCCTCCTCTGCCGCTGCGTCTTCGCCGTTTGTCGGCGTATCGGCATTTTGCCCATTCGCCTGCGTACCTTGGCCTTGATTCCCGTTATCGGAAGCAAATTTTACCATATAATGCTTGACAGTCGCTAATTGAGCAGCCGTGGTAGCAGCCGAGAGTTCTTTATCACTAAACAGTTTTTCGAGGGTATACAAGGGTTTCACAAAGTCGCTCGCGTGAACACCTGACCGCGGCGGCTTCGTCGCATCCGAGGATCTTGGCGTGGAGGGACGAGAAATCTCGTTGAAACTGAGGAGGATGTCGTCAGTGTCGCGGGAAGCAGCACCCTTCCGGTTGTTTGCTCGCTTGCGCTTTCCGAGGCCGCCGGGACTTTGCGAGCCGTGCAGCCCACTATTTGAAGGCAGGGCACCGGAGCTTTCCAGCGTTTGCAGGATTGTCAATAGATCTCCGCTTTTGGAATCGCCGTTGCTATCCTCGCCGCGCCTGCCGCGCAATTTGCGGGTCGGTGCACCATCCAACGAAGAGTATATATCGGTAAGGCGGCCCGCGGGCGATTTTTCATGCTGTAGGTTCGTGTAGTGAGTGGGATGTAAGAATGCGAACGATGGTTCAGTGGAATCGAGATTGTCTTTGTCAGATATTAGTTTCTTGCGATTTTGCTGGAGTCGAGTAAGTAATCTCTGGCGAATGTTCCCGACAAGGTGCTGGTATTCTTGTTCTGCATGATATAATGCCAACTCGTGGTGCATGTTAATTGTTTTCTCTCGACGTTCATGAAACATCTATATTTAAGCAAATATTGGATCTTAGTCAGGCTTGCTCAAGTAGTCGTAACAAACTGTAAACACCGGGAGGGTTATTCAACATACGTTCAGCTCCGTCATTTCGACGTCTCTCTGTTCCACGCTATCATTGACCTTGTCAATGAACCTGCTGTAGAACCTGCCAGCCTTCTCGGCGGTTGAGGGTAGAATAACGCCGGAGTTCTTCAAAACTTCATCGATTGCTGCCTCAACCTCTCCTCCAAAGTCTGGCAGTATGCCATTGGTATCCGGATGGCAATTTGTCTCGGCAATCGCTCGCATTTCCGCGTTAAGTATCGATAGCTGTGTCCGGTACCGGTCATCCTTGCTCAGGGTGAAGTTGTTGTTAAGTTCCGTAAGAGCGTTGGCAATCGCGGTACGGCGCTTGTCTCGTTTCGAAAGGGACGATGTACCCTGCTGGCCAGATTGAGGATGGCCATGGTGGTGCAGCGCGGGAGGTGAGTCGATCTGCATGTGGTGAGGGTGTGGTGATGCGATGGGCGACGGTGAAGCCATTGTATCGGGCCAGGGGAGGTGGATAGTGCGTGCTATATAGACTTAGGGGAAATAAAAATTGTGGACAGGAACGTCCACAGGATCCTTATCGTCCCCAGAATCGTATGACTTCGACGAAGGGTAAGTGGATGGAGGCTATTTCGAAAGGAGACGGGGATGTCGCGGGGACGTCTAGGTGGAAAATTGTGGCTGGCAGACGGCGGAGAGGCCACTGAAAACCCGGGGAGCAAATCAAGATCTGGATGGAAAGTTTGTAGAATGGAAATCAAAATAATCAATATATGGTACGCCTCTGACAGATAGAGGAGTGTCCTCGAGAGAAGCCGAGTAGATGGAGGAGTCCTGTGATGCTGAAGATGGACGATGGAGAGGGTGAAGGAGATGAGAGTAGGATGTTTTCTTGCGTGGAGCCTTTTTTGGAAGCAAATCGGACTGGCGACTTTTGTGTTGTGTCCCAAGGCTGGTGTTGTCCGGCCCCACCGCGACAACGGCGGCAGCCGACAACACGCCCAACACGATCATACTATCATCTGATTTGGATCAGCCAGTCAGCTGTCGAACATTCTTTTTTTTAGAATCTATGGGACAGTATTGGGACAGTATAGTTTATACGAGTCTTCTCGGCATACGTGAGTCTATTAAAAGAAAAATATATTGGTAATGGTAGTTCCCCCCTAAATATTCCCCAGAAATTCCAGATAGATGTTAACTGAAAGAAAGTGATAAGATACTGTACAGTCTCGTAGCCCGAGTATAAAGATCCTGATATAAGAATACTCCGAAGTCCCAAAAATGCGCCTGATTCTGATAACCAATATAGCCCATATAGCCCAGAGTTAACAAAAAAAGAGAGAAGAAAACAAATTAAGAGAGTATAAACCGAAGGGAATGACAGAAGAAGAGAAAGAAACCAGTGAAACAAATTTGCTGGTAATCGATATAATCTTTCAAACCGTTCTAGACCTCATCTTCACCCTGCTCACCCGCGGATCGAATGGTGGTGAAGGGTTATTCGAAGGGGTCAACGACATGTTATACATCAGCACGAACCAACAGTACGCTGCTAGCTTGTAATTGTTGGCCATCCGTGCGTGGTTATATGGTCGAAGAGCGCCGGAAATAGGCTCCTCTTCTCGATTGGCTTGGTGGCTAAGCACGTCCACGAGTTCATGCAGTTGCCTCAAATCCACCTTCATAGGAATACTAGTAGTGTAGTTGATGGATGGAACAGCTGGGCCGTGACTGGCTGCCCTTCGAGAAGGTGCCGAGCGTACCAATTTCCCACATTCTCGGACATTCAATTCTCGGAGTTTTTGACGGATTTCCGCACACTGCTGGAGAAGCTCTCGTATCTGTGTTCCGAGAAGGTTGGCCTTTGGTTCGATGGTCTCCCAGTATCCTGGGCCCCACCATGGGTCGGAGGCGAGATGTTCCTGGATTGAAACAACAAAGAAGTCCCATTTGAGAAGCCTGGCCGCAGTTATAAGGAGCCTGATTGTGGATTCCGAATCGATGGCACGGCCGAGGAGACACGCAGGGCAGTGAGCTATAACGCAGAATTGTCAATCAGTATACAGATTTTTAAATAATATAGCTTAATAAGGACTCACCTTCAAGAGATTGGCTATCGTCATTGACAGCCTCCCATACCCAATCGCACTCATCCCTAGCCAAGCAGTTCAACCACTGATAACCGCCTCGGGCATCACTGGTGAACGCCAGCTCCAAATCCGAATCGTCTAGCGTACTAATTCCACTTGCGGAAACATTTCCTTGGGAACTCCTATATCGGCGAGCAAGATCGCCGGCAGAACGCATAACCGCCATCATAGTCTTGAAAAGCTGCACGCTGATATCCCTCTGAAGAATCCACATATCTTCTAACTGCTTGGGGTTTTCCGATGACTTGACGAGGTCTGAATGGTAGGAGCAAAAGCTGCTTGTGTAAAAATTTGATTGTCAGTGGCAAATTCACAATAATGCATCTGATGATAGGAATATAGCCCATACCATGTTGATTGCTTGTCCGCTAACTGGCGACCCACAAAAGAATCCACAGAATCGAGTAGCTCCTTAACGGCAGCAGGTAGCGAATTCTCCTTGATCAATTCGTATGCTCCCTCAGCAGATGCCGGATCCAAAGGCAGCGGGCTGGCCGGCATCAATGCACACATCTGAGCAGCCATTTCGTCGGGGTAGAATGTTTGTGTTGTCTGTGGCGTTCTCCCAAAAAATACTCCCAACTCTCAAAGTCGAAAAGCGAATGCGACTGATTGAATCTCTTGCCAAGTTAAAATGTTTTTACTTCCCGATTTCGATAAACGAAAGGGGTGAGAGAAGGGGTCTTTCGTAGTATTTGAAGAGAAAGCGTCGAGGAATAAATAGCACAACTAACGAGTAGGTGGCAGAATTGTCTGTGGAATGAAACCAAAGGGTCTTAGACGCCAGACGGGTTAAGGAGGCGGTGTTGCAAGTGTTGGATCGGGTGTGCCTCTAACAGTTGGTGTCATTTAGCTGTATGTAGGTTGATTCTAGACGAATTTGAGCGTAGGTTCAAGTTAAAGCGTTTTGACAGAAGAAACGGTGCGATATGGCGGACGTTTGGGGATATGCAGATATTCCGATATTACTTATATATCAAAGAAAAAGTAAAGTAATGGCTGGGGAAAAATAGGGAGTCTGGAGTTGGGAGTGAGAGGATTGCAAGATTAAAGTGGCAGGAGGATGGTCTATATGAAGTAATCTTTTAGTTTTTTTTTTTTATATTATCTCAGAACGAGAGAGGCGGATTCCGACGCCCTTTAAGTTACTTCCTGAAATAAATAAGAATCGGGCATGTGCAAGAAAGAACAAGAACAAGAACATGAACAAATACAAGCCCGGATCAAAACATAATTATAGCTTGCTTGTTCAGGGTGTTATCTCTGGTTTTGGGTCAGAAGGTGCGGGTTTTATTGCCAGCCCCCAGGCCCTTTGACATCCATCTCGTCCAACAGACCAGCGATAATGCGGCTAGCAGACAGCACATCCGACTTGGGAGGGTGCTTGTGTCTGGGGCGGCGTTCATGACGATAGCTCACTAGCTCATGTCGACTCGACGGGCTGGCTTGCAAATGCTTGCTTGCCACTACAATGTGACAGTACCGCTTACCCCCCACCAGGAGCACTCGGGGCAGAGCGACCCGCAGCGTTTTAGGGGTTCTCTCCGGTATGGAATGCTGGTGGCTGTTTGGGAGATTGTGCAATTTCGCTGGATTGGGGATTCCCAGACAATCAAAACCAAATATTTCGGCGAGCGAATTGGAAACGAGTTTGAGATGTATAATAAGAATAAGATACATGTCCATGTCCATGCCCATACTCCGTTGGGAATATCTTTGAGATTTTTCCATCCGATCTGTCTGTATGAACATGTCGACTTACTTATCCAGAGGCAGACTTCGCTGTCTACCAGTCCGCCCGACGATACTTGTACTTGGAATATGTAACTGTGTCGTACTAGATAGCTAGAGCTCCCCCATCTACCGGTGCAGGCTGCGTTGTTATACCTTAACCTGCTGCAAAGCCAGCGAAAAGGACCTGGGTACGTACTTTCTAACCTATAATCCTCATGAAGTCATGATAATGCAGGTCCCTTCACACCGCGCATGCTGTGCTGCCCACCCTCATATCTTGAATATTTTGCACCATCCAATTCGTCCTTGAAACTTAATCCATGCGTCTAGACTCACCTCACCAACAAGTACTGATACTTGCGTCTATGAGCTATTAGCTTAACTCCCTGCAGGATGGCCTTAAGATCGGAGACCTTGCATGGATGGTCGGGAAAAATGTTGCGGTGGGATGCTCCGAACATTGCATCATGATTGCGAGCCCAACAGTTCGATATGACAGCTTGCGAGAGGCATTTTTCCCAACTGATAAGAAAACAGAAAATAAAATAGAATAAAAAATCAAGCTGACGGTAGCTCAACTAAAACGTCCAAACTCTTGCTTGCGCCCCGAGCCATTTTTGGACCCGTCTAGAGACGCCAGGATCCATGAAGATGAAGCTAACAACTTCCCATGTGATCCCATGCCGATACTATGACATAAGAATATACTGCAAGGGTACAGTGCACTTGTTTCTTTCGTTAAGACGGATTCGTAGATTCTTATGACCTGGCAGCATTCCATCTGTCCAGGTGCACTTTTTATCCGATGTTCGGCAACAAACGATTCTGACATTGAAGATCGAACCGACACTAAGATGAATCGATAGGATTCACTGAGCCTTCACCTCAGGTTCGTACAAACTGCGGCTGCCCCGCCACACATTCTCCAATATTTCCCTCCTCGGTAACAGCTTCGGAAAAACCACTACAACCTCGCTTTCATCCCTGATAACAATCGCCAAGTAGAAGCGAACCTCGAAACCAACGAAGCCTTCATGGATAAATATGTCTTGAATCGTAGAGGTGGGAATAAACCTGGTGTTGGCTTTGACGAAATAGGACGACGATGATGTTGTGACCTGAACTCCAAGCCCTCGAAGAACTAGCAAGCTTTCCTCTGTACCAAGAAACATATGCACAAAAAGTTAAAAAAATGCTTGGGATCGAGATGCCGTGTCTCATATGTTGAAACTCAAAAAGAACAGAAAAATAAAATAATAACTTGGGCCTCGTGAATGCATGGAAAGACTAACCTGTATACCCTCTTAAACTCGCAATCCAAATGCCAGAGAAGCCAAGAAGTGCGAGATAGTACCAATGCACCTTACCGCGCAGCAAATCGAGATGCCTGGGACGAATGTCCGGCTTGAGATTAAGAACGGAATTTCTCAAGCCATCCTGCAGCCCATTGTCGCAATAATCCTGCTTGAGTAAGATGAAGAACAAAATTATCCCCAGCACGATAGCCTTCAAGACCAGGGTTGTTGTGAACCGACGAGACCACTTCTCAGGCCGCGTTGTGACCGTGTACTCAATGGTTGACGGGGTCGGATTCCTCACGCGCAGACCGGGGAGGACTGGCTTCTGAGCCGCCTCCTTTTCTTGCTCCATCCAGAAGTTCAGCTTTCGGCCCTTTTGTGTAGCCTCAAGCAGTCGTCCACATGTCTTTCCGGCGCGCGTGAAGCAGAGCTGCTGTTGGATGTTGGTTGCAGAGAAGTTGAGACCGAAACAAAATGTTGGAATTGACGCTGCAACGCAAGACACTGTTGTATTTGGGCTGAACCCCATCAAGTCTGTGCGGCATTGTATTCCCTGGGATGTCGACCTGAACTGCCCAATGTCCAGGCTGTTAAGGTACTCCCATCCGTTGGGATTGGATTGATATCCATTCCATTTTACTCTTATCTCAAGCACAATATCATGCATTGCACATACGCATAAAAGATCACAGCTGCGGCTGACCCGCCTTCATTGCATTGAATTGTTCTGTAAGCGACGGTTCACAAGGCTGTCTAGTTTAAGCTGCTATTCCCAGTCTTTAGGGATTTTCAGGCGTTAATATCACATTTGGCATATGATTATTTATGGATAAATAGGTCGGTAAGTGAAACAAATCTCCAATGCTATTGGTAACCGCCTTAATTTATACCGGAAGGTCTAAGTTACACTCGCGTACCGGCTAAGGGCACTATAACGACTCTGCGACGGCCGGGAAGCAACTGAGATCCCAGCAAAGTTATTGGATCCCGTTATTCCCGTATTCAGGTTCTCAATTGTGTGCTGTGCCGTACTCGGATACAACTCGGAGATGGCACTGCTTGCACCCTCTCCTCCATGGGGGCCGGGGAGTGACTGTGACGCAGTAACTTGTAGCGGGATACTGTGAGAGCCTCCTGAAGGTTCCAAGATATCTGCAACCATTCCGTTGGCTTGTAGATAGTTCGACGAGTTTGGCAAGCCAGGGCTCGCTGAATTGTCCGGTATTGAGTAGGAAGGAGAATATAGGGTCGCGGTATCCCCAACCGCAGGCTCGCATTGTCTGCAGCTGGAAAACACGCCCCCACGTTTAGACAAAATGGCTGACCCCGAGGCGTCTTCTGGTAGAAGAGAGATTGGGGCGGCTTTCGAGAAACGTATAAATAGCAGGCCTATGATTATAGGAATGAGGGAATGACGCCAGGGCCCTCGCGGCCTGGTATTCGTGTGCAATGACGGCTGCTTCGCCATGAAGAGTGTATTCCGCCAACGTTGTAGATCAGCGGTATACTACGAAGAATGAGATGATGGTTCGATAGTACAATCGATCTATAGCCTAATTCACATTCACATAGAGTACTACCCGTGATGCGTTAATATACTGAAACTTGCTCGTATCATCGCATCCTCGAAGTCACTCTCAATGTGTTGCTGTGCGTAAATTGTGTTGTGTTTGCCAATAAAAGTACTTCCATTCCCGGCCAATCAGTTAGGGCACCAGAAAGCCCTAATGATTTGCTTTTTCGCTAATTTTCAGTGGGAACCTTTTGCGTTTTGAGACTTACAGAGCAACCAAAAATCTCCAGCAACCACATCCACGACATCGCCAACCCCATACCGTCGACAAACCCCCTCGAATCCTCAGATACCATTCGACATAATGCCACCAAAGGCTGCTGCAAAGGGCAAGGGTGGGTTTTTCACTGCTCCGGATTTTGGTCGAAATCGCTCTCGCAATTCTGGATGGAAGATGTCTGGCAGAGGATGTTGGAAGAGGAGGATTGGAAGACGACGGGAATGGACAAGCTGGAGGACGGGTTGATAGAGAGAAGAGAAAACGGATCCGATGCTACGTGATCTATTGGTCCTTAACTCGTCGATATGAGCTGGAAATGAGGAAGGGAAAGGATCGTAAAGCTAGGAATTGAGAGAGCGATACGGAAACTTGGACGTGGAGATTGGACCTGCCAGACATCTACATCTAGAAATTGCGATTGGGATCAGTATCAGCACCTGGGAACCAAAGACTGACATATCATCTAATCTACAGCCGCCCCTAAGGCCAAAGCTGCCCAGAAGGCCGCCCTCAAGGGCGTTAACCCACACAAGGTCCGAAAAGTCAGACTATCGGCCTCTTTCCACCGACCAAAGACCCTCTCCCTCTCACGAACCCCCAAATACCCACGCAAGTCGATCCCACACGCCCCCCGCCTGGACGCCTACAAGGTCATCTCACACCCTCTTAACACCGAGAGTGCCATGAAGAAGATCGAAGAGCACAACACCCTTGTCTTCATTGTCGATGTCAAGGCCAACAAGAGGCAGATCAAGGCCGCTGTCAACAAGCTCTACGATGTTAAGCCAGTTAAGGTTAACACCTTAATAAGACCTGATGGAAGGAAGAAGGCTTTCGTTAAGCTCGGTGCCGAGACTGATGCTCTGGATATTGGTATGAACAATCCGTAGCGTAAACAAAAGCTTGTTCAATTGCTAACCCGTATATTTCTAGCCGCATCGAAACTCGGAATTGTATAATCGCATTGTATATATTTCCTTGTTTCAGCAATTTTTTCCTTTTCCAGTTCCTTTTTTGTCGGCATCTTTTTCACCTAGGGAGTTTTATACATATCCGCTTGTTCCTCCTCCTCCTACCCACCCTCAAAACCCTTATTACACGAAGAACGCATCCGAGGTTAATGCATACTCTTGGTTGTACCATATCTACATTATCCGTCCGACGATTAATGACATCCCACGGGGAACCACCCCCTAACGTGGTCACAAACCTCGATTTTAATAACTGCTATATACTTCTATATAATGTATCTCCGTGAAGCTGAAACTATAGACGACTCTTAGCTGCGACGCTTACGTAACTCTGTGGCCCACCTAACCACTCATCAAACACCTCGTCCTGATGCTGCCCTGCAATAAGCACCTTCCCTTTACCCTCCCCTTCGATCTTTAACCCTGGTGTAAGACTCAACTCTACCGGCACCTGCCGTTCATACCCCTTCGCATCCAGCTCTTTGTCAGTATAAACCGGTGTAACACATGCATCAACCCCTCCAAACACTCTCTCCCACTCATGCCTCGTCTTGATCCTAAACCTCTGTTTAATGACCTCCCTTAATCCCTTCCATATCTCTCTATCCTGCCGGCTTTCCACCGTCTCCTTGTCGACCGGCACCCCTAGGGTCTTCATAAACTCCTGAAAGAAATGAGATTCAAAAGCTGCAACCGCCATAAGCTTCCCATCCGCCGTTTCGTAAGTATTGTAATATGGACAATCCGGGTCGATCGTATCTTTCGACTTCTCCCACCCCGGTGTTTTATTCATTAATCGTGGGAAAGTCGCAAGGTACGCAGCTCCGTCAACCATATTTGCATCAACGACTTGCCCACATCCTGTCCGTTCTCGCACAAATAGTGCGAGCAAGATACCTTGGAAACATGAGGCGCCGCCACCTAATGGATTTATCGAAGTCAGTATCACAATATACGTGTAAAAGTGTTCAATTGTCTGAAATCTGCATGTATGAGTATGAAATATGTAAAATGTGCCGCGGCACGCAAAATTTGGGGTGTTTTAGGCTCCCACTTCGGCGCAATATCCGTAGAAATTATATGTCTGCCTACCAAGCGAACCGAAGCAAAAAGGCGGGCTTGAAAGAATTGCGATGCAGATTGCATCGTGATATCGGATTGATATCAACCGATTTACCAACTAACCTGCAAAAGCGGCCACCAAATTCGCGGGTAGAGACACATTCTCCCGCCCCAGCAAGTTTAACACCCCTGACGGCGCGACATAATCTATTCCCACGAGGAGACATCGTTGGTCAACATCTCTTCAACTTTCGAGAACAACACAATTTGGTGTTGCATTTTGTCACCACCAAAAAGTATCTTGATCATGAACGTACTAATTGAATGACCCGCTTTATCTACGCCAGGCCCCCCAAAATCGCTTCGGTTAGCACATACATACATCTATCCAAAAAGCATCTACCTAAACACCCTCTCACCCGATGATCATACAATACCTTTATCCCCACTGTCCCTCCTAAACCCCGTCACACGTGCATAGACCAGCCTTCTATTCTCCTTCATCAACACCTCAGGTCCCAATCCGTACTTCTCCATCGTCCCAGGCCGAAATGGTTCGATAAGTACATCTGCCTGGCGAACTAACGCCTTGAACTTTATTATATCAGCTGCATCTTTGAGGTCGATACATATAGACCGTTTATGACGGTACAGTAGGTCCGGCGTGGGGTTTCCGCGGTCCTGCGCACGGTCTACACGGACGACGTCGGCGCCGTAGTCGGCACAGAGAAGGCCGCAGAAGGGAGACGTGGCCCAGCCGGCGAATTCGAGGATTTTGATGCCTTGGAGGGGTGGGGGCATGGTGATAGTGAGTGGTTTGCTTTGAACCTAGGCTACAATGCAAGTCTGGACATGAAGACTTTCTTTCTTTCCTTTGTCGGTGGGCAGATTAAGGTATTTATTTTACATGTACAGGTCACATCTGCAGTGATTACACTGCGGCTAAATGCTATACGCATAGACGTGGCAGGACAGCTGAATCCTCAAGTGAGAGGATTGTGGGCTGAAACATTAATGATAAAACCGCCTACCATGTAACAGTTGATGGCTCACGGAAGTACGGGAAGTATACGACGCTACGGACTAAACTACATAAAATCGGATGAGTATATTATAGATATGGATTATTCTCAAATACATTGCCGTTGATAGTAACCCTGGCCGTATTTTCAGGCGTGCATGAAGGGAATTTAGCCAATGTAAGTTAGCTCTGCGCTGCTGGTGCCATATATAAGGAGAGCTCAACTCGTCAAAAATGCCACAGATTGGTGTGTTGTCACGGGAGGTCCCACAGATGCGTCCCGCTGTGATTATAACTTATTATAATAGTCGGTCTGGGGTTCTCCACCAGAGCAGTAATATTCCGAGCGCCCAAGGTTCGATTGACTAAGCTACTATATACGATTCTTTTCTTAGTGGTAGGTAATGATAGTGTATATACAGTCTGGACAAGGTGAAACGCTTGCATGCAGAGTGGTCAACAAATGAAAAAGTGCACCCACAAAATCCACCAACGCCGACACATGATAAAACGCCTTCCCAGATGATGACGAAAAATACCAGAAAAAAGGAGAAATATGGAACAAAGCTGTGATGAAGTGGAAGAGAGTAGCGAAAAAAACCAATCGCTAATCTAGAACAAAGGGAATATATGCAAGTCGAGTCAAGATAAGCTTTCAGATAAGAATTATGATAGGGGAAAATGTCTGGGAAAATGTCATGTTCGGCACTACAAAACCTCCATCGGAACCGCCCGCTTAGGGGAGCCCCAAGCCCCACACCCCTTTAGAAAAATCAAAAGTATTCCATCCCACTGGCTCCCGTCATGGGCCTGGTCCGGCTGGGACGCCGTTGGTCCCAGGGCCACTCCCACTCGGGATCTCCACGACTAAGGAAAGCTATCTCCTCTAATTCTTCCTTTGGCGGCGTCTTGCTATCAGCTCCGCAATGGGGTGTTCCACTTTCGCCTCGAAGGATGTTCCCAATCATATCGGCGACATCGCGCTGCGTGGGTCGCAGATCCGGTTCACGGTAAAACATATTAGAGCAGATTTGCAAAATGCTCTTGATTGCTCGGTCGTCTCCGTGTTTTTTGGTGGCTTCTTTGTCAAGTACTTCGATCCACGATGCGACTTGTCCAAGGTTTGCGTGGAAGGAAACGTCTGGTTTGCCGCCACCACGGGATGAACTCTTCTTTGTTGAGCGATGAGATTGAAACGAGGAAGGCTTCTTCTTAGCGTTAAAGGTAAGAAGGTCCATAAAGATACAGGCGAGAGAGAATGTTGATGCTTTGAATGGTTTCGAAGTGTCGCTGACCCATTCACCAACTTGGACGGCGGAAACTGTCGGGACCCGCTCGATAGTGTCGCTAGAGGTTGATTGTTCAGATGCGTCGGAGACATTGCCGTCATTGGGGTAAACAGGAGCGGAGTTATTGTTGTTGCCCCCAGAGATCATAGAAATAGACTTAAAGAAAGAACGGGCGCGGACAGAAGATGTGACAGGTGTAGAAGGGACACTCTGCGCCTGTTGAACTCGAGCCCAGTTCTCAGGTGCGCCGTACTCGTAACGTTCGGCCTCGACGTGGTCGACCTTCGGGGAGTTCGCATCGAGACCGGTGATAACAGCGATATCAGAGAAATATACATTATCACCATTAACAAGAATGGTGCGTGGTCGAATATCTAACTTTTTGATGTCTTGATCGTGGAGATATGCAAGAGCGTCGGCGAGGCAGTGGATCCAGCCCAAAATCTTCCTTCGCTTTTGCTCTTTGTTGAGAGATTTGAAACTGCTCGATGGACTTTGAATGAAGGTCTTGAGGGACCAGTCGCAGACGGGAGTTGTAAGAAGATAGCCTTCGTCAAGGTATGTGTAAGTTGCCTGAACGTCGACGATGTGGGTATGACGAAGATTTCGGAGAGTGTCGACTTCCGAAAGGAAATCGTGCTCCATAATGCTCTCAGGTCCTGGTCCTAGAGTAACTTTCCGGCGATACATGAGAAGGTCTTTGTGCCTCGGGCGATGCACCCGATCATCTGCGGGGAATGAAAATCCTGGAGTCTTCTGGCGATATGAAACAACCAGTGGGACTTCATCCTCTTCTTGAAACTCGATGTGGCCTTTGTACTTAAACTCTTTGAGAATGTAAGAGAACTGACGCTTGTAGAACTTATTTTCCAAAGTCTTATCGTAATGTTCCCGGAGTTTCAAGCGTCGAATAGTCGTTGGTTCGAGAGGTAGGTCATCATCATCCCAAGATAGGTCGACGACATCGAATATCTTCTCCGGCATACCGAATTCTAATAGAAGGAGGAAGAGTCTAGAATCGGATTAGCTATCACCCTTGCTAATATACTTGACGAACGAAATGTGAACATACCGCTTTGCCTTCTGAACTACCCACTCAGCGTATGTTTCATCAGTAAGCCCGTCACCGAATCCCAGTGGCACGTTTAGTCTTTCTTTCCCCTTGGTTGTCGGGATTCTCTCTTTCAGGAACTGAGGCGTAACAGTCTCCTCGATTTTTTCCACATCCCAACTGATGGTTTCGAAGCCTCCAGGTATCAAGAGAGGATCGCTGTACCCCCGATAGCCATAAGTAAATATCATAACATCCTGGGTGCTGATAGGTGTAAAGTTGGCCGTGTTGGTTGTATCTCTGAATTCGACAGCCGGGCTGGGAGCTGTCGATTTTGTAGCATCGGATGCACTGTGTGGTACATTGCTACTTCTCGAAGAGTACGATGATCCAATCGATTTTGATGAAACGGAGTCGCGGGAAGACATCGATGTGGATAGTGTGAGACTCTTTGACGCTTTTTGGAGAGCTTCGATGGAAGGCTGTGGCTGTAAGGTCTTCTTGCCTTCAAAATACATGGGCATGCTGAAGAGTGCCCTATCCTCCGTCGTCATGGAATGCGGAATCCGATATGGCGTCGCCAGGCCGGATAGATATAGCGTAGGTCTAGTCCAAATGAGGTTTTCCTAAACTTATTATGTTCCCGGATATTTAGTAGTTGAAGTTGAAGTTGCTGATAATAGACCAAAGAATAGGAATGATCTGCAAACGATGGCGAAATTGGCCAATGATATGTTTGAAGTCGTGCGATCAAGATCAAAATCGGGACCTCGCCAGGCGAGGTAGGTGAAGAAATGTAAGTGGGTCTTTATATATCGACACTCCGTTTGTCATGGACCCAGAAGTGTGGGAATATCTGCAAAAAAGAAAAACTTCTTTGACGGCGAAATTCGGACCAAGGTATCAGCGCATCCAAGGACGATGTACCTCTCATTAAAAGAGGAAGCCAAAATCTCTTCTCGGAGCGAGCCTATCTGCGTCGCTCCCAGCGACACGCCGCTCTAACTAGCGGGTGCATATGCAACCAGGATTCTGCTTTTCCAAAGCTTCTTCTGTACCACAATCAGCAGCATGCCAGCCAAAGCCAGGCTGGAAGGCTGGGTATCGAGTGTTCCCATTCGCCGATCGTGAGTCGTTGCCATCCTTGATGCTTTTCGACAGTGCATGGCACCCCACACTGGTAAACCATTCCCTTCCCTGATCCCATAGGTCGCACCCCAGCGGAATTAACTCTTCACCATGTGTCTCAGTGCGCGGGGGTTCCATCCAAATTTCTGACATCCTCGGACTGCCTGCCTAAAACGCGGCCGGAACCCTGAGAGGGAGCAAAGACCACATATTTGCATGCTTGCGTTGCCCACATTTGGGGGTGATATGGAGACTGTCGTCGTAGGAAATTCGCAAGAGGCAGCGGCTTGTGGGTCTTCATCTCGGTTCCACCAGCCTATCTAGATGACCAAGCTGACTTGTGAGACGTGAAGCTGTGGCCATCTTCACATTTCAGCGCCTGGCGACGTCGGGCGAGGATAGCACAAAAACGGTTGTGCCGCCGAAAAGGTTAAATTCTTGCGAAACCAGCCTGTCAAGCTTCTCGGTCGACGCATGAAGCTATCAAGACAAGCACCTCGAAATGTCTTGGAGAAGTTGCCTTGAGGATTGCCAGCCGCAAGACTTCACGTCGAGTGCTAGACGATGCTGCAGGCTCCCACTGCCTCGGTGCCACTCGGTTTCTCAACCGAGTTGGATAAATCTACAAGAGCAAATTTTCATCTATGATTAGTACTTGTCGATACCAAATAAAAGGGCCTGGACTGCTGGTACCCAGTGATGCACGTGGATTTTACCTTTCTTAGGCAGCATCGCGCATTCTTGGTGGTGTCACCCAGGCCGGAATCCGCAAACACGTGTGGGAAACAATTGGTAGATAAACTTCGAGCTGCCAGATGATGTAACGGCCCATGATTCAAAGCTTCAACCCAGCAATTTTTTACGTCGCCAAAAACCTCTCCAACATTACCTAATTCCAAGCTGTCGGATTCTTCCAGGTTGAATAAAAGCATTATCCCACGCCCGTTGCAACTGAAAACGATTTGAACTTTGAAGATGTCAAGGAGTTTTTCCGTTTTGGAAGCGAAGCGTACTCGAATCAACTGCGGTTCCATCTCGCTGGATCTCAACTTGAACCCTGGGCGGTGAACCTGCCAGCTCCCACACGAACGGTTGGCGTCGCTGCCTTGCGATAGGGAATATAGATTTCGCATATCTAAATGATCCGAGCGAGTTAGACAAAACTACTTCTCAAACAGGCGAGAATGTTTCGGCCAGAGGGCATAAGGGTAATGGGACCCGATGCATAAAAGCAGCTTCGTTCCGCCCAAGCTTTCGGAAGCCCTTACCTAAACACCGACCAGGAGGCAATGCATCAAAGAAACAATCCACAACGCAGATTGCATGAAATATAACTTCCTAACGAGGTGTCGTGATCTTGAACCGTGAATCAGGATACCGATCTAGGCTTGCAATTTACCCGAGCGAGTGGACGGATAGATGTCTAGGCTAATAATAGGGTGGAATGACCATGGCCAAACAGGTTGATGCTTAAATCAACCTGCAACGATTCGAGTTCTCTTCCGTCTTTCCTTCTTCGCACTTCGGATCTTAGCCTGGAAGGCCTTAAAAGGGAGAAGTCGCTGGAGATGCAGTCGAAATCAGGTTTTCCAGTTGTGTGGCGTTGAGGTTGGACTTTCTGCGAGTCGAAGCATGCATACATTGTCGTTGATTATGGCTGATTCGGGGCATTGCCATGAGGTAGGTTAAGGCCACGAGGTTGCAGCCATGGGCGTTCAACGTTACAGAAATGTCATGCAGGACGGTGTCCAATGCTTTGTAAACATCAGTTGGTTTCACAAACAACAGATTGGAGGATTGAAAATCCTATTGTCCCACAAGTTCGATGTGGGAGATTCCTGAGTCGACGACTAGGTCCTCTTCCGTCAACGAGCGGGAAATATACTGGTTCTCAGTAACGTGAATCAGTGTGAGTCGTATACTCTCAAGGGTTTTCTTGTTATTATAAAAGCGGCGAGGGGATGCTTTCAGACAGATTCCCAGGAACATGATAGGCATATTGAATTGAGTATATTGATATATCATCATGAGAGCTGAGGGTTTCAATATTAATCATGACGGAGCTCTTAACACTAAAAACCACGCTCGGACTCTCGGAATTTTCTAGACGTCGAATGAAACCCGTCGGAGTGTCTGAACTACGTCGAAACTGTCTATAAAACTGTCCATCTTATGAACTAAGCACTCACCCATGCGGGAGTGGATGCTGATATAATATTGCGTGGTTTTGATAGATATAGAATAGCTATAGCATCCATCCCAACTAACTTTGAGCGGGACTTGACGTCCAGCCAATGAAGGGTTCCAGAATACTCCGTCATCTGCGAACAAGCATCGTCGCGGCGTTGCGGTTAGACAGCAAACAAATTAAACATCTACCGATTAGGTGGCTTATACGTTATCAGTTAACCGCGACTGCGAGTATGCAGAGAAGCTTCCAGGTAAGTGATACGTGAGCGGGATAAGGTTTAGATCTGGATCTGACAGCCGCAGATTTCGAAATTTGGCGGCTGCTGACTGCAGGCATGGTGGTGAAGCGCCGCCGGCTGGCGCGATTTGGGCAACTTTAGTTGAATTCCATTGGGCGGTGGGCTTCATTTTAGACCTTTGTGTTGACCCAGTATACTAGCAATGCAATGAAGCCCAAAATGTTCGACGGCACTTCGAGAAGCTGTCCGAGAAGTCGCCCGAGTCGTGCCCATTGCCCTGGCTTGAGGGTTTCGGAATCCCTTCGCTAGCGTGCATATATGCATATATTCTCCACAGTTTTGCAAGCTCACCCCACACATGACTTGGACAGTAGAATTCCAAAGACCTGATCGCTGCAAAGTCGCGCGATATGGTGGACTATAGTTTTAAATTGTAAGGAGAGTTTCCCCACAGACCCACCGGACAAAAGATGCAATGCCAGGGTCGACTGAGGTCCGGAAGTATGAACTTGTTCTCTCATATGTATGTATCAGAATCCGAAGCTGCATTGCATTTGGATCAAGGAGAACACCAGGGCTACCATGACCTTGAACTCGACTCGCTGCTTGAACGAACCAAACAGCGCTGTTGGAATAAAGATTAGTCCCAAAATTGCAATCACAAGCTCCGAAGAAGGGACGCCAAGCAGCTGCATATAGCCGGGGTTCCATGTGAACCTCGATCGTCGCCGCCTCTTGCCCGTCCAAGACGACATTCGGCCCAATTGCCAGGACCAAAGTTAGTTCTACTACTAGCAATTGCCTGCGCCGGAGACAAAATTCAACCGATGCTCCGTCAGCTAGCCTAAGCCCAGCCTAAGATTGATATCATGAATGCAACAATATGGATCATGTCGCGGCTCTTGAGAGTTTGCCGAAGGCTTGGGTCTTCGTTTCCATAACCCAGTTTCGTGGCCTGAATACGACATGACATCGATTCCCTGCATATTCGTTTTTATGCTAGCTAACGTTAGAGAGGGCCTCGTGCCAGTAACCCGCAAAATCTGGAGAAATGGAGACAGGAAGGTGTGTAGCATGTAGCGCAGAACAAGGGCTCTCAATAACTAGCTTGGGGGTTTTGATATGGGCTCGTTCCTGTTCCCCAGATGCCGTCGTCAGTTGTAACATACAAGCGGGGCGAATTTTAGCTAGGCCTGGTTCCCGCAATTTGTTTCCGGCATGTCATGGCGGGTTCGATTAATTCCAATTGCATGTAATCGATTTGTGCTACTCTGGATTGGTTATATATATTCGCTCTCCCCGCCCTGGCTGTTCGCATGGAAGTTAAAAAGGAGATTTTATTCTTCTTCTTTGATCAAGTGTATCTTATTTCTGGGCGACTTCTGAGGACCTCATACTCACACGACAGCCAGAAATCCCACACAACACACTCACTTGACGACACTGTACTGGTGCCCACCATGCTGCGCTGGTTGGGACTGGCCGGAGTCTCTCTGGCCGGATATTATGTCTGGTCAAAGATAGACTTCTGGCTCAGGGAGCGGAAGTTCAGAAAACTTGTCGGAACTGAAAGAGCCCCAGTAAAGGCGGGTTCATTCCCATTTGGACTCGACATTTACAGCGTCATCATGTGGGTGAGTAACGGGCAGACTTAACTCGATCTGTACTATGGAAATTAGAACGTCCCTAACCTGATATATGGGACGTAGCATTTTGAACACCAGACTCTTCCAGAGTGGGCTCGGTAGGTGCCAAATCCAACTTTTAAAATCATTCCTGTCCATGGGGCTGAAAACTAACACGGTGCGTCTGTAGACAGGAATATGAAAAGTACGTAATCTAAGACTACTTAGTCTCGGTCGCCGGGTCCAAGACATGGGGATGTGAATTAACGGTTCTGGTGTTATAGACACGGAAATACCTACACTGTTAATATGCTTGGTACGACGAGTAGCTTTTTATACCTGCTGGCGCTGGAATCATTACTAACTCCATACACAACAGGCTCAACTTCTATCGCAACCAGAGAACCCCGTAACATCCAAGCTGTCTTGACTTCCCAGTTTAAAGACTTTGGTATTGGACCTCCACGTATTGGCTCTTTCGCCCCTCTCCTCGGACAGGGAATCTTCAGCATCGATGGCCGCGGTTGGGAACACTCCCGAGCTTTGCTCCGCCCACAATTCGCTAAGGATCAAATCACCCAACTGGAAAATATGGAAGAACATATTCGGACTATGGTTGAATGCATTCGAATTCAAGGAGACGGTTCTGTCATTGACCTTCAGGAACTCTTCTTCGAGTTGACAATCGACTCCGCTACCCACTTCCTTTTCGGAGAGTAAGAGATATCCCTTGCCAATATTATATCTGAAGATCCATGCTCATAGAATATATAGGAGCTGTCAGGTATTGAAACACAGACTCAACGTCCTCCGTGGTGATATCAAGGAAGCTCCTCTAGGTACCAGGTTCGCCTCAGCTTTCGACCTCGCCCAACGTCATATCATCAATAGGTACCGCCTTAGAGACTACTACTACATGCACAACCCCCAGGAATTCAAGGACGCCAACAAAACCTGCCACGACTTTGTGGACAAGTATGTCTACCGGGCCGTCGAAATGCACAAGCGCGGCATGAACACCGAACCTGAAAAGGCCGGAAAGAAACGCTATGTCTTCTTAGATGAAATCGCCAAAGAAACTCAGGACCCCATTGTTTTGCGTGATGCTCTTACAAACATCCTTCTCGCCGGCAGAGATACCACCGCCAGTCTTCTCTCCTTTGTCTTTTACCTCCTCGTCCGTCACCCAGAAGTTGAACAAAAGCTCCGTGCTACTATTAAGCAAGAATTTGGAGATGCATCCGACGCTGAGATTCTTACTTTCCACGATTTGAAGAACTGCAAGTACCTCCGCTGGGTTATCGATGAGACTCTAAGATTGTACCCTGTTGTCCCCTTTAACGTCCGTGCTGCCTTTGAAGACACCACTCTGCCTCTGGGAGGCGGTCCTGATGGAAAGAGCCCAATCTTTGTACCCAAAGGAACAGCTATTGAATACTCCGTTTACTCCATGCACCGACGTGAAGATATCTGGGGCGCTGATGCTAACTGGTAAGATCCCCCCAACATTTCTCCCCTTAAAGATATAATTTCTAACCCTACCCGTTTCTCCAGGTTCCGACCAGAACGTTGGGGCGAGCCCCGTAACAAAGAAGGATTCGGCAACTTCGAATTCCTTCCTTTCAACGGTGGTCCAAGAATCTGCCTCGGCCAGCAATTCGCCCTTATTGAAGCGTCATACGCCATCGTCAGGATGTTCCAGCACTTCAACCGATTTGAAATGGCAGAGTTTAACCCCTTCCTTAAGCTTAACGCTACCCTGACAATGTGTGTCGGTGGAAAGGGAGTTTTGGTCAAGTGCTACAAGGATGAAAAGGCGTAAGCTATCAGTGAAGGGGAAAATAAGTTGTGACTTTTTTTTTGTTGTATTGTTATGGGTGAAATTGTACTAGGGTATTCGGGTTTGGGAGTTTTTCTTCTTCTTCTTCTAGGTCTCGGTCTGATCCTCGTGTATCATGAGCAATAAGCTTCTAGCTTGGGGGTCTCCTAGCTAGTGTGTACTTGCTCATCACTTGGACATCGCATGCATGACTGCACTGCTTGTACGCACTTGTACCAAAACTAAAATCAATTGGATACTATCGAGGTGTTCAATAAGCTTTCTAGCTTCAACCTCAATCCCTTCCAGCTAGTCTGGGGAACCCTCTTGGCCTCCTAGCCTTGAAAATTGCGGTCAATTCGTCTGCGGCTTGCAATGAAATTAAATTTGGTGTAACAAGTCGGTCTATTAGATAAAGGGAGAAACTTCATGTACAACCATCACCCGATATTAAACCATGCCTATCAGTCCTATCGCCATGCCCTAGCAGAATAAAAAAGAAAGAACAAGCCATAGAACAACAAAAAGATCAAAAAAAGATCAAAGAACGCCATACTGTACACTTAACGGAAAACACAAGCAACACCATCTACGACCCCCAGAAATTATTCCACCACTCCGATATCTTGTGCGTAATCGACTTCGCCTTATCTTTCATGTACTCAAGCCAACTCTTGAACCCATGCTTCTCCGCCTCTTCCTGCTTCTCCGCATCCGTTTTATTCCCCGTCGAATCATCTACAACAGAGGGTCTATCCACCGCCGGTGCATCGGTAGGTACCGTATCCGATGCCTTAGCCGGTTCATCAACCGTTGGTCTAGGATGAGTAGTAGGTACCACAGTCTCAGTCACTGGCTCATCGGCCTGAATAGACTTAGCCTCCGAGATATGGCTCAACATGGCCTTTTCATTATCGTCCAGGGATTTCGTCGGCTTAAAACTCTCCGACGGCACGGGTGATGATGGCGCCGCGGTTGTTACGCTAGCCTCAGCGGGGAAGTCGTGAACGTCTTCTTCGTCTGTTGATGACGTAAATTTAAACCCTCCGTTGGGTGTACCCCAGGACATGGTACCATTGTTACCAATGGGGGATTGTTGGAGACCCAAGCTGTGGCAGATGATGGAGTAGACTTCCCAGTTTCCGAAGGGCTCGACCCTCGAACCTGGTGGGTGTGGGAATGCGGGGCCGCGGGCGACGAAGATGGAACGCATGAGTGGATGCATGTTATCGTAGCCGTGGAGGCCGCGGGGGTTATATGGTTTATTAGTTTTGGAAGGATCATGTTCTGGACGGGTAACAATCGCCCACCCTGTCTTAGGGATAATCCATAACGGTGCAATTCTTGGGTTATTCGAGAAGTGCCACCGTTCAGGCATGTCAACATCCTTGAGATATACATCCCAGTTCGGATTATTAGCTGCCTCCTTAGCCAAAACCTCATGTAGCGCGGTCATGTTGATCCCAGACTTCGGACGAAGACCATAAAGCGGCCAGCCGTCGCTAAACTCGATTTGCTTCATGTCGATGATATCGTCAAGGAAGATAAGTCGGTCATTGCTCGTCGTAGCCATGCCATGGTCGGATACAACGACAATATTTACAACACGGGTCAAATTCCGTTCCTCGATATCGGAAAGAAGATGGGCGAGCATCCCGTCGATTAGCTTAATGCTGTTGTTGACTTCCGTCGAGTTAGGACCGTACTTGTGTCCTGCGGTATCAACGTGGTGGAAGTATGAAGCAATAAACTGAGGCCGCATATCAATCGGCTTATCAAGCCATTCCATGATACGATCAACCTTTACAGTAAGAGGTTCGGATTTATTAAAGTGATCGAGATACGAGATTTCGTAAGGAGCGGGCTTCATCCCGGATCCGGGCCACATGTGTACGGCAGCCTTGACACCTTGCCTCTCGGCAGTGGACCAAAGCGGCTCACCACCCCACCAATGTGGTTGAAGAGACCTATCAGGGTCCGTATAAAAGAACTCCTTCTCGAGCTCGGGATCCCAAAAAGAATTACCGACAATGCCGTGAGATTCCGGGTAGAGTCCTGTAACGATACTCCAATGGTTCGGGAAGGTAACGCTCGGAAAGCTGGGGTACATGTATGCCGGGGATACACCCTCGTTAATGAACTTCTGAAGTGTAGGCGACAACCCTCGTTTCAAGAAATCGGCACGGAATCCGTCGAGAGATATAAGGATCGTTGTAGGGTGGTACTCATGAGTTCCGTTACTCAAGATCGATTTCGAAAACCCGGAACTCGACGACGAGTATTGCATAGCTCCTCCAATCAAAGCAATCAAGAAAGCCGTCAGAGCTATCGTAAACACAGCCAGCTTGATAACGGTCGGTCGTCGAGCCTGTCAGCACCTCCAAATATCAGCACCAACTTCAATATATCTCGGCCCCCCGAAATAGCAAACAATAAAGGAAAATCCATACAGTCTCTCTGTCGACGTCGTAAACCTTCACTTTCTTCGCCGAGCCTTCCTCCATCCTGTAGCTATCCCTCATACTCCCAACCAACACCCTTCTCCCTTTCTTCCTCCCCAAGCTCCCAAAGATAGAAGCATCGTCCTTAGCCACGCTCAAAAGCTTCTCCCTCTCATCCTCCGAATCCAAAACATCTCGGTCATCCATGTTAACTTCGTTGTGGTGAATTGCCAACTCGTCGTCTTCAAGGCCGTCAAATATCCGTCGATGCCCCTGTTCATATTCCTGTGACACGCCCCTATTTATAGCTTCCAGGTTTTGGGCGAGGGGTCTTCTTTCGTCTTCCTCCGAGGAGTTTCGGAGTGTGGATGCATCATCGTCGTAGGACTCGGAGGAAAGCAGGAGGTTGCTAGACCCCTTACTTCCCCGTTGTGGTGGCATGACGGGAAGAAATGTAACGGTAATTTTTTTTTTGTTTCCTTCGTGGACAGGAATGTTCGAAGAAAAAAAAGTACGTGGGATATGCTTTATCGTGGAATCGACATGCCTTGGGGATTACTTCGTTTCCCTTCGGATAAGTCGAAGATGCGTGGATGTATTGGTAGGAGTTGTGGTCAGGAACCAGGGACAAGCTGCGGCGCCCCGTTTTGGAATTACCAGCCGGCGCTCCTTGGCATCGGGTGACCTTTGGACTTCACAGTTTTTAAGTTGTACAACAGGACATCTTGGTACCGCAACTTGCAGTTTTCAGTGATAGTAATTGAATTTTATTGTACCCTCGTAAATCATCTGGCTAAAACAGTACAGTAGCAATATCGCCTCCAACAAGTCCAACAAGTACTCAAGTAAGCTCTAATTACATTAAAACTCAAAAAATATCTGAAAAATAGCTATATATAGTAATATGTACTAGGTATCGATTGTGAAACTGGTTATGCTCCAAGAGAAACCTCGTTTTTTTCCCCGAGTCATGAGCTTCGTAAAGTTGCAGTAATAGTGGTGGTGGTTTTGTCGATAAAAAGATGTGAAAAAAACGCCGGTAGTGGTTACTCCCAAGAATAGAAATCTTGTAAATATAAAATCTCATGATGGTATGGGAAATGAAATGGGAATATGAAAAAAACCGATCATGACCCCGCCTGCGCTTCCTGTTTAGATTTTGCTGAGGTATCCTCTTGCTGTAAGAAATGTGAAACGTATCGCTCAAAAAAACACAATTAATTATCCAACCCAAGTAATTTGAACGCTTTGGCACTGCCTTGCACTTGCTCTTGAGATGCATAGTGGGCTTGGCCATTAGACTTTGACTTATTCTTCTTCCCCTCGCGGCTCCACATCTTACTCCAGGTGCTCGACCGGGACTTCTGTGTATTTTGATGCCGTGGAACGTCGACAGTCATCAAGACATTACCGTAATTAGTTTCGAAATCATCTTCCTCCTCTTCCTCTTCTTCGTATTCTTCCTCCTCTGGCTGGGAGGTATATTCGGGAACTGGCACATCCTCGGGCTCTTCGAGTGGTGGTGGTTCCTCGAATGTTGACTCAAATGCTCTGTATGAGCCGGTCTTCTCTTCGCGTTCGCGGAGTTGTTCAGAGATCTTGGTGACATGCGCCTCGAACGCATCATGGTCGTCGGCCTTCTGAATGACGAGCATGTTGGATAACGCCTCCAACTCACGTCTGCGCATGAGTGTCTTCTCATCCGCTCTCAATGCGGCGTTTGACTTTTGCTTCCTTGGTGGCGTCTTCTCGACTGGCGAAGTGGCACGGGAGCTTGTTTTCGTAGAGTGTTGGGAGCCATTCTGGGAGGGCTTCCTGGAAACAGGGCTCGTTCGGTAGGATCCACGGGTTGGTGAATGCGGTGGTGCCTTGAACGACTGCCTAGGGTCGGCCTTGGGCGATGCAGGTTCTTCCTCCTTTCCATTGACTGGGCCTCCAATGACAGAGATGATCTTGAAAGAAGAGTCCGGACGGGCTCCATCCAAAACTCTTCGAAGCTCACGGAGGGGCTCAAGGTTTGTGTTAGGGACTGTAGCAGCGTCAAATGTAATAACCAAGCACCTAGTATTCGAATTGACAGACAAGTAGTCCTCGAGCTGTGGAACGAGATACTTTCCAGAAAGCGCCGCGTGAACCTGTGAAGTATAATTTGGTGCAGATGGATTGAGCTGGCGTAGGGACAACGAAAGAAGATAGCTAAAAAAAGACGACGGATATTAGTACCTATCTCGAAAATAGCCAATTCCTTTTTCATGCTCACCTTAAAGAGACACAGTGGGCCGGTCCACATCTTCCAACTCCACTGGTAATCCTCTGCACCAATCTCTGTCCCCATTTTTCACATCCCCGCTCATACCCAACGGCGTAAATCATATCAACTGATGCTCCACCGCCATAACCTCCAAGCACAGGCGACCAAAACCTGTTCCCCATCGACTCGCCGCCTCCATAGTTCAAAAGCCCCAACCCCAACCCCATCCCTAGAGCCAATCCCTGAACCACAGTAGGAAACTTGCGCACCGCAGTCATCCTATCTCCCAGAATGCCGCGTATTTCATTCTGAATAACCAAAGGCGACTCGTCTCCAACATCAATCTTTTTCACAGGTGTTATCAACCTAGTTGTTGGAATTGGTGGGAGCTCCTTCGTCGGCGGCCTGGACCTTGTCTTCAGAAGGTCTGCAAAGTTTTCCGGCTCTCTGTCTGAATCCCTTGTTCTCGGGCGCGGGAAAAGGCTTAGTCTTGGTGTTCCCGACAAAGATGACATTGACATCCTCCTGTCAGCGGCTTGTTCTACCACAATAGTTGGAGTTGTCGGCGAGATCGGTGGCGAAGGATAGGCAGTGGAAGGCGAAGGGAAAGATGGCGTATATGGTGTTGAGGGAATGCTGTTGATAGAGACAGATATCGCATCAACTAGTTTCATAAAAGTCGGAGACGTTTCAGTGTCGTGGAGGAATAACATGACATCCTCTTGAAACTTGAGAGGAGGGTGCGTTTTGACAGTCTTCACTTTTCGTCGTTCGATCACCTTCTTAGTCTTTTTTGGAATCTCATCACTCCATCTTGTCGGTGTCGAACTTCTGCTCTCGAAAGACTGTGTCGAAATTCGCGGCGAATTGCCAGAGCTGAGAAGAGAGTCCCTGGAGAGTTTATGACTAGCACTCGAGCTCCTCGTATGCTGGAACTGTGGCTTCCACTTTTCGATCGAGCGGTCCTTGAGGAGTAGCGGCTCTGGGGGTTCCGAAGACCGCTTTAATGTCAGATTCAGCTTTTCATCAGATAGCTTCTTCTCGGGTAGACTGAATTTCGGGATAGAACTGCTAGGAGTCGATGACCTCTTCTCGTCGTTTACGACCGCGAGGGCAAATTCGGATAGATTGTCCATACTGGCAGCCCGAACGGGGAACCTCTTTCCTTCACGTCCATTCCCTCCGCTCCTCCTCTTACCACCGCTCGAGGGAAGAGCGCCAGGTGGAGGAGTAACCATGCTATCCCGATCCCTCATCGAAGCCTGAGAATGTGACCGAGGCAGGTGTAGGTCAATCGTCGACCTACTCATCCTCAGCGGCACCATTTTATCCTCATCCATCTCATCAATCGGATCCTCAACCTTCGTAGTAGCTGAGCTGAGCGACCGGTCCGAAGTTCTAAATCTACTCCTCCCCGAACTCGAAGAATTCGAAGTCATAGACGAAGACCGCGACAACCGTGTAACGATCTGTGGCTTAAGCGGATTCTCATCATATTCTTCCTCCAACTCCGGCTCCTCTTCAATAACCGGTGTCTTGTCGGTATCCGTATCGCTGATATCAATCTCAACTTCAACATCCTCCTCAGTTTCAATTTCCTCAATACCACCATCGCAAATCGCCTTTACCGCCGCAACAGCTTCATCCACCGTTTCGCAAGTCCTCGTCTCCAGTAATAACTGAGCACATTCTGCCAGTAATGTAATCCACCCCTTTTGTAGTATAACCCCTCTCGAAGGATGATTTACCACAAACCCTTCCGCCAACTCTTGTCTTCCAGCGTAGGCCGCGTAGGCAGAAGATACTAAATCTCTAACATCGATTGTAGGATACTCTCCAGAAGGTGATATCGGACTGTTTGGAGAAAATCTGGACGGTATGCTGACTGCTGGCAACACAAGTATGTTGGGTGAGGAAGGGAGCATTCCCAGGTGGGTGTTGAGTTCGTCCTGCGGGCCTGATATCGATGCAACCGATGCAGGTTTCATGCTCATGCGGTTGGCCGCCATGGTCGCCGACGGCATCGTAACGACTGGCTTAAAAAAAACTCCGAATTGTAAAATTTCACAACCTTTTTCTTTATTTATTCAAGGTCGCCGATAAATTCTTTTTTTTGTGATTTCCGGGAAGGGTTTTAAGTGTTATTTGTATTTGAATATCGCAAGGGTGTTATCGTTGAACACGCTTGAGTGTGTATCTCGGCTCGTAAATGTCTGGGGGACTGTCGAATATCATAGATAGATCCAAACTGCCATTCCTCGAAAAATTCCTGTCGTTTCGATAAATGTTTAAAAAGGGTTTTTGTTTCTTGGGGCCGTCTTGCTAGATAATAACTTATCGTTCGGGACTTTTATTTAAAGAAAATATGAAAAGGAAAGACCGAAAAGAAAAGAAAAAAAAGAGAAAGAGAGAGAGTAGGTAGTAGCACCTTTTTTTCAAGGGGACCGTGAATTGTTATATCCACACACAACCAACATCTGTGACCTTTCGGCTAGAAATCTCCCTGGGGCAATCCTGCAGGAGACGAAACCATCTTGACATCCAAAAAAAATCCCTATCCGAATGTGTGAACGTCACCTGTGTAAAAATAAAAATGGAGTTTGAAACAAGCAAGAGACCTCTTATAAGGAGAAAAGCACAAGAGAGGCGGCGCTCTCTTCCCTTGATCCTCGAAGCCCAGCTATTCTTTTTTCCCTCTCTTTCCTCGCGTTGAGTCTCTTCTTGTCCCCATGCGTCCGTTGGCGGGAGACTTAGCAGAAAAGTTGGCTTGCTTCATTTAGTCTTAGTTCAGGGGTCCTGTCGCCTTTGGCGCAAAAAGGGGAACTGGGGACGAATATCCCACCACCCAGACCCAAGCCCTCATCACGCATCGAACATCACAGGCAAGGGAAAGGGCCCAGGAAGAAAGAAGAAAAAGCGGGCTGCCCCTTGGCAAACACCCCCTCGCACGGGAAGATGCCCTGACCAAAGAATGAACGACGACGAATTGGGCATCCCGTAGAGCAAATCAGAGATCTTGCCGGTATCTCAAAAAGCTATCGGAATCCGAAACAAGCTCCTTGCGTTTACAGAGGGCGGGAAGGCATCAATTGCGAGAGCATGGCAGGGAACACCGGACAATCGACGACCCTAGCCATCCCGTAGGAGAAGCGTCATCTGACGTAGATTTTCTGCCTAGGTCGTCGAATGAAGCTCATTCATTGATGGAGATAGCATACGAATGCACCTCCGTTCACATATCGATGGTTTTCTCTGTCAAGTGCCCCGTTTGGAAGGGGTGGGAGAGCTTCGAGTGAAAGTAGTGAGATGGGTTCGAAAATAGATTTCCGGCCCATGGTGCCACTGTAAGGCCATTGGCTCCACTCAACTAGGAGGCGTTATTCAAGCCGCCTGTAACCTTTCGTGATTCTGAGAGTGGTCCTGCGAAAATGGGCGAATAGACGTGATTGCTATTCAAGGCAGAACACCGCGTCTCTCTCTCTTGCAGAAATGCCATTGACAGGTAGGGTAAGATCAATATATTCCGCATTATATGACACCTCAGGACATTATTTGCAGGTATGTATGTAGGGTAAGCTTTGACTGATTAATCAACGTCGATTAAGGATATCAATGCCCTCGAGAAATATATATATGGGAATGGCTATGCAAAACACTCCGGCATTTGGCCAGTGCTCAGGCACAATGCAGTCTGAAACGTGACGTGCCTAATTAGGTCGGACGAAAGTCGACCTCAGATCAACGTCGACGTGGTGAGAGGGTTTAATTGGTGACCGGCTTAGACGGCTCAAGTGAATCCGCCCTGACGAAGGAACTCTTGTCCTCCTTCTCTGTGAGACTTTGAAATCTTGCAATTTTATTCCATATTAAGACCCGTGTGAATCGCATTCTTTCTGGGGCCTGGATGGATTCTCGAATTGAATTTTTTTGTGGTTCCTGCCGTTCGATTATCCAACACCCACGGATCAGGACCCTTTAGCGCCAGGGTTTGTGATTGCTAGTCTCAGCTCCAAGACGGACCTGTGGCCAGTTGCAAGCCCTGGCCTCGAATCCGTCCATTGAAGGAACAAGCGCTGCAAACAACTTTTGCCAACAAGAAATATGTTTTCCTTTCGGCTGGACACGTCCTAGTTGAGATCCGTAGACACAATCGTTCAAATTCAAGTCGTATGCGCATCTACCGCCGTATTGAACGGGTCCTCCCCCTAGCAAGGTCGCAAGTCGGGGGTATCCATAGATGTCAAAGTCAACTTCTGTTAAGAACAGGGAAGCACTGATATCATCCCAATTTCCGTGGATGTGGAAATTAAGCCATGATAAGGTTTCCTGGGCCCTCTCTCAAAGCAGGTCGCGGGATCGAATGTTCAAAAAGAAGGGAAAGGGAGGGTGATCGGACTCAGAGTGGGCACTGTCGCACCACCGCCTGGCCACGTGCCAGGGGTATCTTTTTCTTCGACTTCGTTCCCTTCTGGAACCCTTCCGTGGCGGGGGTTAGCGTTTCAGTCGATGCCGCTGCAATTGTTTGCCTCGACGACATGCATCCTGTAGTACATATTGTCGAAGCGCAACAATGGTGCATGCATGCGGGTCCTCTCTATAGTGATGAGTGCTAGTAGCTAGTAGCTAGTAGCTTGGGTGATGGTTGAACGTGGTCGCGTGTTGGGTGGCGGATGATCGAACGTGCTGGAAACACACAGCTTAGCAAGCACCGCCGTCCAACGTCAACCTCGAAGCTGGTATAATAAGTCAGGATCCTATTCATCCACTCCACATCGAATGAACCCACTCGAGCCGCGGGCGTGATATCTCCCGCATGCATGCGCAAACACCTTCGACCGTGATACTTCCTCCACGCAAACTATCTTCGACCCCGAATTCATCCACTCATTCGTCGGTCGAAGCTTAAGTCCAGCTAGCAAACCGTCTATCGACAGGCCCTAACCTACACGCAGCGACTATGGCCCGCAAAGCAGCGACGCCCACCCCACCCCCTCTCACCTGGTCTTCAACCTTCCACCTCTCCCCATCCCCTCCCCCGCCATCCTTAACCGGAGACAAGCTACTTTTGCCACAAGCCGCTCTCGAAACCCTTCTCGAGGCTGCCTCACAATCTGCAGCTAACCACCTACAATCCTCATCCGCAAACCACGATCCAGCCTCGTGGGACTACATCCCCCCTCACGAAGCTCTAGCCAGACGCAACGATGCTCGCCAACAATTACCCCATCCGCTCACCTTCCGCGTTACAAACCTCGTAACCGGACGGATTGCCTATGCCGGAATTCGAGAGTTCTCGGCAGACGAAGGAACCATCGTTCTCAGCAACTTTTTACGAGAATGTCTAGCACTACCTAGCCTTGAGCTGCAAGGAGAACAATACGGCGCCGAGCTAGACGACGCTAGTATCAAAGTAGAGGCCGTGAATATTCCAAAGGGTACTTTTGCCCGATTACGCCCCTTGGACGCCGGGTACGAAGAAGACTGGAAATCGGTTCTAGAAAACCACCTACAAAAGAACTTCACGACTTTGGTGGTTAATAATATTCTAGCCGTACCGCGATTACCACATCAATCCGGGAAGGACTTCAAGTTCCTTATAGACCAGGTGAAACCCGAAGGATCAGAAGCTATTTGCATCGTCGATACAGACCTAGAAGTCGATATCGAACCTCTAAATGAAGAACAAGCAAAGGAATCGCTACGGCAGCGGGAGCTCCGCAAGAAAGCAGAATCAAGCTCCGGCGGACAGATAAACATCGACGGTCCAAAGGAAGGAACAATATCGGACGGTAACTTTGTCCGGTTCAATCTAAAAACATGGAACCGTTCGAAACCCATATCGATAAATGTACCGGAAGAAAACGTCGATGTATTGGTTTCAACAGACACAATCCAGGGATACCCAAAGCTAGAGGAGTGGACATGGGCTAGATTCGATGGCTCCAAACCCATCATAATTCTCCCAGACGATCCTACCATCATCTCCGCCAAGGAACTCAGAATCTCCCTTCAAGTCTACGAACAAACCCTCATAGACACCAACTCCAAGAAGCCAATGCCTCCTCCCACAAACTTCCTACTATCGATAACCCAATCCCTCCAATCAGATTCCGAAGACGAAGAAATGACAGACACCACCCCGGACACCGAAACCTGCTCAAATTGCAAACGTTCAATCCCCAAACGCTCCATGATGCTTCACCAAAACTTCTGTTTCCGAAATAACATCCTCTGCCCCCACGGCTGCGGTCAAGTCTTCAAACGAGGCACGGAAACAGACCACTGGCATTGCACCGAATGCAAGTCCTACGGCCTAAACACCCCGGACAGGAACACCTACAACAAACACATGGATATAGCACACACAGCTCGCAGATGTACATCCTGCGATTACAGCGCCGGTTCCCTCGCAGAATTATCATCCCACAAAACCACAACCTGTCCGAACAAACTCATACTCTGCCGGTTCTGCCACCTCATCGTCCCGCAGGAAGAAGACACCAACTTCACAGCCGCAATAACAGGTCTAGCACCCCACGAAAATAGTTGTGGCGGTAGAACCACGAATTGTCATATCTGTGAGCGAATCGTACAGCTCAAGAATATGGATGTGCATCTTAAAAACCACGATTTGGAAAGGAAATCGAAGCCGTTGCCTAGGATTTGTAGGAACGTGAATTGTGCTAGGACGAAGACGTTTGAAGGACCTACCGACAACCAGCTGGGGCTTTGTACCGTGTGCTTCGGGCCACTGTATTCGTCGGCGTATGACCCGACCGGCCAGGCACTAGCTAGACGGGCGGAGTTGAGATATCTAACTCAACTGTTGAAGGGATGCGGGAAAAGCTGGTGTACGAACGAAATGTGCAAGACCGGCAGAGCGAACATGAAACCGCCATTACCGCCCGTCCCATCGAAGGAAGCAACGGCAATGGTGAAACCATTGGTCACGAAGGAAGGTTTACAAGCCGGGTATTATTCCCACCCACTACACTTCTGCGTCGACGAATCCCTTTCAAAGAGGAAACATCTTGCGGAGATGTTAAGTTTGGCGGATGATTCGCAGGGGAAAGGCGGGTGGGCGATCGAGTGGTGTACTAAGGCGTTAGAGGTGGTAGCGCATGAGGCAACTGACGAGCTGGAGAGTTTGAATAAGGCGAGGGAGTGGTTGGAGAAGTTTGCGGTGAGGAGGGATGAATAGATTTAGAGTATCTTATGATTTTTAAATTTGTATTGGGATTTTAGCTTTGCATATCTGATGGCGTTTGAATTGAGAGGTTTGGTGGGTAATGGTGTACATGTATGCATTTTAGGGACAAAGGTATAGAGGGGTGTCCGTTACTATTCTTACCATATTATTCAGTGGCTATTTCATTAGTAGACTCTTCTGTATTAGAAATCGAGTAGACAGGGCAGTCAAGAATAGCCTGTTACAATCGATCAAACCCAAATCCAGCCCAATTTCCCTTTTTGTCGTGTCGAAAAAATACAACAATATCAACACAGCCAACAACTCCATCACGAACTCAATACCCCTAAAAATCTATATATAAATTCCACCACGATATTATATCCAAGTTCGCAAACCTACTCCAATAACCTCCCACCATCACCGCCAAAAACCCATCCTCCATACCTAAGTAAGTATATACCTATATAACCCCCAACAATGACCCAAAACTCCACCCCTCCAAACCCAAAAGCCCAAGACTTCGCCTACCCTCCTTCATCATCACCACCATCAAAACCCCCCACCGCAGTCTGGCCACCACCAACCTATCCAAACATCTACGAAGCACCCCAAAGGCCTCCACTATACCTCTTCGGCCCTTCAAAGGACTCCACCACCGTCAATACCAACGACGAATACAACAACATATCAAACCCAACCTACCCCCACCAACCCCCAACATGCCCAAAAATAAACGATAAAACAAGCTCTACAGACGGAATAATCGATAAACAACCCTCCCTATCATCTTCCCCGCTGTCTTCAAGGCTATCCAAACAAGAAAGAGAAGAAAACGACGATAAAGCCGAAGTCTACTGGGCGAAATTACTGGAAACCGAAGAAAGGAATGCGGAGATTAGAGCTATGCAGCGGGGTTGTCTGCTCAGCAGGATTTGCTGCTGCTGTTGCAATTAGTATTAATCGGTCAGAACAAAAGCTCTAGAGTATGATTAAAAAAAAGGAGGGGAAAAAAGCTACCATCTACGTCTGTTGTAGGAAATTAAAAAGTTCGGTTTAACGAGGGGATCCTGTTCACGAGTTATACTGTCTAAAGTCTCCGGACTATCAAAGTTCATTTTTTGTATTGAAAAGAAGGATAACAGTGCTTTTCATTAAACGGGTAAACTCATGATCAAATGCACTGAATGAGAAAAAACCAACCCCGCATGCCAAAAAAATGATAAAGTATCCATCCCACCGTAATACACATTACAACCCATCGCTAATGCCACGCCAATTCCCTGAAATCAATATGCAAAAGAAGATACAATGCAAAAAAAAAAAGCTATCTAGTTAACCTCCCACATGCAAAGCCCCGAATACGACCAACTGTTCGCGCCCCTCTTATTCTTCCACTTCTCAATCGTCATCCCCTTGGCACTCTGCTTATTAAACATCGTCAGAACCCTCAAATCAACCTTGGACCCACTACCACCCGTCGTCATATCAGCTATAAACCCTCCCCGTCCATCGGGCATCATGGTCTCCTCCTCTTGACCGTTATTAATCATCAACACCCAATTATTATTAGCCCCCTTGTGTTCACACGGACTCGCGATTCTAAATCTATACCGCGTACGAGGTTGCAAAACTTTGACGCCGGGTTCAACGGTGTGTCTGCCGTAATTATACTCCGGTTCCGAGATCGTGCCGTAAAGCGTAGGTCCCTCTTCCATGAGATAGTACTCCCGCCAGGTAATCGGCTGCGCGCAGAACTGCTGGTTGGGGTTTTCGGGGTAATGGGTTCTTCTGAACTCCTCGTTGGTGTCGGTGAAGTGATGCGGTGAGAAGACTTGTTTGTATTCTCCGTTACAGAGGTGACCTGCTCCCCAGCAAGGGTCGATGGTCTGCCAGACGCCGTCGTCGATGCGAACCGCATTCCATGCGTGACCGGTGGGGGACGGTGGCATCGAGGCAGCATTGGGGCCGGACCAGCCGAACCCTTTACCGTGACCGCCGACCACGACGGCTTCGAGGCCGGAGTACACGGCCATGGCGGCGAAGAGGCCGGCAAAGCCTTCGCAGACGGCGAGACCGGTGCGGAGGACGCTGGCGGGGGTTGATGGCTGGACGGTGCCGTTGAAGAAGTTTTCGACGTCGTATCTGACGTTGTGGTGGAGCCACGTGAAGAGCACTGCTCAAAGTTAGTATTGATATAAAAAATAGTGGATGGGGTGTGGATATCCTACCTCGTGCTTTGTCTGTATCCGAGCCAAAGGGTCTGGTGAGGTCGAGAGCGAGACGCTGGACGTCGTCGTAGGCGTGCCTTGGGAATCTGGCAGCGTGGGCGTCGACGTGCGAGAAGTCTCGGCATTTCAGACAGGTGGTGTTGATGGGCTGGTGGCTGCTGTTCGATAGCATAGAGGTGCCGGGTCTCGCTGCTGGGAGAGGTGGTGGGCCGCCACCACCAGCGCCATTGGAAACCGGCTTTGTGCCCGCATTGATGGTGGGTGGACGGCTACTGATGGGGATGGGAGGAGGTCTGGACTCGGGCTGGGGCGTACGGGGAGGGGAGGGAAGTTTGCCCTGTTTCCCACCGAATCCCATGGAGAGGATATTCCTCCGGGGTAGGGGTGGCTCTTCGGTGTGAGCAGGTTCTGGCGGTGGTTGAGAGGGGGTTCGTTTGGGCAGAGGTGGGATGGGGAGGGTGGTAGTGGGGAGAGGGCGTAGGTTGGGAAGGGACTTGCGCGGAGGGAGGGAGGGCGCAGGTCCGGCATTTGGGGGTTCCAGGTGTTCGATAGGGCGTGGAATGGGGGGTCGACTGGGTCCTACACTCGGACGTCTTGCTTCGGATTCTTCCTTTGGGGTCCCCCATGAGTTCTTGGGGACCGGAGGGGGTATAACTGGAGGAGGGAGGCTTCGACCCTGGCCCGGTTTTGGGGGAGGAGCGGCGGGTTTCTTCTTGAGCAGGTCGTATGCGAAGGTTTGTTTCTTTGGTCGCGGGGGCGGTGGTGGCCTGGATGGCAGTCGAGGGGGCAGCTGGGGTGCACTTTGCTGGGTGGTGGGAGTGATTATGGTGCTGTTTTGCCTGGAGGGCAGAGGGGGGGCGTATGGAGGCGGGGAGGATGGAGGTTGTTCTTGTTCCATTCGCTCGTAGGTTCGTCTCTCTTCGAGTTTGGACGACGGGGAAATTGGCGAAGAGGTGAATGGTAGTTCGGCAGGAAGTTCTAGAGGATTAAGAGGAGGAGAGGGGGCACTTGGTTTGCGGGGAGGGGCCGATGGGGGTGGAGGAGGAGGCTTCTTGAGGGGACGGGTGGTGGCAGGCAGTTCAGCAGGCAGTTCAACGGGAGGAGGGGAGGAAGAAGAAGAGGAAGAAGAAGTAATGGTCTGGGCGGGGCCGATGCGAATGTGGCCCAATTGGAGGCGGTTTCTGAGACTGGCGACCGACGAGCCCTCCATTGCATGTACTATTCTATACTACTGTATATATGATATGATATTAGAATATATGATTGATGGGAGAAGAAGAAGAAGAGACCAGCCAAGACGGTCGATGGGGACGGGTATATATAAATATAAATATATGTAAAGAGTGAGACTGGGCGGTGCTTCATATCATCCTGGTAGAGAATTCCTGTGCCACAATCCGACTGTTGCACTTTTGAATCCTGTCAGGTCAGGTCATCTGAGAGCGTGTCCCGTATTTTATACGCGACTCCCATATCATATACAGGTATATAAGTACTTACTAAGTATATACTTACTAAGTACTACTTATTGGAGCCACGGTCTCGAGTCTGTACTATACGACGCTTTGTGTTGATTAAGATGGATGACTCGTGTTGTAGTCATGTGATCCAACAAGCGTTTGCTGCAGATTGTTACCAAGCTGGTAAATTCCAACACTGTCAACACATAAATTTCCAACGGTGTTCCGATTCATAACGACTACTTTTTTGGTATCATAAAATACAATACTTATATCCAGCTGTACATGTAGTCTGAGAACGAGAGGAGGAGGACCGAATTTACCTCGTGTATTTTGGACTCCTCCTATACATGGAACTATCTTCCTCTTCCCCCCCGGCAACCTTCAGTAAATACCTGGGTAGTCGACCCTCGAGGTCTACATCGGCGCCCTCTCTCCAAGAGTAACTTGATAATTCCTCATCTTCCCTGGCCATGCTAGTGGCGTATACCCCGTGTACCTGTCTTCGGCCTCTAAATCCGCTGCTCCTCTGTCCAATAGTAACCTAACGTCCTCAATTGACCCTGCCTCTGCTGCCAACGATATTAGCCGCGTTCGCTCTGAGGGGTCTTACCCTTTTTTTTCTCGCTCCTTTCTTGGCGTCCTCATCCTCGTTATATTAGTCGTCCATCCAGAGAATGGCAATTGCTTGGTCTCCCACTTGTTTTGAGCTTCAGGTGAATTCGAGATCCCTTTGTTTGTTTCCGGTTCCCGTCTCTTTAACAACTCCATTCTGTTGGAAAGGCCCTTTTGTTGAGGTTTTTTCTCGTCTTCATCATCATCATCACTGGTCCCTATAAAGAATGGCAATTCATTCATTTCACTTTGGTTCTGATGTTCAGGGGAATTCGGAAGCCGTCCACCGGTTTGCAGTTCACTGCTCTTGGAAAGGTTCCCTTGGGTGCTGCCTTCGCCCCCGGAATCAAGGATACCTGGAGAGAATGGTAACTCATCCAAAAGCCGTTCATCAGTAGTTTTCAGTTGTTTCCTGTCAGAAAGGTTATTCCGTTGGGCGCTGGTCTTGGCTTTTTTGTTACTGATTTCTGGTAATTGTTTGATTTCATTTTGATCTTGACTTGGGTTCACGGCTCGTTCATAAGGCTTCGATTCTCTCTCTCGCCGACCTTGGGCTTCCGGTTTCCTTCTGTTCGAAAAGTCTCTCTGTTGAGTACTATTCCTCCCCTTCTCAGCCCGCCGTTCTGGAGTCGGAGCGGGAGTACTACTTTCCTCGTGTTCAACAGCAGCAATTTCGAACATGCCACCGAAGAATGTCAATTCGTCGGTCTCAACCAGCAAATCTGAAGCACTAGTTTCCAGTTGCCCTTTGTTAGGAAATTTATTTTTTAAGACGTCGAGTTTCTCTGCATAACTATTACTAGTGACTTTCGGAGAATATGGTAATTTCTCAATCTCACGCCGGTTCTGATGTTTAAGTAAATTCGCGGTAGAAATACTTCTATCCTCATGTTCATCAGCAGGAATTTCGAACATGTCACCGAAGAGTGGCAATTCCTCGGTCTCAAGCTGGCTCTCATCTTCCGACAAATCCGAAGCACTGGTTTCCGGTTGTTTTTTGTTGGAAATTTTGTTTTGTAGAGCGTCGAGTTTCCCCGCATAACTGGTGCTAGCGGCTCTCGGGGAATGTGGTGATTTTTTAGTCTCGCGTCGGCTCTGATCTCTGGGCGAATTCAAGACCCTATTGTTTAGTTGCATTCCGCGCGAAAGGTTGCCTTCTTGGCTGTTATCCTTTTCTCTCTGGCCAGTGATCTTTTGAGGCAATGATATTTCTTTGGCTTCGTGTTGATTCTGAGATTTCGCTGGATCTAAGACACCAGTTCCCGGCCCACTCCTATTGGAATAATCGTTCTGGATATCGTAATAGCTTGGCGGAGGACGGCTATCTATGTCGCGGTCTTATTCCTCAGGGACCAAAAGGGGGCTCAAGTTAGGGTTTGGTGACCTTATTCTTACTTCGGTCATAGGGAGAGGTATTAGAGTACTAACGTTGCGGGGTCTCGCTAATACCAGACAAAAGAGAGCCTACACTGTGATGGCCTTGCTCTAATCTCGTCCCAAGACCTTGCTGTATGTTATCGCTGATCGGCCTCGCGTTATTGATATGGTTTGGCTGCACGCATCGTAGAAGTTCTTTTGCGCAGATAGCGGCCAAAACTGCGGCATACTCTTGCCAGTCATCGTTTTTTGTTTCGTCTGCGTAATCGCAAATACCTCGCACAATAACCGCAGGGCAATCCACTAAGCCGGCAGCTTCCATCTCAATACAGAGTACCTGGTTTCTCAGTGATTGACTAATCTCATCCCGTTTCCGAGCGTTTTTGATTACTTGATTGCCGGATGCGATCAGGCCATAATGAACTCGAGCCTTTCTAGGGTCTGCCGCAGTCTCTTTTCCCGGTACTGAAGTATACTCAGGTGATAAATACCGGTTGTTGGCTTTTATCTCGTCGAGATATTGTGGTATCCTCGTTCCGTGCCTATTTTGTTGGGATTTCAGCTTCGACATTGCGGCCGACAATTCCTTAGGGGGGTAATAGTGTCTGCTGCTGAGCTCAAACCCACGACTGGCTTTACCAAAATCCCATTGTATCCACTCGGTGCTGATGACAACATCACCAAGCTTAACTTTAGATGGAACTCCGGCACCAATTCCTACCATTAGTGTAATTTTAATGGATGGAAAAGTAATGGCCATATGCGCTGCAGTTGCTGCCATCTGGTTTGTACCATAACAGCTTATCGGTAAACAGGTTATTACGATGTTATGAGAGCCGATGGATCCAAGAGTGTACACGTTCTTGTCCCTGTAGGGGGTGATAAGATCCGGGTGTTCCGCATCGAGCACTAACATCGCCGCTGTTTGCTCTTTCGGAAGCGCGCAAATCCACCCAACGGTATAATCATAGTGAGATCTTAGCGTAGTCATAGCTAAAAACGCTGCATATACCCGGGATATGATATCGTGGTCCTTTAGTTAGGAGACAGGTTAGCGGATAAGCGACCAGTATATATAATTGCAGAGGTTAAGCATCAATCAATTATGATAATCGATTCTGGCGGCGGCAATTGAACGATCGAGTGAGTAGCTGTATAATGCGGGGTTCAGCTCGTCTTCGGGGAAGTTGTAGTACCTACCGTATATAAATACCTTTTCGGGTTATATTCCTACATGTATACAATTGTCGAAAAACATTTGTGTAACGATCGCAGTATTTGAATTTAGATTAATCTTGACTATACGGACTTCTCCAAGTTGGAAGCATCGCGGTATGTTCGGTGGAAGGATCCAGCTGGAGCTTTCTCGCTTACCATAACCGAAAAGATCAGGCCTTCTTTTCTCACATAAGGGTTGATGATCTTGGCATTCTTCACGAACACAGTACCAGTCTCGGTCCTTGATTATCGGGGTAAAGTGGTAGTCAGTATTAACCGCCGCAGCCTCGGTGTGGTATATATAGGGTAAGTAAGTACTTAAGTAAGGCACTCAACTCCGACCGCGACCAGGCCCACAGAGGCTTGCTTAGCTGCATGTCGGAACCCACATGCAACAACAAACTGACCACTCGCGGAGTCCCCTCAACGCCACTGTTCGAAAGTCTCGACAATCTTATAAAAAGTTTAAAAAATAGTTATTATTTATATTATTTATTACATTATTTATGAATTAAATTCCACGGCAAACGGAGGACCCGGTTGCCCTATTAATATGGCCACTACCCCTTCCCCCCCGAGTCATGGCTCCATCACTCTCTCCCCATATATACATACAGTATATAATTGATTGACAGACACATAAAATGCAGCTGTTTATACTACTACTCTCCCTCCTGACAACTGTGTCGGCGTCGGTCATCGATCCCCGGGCCGCCTGCAATGCCGACAACTGTCTCCGCGGTATATTATCCCCTATATACTATACTATATATAATATAAGAAGATATCATGCTAATAGAGTGTATAGCTGTGCGGGCGACGCAGTTTGGCAGCCGCGGCTTCAACGACTGCCTCTCCTACTGGCAGACCACCTACACGCCCCCCACTCAGTATGTTATATCCCATATATCATATACTATATACTATATCGTACATACTAATAGGGATGCATAGGACACAATATACAACAGAGACAGCCCCCGCGACGGTGACGGAGACACTCACCCTGACAACCACAACCACCGTCCCCGTCTCCCTCACCGTCCAAACCCCCTCCACTTCCACAGTCACCCTCCCAACAACCTTCACAAACATCCAAACAATGGGCATCCAGTTCAACAAACGCCAGCAACTCCCAGGCCCCGTCCAACAAGGGAACACAATCCCCTCCTACGCCTCAGCCTGCTCGGGCACAATCCGCTACTCATCAGCCTGCTCCTGCATCGGCATCTCCACCATCTCCACCATCACCGCCCCTTCCCCTGTAACCCTCCTCACAGAAACCACCACAGAAACCGCCACAGAAACCGTCACAACTTACATCCAAACAGACTCCCTCACCACCACCGTCGCCACAGTAACCGTCCCCTCAATCCTCCCCTCAACCGTCTACTCCGGCCCCACAGCAACCGTCTCCCTCTTCGCCCTCCAAATAACCTCCCCGCAATCCTATGCCGGCCAGTACCTCAAGCAGTTCACCTACAACTCCGCAAACTACCAGGGCCTCCTCGCCACCTCCAACCAGAACGAAGCCCTCCCCATCTACATGCACTCAAACGGTAGACTGTCAATCCCAGTCCCTTACTGGCCAGGAACATTCTGGGCCGGTGCCATCCCCCCGAGCGTGAACAACCTCCTCTTCGTCCCCGAACAGGACTTTCTCTTCGGAACCTCTGCCCTGTCATGTTCCATCGGCCCTGCTCCGGGTAGAGCGTTCACCTGTTCCACGCCGGGATGGAATACTTTTGCCATGATGTACGGTTCCGTCGTGTGGGTCAAAGATGCCGCTTCAAAGCCCTCCGCTGCCATCGTCATAACCCTCAAAGCCGTCCCCGCCCCTCTGTCCCCACCCTGATATCTAAGTACTTACTCCAAGTAAATATATATCCACCATACTGTATTATATATGCATAAATCATGTGAAGCGGCCATTTACTTATTTATTATTATTATCATTTATTTCCACTTCTCTCTCTCTCTCTGTCTCCCCGTCAATCATGAGTTTATAAACACAAAGAAACGCCATCTAATGCTCCCTCGAAGAAATGCATCATTAAAGAAGTAAAAGGAAACAAGTCATGCAGGCAATGCTTAAAAAAGTGCATCTAATGTAATAGGTAGTCGGCATCCGGATGCCTTCATAAAACATATCTCTAGAGAAAAAAAAGAGAGAGGCCGGATTGCATATATAAATAAATAAAATAGAAAACGACCTTACCCCTTCTTCTCCTTCTCATCAAACTCACCCTCGGGCGGAACGGGACTCGGCGGTATCGGACTATTCCCCGCCGTCGTCGTCCCCTTCTCATCCGAATCCAGTACTGACAGCGACTGCATCGGTGTATTCCGAATCCCAACTCCCTTGTTATCCCCCTTTCCTCCCTCTTCAACAGCTGTAACGCTCGTCCCACTTTCATTATTGTTTCGTGGAACAGCAGCAGAAGCACCTTCGACAACTTCAACCGCATGTTCTGACGCTGAATCCTCAATATCTTCCGGCTTCTCATGCCCTTGTCGTCCAACCTTCACAAACAAACAAAGAATAGTACCGATCGCTGCCGCTCCGGTTGCGAACCAGAATGCCGATTGGTACGTCCTGACCATGAATTCTTCAGCACTTTCCCCAGCGTGAGCACCGCGATTGGCGACAGAGTTGGCAACAGCTGCACCGGCACCCAGACCGATCGTGTTTGCCAGTGCGATGACCGTATTGAAAACCGCACCGGCGGTGGACTTGAGGTTGTTGGGGACGGATTCGGACACGAAGAGGTTGGAGACCATGTAGACGAGATCGGCGCCGATGACGGATAGACACAGGGAAGGGAAAGCCATAGCCCAGTATGAAACATTCGCAGGTTGCAATGCAAACAACAATGTAGAACCGGTGAAGGAAACCATCCCAACGATCAAAAGAAGTTTTCCGGGTCTTTTCCCCCAGACGTGTTAGCAAATGTCATGGCCATGTAAGAGATTGTAATGAAAGACTTACATAATATGCAAGGTATACGCAGCGAAAGCGTTGACGATGAATCCTCCAATGACCTGAGGTAAGTATCGAGCCGTGGTGATCAAAGGAGAAACCTTGTTGATCTCCTGGAACCAAAGCGTACTCCAGAACATCAGAACTCCAGTAAAGTTGATGAAACCGAGCGTGACAATGACCATGACCTAGCCGTCCCTATCAGTATTCATCATCTAGAACGAAAGTGATGTTAAAGAAAACCCACCAATCCAAGATTCGGGTACGTCCAAATTGACAACGGCATAAGCGGCTGGACGCCGGACTTATTCTCCTGACGACCAACATACCACTGCCATCCCAAAAACAAGAAAACCAGTGACAATCCGATAATCAGGCAGGACAGAATCTCAGGAGAAGTCCACCCGCTAGCGGCCTTGGAAGCCGAAGTGAGAGAGAAAACAAACAGTGCAAACCCAGCGGTGACGAGAAGCGCTCCAACAAAGTCGACCTGTTTCAGCAACTTCGAGATGGGTTCTTGAACAATGACGGCCTGAGACTGATTGATCCCGCTCATCCGGTTACCTCGCATCTCTTGCTTTCGCACATGCTCGAGAAGCTGTTGGTCGGATGGGACGAAGAACCAGGTGAGAACCGTGATGGCGGTGTACAGGATAGCCAGGAACCAGACATTGGCTTGCCATGAAAGGAACTCTGTTGCGATACCACCGGTGACAATACCTATCAATCCACCAGTTTAGCACAAAGTTTCCAAGCTTAGTAAATAGGGGGCAGAGGTCATCTCACCAAAGACGTAACCAAGAGGTTGGAAGCCGCCCAGGACAGCGAAGGCTTTATTCTTCCTCGTCCCCCGTTGATACGTAGAACCTAGAATTCCAACACAGGCGGGGATGGCTCCAGCCTGACAAAGAGGCATCATCCCTGTTAGTTTCGCGGAACATGCCTGTAACATCCAAAAAGGGACCCTTTAGAAAAACCCACAGTACCTAGATAAGTGTAGACGGTACGTTAGCTTTTCATCCAATACATCTCAGCTCGAGACTTTTAGATATTAAAAAAAAAAAACTAACCAATTCCGGCGAGGCCACGAAAGATATCAAACAAGATATGCGACTTAGCAAATCCAGCAGCTAGATTCCAGAGAGAAAACCATCCGTAGCTGAGGAACAGCATACGTTTTCGACCGACGATGTCCTGTTTTTCTCCTCGTTGTTAAGAATGCGCATTTTGCGTATAGCATAGAGCTGCACTTACCGAGAGAGAGCCACAGAGGAGGAGGAAGGAGCCAGCAGTCAAGGTACCAGAAGCGATGATCCACGTCAAATCACCTATAAATCATTGAGTATTTTACCAGTGATAGCTGGGATACGTCAATTGATACTAACCTCCATTGATGTTGTAGTACTTTCCGATCTGTGGGAGAGCTACCTGAAGAGCACCTGTCTTGGTGGTTAGCTTCCATAAAATCAAAATAATTCATAAAAAAAAAAAAAAAAAAAAAGACCTACCAGATCCAAGACTCGCCGTGGCGACAGAAGAACACAATGTCAATACACAGATAATCTCTCTCGCAGTCGACGGGAAAATCTCGGGTCGTTGTTGTGAAGACATTGCTGCTGCTGCTGCTGTAGGCCGAAGCTCTTAGCGTGAGTGGATGGGCCGGTGACAGGACAGGGAAGCAAGCTGAAGGGTTGAAAGGGAAAGAAAAGAAAAATTTCCGACTGGCGACAAAGCAAAAGAGAGAAGACCGGCCATCAAAACGCAACTTGGCAGATATGATACCACTTTCCCACAGGCTATTGATTCATGATTCGATTTTTCCCATCAGATAACAAGAAATCTAAGGAATCCGGAGGCAAGGGGAATCTAGCGAAGTCTTATATTTTTATGGTGTACTTTTTTTGACTTAAGTATGTATGCTACCGGTGAATCAAGTGGGCTCTCATTTTCTACTTCCTTGAAAAGTTGACGGCAGAGGCAGCCCGTTTGAGACCTTGTGCGGCGGCGAACCCCATTGAAGAACAACCCCGTGGGCCCAGGTTGGCCTGTATGTACATGTACAGGTATGTAATTACTTAATAATGATTAGAAACCCAACTGCAGGTTAAGAGAAAGACCCCCCGGATCTAACTCTCATTCAAGATCCATGACTAGCTGTATCCATGGCAAATATTAGGGCTTCAATTGCAACATCGGTGTTCCGGTTCCTGGTGGGGAGAGCTAGGACCACTGCAGTCGAACTCGGCCCTGTTTCTATAGACGAGACGGTTCCTTATTCCTTTTTTCGGTCGTCCGGTGTGCGTCGCCATTCCTTCGATCCAACTAGGTCACCAACAAGGCATCATCAGCATCCGAAACCGTCTGCCGAGTTCGAAAAAAATTGGGAATCTCGACGATAACGAAAATTTTAGTTGGAAAAGATCCCTTCTGGACCTGCATAAGCGCTACTTTCCCAACCGGAACAACTCTCGACGCGGGACGTTCGAGTGATAGCTTATGAACTGCTGTTGGTTATCGAAAGGAAACTTTATACACCCATTCCGCTTCAATTTTGATCCGAATTGAATAGCTCAAGAAATGAACGAAAAGGAATCGAGGATAACTCCCAACGGCCGCTTTTCCTGCCATTGCCTAGGGCACGCACCCATCAAACTCCAATTTGTCGAGTCACAAGTTAATCGGAATGGAAAATAAAAAAAATATTGTATCAGGCGCCATTGGGCTCACATATTCATGAAGAAAGATTCACATTGCTCGCTACTGTGGAGAAAAGCAAGGGGGACTCCACCATCGGGCGCCTCCGAGAGTTTTTTCAACCGTTCACACTGACAAGCAAGCTTTTGTTGTGTGTCTCGTCTGTTATTGCCCGTACTTGCATGAGTAGCTTCAATTATGACAAACCAATACTCCGCTCCATGCCTGTCCATCTGATTCACATAAAATTAGTATTTCTTCGGCCCGGAGATCTGTCTTTTGAGTAAATACACTACACCCCTCCCAAGCTTCAAAGCTCAATGGGAGCTAGCAAGCTCAAAACAGGCGACATGCCGGTTACACACATCTGCATACACCACATCTACCCTCAAGATCTTAAGACACCTGAGATCTCGACAGCATAAAAAATGTAGTTACCCGTCCCAAAACCCCGTAGCCTAGAACACCCTCTTCTTTTCTTTTCGAACATTGTTTTGTCCCAGGGGGTTTTCAACTGACAGGAAAATATTAAACCGACAAGCTTTATAATATAATAATATGTAAACCCCGGACCCCTCCTCCGAACTTTCCGGGCTTTCGGAGACGGGTGTGACCAGGCCATGGATTATTTTGGATATATTGGGGAGAGCGCATATTAAAAAAATTAAAAAAACGGTGGTTCGAATTCATGGAACAAACACACCCATCGATCGAAATCTCCGGGGTAATCCCTTCCTCATTTTTTTTTGTTAATGCTACGTTGTACAATAATACAGGCGAGGGGGGAAGTTGTATATCTGTAGATATTATATTTCCGCCGTTTTTATGACAGCGATCTTCCTTTTTTCTTCCATGGATAACCAGCTTCACGGAGGAAAAGTACTTCGGAGACTACTTGGGTTTTTGGGGGAAGGTTTCGAAAGCTGGTTCCCGGGGTTGAGTGATGCAGGCGTCCGTGGCAGGTCACACACACAACCACAGAAAAATTGCAACAAAGTCTCGAATCCCAGATACCTATTGAGAAACAAACAGAATCCTAGCCTGGTAGTTAGGCAGCATTTTGAACTAACTTGATGCCAGCCGACTACCTGAAAATCGCCATTATTTCACCAGATGATAGTAAACTAAAAGACGTATTCACTGCGAATAGGTTAGTTGGCCAACATACCAAAGCTGAAAAAAAAAAAAAAAAAAGCCGTGCACACGGCTACGCTTCGGGGGGGACCCAAGAGACGGAACCCCATTGCGCAATTGAGAACCAAAGAAAATAGAAATTAAGCCCCGTGAGCACGGGACTCTCCGCAATTTATGATAACTACCCGTGAGGCTGGATAGCTATAGATAGCTGTAGCCCTGAAAGAAACCCTGCATCTGTAGGCTGCTAATTATATACCACGGAGATACCCTCGGTATCTTTAAGACGGGGGAAATTCCGGCGGAAATGGATCCGGATCGATCGATCGGACTAAATATCGAGCTTTAAATTGGGGAAGAGGCATTAGATGTTGCGGCTGATATCTCCGCATCCTCACCGTGTAATTCTACGGAAGGATTGTGAATGGGATGTTATAGCATCACTTATTTCCATTACTTCTCATCTTTCCTTTAAGTCTGCTCGTTCCTTTCATATAAAAGAATTCCTCCGAAAAAGAAATCAGAGAGTGCCGATGTTACAAACAATGCCCGTACCTAGGTATTAACTTTGTGTCGTAAAACCGGCCTGTGCACTTAAAACGCCAGAACTCCAAGAACGTATTTTTTTTTGGTCCAAGTAAGAAAGGTGAACCCCCCCCCCCCCCCCTCCATTGAATCTTCTAGGGACTAATCCCCAACTGCTTCAACAATTCCTTCGCAAGCGGGGTTGCTGAAGCCGGGTTTTGCCCTAGAAAAATAACCATCCCGTCAACATCAACCATGTGAAATCCAACAATAATATAACAAGATCTCCAAAAAAAAAAAAGATAGGCTACATACCGGTAATAAGCCTCCCACCCCTCCCAACAGCAACATGTGGCGCCCAAGGTTGATCCGACTTCTCAAACTTCCCACGGCTGGCCTTATCCAACACGTCCTCAAGCATGAACGGCATAGCGTTGCTCAACCCTACCGAGTCTTCCTCATGGTTGGAAAACCCAGTGACAGGCTGGTCTTGGAGGATGTGTTCGCCGTCTGTGAGCTTTACGTTGACAAAGGCGGCAGGACCGTGGCAGACCGCGCTGTAAAGGTTTTGTTGGATTTATGTTAGATTTGCGTCTTCTCTCCCCCCCCTAAAGGATGGGGGACACGTGCGAGATGGGGTTTTATTTACCTGACGATCTTGCCTTTTTCGTAGAATTCCTTGATTAAGGCTTGAGATGTTGCATCGACGGCGAGGTCGAACATGGCTGGGATCGATATAACTGTTAGTTTGTGATAATTCGGGTGTATCGTAGAATAACAACCACTCACGTCCATGTCCGCCAACGTAGAAGAGCTATAACATGATAAGCACATTAGTCCTATAAAAAAAAAATCATCTAAAAAAAAAAAGAATACTAATACTAACGGCATCGAACAAATTCGCCTTCCCCAAAAACTTGAACAACATCTCCGTCTTATTCCAAAGCACATCATTCTCAGTCAAAAACTTCTGCGAAAGCGGGTCGTCCTTGAACGCCTCGACAGAGCTCGGGTCAAGTGGTGCCGGACCACCCCTCGGCGATGCGATCGTGAAACTGACGTGCGGCTAAATGAACGCAATACGAATATAATCCTATCAGTCTTTCCCTTCTGCGACTTGGGTTTCCCGTGTGTAGCCCATGTTTCTTATCGGTGGAGGGGCGGAAGTATGTACCTCAAGGACGAAATACGGGTGTGCGAATTCCGGCTGTGCGGTTTCAAGTACGTCAGCCACAAACGTCAAATTATCTCGCAATTGAAACTCCAGGGTATTGATTGCTTAAGGACCACATACAAGATACCATCCCGTCCTCTTCCCAGTGTTTCCCAGATGCTCGTGGGAGGAAAGCACGACCAACACTTTTACCGCGGCGGGTTTTGTTGTAGTTTCCGTGGTGGTATCTGCAGCTGCAGTGGCAGGAGCGGCAGAGGCAGAAGTAGCCATTGTTGCAATTTTTTTTTCGATATCTCTTTCTTTCTTTCTTTCCCGCACGCGCGCTTCAGCTGTTTTTTTGCCTCCGAAAAGTATGAAGGTGAATGGATTAAAACTGACTCCTCACTGAGGGATTATAAATTTTAATACTACTAGTAAGTAAAGAAACCCTTAGCCTTCCGCCCCTCGGGTTTTATAGCTCAACAGCCAAGATATGTTGTCATGCAGTTTGCGTTCCCCGCAGCAGAATGCAATGTTAGCTGGCGCTTTTGTGGCATAGCCCGTCGAGATCCCATACGTCATTTCTATACTTTACTAGTCGAACTGGTGGAACCACACTATCCTTACTAAAAATTTTTACGGGTTCTTGAGTCGGAGAAAGTGCTTATCGGACCGTTTGCCGTTGGGGGAAAGCTTATTCTATGAGGGTTTATATTCGAGCCTCCCCTGTATCGGTCCTCAACGTTCTTTCGTTTTCTATGTATTTGATACGATATTTCAAAAAAATTACTTGGTAGGTACCGGATACATGTTACCACCACCGCTGATGCACCTGAAAAACTCCTCACGTGCGCTGGTACGAACATGCAATATGCAATATCCTGTAAAAAAAGAAGATTGAACTGTACATTATTCGTGATGTCGTGGTATCATTAAAAGCGCCTTATCTTATCTACCCCACCATGTCTTCGTCTTCCTCCCCGTCATCAATGGTCACCAACCCCGCCGCGACCAGACTCGAATTAATCGACTCGAAACCATCCTCTGAAAAGAGCCACTCTCGATGTGATAGCCCGCATGCTCCGAGAATATCATTTCGATCAAGGTATACCACCGACCAGTCATCGAACACCATCCAGAGCCCCTGTTCTGGCAGTCGGTTCCTGTATTCGAACCAGCGTAGAAACGAATGACCGTGACGACGGCTGCATGCCTCAGTTGGACGGCCAAGGTACCGCTCGAGTGATTTGTTCGGCCTGTATGAACTTAGCGGGCTTGAGACTACCTCCTCGTCTCCGGGTTCGGACGTATAGCCTCTTATCGTAGGTCTTTTCTCGCTCAGGTCCCAGATAAACGTTCGGCCCGCTCGTATTGCAGCAAAGAATCTGCCGTCAGGTGTAATAGAAAAGTCATGCCAAAAGTCAAGCACCTGATTCGGTGTCGAGCACCACCATCCAGCTCTTTCTTTGAATTTGTTCCATTTGTTGCCCTTTGGGGCCTGGTGTCCGGGTTTCCCATTGGTGTCCGTGTCCCAGTAGAAATCGTCCAAGACGATGAATGGCTCAGTATTCGACTCTTGACTAAGGTCCCAGACCCAGTTGCAATAGTCATGGCTTCCGGTGATGATTTTCGCCGATGGACGATTCGAGTTCTCGTGAGAATCGGATTCCAGTAGTATAAGTTTATCGTCATGGACTCGAGTTGCTCGGTGAACTGCTTGGGTGTCATCGTACAATGCACTCAGCTTCTCGAGCCGAATCTGCTTGTACTCCTCTCCCATATCGGTGTGCCGGAAATCCCATTCGAACTCTGGAAGGTTAAAGCACCGAACAACGTCCAGAGCCTGAAGGTCGACGATATAGAGCTGGCGTTTATCATTGACGATGCGCTTGAAAACGGAGGTACTGTTCCAGCGTAGGAGAATCGCGGCATACGATTTTGAGAGAGCAATTTGGCAGACGGCGGGCTCCAGCGTCCTCCCATCCTCGGTCGTTTCGGGAGCGATTTTAAAATCATGAGACCAAATAAGCTCGCTGCGATGATTTGCTAGAGGGGTTTGGGGGTTAATTGTATCTGTATCGGGGTTTGTTTTGATGCAGTATACCATGCTATCTTCCTGGGGATCTAGATATGGGGCTGTTGGGTCTGCAAAGTTTTGCTTGAACAATGTAAAGCAGAGGTAATTACCCCATGAGGCACACCTTGCAATTCTCGCCTTTTCATCACTCTGGACCTCAGGTACACACGAGAGGTCCCAACGAAGGACATCCTGAAAGGTCCGAGGGGGCTGAAGGTAATGACTCCGAGAAGAAGACGAAACAGGAGAAGAAGAAGAGGACGGCTGAGCTACGGAGCTCACCTCTCTTGCCCCAATTTTAACAATACTGAATCTGTCGTTCTTGACCTCGAGGATATCTGCTGGAAACAAACCCCGAACGCTTCGTATGAGGTCTGGCCGAAGGGCCTCCCCACGAGTAAACATACCTCTTTGATCAACTGAAGCATAAGATTTGCCTCCATTCAGCCCCATTGCAATCGTGTACCTTTCAGTCGCAGGATCCCACGAGATGTCAAAAAGGTCCGGTCCAGGCTGCCGGCATAGCATCATGAGACTCCGGTGTTGTGACGAAGACTCACTACTCCTGCCTAGGTCGGCCTGGTAATCTTTCCATGTAATAACAGGTTTACAACCAGCCTTTGTCCCAAAGCTCTCAACCCCTCTCCTCCTAGTATCGATATAGTGAACCGTACATGTCAAAAAGTTCCTCCATGATGTCTGGTTTATAGGCAAGAAGCCTTGAATAAGATCCAGGCTATCCGGAAGGACCTTTGGATAGTAGGTCAAGTGGTAGTAGAGTCTTGCGGCTGGCCGCCAAAACCGTGCGTCCCATTCTTTCAACCTAATGAGCTTCCTCAACTTCTGGCAGGTGCTCGCGAGGGAGTTGAGCATTCTGCTAGGGTAGAAGGCCTCATCTCTATTTTGAGGGGTCTCGTAGCGTTTATTGTAATAATTTATGCTCAAGATCGAACTAATGTCAAAGCCATTATCGTCACGACGGGGAGTGGTGTCGAGAGTCCATCGACGAACTGGGCCTTGTGCAAAAGCTGTTTTTGATAAAAATGTTTGCTCACCAGGTGGAGGCGATTGGATGACGAAAATGATAATGTTGGCCAATAGTTCTGAAGGCAAGTCTAGAAGGTTGACTTTTTGTCCAGGTCTAGGCATCTTAACAAGATGTGAAGGTTTTTTGGCGATTCTGATGCGGGAGAAAGGGTATCTGGACTCTGTATCAGGGTCGCAAGATTGAAGGTATGTTCTTTTTCGCTTAGTGACTGGGTTGAATCTATCAGGAGACGAAAAAGTATGTCTCCGTGACAGTCCAATGGCGGTCGTATATAAGACATGCTTAGACTTGATGTTGCCATCTACCCCTCCCGATCGCAAATCCTTCTCGAAGTTGCTGGCCGTCATATGCATGATTTCTGGCGAAGACGCTATCCCGTCTGTATCCTGGGAGTAATCATAGTAACGGGTACTTGATGGGGGGGAGCGCCTTGTGATATATTGAGTGAAGCCCGAGAGATAAGTTTGCTGGGGTGTTTCCCCATCCATGGTTCGCTAGCCGATATTCTACCCAATCGTCTATTCATAGTACTTAGTAAGTAATTAGTAGTCGCTCATCCGGGCCGACGGTAGTAGCCATGTGGTTTAGCATACGCTCTTCAAAGTGGGGAGTAATCACTCCAAAATCCTGTCTCAGTGGGGTTGAGTTCTATGTATTGGAAGTCGGAAGAATTCGAATCAAGAAGTAGAAGAATGTCTGTTTTGGGAGATTGCATACGGAGCCCCGCCCCCGCGGTCAAGTTGAAGGGGTCTGGCCACTGAGGTTCGAGGTCGGGTAAAGCCCAAGTCGAGGTGTCTGGGGGGTTCAACTTCGGATGCTGAAACCGGGAATTAATCACTGATTCTTTGGTTTGGGAGCAGAGGCTGAGCAGGTGAAATCCATGGTTCGGTGCTGGATAAAACGCCTACGGAAGAATTTGATTATAACAGGGTCTCCAGATAATATAAAATGTAGAGATCTAAGCATGAAGCTGAATAGGCAGAATTGAAAGATAGATGGTGATGCTTTTAATTTTCTCGGCAATATGTGAGGCTAGCCTTGGCATGCATCATCATGGGAGTTGGTCTTTAGCGTACTTCAAGTTGATTGGTCTAAGGTTGCATCGTGCATCGAAGTTCTACAAATGTACCCGCAAAGCTTGTCCGTAGACCGTATTATATAATCGATTATAATCTGACGGTTAGAAATAAATATCTATCAAGCCACACTCCACCCACTGATAATCTAGACAGCCATAGACGCCGGTAAAAACCCCCCCTCGTAATTGAACGCCATGATGCAAATATGAGATGAAAGTGAGGGGGTTCATGCAAGACCCCAGTCCTCAAGCCTTTCGCCTGCGGAAACGACCCATTGGATCCGCCTCTGTCTTGAGACTTGCAGGACAATTAGGGCTTCTTTGATCTGATGTCTTGAGAAGCCCCACATACGCCGGGTTTCACCGGCAATCGGTTTCTCGCCTAAGATTTCTCGCCTCATATACTCCTCGAAGGCATCAATACTATTAGAGTCCCGCTCAGATAAAATCAAATGTCCCTCGTCATTCCTCGGGAAGGCTTCTAGTATCCTGCGCCTTCTTTCCATGGCTTGCTCGGCTGACTCCTCCGGATGCAATTTACCCATAGATCGTTGACTTCTCTGGCCCAATTTGGAATTAGGGTACGAGAGGTCTGTTAAAACTGCCCAATAATGATTGGTCCATGCTTTGGGAACAACCAGGGGCATCTGAGTTCCATCCGTCAGCCTTCCCGCATACGGCCGGAATGGCTCGACGATAACCTCATTCTCGAGCAGCCTATGAGTAGATTCTTGTTGGGGGGCATCGGGCTCAGGCCGCTCCATGGAGCTCGAGTTTAGAGAGAAGCTTCCACCCATGACATCTTCGTGCCATCTTACAGATCTGCCATCTTCATCATATGCGTCTGGTGTCTCGTGTCGCATGGCTGACACCTCTTTCCGGATAGGCGCAGCTACGGCACGGATATTTGGAGCGGGTTTTTGAATTTCCACTCTCCTTTTACCCGCTGGTTTCGCTGGGGGTAGAAGATGTTCTGGAAGGATGTTACCGAACTCTCCCTCGGCAGGTTCGATGATACCCGATCGTGATTTCTTAGCCGGTGTTTGCCTTCTCCTGTCTATACTTTGGGCAGGTTTCTTATGTGCAAAGTAGACGGTAGATTCCTCATAGGTTCCGGGAACAATCTTATCAGGTTCAGTTTGCAGAAATCTTCTGAAACTTGAAGCCTCGTCTCTGGGGTCAGGTAATGGGGGTTCGTTCGCTTTTACAGGATTGCGTGTTATCTCGCGGAATCTTTCGGTAACTTTAGAACTCCCTGCAGATTGCTCTGCCGGAATGTTGACTATAGGTTTCGATGAGAGTCGCAAACTTCTCCGTCTTCGGGGTCCAGGCTTGAGCGAAAGAGGGGTAGTTTCGCCCGCGATATCCTCCTCGATGGCCTCCTCCTCTACAACCTCGGTGTGTCGGGATTCTTGAGCACTTTTCACGACAGGGTCTTCGGGGCCGTGATCCTCGATATCCGGAGTTGGTCGTGGAGTGGTCAAGCCCGCCGGTACTTGTGAGGATATGGGGTGTCTAGGTGCTATCATAGAGAACCCCTCGCTCGCTATGATAGAGGGATCGTCTTGATTGTCTAGGGAAAGCTCTGAAAGCATTCCGTCTCGGCCTAAAGTCTGCGGAATTGGTGAGCTTGGAGGCGATGGCATATGGAACGTGTCTTCAACAGGGGCTTGTGAACGAGCTTGTTCGATGTCCGTGCCATCCTAGCACCGGGTTAGCCTGTGTAGCCCAAATGCTCTGGCATGTTCATCCTTACCTGGTCTATCCCGCCTCTCTGGACATCTGTCCTAATCTTATCGCCACGACTAACCACCCTCTTTGCCACCTCCGCTGTATTGCCTATGGATTTCCTGGGCCGGCCACGTCCTCTCTTAGGCGTCGTCGTAGCTGATGGTGGTGCAACCTCGGGCTCCGATGCTGACAGGTTGACTTCTCTGGCTTTTTTGCGAGCTGGTGTTCCTTTCCTCTTCTGCGGTTTCTGCTTTTGCTTCGGCTCCGAGCCTTTCAGTGGGATGATTATGGTATTCAGAGTCTTGGACACTTCTGATAGGGGCCTCTTTGGTGTGACCGGTGGTCGGTCTGGTGTCAGATCGGCTGCAAAAATCCCACTGATATTATCGAGGCCCAGCGAATCCTCGCTGATCGCGGTATCTTCCCTCTCCTTCCGGGGAGGTACGACGGGTTTTGAAGCGAGTCGAGGTCTCGAGGTTTTCGGCTTCCGGGCCTGTTTCGTCAGGGATTCTTCTGCGGCGAGGTCAAGGAACATGTCGTTATCCGGTTCAGCTTCTACTGTCACTTTGAGCCTCCAGGGACTCGAATTGGACAGAGAAAGATTGGTTGAGGAGACCATCTTGGAGGGGCTAGACGGTGTAGCCATCCCGGAAATGGCGCTGTGGGAATACAGGCCTCGAAGACAGCTAGAGGACTAAGTTGAAAGAGATTGCTTATATTTAAACGACTTGAAGTCAGTCGGTCGGCCGGGAGAATGTTTCGGAACGGGTAGGGCCGGGTGACGAAGTCGGGGGTTTCTATGTAGATGGCGTTGAAAGTGAGGATGGGGATGTCCTTTGTGGTGTTGCATTTATTGTTATGTTCAAAAGTGTTGGTTGCCCTGGCGACACCTGGCCTCGGCATCTGGCTTCCACGCCTGCAGAACATAAGTTATTATAACCTACGATGACTTAAGTACTATCTACATGCTACATACATGCTACATGCGTCTCATAGCCACGGGAAGAAACCCTTAAGGTAACTTTCTATCGACGTAAAAGCGACCTGCATACTGGATGCAATGTAATCACGACACCCGCAGGCTGCAGTCGAGTCTGAGGACTTGAGAGCCGCCTTCGCACTGAATCTTGGCCTATATCATCCCATCCCCGCATCTATCCTAACCACCCCTGCCACCTTAGTCAGGAATAGTGGAGTATCCAGCGCCAAAATCGCACAGGGCTACAGATGACGAGCATGCATCGACGTGTCTCGGCTTGAATTCTCGATGACATCCATCTCGAACTCCCAGCAGCGACCTCGGTGTGCGCATGTAAGCCGGGACAGCCTCTACAGGGCTAGCCAAGAAATATTGTATTATCAGAAGCACTAAAGGCCTCGACGATGGTCGGAGGTTCGCTCTCAATGCCTTTGGTGTGCCGTGTCTGAATTGCGAAGGTCTTAAGGCCAAGCTCGAGCAGTTAGCCAGTTACGAACGAGGGATTGTCAGCTTATGCATAGTGCATGTCGTAGAATGTTGCAATGTATCGCATATGGGTGCATGTGGCCCCGTTCGTTAACTGGTAGGGATGCATGCTAATCATGCACCGGGTTCAGCCAAAGATTTGGCCAGCCTAAGCTGGCTATTGGAGCCGTACGCGTTTTTGTATCACAGCGAGGGGTCCACTGGATGTTCCCTCTATTTAAAGATGCGGGACATCCTCGAGCTTGACGATGAAGGTATTTAAGTTACAAGTGACGAGAAGGTACTCAACCATCTATTCTACTTTCGAACGTTCACACACGGGGCAACTCTACTGGGGCAGCCATCTTAAGAAAGTTCCACGCACGTCATCTCATCCGCATTCCATCAATTCACAACTGGCAAACCTCAGGATGGAAAACGTCCACGCTCCCCTCAATCGAGGCGAGTGGAAACATCCTGAGGTCACAGATTTGCGAGGCCCTTGCCCCATTATCAACTCCCTAGCGAACCATGGGTTTATTGCAAGAGACGGCCGCAATATTACCGCCGACGACATCATCAAAGCATTCCAAGAAGAACTCGGCTTAGGCCCAGATGTAGCCTTCGGCCTCACAAAGCCACCATTCACACTTCACACTCGAGAGCAGGGTGAAACTGAGGAAGCCGAAGACAAAAAGGAGGAACAACAGGGATACTTCCATGGATTCTTTAACAAGCTTCCCGGGCTCCCGACGATAAATTCAGAGTCTAGGATCGGATTACGAGACCCAGGCCAAGTCAACGACAAGGGCGAGCCAGTACTCAACCTCGACCAACTCAGACGCCACGGTGCTGTGGAACACGACGTATCGCTTGTGCGAAGGGATTTTGCGCAAGGGGACAATACGACGATTCAGCCAGATCTTTTACATGATCTTCTAGCCTCTGCTTCCGATGATGGAAAGGGAGGAAAGATATTCACCATCCAAGACTTTGCCCATTTTCGAAATAAGCGTCTCGACCAGCAAAAACGAGAGAACTCGAAGCTCAATTTCGGCCTTCGCGAGGCAGTTCTAGCCTTTGGAGAAGTTGCCCTTGTCATGTCCGTCTGGGGTGCAAAGTCCGTGGCAGAGTATGACAAAGTACCCTTCGAGTATATTAAAGCGATATTTGAGGAGGAGAGATTGCCTTATCGAGAAGGGTGGACGAAGCGGAACGTCCCCCTTACGCTGCCGGAGCTCATCGCAAACTCCACTTATTTGCAGGCTTCCGCTTTGTACGACTATACCATCGGAAGATTTTGGCATCGCTAAATTCCTGAATGTTCTTTAGAGATAATAGTAAAGGGTATGTGACACAGACAGTACGGGCTCGCCCGATGGGAGCCAAACAACGCATGTATTCCCCAAAATACAACGCTTAGAGATAGCATAAAAATATTAAATGTAGTCTTTGACCACTGGTTTATTCTCGACAAGCTTAACTTGGCCTTCCAATATTCTTATCTCCTCAGATAGCACTGACTTTTGTACTTCTCGCGAAATTAACATTATAAAGGCTCTCGGGTTCTTAACAGCCTCCTCCACCGTCATTCCTGCCAATACCACCCGCTTCGTCACATTACAATTACGCCGATAGTTCGCGTATCCACATTCAATCCTAATCAACATTTCGATACGATATAAGTCGGATATTTCAATGCAGTTCGACTGCTTCCCGTCCTCCAGGCCCAAACCCAGCGTGAATGTCAGCTATGCACTTTTGATTCCCCTTTAATTTTCATCTACGGTTTGCTCCGAAGTTCTCTTTCGTAGACTTCACGAGAACGCGGAAGCTGGCCTTATAAGCAAAAAAACGGAGTAACGTAAGAAACTGACAGATCATGAAATTGGACATATTGTTGTTGTAGCGCCGGAACCAGGTGGTGCCGATAATTGTGCTAATTCAGTTTTTGGCAACTTTAGTAACGTGTAATCCCATGCAGCCTGTTGCGAGATTCGATCTAGGAGACAATTATAGACAGTTTTATCAATTTATTAAAGATACAGCATGACGTCAAAACATTCAAGCGCTCAGTACAATTCGAATTCGAGTTCGAATTCAACTGCTCTATGGTTTATCATGAACCCGGTGCAGTGTAAACTCTAATGCTATTAATGGCCCAATACGCTTCTTGGAATGCCTCGGGGTTGCTCCCAACATACTCAGCGCAATCCATAGGACAGCTATACTCCTCGCTGTAAACCGGCGGAGCACCCGCCCAATCACCACAAAGTGAGATGTTGATGATAAGCCTGTGATTCTTGAAGTGCGAGTTGATATCACATTTCGTGGATGGAAAATCCGCCGTCGCGGTGCCCCATCCAGACGGTTCTGGTTTCCGGAGCTTGATATTCTGTGGGATTTGGTCTCTTGGGAAGAACCACATGCGAATACCAGCGGTCCTCCACTCCATAGCGTATACTCCTCCCTGGTTATTATTCAATCTTTCGCCGTACGAAGCCGGCACCCCTCGCACGGCGCAGCCCATGTTGTAATTGGTGCTGTTCAAACAGTTGACAGATAATGCATCCCCGGTTTGCTTTCTTTTAGCATTCATTTGACATCCGTCTGTGGTATGTAAGGTGAATTGGGCCCCCTTGTTGCCTTGGTTCACCGCTTCGACGATATCTATCTCGCCGTGTTTCGGCCAAACATCTACACAATTTCATAATGAAGTTAAAACTTGTTTTGCCAGATTTCGTTTAATCTAATGAAATAGCACAGGCTTATAAGCTTACCTGGGTCCGGATCAGACATCCATATTGCTGGCCAAGTACCACACCCGTAGGGGACATGTGCGATATCAAAGACAAATAAGCCGTGAGTGTACCGCTGTCTAGACAAGATCTTGACGGTGGGGCGTCCAGCGGTGCCAGTATTATCTTTGGGAAATACTCGTAGGATTGCCTGGTTTAGGGTAGCATATGTTAGGTTGGACCACTCTGCACCCTCTCTCGTCACATAGCTGCCGCATTACGATAAAGTTAGTGATCAGGCTCTTCGTTTGTCTGGTCGGCTGGCGGAGATTACCAACTTTGTGAACCCGTGGGTCGCCTCGGTCCCATTTCCATAATCGAACCTGGATAAGTTAGTTTTTAAAACTTCTCTCACTTCAAAGAAACAACTCCTACATGTCAAAGAAACCCTCCCCCTCATCTGATGGTGCCGAAATAAAATAGTTTAGTAAGACCCCCCTCAAATAGTAAGCAGAGGACCCACTTACAGGTATCCACCAACGAATATTCAAGCTTCGAATAAGACGGATATTGATTTTTCGCAACCACTCTCAACGGAACCACAACAGCGGTGACGATTATACTAGCACCTAGAAGTACGCTTGCCCACCGTTTCCAACCCCAGTATCGGGTGTGCCACACCGATATCGTCCCAGAACCTTGCTGGCTTTCGAAGGTGTCATTGTACTCCTTTTCCGTCATGAAGGGTATACCTGCCGGACCGAAATCTACTGACATAGCGGTAAATTCAGGTTTTGCTGGTAAGTTTTTGAGACTTTGGATGTACCTATTATTGTATTTTTTCGGGTTAATGATGGGGGATTTGGTGGGATAGAAAACGAATGAGAGTGTGTAGCCCAAATACTTGGGATTAGGTACATCATCTTTGTTAGGAGGGGGATATAATTCTGAGCGTGTAGTTCGGATTCCAATGGATTATCGCTCTATAGCTATAGATCTACTGATGCTCAAGATCTACAGCTGTTGGCGAGAGTAGAATCCCACGCCGCGGACTCGAGCTCGCGAGATGAACCGAAATATTAACACCAGTGCATGAATCTTCTGTATATGTCTACCTTTTCCCGTTGCTAGTACATACGAATCGAACTAGCTATAGCGTGCGGAGCATTAAAATATTAATATATAATATTCGAATCCTGATAACAGTTCGCTTCAAACGGGTGTAGATACGTCTATCTCGACTTAACTACTATGAAACCCACATATGTCGGGCAGAAACTTTAGCATCTTTAACCCTATAAACTTCTTAGATTCACAGACGCACTAAGCACTGCCCCTTAGCTTAGCTTAGCCAGTGGCTGGGCGTTGAAGCCATATCTCGCAGATCTGCGGATGCCAGTAACACACGGACGGACCCGTCCGTGTTGCATTTTTCTCAACTGCAAAGCTGTCTCAGGCAATGCGGGAGACCCCCAACTTTGTAGCTTCAAGTAGAGATGTGAAGTTTAAATAAGGCCATGGTCCTCGTCTTCCAGAGCATCTTATCCATCAATTTCATTGTTACAATTATCAATATAGCTTCACCCTTACCAATTCAACCAGAACGAGATATTGATAGATCAGCTTCTGTGAGACATTTCATTTGCAAATTGCACAAAATGTTGTATACGAACGGCACCATTGTCACTGTTAATGAAAGACGAGAGATCATCAAGGACGGAGCAATCCTTGTCCAGGGCGATAGAATTGTCGACATCGGAAAGGCGAATCTACTTGCTGAAAGGTACCCGGAAGAGGATGTTACGGACCTCACTGGGCGCGTCATCTTTCCGGGATTGATATCAACTCATATGCACACAGCCCAAACACTTCTTCGAGGGGCGGCAGACGATCTCGAATTAATTGGATGGCTCTGTGATCGTATTTGGGTTCTTCAAGGCAATTTTACCGCCGAGGACGGAGAGGTTGCCGCCAGGATCTCCATTGCTGAAATGTTGAAATCTGGGACTACATGTTTCCTGGAGAGCATGGTATTTCCTTCCCAAAGCCTCCTTTCTATCTTAAAATACTCGAGAATTCCAGCTGACCTTCTAGTAAATTACGTATTTTGGGCGCATAGTTCGCGGATAGATATGGATTTGACGGGCTCGCAAAAGCCGTCGAAGAAAGCGGAATCCGGGGGTGCCTTGGCAAGATCGTCATGGATGTTGGTAAATATGCAACAGAAGAGAAAAAGATGATGCATCCTGGCCTTGTTGAAACCCGTGAGCAGAGCCTCTTGGGGGCAATTGAGATGCACGAGAAGTGGGACGGCAAGGCAGATGGGCGGATTAAAGTTTGGTTCGGCGCGAGGACTCCACCTGGGTATGTCGAATTGAATCCAAACCATGACACTTTAATGCATATCTGACGTTATTCCGCCGTAGTGTATCCGATGATCTTCTCAAAGAAATGTCTGAGGCCTCTAGATCCAAGAATATCCCGATTACAATGCACTGCGCCGAGGTCAGGGCAGATCGGGAGTTTTACGCCTCCGTCGGTCACACTCCGATGACGTACTGTCAATCAGTTGGCCTACTTGGCGAGAAGACCGTCCTCGTTCACATGGTCCACCTGGACGACAATGATATCCAACTTCTTCACGAAACAGGCACTCACGTGGCACATTGTCCCACGTCAAACTCCAAGCTTGCTTCGGGTTTTGCTCGGGTCCCAGAATTGCTTGATGCCAAGGTTAATGTGGGTTTAGGAACTGATGGCGCCCCGTGTAACAATTCAAACGATCTGCTTCAAGAGATGAAACTTGCAGCCATCATTCATAAGGCTACTCACTATGATCCCACTGTCGTACCAGCAGAGAGTGTCATGGAAATGGCGACGATCAACGGGGCAAAGGCTCTGGGTTTGGAGAAAGATATAGGATCGCTTGAGATCGGGAAGAAGGCAGATTTTGTAGCTATTGACCTCAGGCAGCTGCACTTGACGCCCTCGTTCGACCCGATCAGCACAATCGTCTACACGGCTACGGGACGGGATGTTGAGTTGGTTGTTGTGGACGGGAAGATCTTAGTAAAGGATGGGAATTTGAGGACAATGGACGAACAGGAAATCATGCTTAAAGCGGGAAAGCATGCCAAAGAGATTATAGAAAGAGCTGGATTGAAGCAGACTATCAAGGGCCGCTGGCCGGTTTTGTAAAAATGCAACAAAAAGTGTGTTGCTGGCAGGCTGTTGGTGATAGAGTGTGGCAAGATATCCTAGTATCCCTTTGTTCGCGTTAGGTTCACAATCTGTAGTCACCCGGTTATGGGAATAGTTGGTAGAATAAGGGAATGTCAATGTCCATGACCATCAACCGGGTCCCTTGCATACATCTTGCCCTACAGTTGTAAAAAAAAAAAAAAAAAAAGTGGATGCCGTCTTGAGATCTTGAGATCTTTCATACCAAGTAGCCCGACTAGTGCACTGCCTAATCATTCGTTAATAATGATGCTCATGACGTCGCAAACATCTAATCTAGAGACCAGAAGTCTATATAAACGCCCAAATGTCTCCGGCCAAAAGGGATACTGTGTTCGAAAACTCAGTAAAACCTTAGTCCCAACCTTAGGCCTTAAACTTGACGCAAATCATTAAAAACCTTTCTTAAGATCTTACAACCCCTTTCGGCGATACAATAAAAAGCGACTGAATTCATGAATATGGCTTCAACGATTGCCGGTGTTATTGCGGGACAGAACGCCTTTACTGTAAGTCTTGCCATCTACGACTTCAAGTTTCTTTTACAGTTAACTGATGTGAGTAACCCTTGACGAAAGGGAAATGGACCTCTCTCAAATGTTTGGTAAGTATGAAATTCGACGCCCACCAGTAACAGAATTATAACCATTAGTAGAGAAACAAAGTTGACGGTTGGTTTATAGTGCGTGGCTTCATGGAATCCACGTATATGTGAATGATCCCTCTCGATGGATATCAGCACATCACTTCTGTTCACCACTCGGGGAAGGTATGCTACAAACCTTAACGATTGCGGATTGACCGAGGATCAATTTGACAGCTAACACCCGTATTCTTTCGCAGATATGCGCCAATGCCTCATCTTCGATTCCCATGAACAAGGTGCCCGACTCATTGGAAGTAAGTGATGTCACATCAATGTTCAGGAATCCTCCTATGGTAGATACTTACAAATGTGATAATTGATAGTTGAGTACCTAATCACGGAGAAAATATTCTCTACGCTCCCGGATACCGAAAAGAAGTTGTGGCACACACACAACTTTGAAGTGAAGTCGGGGATCTTGGCCATGCCCCAGCCTTCTATTTCACCAATCCCTGCAGCAGCGTGGAATACGCTCGAAGATGCAGAGATGAAAGAGCTCATCAAGATGTACGGAAAGACATATCACTTGTGGCAAGTGGACCGAGATGATGTCCCGATGGGGGAGCCGCAGCTTATGGCAACATACACAAAGGAAGAGCAGGTCCCGTCAGGCCTTAGAACAGCGCTTGATGAAAGGGATAAAGAATTAGGAATCAGTACCGCGGAGAAGAAGGAGCGAAGGCGAGGGATTAAGAAGGCGGATACGGATAAACGTGACGAGGTTGATCAGGCCTGGAAAAGGGCTTGATCTAGCTTAATGACTTATCATACATGCGCAATTTGCAGATTGTCCCTTCTAGTTCAAAATGAAATACCAAGTACGGATCCAAATATTGTTACAGCTCCACCTCAATGAAACCCACCAACGCCAAATAGTAAAACAAATAGAGGTTAACGTTTTCCTGCAGCCCTTTCACTCTCCCGCATGGCGGCTCGTGCGGCTCTGCTTCCTCCGAGCTTCGGCCCTCTAGGGCGTTTCGGGTCATCCTTCTTCTTGTTATTGTTCGCTCTCCCTCTTCTTCTAGCATTTTGCGCATCCATGAATTCGCGCCTAAATTGTTCCGCGATCCGGTCGTCTGCAGCATAGTCGTCTTCCTCTGCCTGTGACTTGGTAGTTGCCGGGTCTGGATCTTCGTAGATATCCACTAAGAAATTGTTAGCGGGTGGGGAACTAAGGCGTGTGAATAGGGAAGCTTACGCCGTGATTCCTTCAAAACCTCTTCTACCAACTTGTCTCTTTCAATATCCATACTATTCCTTCTTCGCTTTCCGCGTCTCTTCTTCTTCGGGTCCTCTGGCTCTGGCTCTTTAAACGCCTCGCCAGCCTCAATTCGTCTCTTCGCCTCCTCGGTCCTCTCAACGTTCTTACGCGTGCTCTCAGCTCCGAGGTCGATCTCTTGTAATTTCCCTAGGGTGGCACCACGAAAATCGGGCCTGATAGGCCACTTTCCGATTCTTCGCTCCGATATTTTCGTTGAGGTTAGTGGGGCAGGATAAACACGTTTGATGTCGCTGTCGCTGTCGTCACTTGTAGGAATAGGCTGTGAGGCATCAGTCATCCTGCGCTTGGCCAGCTCTGATTCGATATACTTCATCCTGACAATGTGATTAGCAATCCGCTACTTGTAAATTGTAACTGTAGTTCTGTGGCGAATCCTTACATATGCTCATTGACATCGACGATGGCGCCCGTTTGGCCTGTAAAGCGGTTGACAACGGCATTAACCTCCTTATCAACAGCATCCTTCTCCGCCATTGCCTCTTCTTCCTCGGCGGTCGGCGTTTTTGCTCTCCTATCTACTGTGAAATCCAATCCTCTCTTCTTGGGCTTTGCTTGCTTCCGTAGTCGTAGAATTTCGGCGACAGACATTGATGGTTCGTCTTCCTCCATTGCATCCTCGTTCGGCGGCCCTGTTACTGCTGCATCTTTGTCATCGCCTTCGGCCGGTTGTGCTGTATCTGAACTCTTCACTTCAGCTGTTGTATTACCATTCTCTTCATCGCGGTTCCTGGTTTGTCTGCCAGGTCGATTTTTTCTGGCTTTAAAGGCATGGGTAAAAGGGTCTGCTGCTGGCTGAGGAGTGTCCAGCTCCATGATAATGTTCGTACTGTGTAGGCGACCCGGGTACACGTGTAGTGGATAGTTTTCGAACGGTATTTTGATATGATGCTGGGTTCTGCTAGTGATGACGATGAGGTTGATGGATGACGAAGGAAGAAAGTCTGGGGTGAAAGAAAGGTGCGACAAACAGCGATTTAAAGGTTTCTCTTACGAGACCAAGTTTCTTTGCACAACATCCCTTCACCAGTGCACCTACCCACCATTACACGACCTTGTCACCCTCGAAAATGAAGCGACAAAGCACTGACAATCACGAGCCTAATGGCATAGATGATTGGAGTCGCGGGAAGAAGCGTAAAACTACCGATGAGGTTCTTCCTCCGGGAGTCAATCTGTACACACGAGACAGCATTCCCTGGGATCTCCTTAAGTACGTCGTCCTCAAAACGCTCCAGTGAAGGAACAGGCAACTAATTAGGCCCCAACCTAGTTACTGGCACCAACGATATTCTCTATTTTCGCTATGGGACGAAGGCATCTGGATCACCGACGAAGGGTTCTATAGTGTGACCCCCGAGTCTGTTGCTAGAAAGATCGCCCATCACATTCTGCCACCTCATATTCCGAAACCCCAGACCATTTTGGATGCATTCTGTGGGGTTGGAGGGAACGCCATACAGTTTGCATTATCACCTCAGTGTGAGAAGGTCATCGCTCTGGATCACGACGAGGCGACAATCGAATGCGCGAAGCACAACGCCAAGATATATGGGGTGGAAGACAAGATCGAGTTCGTGAAGGCAGACTTTTTCGAGTTCGCAGAAAACTGGAAGGGAGACGTCGAGCTCGGCGCGGTATTTCTGAGTCCTCCTTGGGGAGGACCGAGTTATAAGCATGAGACAGTGTTCAATTTGGAGGACATGACCTACGGAGGGTGAGTGTCCCCTGTGACTTAATGTTGGAGTAGTGCTAATGGGACACAGTGCCGAGATCTATGCCGCAGCCCGAAAAATCTCACCAGATGTCGTTCTCTATCTACCCAGGAATGGTGACCTGAATCAAATAGCAAATTACGACAAAAACGCGAAAGACATCAAGGTCATTCACTACTGCCTACAGTCGCGGAGCAAGGCACTATGTGCGTATTTCGGTAAATCTGGAGCCGGGATACGATAATGATGGAAAATCTCCAATCCTACAATGACAAGAGAAATTACACCGCAACATATTTACTCGTACATACCACCACCACTTCCCCCCCTTGTTGGACACCTTTCCTGCCAATACTACCAGGGACGGGAGAACTAGCACTTATGGAAGGCATTGAAAATACCATTTATTTTGTGACCGACAGGCTGTCCCTGGTGGGAATTTTGTGCTGCCAGTATACTCAGCTCCTCCACACTATCCAAATTTCTCAGCTACACAAACGTTCCCGTTTCCATCGGCCGGCTTAGTCGACGTTTTTATAGATCTCGTTGTGGAGATTTTTATGCTTGGGGTTCTAAAGGTTGCCGTGGAACTGGAACTTCCACCGTTATGTCCAATTGGTGTAATTGTCGCTGCGATTTCCCACAGTGCAGGCCCGGGAGCTTTATAGCCGGTTACTCCAGCATATATATCGATATCCACCGACGAAGCTGAAGCCACCAGGGAGAGAAACGCCGTTTGGCGGACCTGTGATATTGAAGTGGGAGCAGGACGGATAGAGTCTAGGTAGAAAGCTTGTAAGTATAAATAGTACTAAGCTGTCTGGCGAGCTAGATCGCTTACTGTGCCTTCCCAATAACGTAGGCTTCATACAAGGCAATTATTTCCGTTCGACTGAGGGGCCGGCTCAAGATTTGTGATTCAGTATAGGGAGTTTTCAAAGTGCCTACCCTATTTTCAACTTTGGAGGTATTGTGAATGTCTGCTTTTCATGAGTGTGGCCTCTCTCAACCGAGAAACTGCCCGTGAACCCCGACCCAGGGATCTTGGTATACCTTCGCCTAGATAGCACCTTTTCTGGTAGAATCGATATATGGAACTTCATTGTGAGTTATGTCAGGGAACTGGGCTCTAGGAAGGTCGTTGCTCTCGAGGTAGAGTTGTTTTAAGACAGAAGATAAACACTATGGGTACAGGCTTGAGAATGTTCCCTATAACTATGTCTTCAGTGTCCGGGTTCCTGGCAGAATTTATATTTACTGGTGTTTCTCCGCCTCCGGCCTGCACGGCCAACGGTACCACCTTTGTTTGGGTTCAGGATGCCCGTTTTGGCATTCTAATGTCTATAAAATACAGCATACCTTGGCTGGTATCAACGATCTTTCAATTCATCATGCGTAAAATCAACAGCCACGAGAAACATGATGCTGCGGCCTGAGACTATAGACGATAGCTTGGCTTACCCGTTAGGCGGGCATGCGCGTACACATCGTGCAATGCTGCTGAATTCGGAAGTAACATAACTTCAGGAATGAGCGCCAAACTCTAATCAAATACGGGAGAATCAAAAATAGACTCTGAAAACCAGATCTTATTGCCTGTAAGGTAGATATTCCAGATATTGACATTTTGGTCTCTGGGTTATAATATTATAGTTGAATCAAAGTCAAGCATCGAAGCCAGAAAATGTTGCATTATGAAGCGTTGTTGCGTTGCCGCCTTAGTCACTGCCCACTTTTATCGATAGCCGTTTCCACGAAACATGCAGCTTTGGTTGTGACGGTGCCACAAAAATTTTGAACCGCGTAAACCTCAACCCCACTACTACCCAACAGACCCCAGTTTCATCCACGACTTACTCCCAGAATCCTCAATATTCGACACCCGGAAATACCAGGATCCCACACGTGTATCTGCCAAGTCGTATCACTCAACCGAGAACCTCTAATAGTTGGTGGAAGCTAGCTGCCCAAGATGCAAGCTCCAGTTATTATGCTCAGTAAGCTTGAAAGCTCCCAGACTACATCAAATACGAATGATATCTAACTCCTGGAACGTATAGACACCGGGGCCGGTGAGCGGCAAACCGGCAGGAAAGCACAGTTATCGAATATCACCGCGGCGAAAACGTTAGATATGCCCCTCCATCCAGACGCCCCAACACCCTTTAACTAACTACGGCTCCATCCAATCATCCAGTGTCGCAGATATCATCCGATCATGCCTTGGTCCTAAAGCCATGTTGAAGATGTTGCTGGATCCTATGGGCGGTATCGTTCTCACAAACGACGGCCACGCAATATTACGAGAAATCGAGGTTGCTCATCCGGCTGCAAAGAGTATGATTGAGCTGAGTAGGACGCAGGTATGAGATAGATGGGTAGATTATAGATGGTAAGCAGTGGCTGACTATCGTTGGAATTAGGATGAGGAAGTTGGTGATGGAACTACGACGGTCATTATTCTTGGTAAATGCCTACCTTGTGTCATAGGATAGGAATGCCTTAGATTGTAGCTAACGGGACACACCTATAGCCGGCGAAATCCTAGCTCAGGCTCTTCCTCACCTCGAACGCCACATCCACCCGGTTACGATTATCCAAGCTTTCAAGCGGGCCCTTTCGGATGCTCTCGAAGTTATCGAAAAAATCTCGATTCCAGTTGACGTCAGCTCGGATGAGGAAATGATCAAGTTGATTTCCTCGTCTATCGGAACGAAATTCGTCTCTCGATGGAGCGAACTCATGTGCGGCCTAGCCCTAAAGGCAGTGCGAGTAGTTGCTGCCGAAGTTGGTGGAAAAAAGGAGGTCGATATCAAGAGATACGCTAGGGTGGAGAAGATCCCCGGTGGCCAGATCGAAGATAGTAGGGTTTTGGACGGTGTTATGCTGAACAAGGACATTACACATCCAAAGATGAGGAGAAGGATAGAGAACCCCAGGGTTGTTTTGCTAGATTGCCCGTTGGAATACAAGAAGGGTGAATCGCAGACAAACATTGAGATTTCCAAGGAAGAAGACTGGAATAAGATTTTGGAGATTGAAGAGCAGCAGGTGAAGGCCTTGTGTGACCATATCCTGGCATTGAAGCCGGATTTGGTAATCACAGAAAAAGGCGTGTCAGGTACGATCAAACGAGGAGTTCATGCAGGTCATATGACTGTGCTGACGTTATGCTAGATCTCGCCCAACATTACTTGCTCAAAGGCAACGTCACGGCATTGAGACGAGTTCGCAAGTCTGACAACAACAGAATAGCACGAGCAACCGGTGCTACGATCGTGAACAGGGTCGAAGACCTCCAGGAGTCTGATGTCGGCAACAAGTGTGGACTCTTCGAGATCGAGAAGATTGGTGATGAGTACGTAGTCTACTCCCATGATATTAGAGTAGGTTGATTACTAACGACCTGAAAGGTATTTCTCCTTTATTACCAAGTGCGAGGACCCGAAGGCCTGCACAATCTTATTACGAGGACCATCGAAGGATATCTTGAACGAGGTTGAACGAAATTTGCAGGATGCTATGTCGGTTGCTCGCAATGTCTTCTTCCACCCTAGGTTGTCTCCTGGAGGCGGCGCTACCGAAATGGCTGTCGCTGTGAAGCTCCAAGAGCTCGCTAAGCAGGTAGAGGGTGTTCAACAATGGCCATATAAGGCTGTTGCCGATGCCATGGAGGTTATCCCCAGGACACTTATCCAAAACTGCGGTGCCAGCCCGGTTAGAGTTCTGACTCAACTGCGGGCCAAGCACGCCGAAGGCGGATACACCTGGGGAATCAATGGTGACACCGGCAAGATTGTCGACATGCACGAGTACGGCGTGTGGGAACCAGAAGCGGTCAAGCTCCAGAGCTTGAAAACTGCTGTTGAGGTACTCACCCCCTCCAATTTCCCATTTAGGAACCATAATGCTAACTTGAATCAAGTCTGCCTGTCTGCTGTTGAGGGTCGACGAAATCTGTGGTGCGAAGAGCGGGAAGCAAGGTGGTGGAGGTGGTGCCGAAGAATAGATGATGTTTCTGGGCTAAGATTAGAATCAATTAGACCTGTTGACCATTTACCTCCAAAAGCATCTGTATACCCAAGGGTAGTCAAAGGCTACTAGTAATACAAGAAGTGAAAGAAACCAGGCCCAAATATCATGATCGCTGAACGCGGAAGCAGAAACTTCAAAAGTAACCCCATTTAAACAATATGCATTGATGGCGTGAAACGCAATATCAGTCATCATCGAATATAACCATCGATCTGTTGCCATTTGCCGGGCCGTTTGTAGGTGGAGCCGTTGGTGCGCCATTCGATGTTGAGGCGTTCTTGACAATCTTGATTTGGGGCCCTACTTCATCTGTCGGGCCAGTAGCATCATCGCCCTCATCATCGCCCTCTTCGACTTGTGGCGTGCCTGTCCTTTCCCTCTCCTTCTTCTTCTCCTGGGCCAGCTTCTTCTTCTGCCTCTTCGCCCTATTCTTCGCAGTCTTGGCATCATCCTTCTTCTTCCATTCGTCGGTCTTTGTATCAAATTCCTCCTTATCCTTCTCCTTTTTTAGTTCGTCATCCATCATCTTGAGACGTTCGTACTCCCTCCGTCGGCTAGCCTTGTAGACGTGAAATTCACCTGATCCAGCACCGGCACTGGAACCCTGAACGTTGGCTACGATTTCGGGTGGTGGCGCGAGTTTCTTATCACGCGATTTGGCAGTCGACACAAAGCGCTCAGGATTCTTCATCAGACTGGCAACTTGTGCGGCCTGCGCCGAGGACGGCGAGAGAGCGCGTTTCTTATTCGGCCGATGCGACTGCGGGTCCATCGACGTAGGGATTGATTCAGGGATGTTTTCTGACATGATGGGCGGGAATCGAAGAGGTCAAAGCGGCCGCGTGCCCAGACGGTGTGCAGATGGTGGAAGCGAATGGGAATTTGCCGTCGACGAGGATGGTGGTGGTTGTGGGATGTCGGGATGGATGGATGGAAATAGAGACAGCGACGAGCAGAAGGTCCCTTCAATGCAGTGTCACGCCAAGCCAGGAGCGCCAAGCCAAGGCCGACCGCCAAAGTCCAACGCCGGACAAACAACACACGCAACACAACGGGTGGATTGATTGCTCTCTGCTGCTGACGCTGCATGTCAGATGCAATGGTGCCCTTCTGAAACGAGCCTCGTCCGCCGACCACAGTCAAATTTAGTATCGATTCCAGCCGGGTCTATTTAAAAGTACACGCCCTCCTATATACCGCGTGCTATACTGTCAGTACAGTATGAGTCTGTGTTAATTGTCACCCCGTTTCAGGCCCCTTAAGCTTCTGCGGTCAGCTCTGCGGCAGGTACATGTACCACGTATGCATTGCTCCCGAACACCCGCTGAAACGCTGAAACGACCCGATATCGATATCGAATGCCAGGCTCCACCAGAATACATACCGATAGCGTGGAGAGCAGCCAATGATCCGTCTACGTAGCCAGAAAAACAAAAGCTTAAGGGGGGGCCTAGGAGCTCAAGGCAATTGCAACCGGCAACCTTATGCGGCTTTGTCCCTGCCATTGAAAGGAATAGATATAATTATAAAAGGGCCTCGGTGGGCCGCATGTTTTAGAGTCTGCCAGTCGCAAGCTCAAGCATTGACCATCAATCCATTCAGTTCACATTTTCGAAGACCTCTCAAAGAGCTCTCAATTCACTTTGACGACTACACATATCCATATATCTTTAACCGGATCTCGATATTCTTGAAGGACTTCCGACAAAATGCACTTCGCAAAAATCGTCACAGCTTTCTCTGCCATTGCCGCCTCATTCGTGTCAGGCACACCGGAGGCAAGTGCGAAAGCGGAGCCGGAACATGGAATTGAGGTACGCCCAGGTGGTCTAGTTTCTTTAACACAGTACCACTTATTACCAGAAAACTTGCTGACATGAACAGGCTCGAGACACCAAACCCCTAGGTGTCTTCTACTGCGTCGGAGCCGTCTGGACGACCAAGTGCTGGCACCGAGTGGACCTCAAGCCAGGAACATTCTACGCCGTCGGGCCTAGTTATAACGACAAAATCTTGTCATTTGGCCCGGATAGAGGCACGAGATGCACTCTTTGCATGTGCGTATACCGATTCTGGTTACCGAAACGCTGGTGGATATAAACTAACCAATATCCTATAGAAACGGGGACTGTAGCTTGCAGAATGGAGGAGGATTTTCCGAGGTTATCCATTACCCGGGAATCCGTGACATGAATGACTGGTGGGGACGATTCTGGGATTACGACCACTCTTGGAGCGGGGTTTATGTGAGCCAGAACTTCTGGAACGGCCGAGTCAGCGGGTTCCTTTGCTATCCAGAGTAAGAGATACACACATCATCGTGGTTGGGGTGTTAGTAGAGGGGAAGGTTGTAGGATCAGTTGAGCTCTGTGAGGAAATAACATTTGTAATGGGTCTTCTCTTGTATATATATACATCTCATTCACTTCAATAAATTTGCGTTGGTGTGGTATTTCTCCACCGCCGTCCCCAAAGACAGCTAAGCTGCTGCTGCGCTTTCCTTCCTTCCCTCTCCACCAACCTCACCATCATCACCAACCCGGTGATTGATGCCGTCGAGCATGACAGATACACACAATGGCCGACCCCCTCCTCGACTTCCTCTCCGATGGCCTCCCGCCTTCACTCACCGAACGCGGTAGCGACAATGCCGCTTCGGCATCCACATACCTCTCCCGCCTAACCTCCCTCTCCTTCAACGACATCGTAAACAACGAACCCGCGGCCCTCAAATCATCCCACCATTCCATAAACCTCTCCCTTCAATCCCTGGCCTCTAGATCCTACCAAAGTTTCATCACCTCCTCCGAACAACTCTCCACCATCCCCACCGCCCTCGACAAACTCAACAGTTCAATCGAAACCCTCAAATCACACCTCCCAGCGCTGGACGCCCACCTCACCGAATTCTCAAAGAAATACCACAAATCATCTCCCGTCCTTCAGGAACGTACCCGGAAACATACCTTAGCACGAACATTCCCAAAGTTACTTGATATACTAGAACTACCAACACTTCTACAATCCGCGATATCGACATCAAACCCTCCGCTAGCACTCGATATCCACTCTCACGTCCGTAGATTATACCAACTATACCCAACGACACCAATAATCGCCTCCGTAACCCGCGAATGTGATGCTTTACTCCAAGTGTTAAACACACAACTACTAACCACCCTCCGCGGCGCGTTGAAGCTTCCAGCGGCGATAAAGACTATTGGATATCTAAAAAGGACCTCTCCGAATATAGCTCCAGGCGAGGAAGTTTGGGGCTCGATATTCCTTGTCGCGCGACTGTCATTCTTAAACAGTCTATTCCAAGCTTTAGACCCGCTCCGGGAACTCGCCGATGCCGAGAGAGAAGAATGGGCGAAGTCGCAGACTGTGGCGAATGGCAACAGTAATACCGCTAGGAACCCCAAATCAACGGGTCACCAAACGGAGAGATATCTAAAACGCTGGATAGAGGTGTTCCGCGAGCAAAGCTTTGCTATTGTGACTATGTATCGAGCAGTTTTCCCGCCATCTGGAAGTACGGCAACGAACCTCGCTTCAGCTTACCTGGCTCCACAAACACCGGTCACACCGAATATTCGGAGGAGCAGTGTGGTCAGTACCGATGGAGAGTCTGGGGATGGCAGTGATATGCCTAGTCCATTAGTTACGTTTGTCCCGCATCTGGTGACAATGTTGACGTCGACGTTGAGAAATTACCTGCCAGTTGTGTCAGACAGGTCGGCGAGGGAGTCGCTGTTGACGCAGATGTTGTATGCAGCGGGCAGTCTAGGGAGGTTAGGTGGGGATTTTGGCATGATCCTTGCCACGGGTTTGCTAGGAGTTGAAGGTAGCGGTGGTGAGGACTCTATTGAAGGGAGCGCGGAGGGTGGCGAGTGGGTTGAGGTTATGCAGAAGCATAGAGTTTTGGCGGAGAGATTGGAAGAGTTGGCAGCCGGGAAGGGGATCAGGTCGCCATCTGCTAGTCCCTTATTATCATGAACGAGGTTGTAGAGAGTAATACTCAGGCTGACACATAGCAGCCCTACCTCTGGAGCAAAAGATAAAACCGAGTCCTCGCAAGGCCACATGAAATCGTCCAAGCGAAGGGTGCTACTAATATCACACACACTATATGTATATCTAGTTCTTTAGATGTATTCGGATATATCGCAATATATAATTCATTAGCATTAAGCGTCCCGTTATTAATTATTTACCGTCAACCGATAACCCCTTATGCACCCTCAGGCCCAAGTCCCATACCAGTCGAAGTGAGATAAAAGGTAACAGTATACTTAAAAAAAAAAAAAAAGTGTTTGTAAACGCCGTTCGATGCCCAACATAACATGAATATAATACGCCTTGTACGTTGCTTCTGCTTTTTCTTATTTTGTTTCCTAATCAATAATCTAGAGTCCCCCTCTCGCATGCTATGCTGTATAATAAAGTTATCTTAAATGATACTGTTGAAATCTGGTGGAACCTGCCATCCGTGCGTTCTACAAGCACGGATGAATGCGTCTTTCGCTTCGTATGGAGTGTAGGAGCCGCTGCCTCCTCCCTCGAGTCGAGCAGGGTTTGGCTCTAAAGAGCACAGAGCCAGCTATAGCACCAAATTTGTTAGTAAGGTATCTTTTCTGAAGAATTCGTCGGCACATACTCTAATTTGTAAAAGAACGGATTCCAAGCTGGAAACCGCAGACCATCCGGAGTTCGTCAAAAGCTCCATACACAGAGCACCGCCTGCAGTAACGTGCCCACCACCTCCCCTCTGGAATGGTAAAAACCTTGGCTTGATAACTCGGAAGAAAGGAGGAGTCATCGGGAAATCTTTCCCGAATCTTACCTCCATGACGATGCTGTTGACCTTGTGCTTGAGCATGTCTTTTGCAAGCGGTAGACCCGGTTCAAACGAATGGAGTTCTACGATCCACTGGTAGACGTTCTCAATATGATCCCGATTGATGTACCAGCCAAGGTCGTCAGGGTCGTGCGATTCTTGAATCTTTACTAATGTTCTAAGTTCTTGGTTGATGCGCTTAGTCGCTAGTTGTGAGGCATAGGCGGGCTCAGCAAGAAGCTGGATGGAACTAAGGTCCAAGTTCCCGGGAACGAAGGCATTCGGGTCCTTCTTTTTGACAACTTGCTTGTCCTTGCCTTTGGATGTATCCTTTGCCTTTCCCTTGTCCTTTTCGTCAATGTACAGGATCTCTATGTCTTCGGGATCAGTCGCGGAGGATGAGTAGCCATCATCATCCAGACAAACTGGATTGCTTGCCGAACCCAACCCAAGCTTAACAATTCCCTTGATCTTGGTACTTATCCTAGACTTCTTCGCAGGCGAGGGCCGAGGCTGTGAGATAACTTGGCTATTGCCACTTCTCGTGCGAACAGTGGATGCGGTCTCTGGAATAACGAGAGCCTTTTGGCCAATGCCTTTCGGGGTCATCGCCGGGTCTTGAGGGAGCGCTTTGAGTGGAACCGGAGCCACCGTCAATACCGAATTGTGGTTGGGCACTGTAGGTGATCTCCCAGTTTGAACAAACAAATATCTCGTTTGAATCCAATCCACTTTATCCACGACGAGATGCGGGCTCTGAAAAGAAAGGATTAGAACATATTATGAATAAACAAGATTAATAAATGGAAACATACCTTGCTGACGAATTGATTCGGAAGATTGACAACTTCATTGAGACACATCGCGCTGTTTATGCACAGGTGGCTCTTGGACCACCACCGTTGGTTGGTTGCGCCCGTACCGCCATATCCATAGCTTCGATAGCTATTTGTGTATCCAAGGCTAACATTAGCGTCTAGACTATGGTAGACGCCATTCCCGTAAGCACGGCCGTGAGCTAATAACCGACTTTGTTAGTTACATCCTCTCAACTTTCTTTGTTGGATTCTGTCTTACCTGTTTCTCGGAAATGCAATCCTTCTCTGATGATTGAGTGCCAGTTTTGAAGCGGCGATCCGTGGAATGCGAAAATGGTTGGAACTATCTCGAGGTTAGAGGAACAGGATAGTATAAAGGTTCCAGGAATTGAAACTCACAAGCAAGGCCATTAGTTTGAACAGCAGATCGAACTTCATTGACAAAGCGCTGCTCCTTGTCCGGAGCACCCATGGCGAACCTAAACTGAATCCATCCATCCATTCCATGCACTCGTTCCTCCCCAATGATCACCTTCTTCTTCTCTTTCGTCTCTTCCATACCGGATGCCACGTCTGGGGGGATCTCATTCTGATTATAATCGATAGGGTCATCCGGTGTTTGATCGATCTGAACGATACAGCTACGATTACTCGCAACAATCCATCTGAGCAGTAGCAAGGCACTAGGACTAATTTTGTTTCTCCAGGCCTTCAAACTAGCTTCCTCACCAACTTTCGTATTCATGATCAGCCATTCCCGCATCTCGTTCACTGATGGTAGAGTCTCAAGCATCTGGACGATCGAGTTTCTCTTGACCACATCCGATAACTCGTCAAAGTTGGATCTGTAAACCGAGTATGATACCTGAATACTTGTGTCACCGGGAATAACATTGATGGCGCAATCCGAGTGGAATATCGATTGCGGATTAGTTGCTATGACTGCGAGCCTAACTTTCGGAAAGTATTCGCCGTCAACAACCCTACAGTGAATACTCTCGGAGCCAGCTATAGCCGTCATAACTATCCAATCTCCCGTATTAAGCCTCATGGTATCGCCTTCAAAGACTTCTGCAGTCAGCTCTTGTTGAACCCGATCGAAAATGGCATTATACGGGAAGGTCCCAGGCATCGGCACAGTCAGGCTATAAAGACAGCATTAGCTTCAGACCCACAGAACTAGCAAACGAGAGGGAGACACATACTTAAGACCAGTAGGAAACTCCAAAAGTTTTCCATGAGTTGCGGAGATCCAACAGAAACTGATAAGCAAATCGATGACACTAGGTTGATCCAATATCTCATATTCCATGCTTGGGCCGAATCCAAGCGCCATATATTGGTACAAGCAAAGGGGTTTGCTACAAACATATGGCTTCAAGGCTTCAAAGTTGGCCTCAATTTTGTTATGGCAGACGAGGCAGAACTCGGTACAACGAACGAAATGGCGGAGAAGGTACTGCATGGTTACCAACGGGAAAGGGATATCGTCGTGGCTTCTACCGCTCGGTCCACCCTGTAGGATATCCCCTTGGACCGCTGGCGCCAGATTGACGATCCCATCATCTTCTTTGTAGTATTTATCTTCGACGGTATCCGACCTCTCTCGGCCTTGGAAATCTGCAGCCACACACTGTTAGCAAACTCCATCAGACATATCAATGATGCTTCACAGCTAGCGTACCTTCGTAGAACATTTCTGCTCCGTCCCAGCCGAATCCGTATGAAACACGGTATAGCGTCAGAGCAAGCAGTCTCTCATTCAACAACTCTGAAACCGGGCGAGATATGAACGTGCCCTCAAAAATAGGAGCCGACGGGTCAACTTGCGAGTCACTAAGACCGTGAACATCTAGCTTTCCCCCCTCTGTCTTGAAGACATGGGTGCTACCATCTTGGTCTTCCTTAAATTTTTTGACCTTTGTAAAGGCCGTTATTGCTTCCTGCAAACTTGGCTTATATCGCGATGATGTTCCCACGTAGACCTGGATCCATTTCTTCGCAGTATAGCTGTCTTTGGCCATGGCAGAGAGTGGCTTGTACCCGGCTGGATAGTGCATCAACAGCACGAGATATTTGTCTGGGTTCAATCGCCAAGCCGTCATGGCTTCGTCACTGATACCTAGTTTCGATATCTTGATAGAGATCGCCAGGTATCCAGATCCACCTGGGAGATTGCCCAATACTCCAACCTTAAAACCGGCGGCCTTGACGGCACGGAGGTCCAGGCAAAACTCCTTGATGTATTCGCACTCCATGGGGTCAGTCGATCCCGCGACCTGCGAGTCCCCAATGACAAGCTCATTTTCCGACATAGCGGGAGACCATCCGCCTATCGAGCCATCATCATCATCATCATCAGAGTCGCCTCCGAAGTCATCATCATCGTCTTCATCATCTTCATCATCCTCTTCCCCATCAATATCCATAGAATCTTCATCGTATTCATTAGAGTGCTGTCTTTTGACCCCACGTTTTGAGCAAATGGCGACAGCAGTTGCATTGATAATATCGGCCAGTTTCTTTTGTCTAACGTTGAGGTTTTCGATAGCTTTAGATATCGATTCCGGGACGTTTTCCGTTGTTATGAAAAGGAAGCATTCGTGCTCCGAAGGGTATTCGCTAAGTTCTACACAACAGTTAGAATGAAGCCAATTGTACAGAGTAACAAGGATGGGATGTTCTAACCTGGGAGGAGAGCAGTAACTTCAATAGCTCGAGTGCCGTCGGTAACCGTAAAAGTAAAGCTTCCGTCATCTTCGCCCTTTTCTATGCCTTTTGTGGAATTTAAAGTTAATACGTACGTCCCTACTAGGTATCCTTTGGATCTGGAATCTATGGTAACTCACATGAGACAGAAGGGTGGGGAGAGCGGGACTGGACTTGGAGCAAGTCGGCGACGAAGGCCTTCCTTGGCATGGTGGCGGACCGAAAGCTGATGGTGTGTGGCTGACCACAGCTTAGTTTGTGATGAGCTAGATCCTCTAGGTCTTAAAACGAAATGGAATGGGAAGTCAGTGATGAGGCTCTTGGAAACTTAAACACCGATGCTATCACTTGTGTAACTGAGGGGCAAACTTGGTGATCTAGACAAGAACGGACCTTTTTGGACCCCGATGAATCTAGGGCTGGTTTGTCAGTGAGGTAGTTGAGAACGAAACGGGTGGTTAATTGTGCTCGCGTTGGGTGTTCGGTTGTTGGAGTGGAGGGACGCGAAAGATGGATAGCGGGAAGATGGTGATGACGGCGGCGGAACCAGATGAAGTTTGAAGCTGGTGAAGCTGTGACGACGACAGTGGAAGGAGCTGGAGCTGGAGCAAGCGTCGTGGAGGATATTTTGGAGGTTACAATAGTGCAAGCAAGCAAGCAGCCTGCCGCCTTGTGATCTATTTGCGCAAGCAGCAGAAGCTTAGCAGCAGCAGCAGCAGCAGCCAGCCACTATCAATAGCAGCAAAGTACTATCTTAGGATCGTAATTAAGATCTCGAATGAAGGAAGACAAGACAAGACAAGACAAGACAAGACAAGAACTGATAAAGGCCGACAGAGAGAGACAGAGAGAGAATGGAGAAATAGAGAGATGGAAGGGAGAAGAAGATGGACACGGGAAGGATCTCAGCACAGCAAGGACTTAATATAATTATCTTCTCAGTTGCACTTGAGGGATCAAATCATGTTATCAGCCTTGCAATGCTGTTGTGCAGCAGCACAGACAGAGCAAGCACATTGCATTTGTGAATCAGTCATTAGATATCCCGCGTCCCGCAGGCGGTTCTTCGATAAAGCATTGGTACTAAGTAAGTACATACTTACTTAGTATGTAAGTACCTATTAGGATCCCCAATCAACAATTGAAACAGCTGGGTATGTACATACGATCCTTGACTAGCATCCACCTGGTCTGTTGGTAGGCCGGCAATGACTACTGCACTGCACTGCACTGCTAGCCTTCGCTGCGACTGTGGGGAATCGAATCATTGCCTGGTCTTGGCGGGCGTCCCCCCGGCTTGAGCCTCAACACGCTTCACGTTATATTATAATACTTACTCTCTTGGTGTATACCTACACACCACACCAACACTGACAGCAGCCAATTGACTGATCCTGACATGGCCGACGACCTCCTGTCCGACCCGGCTCTGCAGCCCTTCCTCTCCGACTCCTTCTCCCCAGCAGCATACCTCAATTCCTCCCTCCCTCCCCTCTCCACCACCACCATCATCTCCTCTTCCTCTCCAACCGTCTCTCTCCAGAAACTACACACCACCGCCACCACCCTCCTCTCAAACCTTGATGCCCATCTAAACCGTCTACAATCTACCCTCTCCACTCTCACCGATGAAATCCTCCGTGCCACTCCAAGACTCTCATATGAGCTCCAAGTACTCAGTAGCGATGTCGTCTCCCTCGCCGAAACGCTATCCTCAACTCGGACTCGTCAATTGACCGAATGCCTAGCCGATGTATCTTTAGACGAATCCCCTAACCCCCCTATGGAAGGAACAGAGAATAAAGAAAGAAATAAGTCCGAGGCTGCATCTATTCCAGGGAAACCCCAAGTCCTTAAGCGACTTGAAACTCTCACGCTTGTTCGTCGCCATTTGGAAGATGTAATCAAGGTCTTCGGAGAAGCAATGGAATGGACTCTCACAGACGTCCAAAAGACGTCGATCCCATTACCGACAACTACAACGTCTTCCCTGGGCGCCTATATCCCTCCGTCTCGATCACCGTCACCGGGGGTAATGGAGGGTCGTAAGAGATCTGGCAACAACAACCCAGCCACAGGCTCAGACAAATTTACCGACGAGATCTCATATCTCCTCCTAAATGAAGAAGTCGACAAAGCCACACAGAAGGTTGAGGACCTGGCCAAACTGTGCGAGGTTTGGAAAAACACTAGCGAATATGATGCTCGATTACGGTTTGTTGAGAACCTAAGATGGCAGGTCATGGAAGCCACCAAAGTTGAAGAACCAGAAACGGTAGAGAAGAAGGATACAGACAGAGGAGTCTACACTATTAACCTTCCCGATGTCTCACTACCAAAGGAGGGATACCTCAGTTTTATGAACCAGTTCAAGCAGATGAGAGATAGTATCGGTCAATCTGGACTATGAATGGTTGGAAACTTCGAGTTTGTAGTCGACACCTTTGGGCGACTTACATTTGTATCATACTCATCGGCATTTAATCGAGAGTAGAGGTGGCGGTTTGTAGTATACATTAGAATATGATACCACATCTACTCATCATGATCATAATCCGTCATATCTCCAATCCCCCGCTCCCTCTTAGCCTCTACACTCCATTTTTGGCGCCATTCCTCACTCTTTCTCGCTGCAAATTTGCGATTTATCACCTCCACGCTCTCCATCCTCCCCCTCTTGGTAATTTCGATATACTTCCCAAAGCTCGTCTGCATTGGCGAACCATCAACGATGAATGTACTATCTCTTCCCTTCTTTTTCTTGACCACTTCTAGGTCACCATTCCTTTCAGCCGGCCCCTTGCGATGTATCTCTTGTTGCCCGTACACCATTGCTAACAGCCCACCACTCAGCATCGCATCCATATTCGAGTTATGCCAAAGTTCCCACAACGTCCCGATCACATCTTCTCTACTATTCTGCTTCGCCCTATTCACCTCCGGATACACCCACTTTACTTCTTTCTCATCAAATATACAATCCCACAGCACCAACGGCCGATCATCCGCCATATTGTAAAACGGTTTTGTTGGAATGTTTTGAACATCCAACAAGTCCCTTACAACTTCCGGCCTCTCAAGCTGCTGTCCGACTAGGAATAATACAGCCACCATGTGCCGTACCTGATGCCACAGGAAGGCCGAACCCGTGAGTTTGAAGTAATACATTTCCGGCCGTCTCTCCAGCATTCCCTCTGAAGGTTCATACGGCGCTGCCGAAAATACCGGGGTAATCGCGCCAACTTTCACAATATCCGCTTCCTCCACCCGTCTCTTGAAATTTGTAATTTGCTTGCTGGCATCGATCTTGCATAGATTTCTGAAGTCGTGTAAACCTTCGTAGTACTTTGCCGCCGTCTTCATAGTATCGATGTCGAGCAGCCTCGGCGGCTCACCGGGACTATGCGGCGCGGGTGGGTTTGTAAAAAAGTAATGATACGTCCTTGCCTGGCAGTTGAATCTCGCTGAGAAGTTTTCAGGAGGGTTGGGACACCATGCAAGAACCCTTATGGTTGGTGGTAAGAGACGATTTAATATTGTGACATATGGCAACTCGTTTTTGTCATCAAACTCCGGCGTTTCGTCATCCTGAGGTGGTTCGATCGGGCTTTTCGGGGCCATTGTGTTCTCTGCGTCTTCTACCAGTGCATTTTCTCCCAGAATCTCTTCCTTCCTAGTCTTTGGTCGGTTACTTCGTACCCTAACACCAACTACCTGCCCAAAGGCGCTAACACCTCTATCGGTTCTCCCGCATTTGGTGTATTCCCACCTCTCCAGATCAATCCACTTTCCGATATCATCGATACCGCCGTTAGTCGTATTAGTGAACACTTGGGTCGTGTCTACCGATCCATCATGATTATAATACGTCCTCGGAGGCACCAGCCTCGCCTTCAGCAAACCTTCAAAAAGTTTCTCTTCAACAGTAGGCAACGGGGTGTCGCCCCCAAAATGATACTCCAATCCCTGATACGGCCCGCCGATATATGCAAACTTCAGCGCTATCAGACGGCTCGTATAGCGACTGAAATCAAAGTCTGGCTTTGCGGGAGGCTTCGGCAAGATATTCAACGGTTGTCTGGAACAAAAGTTGTTAGAGTGTTGCATTTTTTTAAAAGAAAATTTGAATATGTCGAAGTTACATATTAGGTCATACTTTACACACTCACTTGATCTCCGGGATTGAAAGGGTCTCTAATGAAGACTCTAGTTGGTGGATACGGGATATGAGGGCTTCTTGGGTCCAGTTTGTGTAATCGGTATTATCAGATGGTGGTATTGGTGAAGGGATAGTCTGCCCCTCCATTGCGGACGGGTTTGTGGTAAGACTTCGGGAAAACGGGAGGGCTGGGTATATCTTTGTTCTGGATCTATAAGAATTGGTAATGCGCGCTGCTGTCCTGCGAATGGGAACAGCGAACATTCAAATGGTTTGTGGAGAAAATGGAGGAAAAGGTGGTTGTCAGATGACAGTGGTATGTACTTATACTGGTGGTTTGTGAGTGGTTGTGAGTCCAATTTTAACCCCGGAGCCCGGGGACTGAATATACCTCCCGGGATCACCACCGGGGAGAACCCCGGACCACAACGGCACTCCACTCCCGGCCAATCCTCAGTCAGCGCAGCCTTGAAAGAGCATCTTCCCACCTCCTCCGATATCCCATCTCCAATCCTTCTCTTCTTCCTCACCGTCGCGATGCGGTAAACCGATCCATGCGAGCACAGGAAGTTCGTTACCCTCCCATCGTCCCCAATTCTACCCCTATCCTTCCACTCTCGAGCTTTCGCCCAGCATGGCTGCCGCGGTCTCAGCAGCACCCGTCGAGTTCAATCCGACGCGACAGGGCAAATTCAAGGTCCTTATTGGCGATAGTTTGAAACCGGGTCCTGAGGACGGACAATCGTCGAATATATATTCTAGCTTTAGATGTAAACAACCTCTCCGCCATCTGCTCTCGTACTCGAGCACAGCTAACGTTAACGCTCTCACTTCCCCAGACAACACGGCGCCGCCGTCTAGCCCTTCAAAGCTATCACAAACTAACAATGGACAATTCAGCCTTTCATACGAGGTAGATATCCAAGCTACGGAACCACATTCTTTCAAACTACTGCCATTCTAACTTGTATAACTAGGATGACAAAGAGACATCCTACACCGGCGCTCAACGCCCAGGCCGCAAGCTCGAGTGCGTCCTCGTTTACAACCCTAAAGACAATACCTTCACCCTTGAGCGCACTTCATCCGTCTTCACCTTCAACCAATCCCACCCTTTCTCCGACATAGCATCAATACCCACGGCAACCTATGAAGATGAGGCAACAGCTGTGGGTGGAAACAGCGACGACGAAGACGCCCAACTAGCAGATGCTGAAAACCCCTTCGACGTCAGACACTTCACGAATAGGGTCCTACCAAACTCCGACGATGATGAAGACGAACGAGAAGATCAGAAGGAAGAGGATACGGATGTCGAAATGGAGGATGTAGATGCTCAGGGTACAGCCACGGAACTTGAGCCGGAGCAGGAAATAGCAGTAACACCCGGCCAGTCAGCATCTACACCTATACCAACCTCATCTGCGACACCAACACCAAACCCATCCCTCGGACCAATGAAACGGAAAATGAAGAAACCAATCGACCCATTCATGAAACCAACCCGGAAACCAAAGGCACCTGCAGCCTCAAATACCGGCAAGTCACCTCTCCTCCACCCAGATATGGCAGTGCACGGCAAAGAAGCATCAGTGTCGCCGCAACGCCTCCCCTCGCCAATGCATACCGACCGCAAACCGCAAGCAAGAAAAGGCCGGGTTCAGCAAAGAGAAGAATCATCAGAATCAGATGCCGACTCTAGTGACGTGGATGACGACCATAGGAGATCACTGCAGCCACCGGTTAACAAGCATATCCAATCAGTCGCCATGTCACGAGAAACTTCGTTTTCAGGATCTATTCTTTCAAACAATGCTCCTGATGAGCTTGAATTCCCGGATCCGAAGAGTGAAGATAAAGGTGACGTGGAGGATGATGACTTTGATCTTGACGCCGCTATGGCTGAGGAGTTCGACTTTATGGACGAAGATGGTGACGAGGGCGGAGGCGGTGGGGGCGGAGGCGAACTTACAATCGAAGGGGAAGATGATAATAGATCAGGAATCGGATTGGGCATTGGTAATCTAAGCGGCACAGCGGTCCCAGTAAGCTTGAGTAGCATGATGGGAGGTAGGAGAAGAGATGAAAGTGAGGAGGAGAGTAGCGAGGAGGAGTAATATGTCTACGCAGAGCGACCCGCCTTAGAATCTGGTTATAAAAAATTGCAAAAGGGTAACACGGTTGAGTATCTTGATTTGGGAGTATAAATTTGGACATTTTACGGCGTCTTTTTCGGCCAGCAAAGCAGCAAAGAGAACATGCGATACCCTTCCGACTTTTTCTTTATTACGAACTTGTTTGACTTTTATTACGACAACCTACTATGATGTCCTTGACGACCTTTTTTTTCCCCCTCGCTTTTGAAAAATAGCTAATTTTTTGGTTTTGGTTCATGTAAAAGTACATATCGAATATCTTTCAAAGAAGAATAGATAATCCATAATGGATTAAAGCTGAAAACCCAAGGCCTCTAAGCTTGCGCTCAAACCTCTAATTTTGGGAAGGTGGCGGATGTTGAAACCATCCCGATAAATACCACCCTGGTAAAGAAAAAGAAGGCTAAATTAGTAGTGACAAGTATGTACAATAGGCCAATACGATAAACGGCCTACCACCACACTGACCATGCGGAGAAAATATTCAGTTCCAGAGGCCCAGCGGGAGCGCCCTATCGCATCCCAGTCTGGTCCCGGCCATGAAGCAAGAGGTAAGCGTTCTGAGCAACCGCATCTCGGTGATAGAACGCCGCTCTTCTGCTTTCCTCACTATCAACTCCCTTCTCTCCCAAGATAACCTCCAAATCTCGCTTTTGGCTGCTGACCCACTGCTGGATGAAGGCTGCAGGATCCATGCCAAGACTAGTCCAGAAATCCCTCTTAGCCTTCGAATGGTTAATGGCTTGGACAAGGACGGCGATATTGTCGTCTTCCATGCTAAGGTTCCGATGGAGCGGACTAGTCATCTGAGAATTGATAACCTTGATCATTCGAAGCCTCAAGGGCTCGTCCTCAGTAATGAGAATGTCGTGAATGACTGGAGAGGTCGATGCAGCATCCACTTTGATCATGTACTTGATGGTGATGGGCTCAATCGGTTTCAAATGAGGGGCAATCAGCTCAGGGATTTGTGGGACCTGAATTCTGTCCATTTTGAAAGCCTATCGAGAAAAAACGCAAATTAATAAAAAGCCAAGATGTGCAGTGCAATTGGCCAAATTATCACATACCTTCTTCAATTTATCGTCACAGTTGATGTTCCTCCTCTCGTCTCGGTCTTGGAGGCCATTGAGATATGCGTACTCCCAGATCCCAAGCATGATACCAGCTCGAGAGTCCTCAGAGGTATCAAGAATGGCTTGTAATTCCGGGCTGAGCTGGAATCTCTCGGGTTGCTCATCTCTGACTAACTGTATAGTGCACGGCGCGCTCACTTCTAACTTTCTCTCGAACTCGAATCCGTCGAACTCCGCAGGTGGTGCAGGTGCAGGTGCCCCCGGCTTGGCAGGTGCGGGCGGTGGAGGTCTTTGCCATTCGGCGAGGTTGTTCTCGCCGAGGCTCGGATCCATATTCGATCGAAGGATCTCTACACGAATACTCTTGAAGATCTGCGAGAGCTTCTTGGGTATTTTTGATTCCTCTTTCTTTGCATCCTTGCCTGCATCCGCGGGGGCCTTCGAGCCTTCCGCTTCAGGCTTCTCTGGCGTTCCTTCAGCCGCCGACGTGTTCGAGCTATCCTCGAGGTCAAGTAGGCGGCCTTCAATCTTCATACGAAACGACGGTACGAGATCTGTGCTAAAATCGAACGAGGTTTCGTCAAGGCTTGCGGTTCCCTGCCATGGTTGGTTGAAAGCAGTATTTGAAATGAATAGTCGGAAAACTCTGTGATTCTATCGATTACATCATCGATTAGCTCGTCGTTCCACTAAAACAGAGTGCGGATATGATTTCCGAAGGAACGTACCTTTGTAGATTTGGCGACAGCATCCTGCACATCTAATCGCTTCCGCATGATAGCAGCGTCTAGTCTGCGCTCCATACCCCGGATATCATTGTAAGAAGTAGTCAGAGGAGCGATCTCCTCAATTGCCGAGGAAATAGTCTTGTCCGTCGGCTTTCGAGCTCGACGCTTGGCCTGCTCTAGCTCGAGGGCCCGAGCTTGGGCGACTTGCTGCTGCATTTGCGCTTGCGACATAGGTTGATGACCGGATTGCTGATGAGTGACCATAGGTCCAGGGCCTCTTCTGTTTTGTTGGACGTGTATGGCGCCTTGGGCAGGAACTCGAGTGGGAGTCTGAAGCTGTTGATGGGGGTACTGAGGTCCCATCCTCCCTGGATAATTTATAGGAGTCGCCATGGTGTTCATGATTATGCTTGGATATGATCCTGCTCAGCCCAGTACCTGTCTTCTTCTTCTTCTCGTCCTCGGCAACCGGAAAAATCCAAGGTAGCTTGAAGGTCAGAAGGGCGAAAAAAAGAAAGCCACCCTTCTGGAAGGCTTCTCTCGGTTATGTGTCGAAAATTCCTTCTATTGTTCTGGAAGGTGTCCTAATTTAACTCTGACGAAAATCGACGAAGGGTAGACCGTGGAACCCCCAGAGAAGCTTGTAGTGTATCTATTTTTCCGAAGCAAGCATTAACACATCGGTGGTCACTTAATATGAAGATCATTATGGTTGGGGTACAAAGGGCGGGAATGGCGAATCGAGGCTTACCTCAAATGGATGCTCGGTGTACCGGTGTAATTAACCAGCAAAAGCTTGCAGAGTCATGAGATTCGGAGTGAATTCGGCTTGCAGGACTAAAGGGCTAGGCGTCTAATGCAGGTCTCGAAATCGGGTGCAAGGAAGGGGATCAATGCGGCAATGGTGATGACGACCTATGGGATTGCGAGATGCGGGTAAGAAAGGTGTTCTAGGATCGAGCTTGTCCAAAAACCTCTGCCGAAGTTGATGATAAAGGCGTGATGCAACAAGGCAAGGTCCGGGTAGCTAAAGAGCAGAGCCGTGACAGGAAAGCCGAGGCGACTTGGGGAGCGATAATAGCGTTGATGATGACGAGGGCAGTGGAGGTGGCGGATGATAGCGATGGACAATGGCGATGGATATGGATATGGATGGTGATGGTAATGACATGAAGGGGCGTTTGATAGCACACGAAAATATTATTGGGCAAGCGTGTTTGGTTGGTTCGCGCCAAAGCCGTTTCATTTCCAGTCTAGCTGGGCAGGGTCACTTTAACCATCCTATCGATTGTTACATTTGAAGGAAGGAAGGAAAGAAGGAAGGAAGTATTATTATTATTATTCTGAGCTCGTCCATGCCATAATATCACATTCATCATCATCACCATCGTTATCACTACCATAACCATCATCACCAGACTTCACCGGAACACGCAGTGCAGTGCAGTGTGTATTTTGTGTGTGTGCATATGTGTGCATGTACAGTACAGTACACGTCCGTGTCATTATCGGCACCATCATCATCATCATAATCATCATCATCATCATCCTCACGGCCGGTGCACTTGTACTTACACATCTGATCGAGCTCCAATACCTTGCAATTGCTACACTCAGGCATCTTCCTAGGCCCCACTATACCTATAGCTACCCTATATACATTACGGCAATGCACTATAACGTCCAGATCTTCCAAGATGAAGCCTCAACTGCAATTGCGTCCATCCGCTCCTGATAATCCCGAATGATACGTATCAACTAGTAATGTCCTTACCTAGACCTAGGTAAACTTCCCGTCTAGATGGTCCGGTTTCAGGTTTCATGTCAAATGTTTGCACAGACAAGGGCAAAGCCGGGCGCCGATTAGAGCCCAAATCCCAGGTATCCTTATGGATCCCCTCATGATAAATGATTTCGAACCTGGCTCACCAGGCCTGACCTTGTCCGTCTATATAGCTCGGGCTATTAAGATCATTCCTCGGTTCTTCTACCCTGTCGTGAATCAATGCACTTGCACCACAAACATCACAAGCTAACTTTTTTTTTTTCTCCCTCTCTTTTCCATGATACGGATTAATATTGCTGCTCTTAGGCAGGAAACCCGTGGTTTAAAGGTTTCAATCCCGGTCCTTAGGTTTTGGTTGACATCACGGCTAAAGCCTGCATAGTCATTACATAGCTTACCAGGATTAATTAAGGAAGGAGATGTGGACCTGATACGCAATTAAGTGTCTGTAATTTATATGGGCTCCCTCACCACGCATGGTTGCATGGATCAGATGTGGTCTTTCTTACGAGCTGACTGACAGGAAAGAAAAATATTTTCCTTCACAAGGCCACGTGGATCGGCCCACATATTATCTATCTCTCACAGTCTCAGGTAGCCGTTGATAGTGCTAGTGGTAGCTTAAATTTTCTAGAATTTAATTCCCAAGAATCAGGTATCACTTGTACCCCATCCTGTAAACGCCTCCAGTGTATATACGCCACAAGAAGATGTCGAACACACGTCCACCCACGCTAATATAGAAGTAAACATCAATAAACCCCGAACCATCCTCTTACTCCCCTCATTATGGCTGTTCCTGCAGCGCTTTAGTTAAAGTATCGTCAAGTGAGGCAAGTGTCTTTTTCAGCAATACGATAGCACCCTCGGTTAATTTGGGGATGCCGTCGATTTCCGTCGATGTAAGAGCCGAGACCTCTGCAGCAGAACTCGATTGATTAGACCGTGCGCCCTCACAGCTCGCAACGATCTCTTTGCCTTTTTGCACAATCTCACCCAGAAGGGTCATTCCTCCGTTGAATTTAGGATCGTATAGCCAAGCAAGGATATCCTCCAAACCGGGAACGGGCTTCTCCAAAACTCGTTTCACAAATCCTCGTGAGAGAATGTAAGCTCGTTCAGAGTAAAGATTGGCATTGACCATTGCTTCCTCTGCGCCGAGATAGACATTGAAACCTGCTTCATCTGTTTTGCCAATTGGTTAGCCCTTTGTTTCCCGGGGCAGGATAAAGTCATAACCGACGTAAAGTTCAAAATTTCTCCAAAATTCAGACGAAAAGAAAATAAGGTAGCAGTGTTCTTTCCTCAGCGAAATTGACGGCTCTTAGAAGCAAGCAAGAAATGCCACAACCAGATACGCCAAAATACTCGAGCCAAATGCACTCTTGTCATCATAGAAGGAGATGGGTGAAATAGAAAGTAGTATAAAGCACGAAGGACTTACTGTAGTATGGCTCTTTAACAAGCACCAGTCCCATCAAGCTGACTAAGACTTGTAGGATGCTTGACCCTGAACTAGACCAATTTTCGGACCGTTTCTCGCCATGCCATGTACCCAGTAGAGACAGGCATATCTTGCCATCCTCGTAGAGGTTGGGGTTAACCCTCCCGATTCCGTTGGTCCATGAATGAAAATATCCGGTTGGAGGAGCGGATGGAAAGCTGGAGCCTAGATGAAAGTCGAAAACGAAGGGGGCGAGCTCGTAAGGAGTATTTCTCGGCCCGACGATCAACACGCGGAGCAGATCGAGCCGTGACTCCCATGTCCGGACAAAGATACCATCAGGAAGTGATGTTTGTAATATCTTATGTTCCTTGTTTATTCGCCTGAGGAATGCCACGGACTGCTCTAGAGCTGGCTGTCCAACGAAGGCGTGATCCAGAGGAACTGTGCCTTCCAGTATATTGAATCGAGGCGGAGATGCAGAGGTAGCTTTGTTGAGAGGGGTATCTTTCACAGAGTTGCCAGTTGTTGAACCATCTGCTTGCACCTCCGAGGCGTCTGCCAGAGGTTTTGTGTTCGTGCCCCCGACGATGTCATCAACCTCCATCTCATCGGCTTCGCTCGCATTCTCTTCATCGGTTAGCCAGTCAGCTTCGTTTCCAGCTTCCATAGGCTCCCCTCCTTCATAGAAGATTTGCTCGGAGATCCAATCGTCTGCTTCCATACTATAGTCGCTTCCGCTGTCTCCACTGCTTTCGCTACCGGAACCCATATCTACGGAATCATCGAGGTCATCCTCATCACCGAAGTCTTCGCCATCAAAAACGACAGTCAGTCGCTCTATAGGAACCTTAATGTTTTTGACTCGTTCCAAAGCGCCAAGCCGAACAGTCACTAGTCCATCGAGGCCCTTATCAACAACTTCGCCGAACCAGTCAGGCGATGTATTGAGGGTAGGGACTGCAGTGGCAGGTTGCTGCTGCCCATAGTCACCCCTTAGGCCCAGAGGGAATTGGTGCAGCATTCGAGAAAGGGTGTGTAGTTGAGGATTCGTGGTATTGATGAGGGAAGCAGAAAGATTAGCAATTAACCCGGTATCGACGATGCCACGGAGAGCATCGCCAATAACACGAAGACTGGATTGCTGGTCTGAAGCAGGTGCACGAGTCGTAGAAGGCCGGTTAGTTGATGATGTGGAGGGTCCTGCTGACGAAGTACCCGGCATTGCATCCGTCTCTGGCTCCACGACTTGCTCTGGAGCAACCAAGACAAAATCGCCCCGACAGATGGACAACGCCGGGTGTGCAGCAACTTCATACATGCTAACTTCCTCAGTCGCCAACCTGTTCAATGCACCTGTGCTCGAACCCGGGATAATCATTTCGCCAGCTAATTCAACCTTGGGAGAGTTGAACCATTGAACACGAGCTATACGTCTCGCGGCATCTACCGATTGGATAACACCGAGCTTTTCTGGAGACACGAATACCAAGGGTGGATCCACTCCACCCTCATTAAGATGGCCGTGGTTGTTTGGGGCATTCGGCGACTGAGCTTGAGAGTGTGCAGGCGCCGTCAACGTCTGTGGCTCACTGCCAGTCTCGGGTTTTGTGATAACAAAATCACCAGGCCAGAGTTCGTGTTCGTCGCTGCTGTCACAGCGTATTAAATCCACCGACTTTTCTCGCGTGACAGAAAGGTCTTGCCACTGAACTGTGACCCAAGAGGATCTACCGAGTATCATGAACTCGTTCACGTCGTAGCCGAGAGTAGTTGAGCGTGGAACCTTCTCAATCGTTCCCTGATCGTCGCCTGAATTGGAGGAATTATATTTTTCCATGGCGGCATCCAGATCTTTGAATCGAACACGGTCGTATCGTTCAAGATTTATAGCTTTCATATCAGTTCCACCATCTGATAAGCGATTGAATTTCTTCAATTGAAGCCAGGCTTCCTCGCCATCCGATACCCATGATTCGGGAGGCTCAATGGGTACAAATCGACTGCGTACCATCATGTTCTGACAGATCCAATCAATGCAGAGAGATATCGTTCGAACTTCGACAACTTTGCCAACAGGCTCGATATTAGGGTCGTATGCACCAAATCGCCACTTGCCTCTGCGAAGATTCCCTTTGGTTGTCTCCACAACTTGGCCGACCTCGAAATCTAACGGTTCTTCTTCATCAGAGCTTTCCCGAGAAATGAAACGGTCGAGGATCGCATATACATCGGCTCCAAGACCGCCCATGAGCGTTGTAGCGGTGGGAGGAGTTTGCTCTGATCCCTGCTGCGTGGATGCCGGATCAGGAAATCCATGGGGTCTTGTTCTCTTAAGCTTAAGCTGCCCGGGAACCTCGACAGTAACTACACTGCTATTACTCAAGCAGATTGTGACCGCCTCGATAAGCTCCACCACTTCTCCAAGCCAGCAGTTGTTCCATATGAGATAGTCACCTATCTCCCATTCCCGGGAAAAGATGATATCTTCCGCTTCAACACCTTTGATGACCTTTCGGGGATCGCATGGAGTTTCATCATTTTCAACTGTGGTAAAACTATGGGCAATGTCATAAGTGCCCCCTATATCGAGAACAGTGCCACTTTGAAGGTCTTTCGGCGATTTTTTGACAATGGTACCGTACGTCAACGGTCGATCAACCAGATGCAAGGCTGATTCATGCGCGATCAAATTGGTATAGGGTGACGCAGCTAAAATGACATAGTGGCGCGCTAGCTAACCGTACATCTCTGATTAGCACGACACCGACAGCGTAGGTAGTCGGAAGCGAGCACCCATTACCTCATTGTCTTTGAGATACTGATTCAGCACCTGAAGTGTAGCACTGCGATGGCAGTTCAGGACGGCATCGTCAAGTTGAGGGTCGTCTACGCCTATCTTGAATAATAGCACGCATCATGTAAGCTTCCACAGCCATGGCAAGTATTGTATGTGTGCTCACCTACATCAAGTGGTGAGACTATGGGTAAATACCTCATGCCATGTTTTCTACTCGTCAATCCATGAATCAGCCCGAGCCTTTACCGACCACTTGAAGGCTAGAAGCCGTTGCAAGTTGTCAAAAAGAGGTAACAAAAGGGTGTTGCTAATAGCATGGTCGGCTTACTAGTACACGATAAGTATACAAAGTATCGTCATTCTCGCGGACGACGTCGCCTTGACAGAGCTGTAAGCGAGGAAAGCATCATGTTAGCAACCAAGTCCTTCGGAGGTGTATATCATTTTGAGATATGCTTACAGTAGTCCATGTCTGCGGATCTTGTGGCGCTGCAGATCCGGACATGAGGAGCAAGTCCAGCCCCTCTTCGGGACGTCGGTATTCTCTCTTGGCCTTGAGACAGAATATTGTATCGTAGCCAAGTGGTATTAACTCGGCGTCGATAGCAAGAGAACAGAGACGGTTTGCAGATGGGGAACGGATAGGTGAGGGGAAGAAGGATGGACGAGGTTTGTTGGTGGATGGTGGGAGATTCGTAAGGAAAAAAAAAATTACGAGCTTGATATATTTTCGTTGACATCACGTGATAAACAGCATCGCTCAACACCTGCACCTCGGCCAATTTTTCGCTGGCGAACTCTGACATTAACGCCAGCTACTGGTGGATTAGGGCTTGACTAGGATATCCGTAAACATCAAGCCAAATGATAAAGGAAAGCACATTCTGTTGGCTTGGCGCGACCCAGTTGGTCGCTGGCGAAGGCAATGCCTTCTCCGACATATACAGACAACAGTCTCGAAGCTATTCGCGCCAATGACAGAATAAAGAATCTAACAAGACAGTCGGCAAGGACTAGCCAACAAAGCGACTGCGCGACCCAGTCTCGGCACCGTACAGCCTAGGGAACTCGTAAAAGCAACAATTTGAACAAAGACGACAAATTGCGCCCAATATTAATCCTTTAGGCTCTCAGATATGCTGTTTATGACTACTGTTTATCTAAAGGTCTCGTCTTCGAAACCTACGGGCTTTGAGGATTCGACGCGAACATCGGTGAGAGATGGATCCGATGTCAACACGAGGTGGTGGACGTGCAAGAATATCGAGGTTAGGACGAGATCGAATTAACTAGAAGCAATCTGATTGAAATCGTGAATCATACATATAACTGCATATCTCTCTGAATCGGGGCTATACTGTATTTTTGACTTCATAAAGTTGAGGGGATCTTGAGAGACATATACATCAATATGACATAAAGTTGACGTTAACGGAATTTATATGTTAACTTTTCTGGACGAACGGCCACAATATTTATATATTGGGCAATCGGTTCCTTCTCTCGTACCCAAAGGAGATACTAAAAGAAATACCACCAATTTTGTCTGATTAAATTCGAATTCCAAGCATCTTGCTCAATTGAACAGAATTCGATTCCTTCAATCCTTATAGCCTTTGCAATGTCCTACCAAACACTGGACCAAACTCCACCAGGTCGCTCTGGGGGCGGAGATAACCCCAACCTCCCCAAAAAGACAGTGGAAATAACTGGGGTTAGTTCCTTGATAGGTATCATTTATAGAGCTTCGATAGCATTTTCTAATCTCAGAATTGAATGATAGGACGTGGATAGTGATATTATTCAGAACTACAAGGACCCAGATACGGCCCAAGAGGCGAAACAACCCCTACTTTCCTCTGAAGGCGCAATTGGCCGCCAATTCAATCCCGAAGGTGGCATCGGGAAAATTGGAAGCAAAATCGGCGGACCATTCGACCAAGAAGGTATGATCGGAAGTCAATTCGATGCAAGTAAAGAAGGAATTGCGGGCAAGGTTGAAAGGGCGGTTGGAGGTCCTCGAAAGACAACTTGATTGGAGATATATCAATCAATGTCGTTGCGAGGGTTATGCGTGTGGGCTGAATATTAACATCATAACTATTTTTGCCCCAGGGATATGAGATTCCATAATGCAAGACCATCTTACTAAGGTCAGCGTCAGACTTTTAAGCTTTCAGCTCCGCCATATTTTATAATACGAATCTCCAGTTGTTGGATTGTAACGCTGTTCCGCGTTGTCTTCCAGACTCGACGCCTTAATGATGTAGCTATGCATGACGAACGTTTATAATTAGTATTAAGTTTTGTCTAAGGCTAACCAGCAGCTATTTATTTGTATCGACCGGCCGAGTTACATAATACGGATGGAAGCTAGGTTGGTGTGGATATCATGGATAACCGGTCCAAAGCTGGTGGTGTACTGTTATGCACGGTAAAGCATATATAATCTAGTACGAGAAGCGATTTGATACCTGGATGTTTAGTTGCCATCCTTTAGGCACCTGAGACAGAGATTCTCAAACAACTAAATTTATAGACATTAAACAATCGAGTTGTCTTCTGAAAGAAATATTTACAGAATATACCAGGCAGCTAAATCACCTAGACAGATACATAACCCATAGCCAAATCTCCTTGATACCCAAAACCCTTAAGCGGCAAAATCACTTGTGTACTCTCGTCAAGTGAACCGGGTCTAATACCAATCGATACAAACAGGGACAATGGAACAAGATACAAAAGGAGATAAAAAGGAACGTAATCAATATTATATCACTTCCGGGACCAAAAGTTGAAGAAATTTATGTGCAGGATCTTTCGATAAAGACGAGACCAATAACCTGTCATCAGGAAAGGCAAGAAATGAGCAAATGTCCCCAGAAATCGCTAAACATACGACAGACCGTTGGAGAAGAAACCAGATAAAAAACAAAGAAAAACGCTTCTGTACATTGATACAAGTCGTGCATTAGACTATAAGCGGGTAATGAAACAAAAGGAATGAAAAGAGTAACCAATGGATCCGGACCAAAAAATATTGTAATTGAACTACCCGGTGTATCTTTTGGTCTATGATTTTGGTTCAATACCGCAGCAAACGAGGTGAGGAAGCACTTGTCTGGTAGGAGATAATATCAAACTAAAAGACAGCGGCGAGTCCGTTCTTACTATTCCTCTTGCTAAACCTTTTTGAAGGCCTTTTCTCTTCATCGGAGGGTTTTGCATGCCTGGAGCTGCTGCCTTTGTCTAGAGTGAGGGTACCGTTTAAGGTAGTTGCTGGGCTGTTTCCGTGGGAATGGTTTTGGTCATCGTTGCTCGCTTGGGCAGAAGCTAGATCTCTGGAGTTTTCGATTGCGACAAGCCACTCGCTAGCAGGATCCTTCGGATCCTCAAATGTGAAGCACTTGTCTTTCTACAGAACACATTAATAAGCAATATAAAATCGGACTTGAGGAGATAGGGCTTACAGTATCGACCACGAACGCAGATCCCGGCTTCTGGCCTGTCGACGGAGGCGCAATTCGAGTCACAACCCCTAAACCGAGCAAATCTATCTCGGTCTTGACCTTACTCGCATCACTTCCAGCAGCACCAATGCCCGCAATTATTACCCTACCACCAGTTGTCACCATCACAAGTCTCTGCCGCTTTTTAACCTGATTTCCATGGAAAAATCTCGAGAACTTCTTTGGGGTCTGCTCTGCGAAAGCCCCTCCGGATCCGTGGGTACCGAAAGATTGAGGGGCGGGCGCGGATGTTACTGTCATGTTTCCAACTTTTAGGATCCTCTCATTTGTTTTTGTCAAAACTGGTGACCATTGAAGGTCCAATTGCGTTGGAGGAGGCAGTTCTGTAATCACCTTGGGGGGGATAGGTCGTGATGAGGTTGAAGGCTGAGCTTGATTGTTGTTAGGATTACCTAGGGATCGGGCGAATGAGGATGTTGATTGTCCAGAATCCAATTTTATGAGTTTGGGCTGTTCTGTTGGCGGAGTATATGACTTTAAACGCGGGGCTTTCTGTTTCCATAATCGCTTCCCCCAAAGTACCCCCTCAAAGAAGGGGTGGGACTTTATGTTCTCGATGTTCAAGCGTTTTGTGGGGTCTAATACGAGAAGACGTTCAACAAGATCACGGGCAACCTTGGGAAATCCCGGAGGGAATTGATATTCAAGGTTAACAATCTTTTGGAAAGTTTGATATTCGTTGCCAGCCTTAAAAGGGGGCCGGCCAGCCAGAAGTTGAAAGATGATGCAGCCAAAAGCCCAGAGATCGGACCCTTTGCAGGCCGATTTATCTGTTAGCAGCTCCGGCGATACGTATTCCGCGGTACCGACAAACGAATTCGCTCTTTCATGATTTGGTATACCGATGTTGTTAGCGAAATCCTGTTCTCGGCGGTCCAGCTGTGTATTTCCATCCGCATTGCTCGCTTGAGAAGGCAAATCTAAAAGTTTGGCAGTTCCGAAGTCCGTTATTTTGACGTGCATATGTTCATCCAGGAGAACGTTCTCTGGTTTGAGGTCCCGGTGAATGACTCCCTTGGAGTGCATGTACTCGATAGCATCCAGTATTTGGGCTCCATAAAAGCGGGTACACTCTTCGTCAAACGAGCCCAGCTAGAATATTTATCAGCAAATGCCGCATAAGAAGAAAAGCCGAAAGGAGGATTTCAAAGCAGGGTATTACCTTTTTAACAAATCCCAGAAGTTCCCCACCAGTAGCAAGATCAAGAACAAAGTACAAACTCCTCTCGTCTTGAAATGTGTAATATAACCGAACGATTCCAGGGTGGTCTCCCAGCCTGTTTAGTGTGTTCTTCTCGATATTGACGTATTTCACCTTCTTCTCCTTGATAATATGCCGTTTGTCGAGAACTTTTATAGCGTACTCGGTCAAAGTTTGCCGGTCTGTTGCTGCGAGAACGGTACTGTAGCTACCCTCTCCTAGAGTTCTTCCAAAACTGAAATCTTGGACGCCTTTCTTTACAATGCGGTGTGTTTGGTTGCCATTACTATCGACGTGTCGCTGGATACTAACAGCGGCACCTCTGTCTTTCCACTCCTCGCTACTCATCGGGGGACCGTTTTCAACGGCATAAGCTGACTGGCTCTGTCTATTGGACCGGCTACTACCAATGTGAGGCGAAATCCCGGCCGTCGAATTCCGAACGGACCGTTCGCGATACAACCCATCCCCGACGACAGAATTACGCATAGCAGGTTGTCCGGGGATTATAACCGACTCGCCGCGAGTCTGACGCTGCGAGGTATAGTCAGAATAACCACGATGCATGTCTGCGGGTCGCTGGCTCGCGCCCCCACCGTACCCTGGCCCCAAGAAGGCAGAATGTGATTCAGACTCTCGGTAGGAGAGGTGCGAGGGGCCGTTGTCAGCGCGACCAAGCTCTCCGGTTGCATCACCCAAGATATCAGGGCGACTCGAGGACACGGCCGGTTCCATATCTTCAGTCTGATCCCGATCCGTTGGCCTTGTCTGCTGTGGGGCCTGAACGGGTGTGTCTGGAGGGGTAAAATCTGGGTTGTTCGCAATACGCAGCCCGCCAAGAGCCTGTCCTAAGTTGATATCTTCCATTTGACTGGTATATCAAGCTTCACCAGACTCTGTTTCACGGAAACCCCACAATGAAGGGGAAGGCGATTGGCTAGGCGTGGGTTGAGGTTGGAATGGCGTCAAAGACGATGCTGCCGATGCTGGCTGGTCTGAAATGCGAGTTGAATCGCCCAATCGGCCTAAGAGAAGAGGTTAGAACAGTACATAGCATAGGCGACGGAGCAGACGGGAGGGTGCAGGTTGAACCCGACATACATCTAACTTGCTGGGGTTGTATTGGAGAGTTGATTCCTTGGTACTGGTTACTAAGGGATGTAGCTGCAGGGTGAAGGAAAGGATTCTATGGTCGTCGCTGCAAATGATTCTTCCATAAGAGAGCTACACAGCAGGACGGTGGTATTGACGGAGGCTCCTATTGTGTACACCTCTAAAAAATCCCGGAGTTGTTTCAAGGGTGTCTGGACAGGCGTATCGGTGCAGCGATGCTACGTTATGCTGTGTACGTAGGTAGGTAGGCCTAGGTCGGAGAAGGAAAAGCAGAGCAGTGAAACTAGAGAGAACTTGCTTCGGGGTGTCTAAGTTGTGAACGAGCAGGAGTGGGCGGCAACAGCAGATGGTCGAGCGGAGGGGAGTTCGAGGAGGTTGAGAAAGAAGAGGAGAGGAAGTATAGGTGAAGCGGGCTTGTTTGATGATGTTTGAGCAGGTGCTTCTGGCAGGCGGCCAGGGATCCGTCGCGTTTTTAATTTTAATTTTTATATCAGTTTAATTTGCAGCCAAAGATGATCCGGCCAGAATCAAGGGAAATGAGCGTTCAATTAGCCAGCATATCTGGATTCAAGTCGTCTTGTTTCTTTCTTTGAGGAGCTGGACAGTAAGCAAGTCGGGAAGCAGTTGGTTGCAATTGCAATGTGCGGGAGCGATGGGAGCGAAGTTTAAGTGTCGAGTGAGGCCGTTCTGGACTTACTTACCTAAGTACTTACTACCCACTGAAGTACTTAAGTAAGTACTTACTTCCTTCTTAGTTAATTGCGAGGCAGAAAGAGAGGCAATGCAGAAAATCACTCCCAGAGCACTGCGGACGACGTCTGAACGTTCTCCAAGAAGAGTATACTTCTGTCTGTACATGTCAGTGCATTACATAAGTAGTCCTGCAGCCCCGTCGGTCGCACATACATACATCCATACATATATCAGATCAGGCTGTTCTATTAGTAGTATTCCTATCCCCAAGTTAACTTCGCTACCCACTTTCCTTAGCACATCAGGAAGGAAGTGGTTAAGTATTCTCATCCCCTTTGGTGGACCTCGAATCCGCATGCTTACCCGAGAACTCCGGGGAACCACCCAGCCCGGCCTGCTGTTAACTGTCCCAACCCGTCGCTGAATGCATCGGCATGACGCTATAAATGACGACGACGAATCCGAGGCGTATTGAACTTAGCTACTTCAACTTCTCAACTTAGCGAAACGTTACATGCAGCTTCTCGAAGGACTGCTATTTTTTTTATTTTTATTTTTTACAGATTTGCATCTTTCCTCTCTGCATGTCTCTCCCTCTCCCCCTCTGTCTGCCTCTCTCTCTCGCCCTCTCTCTTTCTCGGATAGAGACAGCCTATATTTAGTCCTTGCTTTTGCAGTTTGTCAAACGAGGTCACTTGCTTTTTCTGTTCCCCTTCAACAGACTTCAACCTGGATCTCGTCTATCTAATCAATCATAACCCACATCAATCGACCCGGCTCGGGAATACTTACCAGGTTGTGGCCGAACACCTGCAGCTGTCGCGTTCACCTTAGCACATCCTCTGCGTATCTCGCCGGCTTCTCCCTCATAACCCTACCGTCGAAGCTCTCGAGTCTGGACCCCTCTTATCTTCGCATTGCATTGCGTCAGCTGTACTACACCTGCACTACACCTGCGGTTCCTCCAGTGCCTATCGGTCTTCGGTCGAACTGTAAAAACACCGAACCATCGTGTGCATTCCCCTAATGCCACCTTATCCTCAATAATGCACAGCCTTCGGCAACCTTTCCCCATTACAAGCTAATCACCGGTATCAATTATTCAACTCAGATGCGGGTTCTACCAGGGCGAGTCAAGTCGGATCCCCGATCACTGGCGGCCGCTGAATGGGAAGGAGATCATTATATTGTATGTTAAATGCCAGCGACAGGGGAGGACTGTATTCTGTATCCCAGTACTTACGTTGGTATCTATCCATATAGGCCTATGTATCAGGGAAAGCTTTGGTTATCTCCAGCAACACCAGAGACCTCATCCAAACATTATACCATGACGAACATCTTCAGGTTTTAGCGTTTGACGAGGGGACAGGCAAGGTACTTAATCCTGCCTCTGCGATCACCCTTGGATGGACTCTAAAATCACAGTATTAGATTGCCGTCGCCCTACCTAGCTGTATCCATGTGTACTCTCCCTCCATCAGTTTCAGCAAAACAGCAAAAGTATGTGCGCCTATTCAAATCTATATCTCCTGGAAGGACTGGCTGAGTTGAGGAATTTTATTCCAGTAGTGGGAGTCTTACGTCCGAATTGCACTTGAGAATCATGACGGATCGATTCATTCATTGTCGTGGGGCGCAAATTCGGAACTGTTGGTCGCGGCAGCCGGCCTCCATCTGTGGGACGTGAGAACAACCGATGCCCGAGAAATATGGTGCAAAGAGTTGGCCAACCCGATAGATCTAGCATCGTTTTCATACGATGCCACCTTCATCGCCTCCACGAGCACTTGGAATCGCTTCGTCAAATTATGGAGGAGACAAGCATATGCTCTCGGGGAGGCAGAATTCGATTTCTCATACCTCCCACACCCCCATGTTGTCACATCACTGGTTTGGAAGAAGCCCTTCCATCGGGAAATTGCTGCGGAGAACATACTGTACACATTTTCTGCAGACGGCTTTTTCCGGGTCTGGTCACCTCTTGATCCCCACGAAGTCTATCCATTCCAACTATGCGCCTTACTCGATCTCGGGGGGCCTACTTTTCAGCCGGCCTTAACTTCGCCGTCTCTAGTAGGTCAAGGATTCGAACTAGACGCTGTTGTGTCCCTCATAGATACAAGAGTCTTTACGGTCGCCACCGAGCAAGCTGTTCTCCACGTTGAGCAGGATGCGGCCTCCAAACAACAACTTCAAAACTTAGTAGACATTGCCAAGAGAAGTTCGGAAATACTTTTGATGTTTCATAGTTCTGGGTATTTATCAGCTTGGGGTATTGAGAACATTGGAAGCAAATCCAAGCGGACCGTCAAAATCTTTAGCATTGTCCATCAGGTTGAACTTGATTGGAAACTTGCAAAAGACTGCGGTGGGCCGAGAAATATTCTAACTCTCGCTAGTCAAACGGCGACTACTGGTACGTCAGAATCAGCTTCCAGAATCCTTGAGCATTTCAGTTGACAGGGAATCTAGGCTTAGAATTGGCGGTCCAGTTTTCGAATGGCGAAATCGGTTGGTTCGATGTTAGCATCGAAGACCTGCTTGACCCGACATCTAGCATTTGTCAGCTGAAAGACAGAATAAGCTGGTCCGGGCATTTAGAACCGATCAACCATTTGAAACGTACAGCAAGAGGAAATTCTTTACTATCTTCATCGAAGGAGTGGGAGCATGTTCTTTGGCGGCGGACTCTATACGACGATATGCCTTACCTTGAGAGGCAATCTTTGATCAATATATCCGGCGAAGGGAAGGTCCTGAAAACCCTCATCTTACCAAACGGTACGGGCCCATCCGCAGTCGAGAGAAGCTACATACCCTTTTACTAACTCTTGAATACTTAGGGTGGTATGTTGTAACACTTCACCCGGACTCAGTTTGTCTGTGGGATTGCCGAGATTCTTCTGCTGTGGAATTATCTAGATGCCCCATTGAAATCTCCGCACCTTTCTCCTTGATCCTCCTCCCAGAATATGAAACCTTGGAAACCGTCTATCATGTGTTTGTGATTGACAAATCTCGCCATGGTACGGTCTTCGCAGTAAAAATTCCTCGGCTCCGTCGAAGAAGCAGTATATCATCAATCAAGTCCAGGCCAGAACACTCTTACGGCACCATCACAGAGCATTCCACTTTCAACCTACCTGCAACTGACGACATAGCAATGTTGGTCCCGGTAGATCCAGTGGGATGGAACTTCACAGTTTCCGACAACCTTGATTCATTCAACCGCGACGTTGCTGTGTCAATAACCCCAAAAGGGCTTGTACAATCATGGACGGCAAGAATGAACCCTAGTTCCAAAGAGGTCCAATGGTTACAGACATCTTCGTTAGAGACACAACTTGTGGACCCATCACTTATCGGGGGCAGTAGCATGCATAAAGTTGCTGTTATCGATAGTCAAAAAACCCTACTTACCATCTGGGACACCAGAAACGCTCAGCTAGAGCACAAATTTGGATTTGATGAAGGGGAATATGTTCGAGATCTTGATTGGACGTGTACGCCAGACTCTCAGAGCATCCTCGCCGTAGGGTTTGCCCATAAAGTCGTACTTTTTTCACAGCTTCGTTACGACTATCTAAATGCTGGTCCTGCCTGGGCCCCCTTCCGCGAATTTAACACCATTAGGTACGTTTATCGACTGTTGTATTCATTACATGCTGCACAACCGAACTAACAATCCCAGCGTGACACCTCACCCGATTGGAGACTCTATCTGGCTTTCCGATGGTGCTTTGGTCATCGGCTGCGGGAACCAGTTATTCATTCATCCAAAGAACATCCGGCCTGAAGATGCCAATGATCCGTCTGTTCAGAGTCTTTGGACCCCAGCAGGCCACGATTCGCGGATGGAAACAATATTTGACTTGGTTTCGAGACTAAATGGACCCCTTCCACACTACCATCCACAATTCCTACAGCAGTGTGTCCTCGCTGGGAAGATGAGATTGGCCAAACAAATTGTCGTAGAACTTACATATAACACAAAAGACAAAGACATGGCACAAGATATTGAAAGCACTCTAGGCCTTTCACCCGAGGACTTTCACAAGTTGGACGAGGTAAAACCCCCACAAATATCTTTCCCATATGCTAGCTAACCAACCAATAGCATGAGTTTCATGACGATGGCCCGCGACTAGTAAATGGGTTCTCCCGACCTGATTTTGATCAAAACCTCTGCTCCGAACTTGTTTCCCAGCTCAAAGAGGTCTCGATACCTTACCTCTCCGGTAAGGAGCAAATGTCACTGGCCGGAATCGTCGAGTCGATGTCTGAGGAGTGGCTCCATCGACAATCACTTGACGAATGGGGAGTTAGATACCTGCTCTTCTTCAAACACTACGCTCTCCAAAAGTCCAACTTCTTTTCTCGGCCTTCGGGGGTTTCCTTTAGAGAGATATCCTGGGCCTTTCAGAGTGAGACTCAAGAGATACTGGTGGACCTGGTAACGAAAACATATCAGAACAAAATGCAGTGGAGCCAGGCGCGGGATGCGGGGTTTTTCATGTGGTTGAAAGATCCAACCGCTCTAAAAGTACATTTCGAGACCTTGGCAAGGAACCAGTACATGAGTAAAGAAGAGCGAGACCCCGTCGACTGCTCTCTTCATTACCTCGCCCTTCGCAAGAAGACAGTCCTTATTGGATTATGGAGGATTGCCCATTGGAACAGGGAGCAGGGAGCAACCATGAAGCTTCTGGGCAACAACTTCGAAGACCCAAAATGGAAAACAATCGCGGCAAAGAATGCATACGCCCTCCTTGGAAAGCAACGTTTTGAATATGCGGCTGCGTTCTTCCTTTTGGCAGACCGTCCGAAAGACGCCGTAAATGTGTGTTTTACACAAATGAACGACGTTCAACTCGCCATCACAGTCGCAAGAGTTTATGATGGAGATGATGGCACAGTGCTGAAAGAGTTGCTCGAAGAGAAAGTCCTCCCACTTGCTGCGAAGGAAGGCAATAAATGGCTTGCGTCGTGGGCATTTTGGTTGCTGGACCACAAAGACCTCGCAGTTCGCTCGTTGATGATGCCGATAAATTCCTTGATAACGAAGACGGAATCGCCCGGTGTGGGCAAGATTTTCTTGGCTGATGATCCTGCCCTCGTCATCCTTTACAAATTGATCCGAGACAAGACTTTGAAGAGCTTGAGGGGTGCTGAGAAGATTCCAAAGGGTGCGGAATTCGAATTCGTCCTTCACTGTGCAAGGCTTTATGATCGAATGGGCTGCGATGTACTCGCGTTGGACTTAGGTATGGTTTCTTACTCAGCCCTTCTATCGGGTTAATTTGAACTAATGACTCGCATAGTAAAAAACTGGACTTTCTTGGACACTAGCCTCAAGACCAGCGGCCTTCTGGACATGAGAATGGCGCTGAGCAGGAGGAGGAACTCATACATCGTGAACGATCTAGTACACGACTTCAAAATCGAGGATCATATGCCGAAGCAGCCTGAGAAAACCAATCTTGTCAAACCACCAGCGGCCGCATTTTCAGAGCCTACTATGGACAGTTTCAGCCATTTCGATTTTTAGGTGGCCCTTAAAGTATTTCTGGTCGAAAGGTTCTTCTGGAGTACCAGCTTCGCCTGTACATTCTCATACGTTTCAATTCTCATATTCATTTTTAAAAAAGCCACGAAGCATTTAAGACGTCATTGACGTCGACTGTATAGTCGGTGATACCAACCGAACCAATGCTACAGTAGTAATTAGTAAATCGCGGATACTACGAGACCAAATCCCGGCCAGGCTATAATATTACTGCCTTTTTGGGGAAAACAACGCAGCGGGCTACTTGCCAGAAGAGGTAGCAAAGCTGCTGAGCTTAGAGAAATATGTCAAGAGGATAGAGTGCAGGCAGCAAAACATATCCTCAATGCAATCACATAGAGACTCGTCCAAGCCTTTGAAATGCCTCTCCAACAAACTTATTGCAAAGCGTCATCAATTCGACGCCCTCACTCTCTTTCCACCCCCCCTTTTTTGCAGATCATACATTAAAATCCTGATTCATTCGTTGAATTTTATCCCAATATATCACAGTCCTCCTTCCACAGGATATTCTATGCCGAATTAGCACTCCTCCTAGCTTCGCCGTGACAGAGGTTTAACCTAAGGCCGGATCCACATTTCTATTTCCCTCCGCCACAGCTGAATATTTAATACTTTAATAAGGGTATTTCAGTGGACTTGACCCGTCCTCAGTTATTAATCCAGAGTCGATTTGTTTCCGGTTTTCCTCATCTAGAAACTCTAGTAAAATAGACTTGTACTTCTCACTCCCTTTATACTTTGCTACATCATCACCCCAGGATCGGATGGCAGAGGCTAGACGACCTGGTACATATGGCTCCTTTGCCACTTCTGTAACAGGGTGGAAGTATGTTCGGATGGTGAATACTACGCCGCCACTCCTTGGAAGTCTGTGTAAGGCTCGAGTTAATGAGAGATACTTTGATCCTACGTATTAAATATATTAAAACATAGACCTTACCGTCGGAGGGTTTGTCTTTCCGATCTAAACCAATGGTTCTCGACAACTTTGTCCTTTTCTGCAGTGAACCAGCCCACATGAGGGGAATCCTCTGGCCCGATACTATGGGACCAGGCCAGGCCGTCGTCGACTTGCATGAAATACTGGCGAGTCTGTCAGTTTTTTGCGGTTCAATGACGAAATTTTCCAAAAAATGCACTTTTCTTAGTGAGGAAACGTACATTGTGTCTTATTACCATATCATCCGGCATCACCCTCTTAAAAAAGTTAACCATTCCCTTTTCTAGTTTCTCGCGAAACTGCGGCACATTTCCGCTCGTATCTGTGCATAGGCTTAGCATTCGAAAGTATCATTTCCAGTTTCACCGAATCTTCTGGAACCAGCGGACGATCAGTCTTAACTTACGGATCTCTGAAAGATTCATGTTGAACTTCTCCTCAAGCTTCCAAAATCCAGGTAAAATTATGCTTCCGGATTTTAAGTAGGACTGCCCATCAGATCCCTCTGTCATGATAGCGATATCATCTTGAATTAATCTCCCAATTGTTTTCATCGGTTCCTCAGCTAATGGACGTTTCACGATGTTAAACTCTTCATCCGTGACAACGTTATTTATGCCAACGGAGGTCCTGATAAACATTGAAGGGTAACGCTTGGGGAGGTAGTCGCAACTGAACGGCCAGTATATTAGTGAGAAGCTTTGAATGTAGTTTTAAGTAAATGTATATCTATTAATACTCACAGCGTTTCCAATAGCTCAATCGCGGCATCCAAGGCCTCCGGCGCTGTTTTGCAGAGTTTGTCTCCACGGGTCTCTATTCTTTCTTTTTTTATGGCGTGGAATTTAAGATATTCATTGTCTAATTCTATCCAATCGTCGAAGTTTCCCTTGCGGAGGCCCTAGGTAGCAGGGAGGACTCCATTTAGCCGCATAACCCATTCGTATCCAGAATATACGGCAGTTGGACTTACCATAGTAACAAAATAAGTAGGACCATATTTGAACGGGCGATCTAGAGGTAGCGCCCAGAACTACGTTAATGCAAACTAGTTTCCCTAACAGTTATAATTCTAGTTTCGAAAACTTCCATGGATTCCTCATACATGGCAACGGTTTTGTGAGTTTCACATCCCAGTCAGGATACGGTGGTGGGTCTGGTGCCTTGAAGTCTATCGGTATCCATTCTAGATCCCCATTCGTTAGCCTCGAAGTCAGTTGTCCCGACATTCTTAACCCACTCGTGCACTCTATGGTTTACTAACGTCCAGGGTTTCGTTTACTCGCAGATATCGGGGTCGTAGGCGGGGTGCTTGCAGAAGCATCCTTTTGTATATTGGGCCTCGACGAATATGTTTTCACAAGAATCGCTGCTAGTAGAAGGGCGATAGCGAGACATAGCAGGATCGGGTCCTCCTCGAACATAGCAACTGTTGATTTCATTTTGGCGACGGAAATTTGACCGGACAGCGAGCAATTCCCAACATTCCAAGGAGTCGAAAATTGGAGAGGAACGAGTACCTGCTTAATCCTAAGCTTTTAAACCACGGCACGGCGACCTAACAGCAACTTGGAGGCCTCAAATCCGACGTCGCACGTTTTAACAATCCGCCACCTGATCAACCCCACTAGTCTCACTGGATGCAAGCTTCATGCGTATACGGACACATTTGTTGCATACTGGCCAGACCAATTTGGTAAGACTTACTTTACTCTCACTGATAAGGCCAAATTTGACGCTAACGGTTGTCACACAGGACATGGGGACGCATTGACCAATCGGCTACCGTCGCTGTCCATATCTTGCATTGCTTCCCCGAGACAGCGGACCCCCAGCATTGCGAGTTGGATCATAGAACACCCAGCGCTTTGCTCTCAACATTCGATGATGGGCTTAAAGGCGAGCGTCTTTATTCCTCGATTTCTTTCCCCAGGTGCCCAATCCATATAAACGGCTCTTAGCCCTGCGCCGGAATGTTTTCGTCCCTGACAATCTATCCAGTTCCATGGACAATTGGCCAATCTATGGATGATATGTGTTGAAATGAGGTTGTCTGTTGTAGAGCTTGAACATCCGCACCCATCATACCTTGGGCACCTGTATATCCGCTCTCACGCTCTGGCCACCCGCTCTCACGGGATCTGGGTCATTGGTAATATAGATTTCCCTTACCCGTGATCTCTCCCCTTATATTAGAGTATACCTGTATCTCCCTTTTACCAGCATTTTCTCTCTCCACAAATATTGCCAAATTCATCGCGTCGCGTTCGATTCGAACATCCACAATAATTTTTGCATTCCAGCCGACATATTCATCTAACATCACGAAATATCCGCTATGGGCAGGACTAGGAAGTCCGATGGTGCTCCAGCCACCCAATCACCCGGGGGGCGAGCTGCAAAGCGGTCCAGGAAGACCTCGCCTGAGCCGTCTTCATCTCAATGCGAGGTTGCTGCAAGCAATGATGCTCATTGCGCAGCCTCTACTGCCCCCACAGTAGCAACGCCAGCCCACAAGTATATTCAGATGATGACTTGCCAATCGCTCAAGAAGAACGGCGCAGATATTGTCCAGTGTCAGTACAACCGTTGAGGAGCAATGTGTGATATAAAAGTGATTGTTAACAAATACTACAATCTTAGGCCAAAGCTGCATTGAGCGACGTAACGACTCCGGGGGCTGTCGGTTCTCAGGATTTCGGGCCTTCAAACGTCTCAATCCTACCGACGACGATGGAGTCGATGCCCCTCCCCCCTCCCCCTTCAGGGCGGACGCCAATGGCACCAGCAAGAAGCGCAAGTTGAATAGCCATCCTCCATTGCCTCCCGACTTAGACTATCACAACTACGCTCTCGTTGGGGACAGGAAGCGACACTCAGGCACAAAGAAGGACAACAACTGTCTCTTCTCCACCTCTGCCTCATTGGGGAAGTCCCCAAAGCCTTTGTCAGATGCAGATGGATATATCATGTCCGCAATTGCTCCATCGCTCTACAAAGCTCTCAAACGAGAATTACAACACGAAGAGCAATCCGGTCATCCCATAATTCGTATTGCCGAAGATCCAGCTCAGCGAAGCTTGTGTGATTCGTGTGCTACAACTATCTTCATCGTTAGCTATGTCTGTCACGTCTGCGGGAGGGAGTACTGCCCCGACTGCTACGATGACTGGTCTGAAAGCGGGAACATTAGATTTGAGACTTGCTCCCGCAATAAGATGCATACGAAAGAGCAGTTGTTGATCGCGGTCCGAGCGTGCGAGGGCGAATTAAAAGCGGCTGTAGCAGAGATGGAGTTGTTTATCGAGAAGTCAAAGCTTTCACAGAAACCACAGATTGGAGGTCTGGATCGCGGGAAATATCCAACCCGTTCACTTCACAATGAGATGTTTGCCCCTGTTTATGAGTTCGGGGCAGCAGACTTAGACGAGGAGGTATTCCAGGACATCTGGAGCATGCATGGACGACCAATCATTATCAAAGATTGTCTTGACAGGTTCAGCCTCCCTTGGGATCCAAGATACTTCATCAACAACCATGGCCACGAAGACTGCACACTCGTGCAAACCTGTCCTCCATTCAAAAACTACGACACCAAAGTTGCAAGATTCTTCGAGCAGTTTGGAAAACCTCACGGCACTAGGAGCCCACAGACACCATCTAGCAGCTTCACGGATGAAGCATTGAAGCTAAAGGACTGGCCGCCAGCCGATAACTTCGCAGACGTCTTCCCCGACCTTATGATCGATTTTGAACACGCACTCCCAGATGCGGTTGCAAAACATGTCAAGCACAACGGGGTCTACAACCTCACCAGCAGGTTTCCCGAAAGTTGCAATAAACCTGACCTTGGTCCGAAGATGTACAATGCCTTCCCTGCTACCGTCCAAATGGATGGTCGACTAGGAGGGACCACAAACCTTCACCGCGATATTACCGATGCCATTAACTTCATGATGTACGCAACATCCGTAGACGATGATATCGACGCCCCCGGCGCGATTTGGGATATCTTCCCCATCGGTGCTACGAAGCACATTCGTGACTATCTCGACAAGCAATTTCCCGGCCAACCTACTGATCCTTTCCATCGCCAAAACTGCTATCTATCACCAGAGGACCTTGAAATCCTGTATACCGAGCACGGCATCCAATCCTACAGAATCCTCCAACGTCCCGGTGATGCAGTTATGATCCCCGCCGGATGCGCACACCAAGTCCGAAACATCAAGGACTGTATCAAAGTCGCCGTTGACTTTTTGAGTCCGGAAAACGTGGAAGTTTGTGAATATCTTTTGCAGGAGAATAGGGCGATTGCGGAGAGAGCGAATAGCTCGGCGGCATTGATCACTAAGAAAGGGAAAGAGTCAAAGAAGATGAGTAGGGTTAAGAAGGAGGACGTTTTGCAATTGTGGAAGTGCTTGATGTATTACTATGAGGAGGTTAGAGAGGTGCTGTGGGCTGTTGGCCCCGGTGAGGCGGAGTGGCAGGTCACCTCAGGTGATGATCGTACAGACATGATGGATTTTGACAAGGTGGTTGATACAGATGTTCCGATGGCTGAGAATGCTACATTGGACGAGAAGAAAGACGAAGAGGAGGTTCTAGAGATCCATACTCCTGATAATGGTGATACAGTCGCACTAGTTGGAGAACAACTGAGGGAAAACGAACAGGGTGAAATTATTGTCATCACTTAATCGGGTTGAGCACTCTCATCATCACAAAATTGGGAACTGGGGCGTTTTTAGGAAATTTGGATTGATACAGGTTTCGGCGTATTGGAGTCCTTGTTTATCGAGGAATCGCAGCATTGCAATGTTTTTATTCTCGCTTCGTTGACGGTAGTCTTTCAATACGCATGAATGAAATCCAAGACTCTGCCATTCAGATGATATAATACAGGTTGAGGTACAAATACAGTGGGACTCGCTGTAGGTATCACAAACAGCCAAGCTGGTGAAATGTAATCGACGTCAGAGTACGCTTATATAATCCCAACCCCGACGAAGACGACAACGAACACAGAAAAGAAAAAGGAATTACAAAGGACACCCCCAATAAGACTCCCGCTAAAATACGAACAAAATATATCAAAATACAGTCGTAAGAAATATGTAATCAAGGGTATAGTATAGCGAAACCAAAGATAGGTAGATAGATGAGAGGTGGCGGAGGGCTACCGTCCCGGTGAATCGTGAGTCGCAACTGCTGTGGTACTCCCACCACTCATTTTGAGGTGCGAGTCATCCGCCTCATAGACATTTGGGAGCTGTTCGTTCTCATCCCAGTCGATCCTCTTTAGAAAAGCAATGGAAGACTCTTCATCCTCATCAACTTCCTTGATCTCTTGTCGCAACCTACTACTAAGTGATTGCGTGAAGCGAAGATCGGCAGGCCTTCCGGACATACTACGTCGGAAAGGTGCGATACTCTTTGAGAATTTGCGTGATGGAGATGCCACCGGAGTTGTCGAGACTAATTTTAGCCTTGTGATAGGAGCCGCCGTGTTTCGTGACTCCAACAAAGCCCGTGCTCGAGCCGCTCTCGCACTAGGAGTTTGAGGTATTCGAGTTACGGTGCTAGGTGGTTGCTGAGTAGCCGCAGCGGAGTTTGAATTTATCCATTCGCTGACGTCCAACATGCTGAGGCCTTCGGGGCCGAGGATAGATCGGTCTCCCACTTCTGATCTTCTCTGATCCCGTCGTCGACTATTGATGCGCTGCTCCCGGGCAAGTTGATCTTCCGCCGCCTCCATCTGCCTGTGCTCCTCAACTTTTCTCTCCTCTTCTAGGACCATTTCCCGGTTCAACTGGTCGTTGACATTCCGCCGGTCGATTCTCTCCTGGGACGCCCAGTACCAAGACCGTAGTATTGATTTTCGACGATTAGCTTCCGCTCGCTCCCGGAACTTGTCGGCTCTAAAGGACTCGAGATTGCGGTGAAACTGTGCGTTCTTTAACTTCTTCAATGTACCAGCCAGTTTATCTTTCCGGGAAATCTCGTTATAGGTTTCCGCGAGATGATATAGGTTACGGACAGACTGAAGTTTTTTCACCATAGCCCCTAATCCAGTTGCCATCAAATGACCCTGTCGAAACTCAACAGCATGAGACTGGAGCTCCTGTACATCCACCATTCGCTCCTTCCATTCAAGAAGCAGGTTCCCAGCTTGGACCTTGCAACCTGATTCAAAGAAGTCGTGGGCAGTGACATTCCAAGCCATGATATTCTCGTGCTTCGTGAGCAAGGCACCGAAAGCCTGCGCCCTGATGCGAAGTGCCCGGTTGCGAACAACCTGGTTATAGGCATCCCTCCGATGTTGCCGCTTATGCTTTTCCATCGTCTGTTGCCAAACCTTCACAAGCTTTTTCGCCCCAAGGAAGTAGGCCGCGGAGGCAGACCACGCGTTCAGCTGATCGACCTTTCCTTTTTTATGTACGAGACTTCCGAATGCTGCGGTAAGCAACTTTCTCCTCCTGAATTCATTGGCTTTATCCTCCATTTCCCGTATCCTAGAGAGTCTCACGTGAAGGGCCTGAACACCTGCGAGTTTGAGCTTGCTGTAAATACCGGTATCTGCCATATCATCCGCAGCGGCCTCGCAATCCCTCACGGTCTGTAGACGACCCCGCCAGCCCTGGAGCCACTGTCTCCACACGTGGTATTGATAGCACCGGTCCGCCAACGCCGCACTATATCGGTCAAACCATGCGCTCAAGTACACAGACTTGACGTAGTTCGCGTGTTCCTTCAGCCTCAGCTTAAGCCTCCAAGATCGAAACATCGTCTTAAGCACATTGATTTTGTTGACGTGATCTGCAGCTTTAATCTGCCGCAAACGGTTCCTCCACAGCGCGATCAAGGCAGTAGCCTGATTAACATCGTGGGTGTCCTGCTGCTGGCGGACAAGCGGAGCATACCTCGCCTCTCGTCTCCAGGTAAGAACGCCCTTGTAGAGTAACGTGTACCGTCGTTCTTCGTCAGCTTTAGCCGCAATATCTCGAGTCCACGCGAGATCACCGCGCCACGAGCGAAAATACTTCTTAAGTAGAGAGAAGCAGTATAGATCGTCGGCGATTCTCTCGTTTTCCTTCAACGCGGTAATTCGGCTTTGCATCAACTGAATTGCAAATTTTTTAAGACGGAGCTCGTTCAGTTGCGGGGCTCTTATATTGCAGTATCCGTAGAACAACGTCCAGTACGCCCGAAATTTGAGATCACTCTCATACCGCCGCTGGGCGACTTCCTCCATCGCACGATTCTGGGCAAGTCGCTGTCGCCATCTTCGAAGAGAATTAGCCAGCTGAAACTGGCGTATCTTATCTGCAGTGCTCTGGGTGTGTGCTTTCCAGGCCCTGAAGAATTTGCGCATCAACATATTACGGTCGATGATGGCTTTACGCTTGGCTTTAAGCAGCGCCTTTTCCCTCCAGATATCAATGCATCTTGATAGTATGACTCGCTGCCGCCGTACCGTGACCCTCCTTTCAAGAGACTTCCAGTAAACGCCCGTCCGCCAAACATCAAGAACTTGGGAAGCAAGAACCCGCTGATCCTTACAACAAGCCAGATCCCACTGCAGTTGGTGATAATCGGCGGCTTTATAGGCGCGCATCCTCCAATGTCTGAGTATTTCCCCAGCAAAAGCTATTTGTCGATTATTGAATCTAGCAACAGCCTTCTCCGCTGCCGCAATTAAGCCTGCCTTATCTCTGATGGGTGGAATATAAGCCGTCTGCTCAGGGCTTTCGTGTTCGTCGTTTTGGTCTTCCAAATCCTCCTGATTCAAGAAAGATGCCCGAGTAAGAGCGGTCTCCATTTCATCAGCGGGACGTAACCCCACCTCTGAGGTGGTTTCGAAGAGCGATGTCGGAAAGGCAAATTCCGCCTTCATCTTCTCAAGCTCCTCCCGCTTACGCCGCTCCCCATCAGTTGGTGGAAGCTTCTTCCTTTGGAGAAGGCTCGGGTGCGGACTACTTCTGCCATCGTTGACTCGAGCGTTTCCTTTGCCAGGCTCGATCTTTCTGGGAACCGGAGCGTCATCGTCGTCGGAATAATCGTCATCATCATCGCCGTCGTCTAAATCTCGAATTCGGGGGCTGGGGAGTGGTTTGATACCATCTCCGTATGGGTTCGTTTTGCGACTTCCTCTGAAAGTGATGGTGAATGGGCCAACATTCGTGGAAATTTGACCGGAGGAATACGAGATCGGGTCGTTCATGGGGGAGAGGATTGTTTTGGGGGGGACGTCATAGCGCCACATCTGCATGACACAAAATCAGTATAATCCGAACGGCGTAAGATCAATGACAGATTGCATACAGAGAGCAAGGTAGCGTATCTGTCGTACCAGGATGTGCCCTGGACTTCAGCGAGTCGCATAAGAAAACGGAAGCATCTATCATCCAGAGCGGCATCGATTCCTTTCTTCCGGAGAATGGCATCGTAGGCATGGAAGAGCGCGTTCCAGGGAGTGGTTTCGGGTATAACGGAGGCGTAGGTTACAATTTCACGCAGGAGTTGGATTTCTACACAATAAGGACAAAGACAACGATGGATGATGTCAGAGGTGCGGGACACAGCGACTCCGGAGAGATGAGGGATAACGTGCCTTGGTGAGAGAGTTGAACGCGCGTGGAGAGCGGTCTTTGAACACCGAAGAGTTGGGTCTGGTGGTCGGGAGGCATGGACCACCGCTTGCGCCCATCCGGGCAGCTGTCGGAACAGTGGCAGCGGCCTGTTGTTATAGAAATGGAGTGCTTGCTAGGTGCCCATACCAACAACTGGCGCTCGCATCATCAAAGGGCTTCGGCGACGGAGATGTCTGATTTGTGGTGGTGGTGGTAGTTATAGGTGGGTGGTTATGGTTATGGTTGTGGTTATGGTGGGCAGCGGCCATCGGCAGGCAGATGTTGCAGGTTGCTGCTTTGCTTTGTTTATTGTTGTTGTGCTTTCGGATCCCACACACGCGGGCACCTCGAGTAAGTAGTATATCATAGACTGTCAAAAAGGCGGGTGTACTTACTCAACTACATACTTACCTATTACATATATTACCCATCCACAGACTCTGAGATGCCTTGATTGAAGTGTATATAGAATATATCGAATATCATATATCATATAATATATAATATTGTTGTCGTCGTCGCCACGGTGCTACTCGCCACAACGTCCCGCCACATCGTGTGGCTGGGCGATCCATCCCAGATCCGATCTACCACGCAGACAACGCATTCCCTTAATAATATAAAATAAAATATTCTGCTGTTCGGATAATAGGTACCTCAGTACTAAGTACTTACTTAAGTATCCGTTGGTTCGTTGTCTGTGTGTCTATCGATGATGAAGCTGAGTGTGGCTATGATGGGTATATCGTGTAGTAGCCAAGTACTCAAGTAGCACTCTAAGTATATCCAGCTGTATAGCTGTAGAGAGTAGGTAGTTGGCCGGTATCCCTTGAGCGGGCGCTTTGAGGGGGGGCGAGTATAATCGAATATAGTACTGAATATACTTACATATACTACACATCCACTTGCGTATTCCATCCTCAAGAAAGTACTTACTCCTCCATCGCAGCTGACCGTCCCTCTGCTTGGACCTGCGTGAACCCGAACACAAAACCCCGTCCACTCAGTCGCTTCCAACCCAATTGCAATCTGCCATGCTCCGTCTCAGCGGTTCCCAAGTCCTCCTAACTAACAGAGACGTCACCCGTACCTTAAACCCCAAACGAACCCGTCGGCCTCCCACCTATCTCTACACCAAGGGCAAGCAACCTCTCCGAAGCTCCTCATACCCTGCTTCCTCCATCCCACACATCAATACCTCTCGTCCCAGCACTTCTTCATCCACTTTCCCAGGTCAAACGGACAGAATTCCACCCTCATCAGCACCCGTTCAGCCGAGCTCGCCCGATTGGTCTACCTCTTCAGACACCGAGTCGTCCTCCACGGATGGTAACATGCCGGAACAATCCAACCTCAACCGTTCCACGGACGGTCCCAATGATGAGATGATGACCGCTTATCTACGCGAAATGGGGCCCTTCCGACAAGTCATTTCGCTTGAGACGATCGATTCGTTTCCGTTTGTCCCTTACAGACCTCCTCCATCCTTGATGTTCCAGATCTACGAAGATCCAATGCCAAGTCCGGTCGGCTCAGATGCAGAATTCGATTTTATGACGACCGAATGGGACCCTGAGCCCTTCGGATACCTGGGTAGCTCGTACCGCCAAGCAGACGACACCGAGGATGTGGATGGCGACGACGACTATGGCCATGAAAATTTCGAGAATTCCGATGGTAACGGTGGAAACGGTGGTGATGGGGTTGCTGGTGATGATGAAGAGGAGGAAGAGGAACCGATCATCCTTAACGAGATGATATGGAACCCCGATACAATGCTAATCGTGGAACCAGGAGCACTTATCCCAGTTCCAGATGCACGCGCCCCCGAGGTTGCCGCAGAGCTCCTTGAATCACCACCTCAATAGATACGCTAAGCGGAGCTATTGAAGAACTTCATTCACTTTCCCAAATCAGCTTTAATTTTAGCTCAACGCCACCTCAAAAGCTGACATTCTTTTATCGTTCATTGTTATTGTCCTTTCCTATTTTTTAATTTCTTTCATTACATTGTATACTGGGTTTTAATGGCTTTTCGGCGTTCAGGTCTACTAATTTGAGGGTGGGAGGTTCAATTCATCGATTCTATCGTTTTTTCTACAGCCTGCTGTTCGACGGGCTTTGTCTCTCCCCGGCTCGACCAACTATCATTCGGCTCATGTATACCCTAGGGTTTTCTTTCACTTCCCTTTTCTATCATTACTTTTACTCATCGATGCATGTCCTCCTTACTAAATGGAATTACTGACATGGTCATAGAGAGAATAATATTATCATTTTATCATTACAGAGTCCAGGCAAGAACCGATATATACGCCTCAAACGCCAGGGGAACAAAAATAGATCCTTAGAAAGAAAAAACACCGTGGCTCAAAACATGCGTAGGGAAACAAGGATGTAAGTGATCGTATAGTATATCTCTCCATTTTCAAAAGCACCGTCTCTTGGCCGTAATAATTAACAATAAGGATTAAAAGGTGGAAAATTATATGAAAGTTTGTTCTTAGAGGGGTGTAGCACAGCAGCGCCATTTGAAACTCAGTAAGCAAATATCACGGTCCTAAAACCATGTGCCGCTTTACATGTTTTCAAGGATCTGTGCCTTATAGGCCTCGCTCAACGGTCCTTCAGAAGGACCAGCCTCGTCTTGTTGGTTATAGTCACCGGACTTGAGCGCCGCCGGACCATTGCTAGCACCGGGCAGGAAGATAACCTTGGATCCCGAGGTCTTCGCAATCTGCTGCATAGCCTCGAGGTATCTGATCTGCATAGCAGCGTTGGAGCTAAGGATATCAGCTGCCTGTCTCATCAACTTGGCAGACTCAACCTCAGCGCGCGCAGCAATGATCTTAGATTCTCCGATTCTCTTGCTCTGTGCGGCCATCGACAAACTATCCTGTAACTCGCGGGAAAAGATGATGTCCTTGATGAGCATGGATTCGACGCGGACACCCCAGCCGGCGGCGACTTCTTCTATGATTTCACCGATGCTTTGGGCGACTTCTTCACGGCGTTCGATGACATCCTGGAGAACTCTGGCGCCGATGACATGACGGAGGGTGGTTTGAGTTCGCTCGATGAGGGCCTGTCGGACGTTGGAGATACCGAAGGCGGCTTTGTGAGGAGCTATGATGTGGTAGTAGATGACACTGGTGAGGTGAACGGTGACGTTATCCTTTGTCATACAGACTTGCTGGGGAACCTCGCAGATCTGGATCTTGACGTCGACCATGATAAGTTTTTCGGAGAGGGGGTTGATGCGGACGAGACCAGGGTCTTCGGCGCGAGAGAATCGACCAAACTTGGTGACCAAACCGACATTGCCTTGTGAGACTGGCTTGTAGGGATTTGGGCAGCAAATGCAGCAGGGAATGGCACCCAAAGAGCCGATGATGACGCCGAGACCGTTGACTGAAGTTTGCTTTTTGTTAGACTATATCAATCATGGATTGGGGAATGTGGAGGTGTTTCTACTCACTCATACTACCATACCAGTTGTTCTCGCGCTTGTCTTCCACGGCCGGAACCAACTTGGCATAGCTGGGCTGGAGGTCTTCGACACGAGGTGGTTGCACGTCGACGAGCGGGGCTTCCGACCTGGTGGAAGATTGGGCTCCATTGTAGGAGGCGGGAGCACCGAGAACTGCCTTTCTGTCAGTACCAGACATGTTGGGCGCGATAGTTGCAGAGTCGAGATGAGGATTTGAAGTATTCGAGATTGATGGATTTTAGCTTCCCGATGGATTCAAATGTGGGTGTGACAGAAAGAATTTCATGGGAAGAAGAAGCGATCCACTCGCCCTTATATATATCTCTGGCGCAAAGGCAATCTGCTCACAATCCTTCTCAGCCGATTCTCGTCCTCCCGCTCTGTGACTGCCGACTTTCTTTCATTCATTCATTCAATTCATGACATACAACCAACAGCTTGCTTCTCCACTGGCCACCCCGGTTCTTGGCCCCAGGAAATGCGCAGATCGGGTAAACAAGGATGCCTCGCTCCGACCGTCCAATCCAAAGCAGGCGGGGCCATGGGTGTGGGGAACACCCTTGCCTGACATCACCTTCTGAAGGCCAACAGGGCGCAGCAAGGACTTTGTATTCAATGTACGAGGTCAGGCGCACCCTCCATCAAGATGGTTTTCCCACTGTCTTCCGCATTCAAAGTTCACGATAGACCAGCGTAACGGCCGCCTAGCTTTGGCCAAGCCCCGGATGTCGGCAGTCCTCGATCTCAGTCAAACATCCATCTGTCTGGGAGCATCGCCGGAAAATATTTCCCCCAGAAGCGTCATGTCGAGGGGAGCCTATTGCTTCAACTGGAGGCCTTTTTCGAGTTAAAAATATGGTTGAACGAGCTCCTGTGCTAGCTTGGATGTATTTTGGCTTCGAGGCGACCGGTTCTAGGATATATTGCTGACACATCAGCGAAATCCGCACGGCTGTTGGAGTGGTACGACATGACACCAGCATGCATGGCGTTAGGCGAGAACCTCGAGTGAATCTCTAGTGAACAGGAACACCGGGGTCTCAGTTTCAACTTGCGTCTTGGATGTCTTGCCTCAAGCTTCGAGAATCTTGATGTGGATAATTCCTTCAAGGCCTTCGCGCACTGCAAAGCCCCGATGCGAGCGGGTGACTGCAATCCACATAATCGCGCATGAGGTTTGAACCAAAACTTCACTGATTGTCCGTCGGAACTCACCACGGAAGTCTGCTGCGCCTCTGCAGACCCCTCGTATCTTGTAGATACATCTCTGTGCATGACCAGATCATATATACCAAGCCAAGTCTTAGCTTAGCTAGACGAAGTACTTATCTTCGTCGGGCAAATAACGAGAGATGGTAGTTGCATGCTGGTTACTTACTAGTTAGGTAATACACCACGGTAGTTCCAACGGGATCCACCCCGACCATTCCAAGCCAATGATTCGAAGCCAGACATTGGAGAACAGCACCAATTCCAACACAACACAACCAAGCCCGGCACAAAAGGCAACTAGCGTTCCGACCTCGCGGAGGCTGAGTATAAAGCTCGTTATCTCGCCCACCTGGCAGACATCGCGAGACCAATCTCGGGGTTTCCTTGCCAAATATTCCGAAAATTTGCTGTGTTACAGCGTGGCGCTCACTCCTGCAAGGTAAATTCAATTCATCAATCAATTAATTAATCCACCAACCGCTCAAAAACCCGAGATGCGCTGCTGTGCTGTGATGACGACTTTAGCCAAAAACATTCCATACTGCCATGAAGCTGCTGCCCCCGCGATATCTCCAGGTGCCTTGACGTAGATGTTCTCGTTCCTACAGCGCCCCCCTGGTTGTCTCGTAAACTAGAAGCTTGAACTTGCGCCTCCTAGGCCACCTAATTGACGTCGCCTGTTGCTTGCAATACAGCACATTGCCGGCTAGGATACAGAACCGAATCAAGGCGTTTTAGTCCTACATCTAGCAATCAAACGCCACTCACGAAAGCCTAGTTAGGCGTCTGTGTACAGCGGCGATATAACATGTCTATCTGCTATATCAGGGTGTCCCTTGGTTATCATGCGTCTCATGAAAACGGGCTAAAATACGAGCACTGCAAGGCGTCACTAATCCCGAGATTAAAAACCCGAGACCCATTCGGACCGTACCTTCAGCTAGCATCTCTAGAGACGTCTAGATCTGGAGGATATCGAGGGCTTCGAGGTTGACCCGGCAGCCCCTATGCTTCAATATAATGCAATGCAATCGAGAATATAATCGAGCTGGAGCTCCACATGTAACCCGCCAGTAATCGCAGACTCGCGGAAATTTTTAGCTTATGTCAAATCAAGCCCGTAGATTTAATTAAATTAAAGAGAGCACATGCAAGAAATCAAGAGACGAAAGCACCAGTCAATGGCCCGACAGCCCGCGCAGACCTCGCTACTGTGTTGTGATCCACTCGCCACAGACGGTTTTCTGTCCCACCTGCCTGATGCTGTCTCCAGACTACCGCCACACCATGCATTTTTCATTCGGATTCACTCGAGCTTTCACATGCCAAAAAGTGACAGGAAAACCTCAGCTTCAGGAAATTGTTTATGGACAACAGCCCTCTGTTTAGAACTTTCCTATTTGATACTGGATAGGTGGGTCAAAAGCTCGTTAAACCCTGCGATAAATCCTTGAAGGTTCAACAAGGGGCGCTTTTCGATTTGCATAGTTGGTTCGTATTCCGACTACCGAATCCTCGAGGGTTCACGGATCACCGAGTGCGCCGGTGTCACACGAAATTTCTTCAACCTTGCAAAAACTCCGCAGTGTAATTCCGATCTTGTGAAGATTTGGGACTGGTGTCGTGAGGAGAAGAGAATAAGTAGAGTGTTCATTTCCTTTTCTTTTTTTTATGGTTTCAATCTAATTACAAAGAAAAAAGGCTGCCGACTTAGCTTTGATATCTATACCCAATTGATTGCGCTCATTCCAGCTGACACAAAGGAAAGAAAATAGAGTGAAAGTGAAAAGATCGAGAGAAAGGAAAGGAATAACTAGTTGAAACCCAATAACCCAATAACCAAATCCCAGACGCTGCTCGAACAAAAAGTACTGATGCTACAAAATAAACGAAAAGGGAGAGAGGGCTCCTGACAAGGTATTTTACTCTGACGCAGTCTTCTCCTTGACAGCTTCCTTGACCTCCTCCTTCTTCGCTGTCAAGTAGCCAGCAATCCACCCAATTGTCTGCGTCGACAAGATGAAAGTCGTGGAGATGCCAGCCTTAGCAACGGATACTAGACTCTTCTGTCCATTGCTAGCCTTGTTATACTCATCATTGTAGACCTTCAAAGCATAATCCTTCTTCTCGTTGCTAAACGCAAGGGCTCCTTGGGCGGTATGGTAGACTTGCAGGCTAGTTATCCTCTCCTTGAGCTTTTCAGTAGGCTCCTTGACGATAGGAACCCGTTCCTCGAGCTGAGCGAGGCCGGAATCAGCGAATTGGTCGGCCTTGCTGACGTAGGGGCCAGCGTAGACGTTGGCTTTAGCGAGGTAGGGAGAGAAGGGCTTGACGAAGGTGTCGTAGACGGTTTGAGAGATCGAGAGGGACTTTTGGCCGACGGGGTGGCCTGGGTATATTGTTAGATAATCGAAATATATTTCTCATGAAAGTAAATGGAAACTGACCTTTGAAGTAAGTTACGCCATCACTGACGACTGGTAGAGAGCCGAGATGGCTTAGGAAAACACTGTGGGTTTGGGTCTCGCCGTTGGTCGCCATTGCTTAGAGAATATGTTTCTATCAGACACGAGTCTTTGCGTGGGTGTTAGTACTTTTCTTAACAAGAGAGAGCGTCTGAAGTGGAAATATATATAAATCGATGACGTCGAGGGTGAGTCGGTTTTGGTGTGTTGGAAGGGCGCAATTGACACAATCACATGTCTGAAACTCACAACTTTACTCAGCAAAAGCCAGTGGGTCCAAGCTTACCTCAGTACAAGATATCCTTCCTGGTCAAGGTAATATAAAAATGTGTAAATGTTGCGATGCTGCGAACGATATCGAGATATTTTGCTTCGTGAATAAAGAAATGTCACAATACTCGATGGAACCCGCCAAAGTGGGCGTTGGCAAGCCTTTATACCTCCCCGGCCCACCAAACGTACATGCACGTACGTAGGCTTCACCCAATCCACATGCCTAAGGAAAGCTGTGATGGAGGGGCGGGAAGGAGAATTTCCACTCCTCTCATCTATCGAAATCTACCTTGTCACTTCCACTCCTGGTACCCCTGCAAGTACCGCACTGCACTGGTACAGTTCGATACGTACCTTGGCTGCACATACCGGTGCTAGTTCTGGTGAACAACCAAGATAATCTCACACCTCGGATCAAATTCATTGATATGAACATGTCTGCAAGTACTTTACTTTGCCGACCTGACAGTTGCATTCCCCAAAGCCGGCAGCGTGTTTGCGGCGATAAAAAGAACAAATCCTGGAACTGGATTTCGCGAGCGTCGCAAGACTATTTCTAGCTTCTGCGAATCGGATTTGAATGAACGGGGGCCACTATCACGATCATGTCTTTCAAGCACATGCTTGCGATAGCTCCTATTATGTCAGAACCTTTTGAAAAAAAATTTCATTTTTTTCATTTCGATCTCGAGGCTTTCGAACAGTCCTTGTATCTGGACCGAAGGAAGCAAAAGTGGATGGAAAAAAAGAAAGCGGTGGTGATACTACATGTTGTAAGGACCCCATGCGGGCGCATATGCACCTACGTTGTTTTCAGAACCTGTTGAATCCTGAGAAAAGGCCCCACTTAGACCAGCCCGGCCGACCTTGGATCCGTATCCACGTTTTTAGTTGGTGGCTTCTCAGCGTACTACGCACTGCTCCCTTCGATATTTCGCGTCTATCCGGTTGTACAGGTACATGTACTTCCTGCTCAAACAAGGGGAAAGCATCTAGCATCTGCATATCTGCATATTTGTGGGTTTTGAGTTCCGTTGGGAGATACTTTGATTTCGCGAAGGCAAAGATATCACCACATCGAGTCACAGATGGTCTCATCATAAATATACGTGGTTCTACGCTAAGTTCTGCAATTGTTGGAAGCTGGTTCCAGTTGACGCTTTCACCTCGCACATGTTTCCCTTGTGCTTCCAATTTCACAATCTTACTGAGCTGTTGGTTATCACACTAGGTTTCCAAAAAATCTTAATCAACGAACATTCTGATACCAAATACGAACACCTAGCGCATCTGCGCACGGAACATTTCTAAACTTAGTCTAAACCGAAAGATCTTCGTCATGGATTTCGAACGGATTTGATAAGGAAAGGAAAGTCCTTTGGGCCTTCTTGGGAAAACCACGATAATGCACGGTGGGTCCTCCGCCCCGGCTGAGTGGGCCCACGCTAGCGAGATGCTCTGAAGCTCATACTTTTTGGCATGTGAAAGTCTCGCGCTTTTGAGTCGATTCGGTGTCGCTATTCAAAGGAATATTTTGCAATGTGTAGGCATTTGGCCCCCACTTATTTGCGCATGCAGAGCTCTCTGTCAGAGATTTTGAGGAACAAAATACTCAGATCTCGTAATGGTCAGACCCTTTTCAGCTTGCGGCTCTGATTCGTATCGCGCCGCCCACCCTTATCCTGCCGTCCTTAACCCCTAACCACGGCATCATCTTCGGCGAAGGGATATCGATATATAGCTCCACCCGCTAGGATATGTTTCACTCAAAACTTCCTCATTTTGCTCTATTGAGGTTATAACAGAGAGACGATTTTATAATTAATTCGATGTCGTTACTTTATAAGTTAAACGAACTACTGGTCTTACTATAAACATTTAGATCCGCCCTCAAACATCATCTTTACCCTCATATCATCCATGCCAAATGCTCTTCACAAAAAATATATCCTTAAAGATCGTTGAAACTAAAAATCTATATACCAAAAATAAAAAACCCCTTCTTCAGGTACGAAGCGAAATTGTTGAATGAGCATCAGCACCCTCCAAGGACGACTCTAGAAATCGGAAATAACAGCTTCAAGTCCACGTTTCGAGTGGATATGGTTTACACCGGCCCTAACAACGGCGTCAACCTGCGAGGAAATTTCAGCGGTGCCGGCGTTACTGTAGGAGAAAAAGATGACTAAAACAACGAATGCGCAAGTACCAAAAACTGCGGCTTTTCGGTAAGCTGGGTATTTCGTTCCGTACTCGTTCCATCGAAGTGCGCCTTCCTTCGACAATCTGCCGTAGTGTTCCTTGATTTTATCGGCTGATTGAGGGGGGGTATATTAGCACATGGACTCCAACAATGCATCGTGTGTAACATACCTCCGAGTTTGTAGTAGACCAAACCTCCCAGGGCGATCGAGTAGCCGAAGATCTGGAGTGGTTTGACGGGATCGTGGATCCATGCAACAGAGATAATGACCAATAGAATGTCCTTCAAGACACCGCAGAGTGTAAGGACGAGAGAGGAAGTTTTCCCGATCTATAATGTTAGCGGCACCCTAACAAATTCAAACTCGGGTGGTAGCCTACCAAGAAAACAACGCTGACGTTCAGCGCGAAGGCGACCAGGGCATTGATCAGGAGGACGAATGGCCCGACTCTGAAGACATCGTCCAGCGAGATAGTGCTGGCTTCCAAGAACAGGAAGATGACAAAGTTCATCGCAGCGCAGACTGGGGCAAAGTAATAGAGAGACACCAAGGGATCCATCTTGTACTCCGGCGAGTTGAGAAGTTTCTCGACCATGGCGAGTCTGGTGGCCTCAAATGCGACACCGAGCGCCTGGAAAATAAATCCAACCATCACAAACTTGATTTCGCCGTACGAGGCAATGATGACGCCGAGAACGATAATAGAGACGTTTCCGAAGGTTTTACTTGTTGGTCGGTCCTTTCCGAGAGCCCAGCCTGCCAGAAGAACAGCAACTGGAGTAGTGGCCTGCAATTCAACATCGCAGTTAGCTCATAGAATCACTTTAATGATCGCATTCTCGGCGACGTACCTTGAGCATCTGTATAAAGGAGACGCTGAGATAGAGGTATGCTTGGTTGCTGCAGATCAAGCTCAGACTGAAGAAGAAACCAATTGGTACGACCGCTCTTAGATAGACTTTGCCAGTCATTTTGACGGTCTTAAGACCATCAAGAAGGCTGGACGTCCTTGCCAGAACTTGTGTCATAATTGTTGCGAAGACCAGATGCCATGTTGTAAGGAAAATAGCTGGAGAACGATTAGTAAGGATTACAAGGGTGAAGTTTCCGGAACAGTAAAATGGCGGGGTAGCTTAAAGATGCGGGGGTAGAGAAGACAGAAGCCGTTCGGATGCGAATGTATGACTTACGGAAGGCTGAGATTTATTGTTAGCGAGAGATCAGTTTCGACAAGGGGTACATGGAGGGGGGAAACTTACGAAAATTGAGACCCTTTTCTTTGTCTAATATCTTCTTGTTAAAGAGAATGACACTTCCACTTAGGGCGATCCATACTCTAGAAATTTAACCGTTAGGAAGTTGCTCTGGTTATAAGGTGCAGCGGTGGAATACGTACATCACATAGATGGCAGGAGGTATTGTTGGCCGTGTGGGTGCAGGGACGTTGCTGACTGGAAGGATTGGATCGTCTCTGTTGTCGCTCATGAGCGGCTCCCTCTTGTCCTCCGTCGCATCACTACTGGACGACATTTCGCAGAGCCTTGCGGTGTGAATATGGTGATGGAAGTGGTTGATGTGGTGTTGGTGGTGGAGACCGCGAAGGGAGAAAGATTCTTATGGATGGGATGTCCTGGGTTGGGAGAGTTTTCGCCCGGAGTTTGTTGGTGGATTGGCTGGAGCGAGGTTCGACTACCGTGGCGAAAACCAGGAATTCGAATCCAAACTCGACGTCGAGACCCGGGGGAAAGAAAGCTTAATGGGAACGATGAACTTTGGAGCCGGGAGGAGAGCAGGAGAAGGGGGAGAGATAGAGAGGGAGACGGCTGTCAATTTCGAGGGTTGGTTAATATTGTATGCGTGCGTGGATGTGTATGCAATTTACAGCGACAGGAAGATATCGAGACTAATTTGGATTGGCGGAAAAGGGGAGGTGGCTCAGAATCGCACATACATTGGTTAGCGGCCAGGACCCTGACTGACTGACTGGTGCCACCGCTGTTTAAGCTTTGGCTTCCCGCGATGCTGTCAAGATACCGTAATATCGTAATTATAATAATGCAATTTTACTGGAGCAAGTTGATCGTGGGCGTGATAGAGAAGCAGGAGCAGAAGCAGAAGTAGAAGACGAGGACGAAGAATAGAAAGACGGGGAGAGTAGATGCATCGGAGACGAGGATAGAACGTTGAATTTAACCCGGCTTCCAACCAGCACCCAACAGATCGTGCTCCCTGACCAACACCCAGCGAAACAGTCTCTCCTTCCCGGATGCAGGTATCTTAGGCATCGCGACGGCCTCAATCTAGATGGTGGTTCGAGAAATACGAGCTGTGCCATCAGCCATGCTACAATTTGCAGATAGGTAGTCATCACTCCCCCTCGTCCGACTCCCAGCTATATCGACCAGAAACGTCTGCCTGTCCGAAGCCAGATACGTAATGTACATCTGTACGCAGCTGTACATCCATCACCTACACATACGCATGTCCACACTCATTTGAGGCTGGGATGTCGCGGGACCCTGTTGGAGAGAGTTCGAGAACGGTGGTACTGGGCGCTTGTTTCACTCTCTGGCTAATTTCAGGGGTCGCCAGCAACAGATACAACCGGACACATGATGGAGGAACCCGACATACCAATTGAGGCAGCCTGTCGATGCACGGTTGTGGCAGAGACTCTCGTCGTCGTAAGATTCGGAGGCCAGCTGTCGCTCAACTGGGCTATCGTAGCCGGGCAGAGTTTCATCCCGAAAGCTTGACTGCGAGGGCTCCGACCTGGATTCCTTTCGTCGGTCTCTTCGCTGTAGATGCAGGGGTCTGTCTCGCTCGATAGTGCTTGCTTGAGCTGCCTCTGGACCCGTGCATTAGTCCCGCCCATACAAAGCAGTAGCTTGTCTGTTCTTTGGAGGGCGAAGCAAGTGAGGTGCAGCTGCTAAGTATTCGTTAGAGCTTGAACTTGGGCTTTACAGTTGGTTGCTTTGGCTGTCAAACTTTGGCGGCAGGCTTTTTTCTCCCTCCCTCTCGAGCTCTCCACTTCCTCAAGTCTGTCTATACCTATCTCCATCACCAGTAGACCATCATTAGACTACGAGCCCCGTCCATTGCAAACCCTTCCAGCTTGTTCTTGCCCATAAAGCGATTGAGTCCCCGCCTCTCAAGCTTGAAAGATGCCCCCCTCAATTTCCTCCACCATTGGCGGCAAGGAGTCCGTCGCCCCAAAACATTCACAAAAAGAGCTGTAGGTGACTCCGAGTCCATGCCACTTCTCCAATTGCCCAAATAAAGAAAAAAAGATTAAAAAAAATTCTGCACGGCCAGCTGACTAACTTCGCTTTACTCGCGCTTGCATAGAGAAGTTGACGTCCTGGTGATTGGAGCCGGTCCGACGGGCCTTGGAGCTGCGAAACGGTTAAATCAGTTGGTACGTCTCTCCTTCGCTGCCCCACCCCAAAACGCTCCGTACCACGGCACTACCTCAAGGAACACCTGAGCCCGATCTCTCCGATCTATTTTGCTAGAAGACCCCCCTCTGCTGACCCCTCAATGGCCTGACAGGACTCAGCATCTTGGTTGATTGTGGATTCCAACGAAATTCCAGGTGGCTTGGCTTCCACTGATGTGACACCGGAGGGATTCGTAAGTCGCAAACCCTCTGTTCTTGTAGACACGTTACAACCGCTAATGTACGCCTGCCACAGCTGTACGATGTTGGTGGTCACGTTATCTTCTCTCACTACAAGTACTTTGATGATTGCCTGGACGAGGCCCTGCCAAAGGAATCTGACTGGTACCATCACCAAAGAGTCTCTTACGTGAGATGTAAGAACCTATGGGTCCCATATCCCTTCCAGAACAATATTTCTCTGTTACCTCAGGAAGAGAAAGTGGCCTGCATGAACGGGATGATCGATGCGGCCCTCGAATGCCGTGTCGCGAATACGAAGCCCAAGAACTTCGACGAGTGGATCGTTCGAATGATGGGGGAGGGTATTGCAGACTTGTTCATGCGGCCCTATAACTTCAAAGTCTGGGCCGTTCCGACGACGAAGATGCAGTGCGAATGGCTCGGGGAGCGTGTCGCTGCGCCGGACCTGAAAACCGTCACGAAGAACATTATTTTGGGCAGGCCCGCGCCTAACTGGGGTCCCAATGCCACGTTCCGATTCCCAGCAGAAGGCGGAACTGGTGGTATCTGGATTGCAGTCGCCAACACCTTACCCAAGGAGAAAACGATCTTTGGTGAAGGTGGCTCTGTAACCGCCGTCGATGCTGAGAAGAAGGTTGTTACCACGAAAAACGGTACCACCATCAAATACAAGAAACTCATCAATACTATGGCACTGGACAGCCTTGTGAATTTCATGGGGGACAAGGAGTTGATCTCGTGGACCAAGGACCTCTTCTACTCTACAACCCACGTCGTCGGTGTTGGAATCCGTGGCGAGAGGCCTGAACGGATCGGAGATAAGTGCTGGGTGAGTGCTCTAGCCCCGGGCTCTACTCAACCATAGACTAATTGAGTGTTACCAGCTCTACTTTCCGGAAGATGACTGCCCGTTCTACCGGGCGACTATCTTCAGTAACTACTCGCCAAACAACCAACCTCAGCTATCTGTAAAGCTGCCTACGCTACAACTCGCTAATGGCTCTGCCGCTACATCTAACGAGGCTAAGGAAGGTCCATACTGGTCGCTCATGTTTGAGGTATCGGAATCGACCATGAAGCCAGTCGATGTCGAGAACCTCCTGAAGGACACAATACAAGGTGCTGTCAACACCGAGCTTATCAAGCCCGAGGACGAAATCGTTAGCACCTACCACAGAGCTTTTGACCACGGTTATCCCACCCCAAGCCTCGAAAGAAACGGAGCACTTAACAAGTTGCTTCCGAAGTTGAAGGATCTGGGAATCTGGAGCCGTGGCCGCTTTGGCAGCTGGAAGTATGAGGTTGGAAACCAAGACCATAGCTTTATGCTTGGCGTTGAGGCAGTGGATAACATCCTCAATGGAGCCACTGAACTTACTCTTAATTACCCAGACTTTGTCAACAGCAGGTATGTTAATATTCTTTGGTCTCGCCCCTTGCGAGGGTCCAAGCTGACCGTCGGGGGAAAAAATAGGGCGAATACGGAGCGCCGTCTCGTTGATGGTGTTCAAGAACTAAAACTCTAGCCGTAGACGGGTGACGATTCATCTTAACGAGCGGGGGATATATGGGGCCATATACCGTAATGCCTAGGCTGCTTTCAATTCTGCCTCATACAAGTATTTAGACCTAGATGTATAGAAATAATAATCCGGCTAGTTAGGCTACGGCCATATGCAATGGTACATATATGATTAAGTTGTTTTATGATTTTGTGGCGACCCAGAATTATATTGTTTGGGCCTTCACGAGGGTCTATCTTCGTCCTCTAGTTCTCGACACCTGGCGATCAACCACTAGTTGAGGCCATGAGATGTCATACTGGCGGTGATTCCGTCCTATCATCATAAAGAGGAAGAAGAAGACGAAGGAGAAGAAGAAGCGGTGTCTTTGTGCATACAAAGAATATTATATTTCTTGTCAATAAAACAGACCAGCGCCGAAGGAAACCTTTTGAACTATGTCGGTAACACATGAGGAAAAGGAGTAAAATGTATCGTGAGACAGGGTGCATCAGAAGGAGGTATATAGGACAATGCGGAAGAGGGTCGGAGGGCTTGGATGGATCTGGCCCCCATGTAATGCGAGGCTAGGAGAGTAAGGCTACATTGGGATATTGTAGGATAACGTGTGGATAAAGGAGGGAAACGTTGAGACAAAGGAATTAATGGTTTAGAACCGTAGGGCTAAGATTTGGATTTGTTAGTCAATTACTCAGGAATATGGTCAAGCTGACTAGTAGGATATAAGGGCTACATACGAGTGAAAAACCACTTGTTCTTTCCGCTCTGGTATCTTTCCTCAAATGCCTTCTTCACTGTCTTCTTGGCCTCCTCTCTCTGTGTTGGTTCCTTGAAAGTGTCGGCAGACAGAGTACCCTTGATAGTATCCATATCGAGTGTGTATCTTGTGGGCATGATGTGGTTGTAGTTGGTGACCTTGATGAATGGCTTGACTTTCGATCTCTTGGTGATCCTCTTTTTCGACATCCTCTTGGTGACCTTGCTTGGATATCTTTCGATACCAGCAACTAGGGCGTGGCCGAAAGGATGGGCCTTTGTGCCCTCATCGAGGACCTTAACGATGACGACCTATTGCAATCCAACCGACAAAACATCAGTATTTGTGCCCACTTTTTGTTTCTTCTTTTTTTTCCTGCTCCAGAAAATCGCATCCTCCAACGAATGTCGAACGGGCCCTTGTCTCTTCGATCTAGGAGTTGGGTTCCATTTCGCACCTTCTTTCCTGCATATCGTCCCTTGGTCACAATGCCAACACGGCCGGGCTTCAAGACTGTAATAAACCAATGGTCACGTCAGAAACTAGTTCTTGCGCACATTTCCAACCGCTATCATATTCTTTCGTGATTGTAATTGTCGGAAAAGAGAATGCCAGAACGTACACTTCATTGTGGAGGTTTTGTCGGTTGTTCGTGAACGGAACGGGGAGGTTTGGTGATGTATCGGGGTGGCGGCGGGTTTGTCGGGGTGGTGATGCTGTCGAGTACTGTTGGCGATGCGGTTGAACAGAACGTCGATATGGTTTGGAAATTTGCAGGTTTGACGAGACAGTGGGACTAAGCCGCTTTTGTCATAAAGCAGTCCCAGCCAGCATTCGCACTGTGAGGCAACACAGAGCGGGCAAGGGACGCCAGTCACGGGATTTGATGCGATTAGATTGATAAGATAAGATAATATAATAATATTGGACAAAGTCAAGTTACCCCTGGCAACACAGGCGACACCGACAACCACGGTTCGTCGGCGGGTCGCACTACGCATTCCTGTGTTGTTGTTTTGTTGATGGACAGCTCATCCCATGTATGATAGCCGCTGTATCTCCAGCCATATTATTATATGAATGACAGGGGCGTCGCCGCCGTTCCAGCTGGCCCCGTCTGTCAACATCATCATCTCCATCTCCATCCTCATCCATCCCCATCCATCCATCTCCGGGATCTTTCTTTCCCTCCACTTCTCCCTCCTTGTCGCTACCATTACTACTTTTGATCACAGTTCCTCTTACTTTGGCCCTAAGCTACTTCAGTACCTTGTATCTTCATACCTCAACAGCTTTAAAGACAATACGTAAGCGGCCTGCAATACCAACTCAATACTTCTGACTATTGGCTGACATGTCAATGTGACGTGAATTCCTCCGCAGTGATATCAGAGCCTAGCTATTTCCCCTTTGAGATCTTCTATCATCATGCCGACTGGTTCGGATTTCCCAGAGCTGCGGAGGCCTGCCTCTCAAAATTTCTCCCCGCCAATGTGAGTCCTGTCTGGATTCCCGACTAGATACTACCTGGTACTGACCTACTTTTATACTTTCGCGCAGGTGGGACTCCGCTGATCCATTGAGGAAACCAGCCCCTCTACCCAAGAATACCAATCCAGAGCTCCACCCAGTTGGAACTACAACTTCTCCCACAAAGCAATCGCCTACCAAATCATTCACACCTTCATCTGTCCATCGCCGATTGAATTCGCTCCAAACACAGTCATCCAGCAACGTTCGAGAGCTCTCGAACGTATTCAACAACCAGATTGGAGGGTCCAAACCCGCCAATGGCGTCTCCACGAGCCCCCTCAAAAATGAAAGCCCGGTTGCAAAGAAGGACAAGGAGAGAGATATATCAACAGTCTCTATTCCACCATTGTTTGGTGGCGTCAAACCAAAGGCCGAACCGCCGATGACTCGAATGCCACCAGCCTATGATGCCCCTCCTACGATTTCGAACACGGCGCTGCCGCCCATGGCTGCATCAGCCCCCCCAATTACCTCAAACATCACCCCTGATAGATTTTCTTCTGCAGTTAGTTCTGGAGATTTCCATATATTGTCGGGACAGCTCAATAATCTTCTCACCATCTCAAACAGCCTTCAAAAGGAGATGGCGAATCTCAGCAGGAGATCTAAAGATAATGCAATGGATTTGATGTCTCTCAAGGAAGCTACAAATCACAGAGATGAGGATATCAGAAAGAGTCTGAAAGAATTGGCTTCGGGACTTACTCGCCCGGGAGGAAGACTGGCACTGACGGCGACTAATGATACGCTGGATTTTGACAATGCTCTTACACGTTATGGGTCAGCACCAGATATCCACCGCAGTTTCGTCAGCGACGCGGAGGAAGTCTTGAGACAGTCGCACGCTAAGCGCAAGTCTATCGGCAAAGATATCCAAGCCACCATGGAAACCCATTCAACCGATCGCATTCTTAGAGAAATGGCTACCAAAGAGAGTCAGCGTCGAGTCACCGATCTTCTCGAAAACATTCAAACCGAGGTCCTATCTCAAGGCAAAACAACAACTTCAAAATTCTCCGAGGTTCTTCGAAATATCCAGTCTGCAGGGCTTAGAAGCTCGTCGCCCAGTGCTGTTGTTCGGTACGCAGGTCATAACCAGGAGCTAGAAAACGATCACAGTGTCATTCTTGGTTTACTCGAAGTCCTAAAAACTAGTATGGAAGAGCGCATGGACGACCTTCAGAATTCTTTATCTCTTATCAATAATACACCCTCAGGCGGGTTGGGCGACGTCTCACGTCAGTTGAAACCAGTCGAAGACGCACTTCAAAACCATATTAAGGCTACGGAGGAAGTGAAAGAGCTCATATATAATCTTCAACTGACTGGACCCGCGTCTTCACAATCCCCGATAGTCGAAGGCCTAAGCACCCAAATACGAGACCTTGCCTTAAGGCTTGAGACATTGCCTGCGGGTTCAAACGTAGGGATTCCGGATGAGGAGGGGACTGTTAGCACAATTGAGCTCAAAGACATGCTTAAAACGTTGATCGAGATGGCTTCCCGAAACGAGGCCGGAACCTACAAGGCTGCTGAAATCCTGACACAAAAACTGGGAGAAATTTCGGCAGCGGTATCTCGAGGCCCCACAGCTCCCGCTACTCATTTCGCCGAAGGCTCCGCCAATGTTGAGAATGTGGCAGTTGGGCTCCAACCCATTCTCGCCGACCTCAAAGCTACTCTGGGTGACATGCAAGGTGATATCTGTGCCCAGGAGAAAGTCGTAGAAAAGGCTTTGGAAATAATGCTCCGAGAGCTCAACAAAGTACCTCCGACAATCGAGTCAAAAATTGCGAGTGCAGACACAATTGCTTTAGCCACGCAAACCAATCTTCAAGAGGACTTCGGAAGTGTTCGTACTAGGATTGCCACTGTCGAGGGAACCATCCGGGATTCGATGAATGTGATTCAAACGCAACTTCAGGTTATTACAGAAAGCGCGAGCGCCCAATTGTTTGCACCTAGGGGTGAAGTTAAAGAGGGCGAAACGCCTCATCCTCCACGGCCTTTCGATGGGTCTGTCGCCGCAGTCAGTGCCATTGGTGCCATGGGGAAAGACCTCAAGCATACCATGGAAAACCTTCAAAGCGATATCAACGGCCGTGAAAAGGTCACGGAAAAGGCTATGGAGATTATCCTCCGTGAGATTGGCACCATTAATAAGTCCGTCGGCGGTGTCCCCACAAAGGTTGTTGACGGCGTGCGAGAGGCCCTTGGTTACGGCGATGGAATGAAGCAAGCTATGCAAGAATTGCAAGCCGATGTTCTTGGACGCGAGAAGCACACTGAGAAGGCCCTCGAAATCATTCTGCGAGAGCTCCAAACGGTCGCTGCCAATTTTGATAAGGCTCAGTTGGCAATTGCGCATTCGCAGGAGCAGAAATCGAGCGTAGTCAACCAGGCTGAAAAGGATATCAAATTCAACTTAGAGACGATCGTCACGAGAAGTAACAGAATTGCCGATACGACAGCATCGATCCAGGAAATTCTAGAGGCGTTCCAAAAAGCTCAAGCAGAAGCAAATGACAAGGTCAGCGACACCACACAGAGTCTCGTTGGCTCAATGGAAACTTCAGTTAGGACGCCGATCGAGGAACTTTCCACCCTTCTCAAATCAGTACAGGAGCAGTTTAAGTCAACTACTTCTAATACAGCCCAGTCAATCATCGAGGTTGCCAAGTACCTCGATACATTAGGGGAGAAGGCTTCCACAAATGCAGAACAAGTCGAAAATGTGAAAATTTCTGTTTCAGCAGTCCAAGAGAATTTCCACAATTTTAGTGCTTCGAGCAAGGAAATGAACACCGCCCTAGTAGGAAAATTGGAATCCATGCTCGTGAGACTTCAGGAATCGAACACAAAGGCCATTGAATCATCGAAAGCTCCGTTGGAAGAGGACCTCGCCCAGGAGAAGGAAGCTAACTCAAAGGTTATGGCCGAACTAAAGGGTTTGATTGATTCTTTGAAAGAAGGGTTTGCCCAGTCCGTTGTCACTACAGAAACTCGGAACTCAGAGCTTTCGAAACAGCTTGATAGTTACTGCCAGAGCGCCCGCGAGGACCAGCAGCAAACCCAAAATGACATCAAATCTGTCAAGGAGTCAGTTCTGTCACTCCAAAGCGACGATGGTACACTTGCAAAGATTCTCCTTGCAATGAAAGATGTTGCGGAGTATCTAGCAAAGTCCTCGACGGCCCCGGACGAGAAGCCGGAGGGAAAATCTGAAGAGAAATCTGAAGGAGGGGACGACACGGACCCCAAAGGCTATCAGAAGCTCGACGAAATCCTCAAATCCATGGTGACAAAGAAAGACCTCGATCTCGAAGAGGCCCTCAAACCAATTGCAACAAAAGAAGACCTCAAATTCACTGAGATCACTGAATCCATGGCTACAAAAGAAGACCTCAAGTTCGCTGAGATCATTGAAAACATGGCGACCAAAGAAGACCTCCAATTCACAAAAGTTCTTGACGCCATACCAGCAAAGGACGAGTTCAAGTTCACCGAAATCCTCGACACTATGTTGACGAAGGAAGATCCGAAACTGGCTGAAATCCATTCTTCAATGTTAACAAAAGACGACCCGAAACTGAACCAGATTCTGGAGTCAATGGTTACAAAGGAAGACGCGAAATTCAGCGACATTCTCGGGTCAATGCTCACAAAAGACGATTCGAAGCTCGTTGAAATACATTCCTCTATGCTGACGAAAGATGACACAAAGCTTGCTGAGATTCACTCGTCCATGTTGACCAAAGAGGATCCAAAGTTGGCCGAGATTCAAACTTCCGTAGTGGAGCTTTCTGAACACGTTAAATCTTTAACTGCATCAGTACCCGCGGCCAAAGAAGATGATGGTACTAGTGTGAATGCTAAGTTAGAGACCCTGATCAATCATTCCAACCATCAAGCGAAGTTCTTTTCTCAAATGAGTTCGCTTGATGATATTCAGAAGAAAGTCGAAGGAACCTCCGCCCAAGTCGCAGAATTCATCACCAATCAAACCACCTTGCTTCAGACAAATGCAGCCACAGAGCGACACGCAGCCGCAGAGGCTACGTTAGCTAAAGAGAAGGCACTAGCTGAAAAATCCGTCGCTGAAGCAACAACCGCGGCACTAAAGGCAGAGGAAATCAGCCTCCAGAATTCGATATGTTCGCTACGACTCGACAACGACGACCTAGCGAAGCGGAAGCAGCAACTATCAACCGAACTCTCGAGCATTGAAACTGCTCTTGCGCTTCGACGAGAGGAATTGGCGCTGCTTGAAGTTAGGGCTGAGACTCTTGAAAGACGAATGGTTGAAGGAGTTATTAACCAGTCTCGATCACTGCTCTTGGCCAAGTCCGCATCGGCTTCAGGCAAGCCGCTCCGTCGTGTGGTTAACCCTCCCGGCGTCGGAACGACAAGATCTGTCAACGGTGCCTCTGGTCGCCGGATCGTGAGCATGAATATCACAAATACCGGGGCCAGTATGAATGGCGTGGAACCGCAGACTCGAACACCTTCTGGCAGTGCGATCTTCTCCGGGGCGCCTAGTGCCATGCGCCGGGCTCAGAGTGTCCGGGCTAGTGCTCAAACCTCGCGTAAAACAAGTTGGTCCGCCACGGAACCTGCTATCCAAGATGAAAATGGCAGTGAAAACAAAGAAAACGAGGTTGTAGGTCTTACTATTACAAAAGATGAATCCTCAGATAGCACGGACTACCCTCTCGTGAAGATAGGATCGGAGGCAGGCCTTGCGACATTAGATACTATCGAAGACGACGATACGGATCGCTACGAATCAGCGGATAAGGCTACTGTTTTCGGAAGTGAAGATGCTACGAGGGGTGAGAAGCGGTACCCATCTGGGTTGAGTGCATCAAGCGGGAGGAGAGATAGCATAGGCTCAAGGGCTACCCAAGATGAAGAGGTCGACTAAGGGTAACATTCGCGGGTAATACTTACGGTTTAAAATGAGGCAGGATCCTATTGAATTTTTATGCTCCGCTCTCGCTTTCTTGGTTTTTGATAGTGAGGGCTCGTCTCTTTCCTTTCCCTTTCTCCTTCCTGGCTTACTCTTCCCTAATGATTTGGTTATGGTTTTGTCCCTTCTATCCAGCCTTGGTCTATGTTCTCTTTGGGGGAAACCCCGACGAGATAGTTTCTGTCGGGTTGGAAATTTTGGTTTCTGGTTTTCTTGTCCTGTTCCTTTCACGTAACTCAAGGGCAAAAACTATGGAGTAATTAGAAGGGGTTTTAATGTCTCAAAATGCCCGTGTCCTTTCGTTGGATGTGTAAAATTTATGTGTACTATTAGGGCGGTTTGTGATCATTATTGTTGTCGGCTGGCGTCGTGCTTACAGTGCGTACTGGAATCTGAAGTTCTTTATACATTTCTCCTTGCGAAGGGTTTCGTTCCCCCATTTGTTTGATCAATTACCTTTGATACACCTAGGTAGGTGTGGGAAATTATGGTTAACATTCGTGTAGATATATCTTTGAAAATTCCAAAGCTAGCTTGCATCCAAAGAAGGTCATTACAGATCGCTTGTGAAAAAGTCGAAGCCCAATCATATACACAAGAGGAGGTAAAAATATGATACAGAGGAAAAGTAGGAAGTTGTTGTTTGGAATTTCTTCGAGGCTTCTAGGAGCAGTTGGATAATTGAAAATCACTCGGCGCTTTCGTACTACCGTTCCCAATTTAGGGCCGTTTGCCATTTTGCACGCCCTGCCCGTCATCATCATCATCTTCGTCGTCATCGTTATCCCATGGCGAGGGACCGACATAGCCCACATGGTCATGGTCATCTTTCCCGGCTGACGCATCCAGTTTGTTAAGGAATTCGACTGGTAGGAATGGCTGATACTTTCTCTCCCGCTCACGGTTCACGCCGCCCAACCCGGCTCCAAATGTGACCAACATATCGGTGGAAGTCGGTAAAACAAATGGTAGCATGAGGGCGGGGTCGAATAGAAGATTCTCGGGCGCATCTCCGCTGTCTTCTTCCTCCGGTGCTGGTAGGCCATTTTCAGGTTTCCCCGGTGTTGTCTTAGTTCCACCAGGATTAGGCGATGCTGGAGACGAGAGTGTCGGGCTAGTGACTTCTACATTCGAAACAGATGCACGGAGTTTCCTCCTCCTGTCGTTGATGTCTAAGCTCTGGCGCACTAAGAACCGCATGCACTCCCTAGATAGTGTTTTTTCCCCAACTTCAGCCCGATAGTGCTTGACTGAATGAAGAAGCTGTTGCGCTGATAACCGGTCCATCTGGTCGATAGTGGTTTTTAGCGATTCCAGGTCTTCACCCATAGACGAGAAGCATTGTAGCCATTGTAGTAATTGTATCACGGGTTCTAAATGCCTTTTTGATGCCTCCGTCGTCGTTTCACCGCTGCTGTGTAATGAACCGCCCTCGTAGTGCTCTGGCGCCCGATTATTCGACCGTGCCCAGTCTTCTAGTACAGATATATTCATTCGTATTTGCATAGCCTTTGTCCGCGCGAGATACCGCCTGTTCGACATTATTCGGTTGAACAGTTCAGCGGCTAACCAATAAAACAACTGAGACAAAATCTGAGTCGCGATAACCGAGTGGATATCGTAAAGGTCAAGTACGAAGAGCGTTGATGATAAGAGCGATGTAACCATTCTTGGTGACGGTTGTGCCTTGCGCTTCGGGCTAGGCGGCCGAAATCGTTTTACGTTCATTGGTGGCTCCGGGTGAACCTTCTTGCGACTTCTGAATATCCTCCATTCGTTTTGAAAATGTATTTCTTCGAAGCCGGGGATTGTTTCGTGGTCAAGCATTGAAGCATCTAGGACCTTGTCGATACGTCGCTCAGCGTCGCGGACGATTAAGATGTAAATTTCGTTAATCAGCTCCGCTAATTGGACTTGGAATTCAACTGTGCTTCCTACTAAGCCGTTATCTTTGCGCAAGTAGTGGAGCAACAGAGTACAATTCGAAATCCAAAATGCGAGGATCGTCATATCCCACTGATGCTCTTCCACGACGTTGTTGATCGCTTCCATAGACCTAAAGAGAAGTTTACTTAGGAGCTCAGTATTGCCGCTATAGTGGGCGAACCGGGCGCTAAGAAATAGGACATTTGCAGGGACGGGCTTCTGGGTTGGTGATCGTTGGGGGAGCATTTTGGTGACAACGATGTCTATGATTCTGGGTAGATCTCGGTCCGAGAAGACGAACATTTGGTCTGGTAAACATTTGTCCCAAACGAAATCCTCACTATCATCGAAATCATCATTGGGGGGTGTCTAACAACAAGGACTTAGTAAACGGTCGATATCATATGGGTGTTGGAACATACGTCGGGTTGTTCGTCAAGTCCTAAGCTCGAGAGGTCGACTTCAAGGTTTATAGAACTCTCCATCATCATTCGCCTCTTCATCTCATACTCCAACATTTGTTCTTCAAACCTCTCCTCCGCCAACCCCGTATCATAAAAGTCCTCCGTGATACCAGCATTTCCGATGTATCCAGTCTCCTGTAGGTAGTCCGACATTTCGCTATGAGGCTCCACGAAATCAAACGCTGTTCCACCAGATGTTGTTTTGATTTCTGAGGAGGCACCGTGATCGAGGAGTATCTTCGCAATCCCTTTATGGCGATTGGTCATAGCCCATGTGAGTGGGCTCCACTTGTGGCTGTCCTGTAGGTTCACGTTTGCCCCTGCTGCAACAAGCAGTGTAACTACTTCCTCATGCCCCTAAGTCACCATAATATAGCTCGTTAGAGAGTTTCCTGCCACTGAGTTGTTAGTGCGTGTGCGCATGGTAAACTCACGAAGCAGGCAGCGTAGATCAAGGGACTCGAGCCCTCCTCATCAACAGCGTCCACGTCAATATAATCCCTGGCCTTTCCACCCAATATCTTTTTTACCCTTTCCGGTTCACCATTGCTCGCCGCCATGTTGAGGAGCTTCTGAAGCCTGGCCCTTTTCTCCCCCTCTGACATCTTTGAGCTATTGAGAATATCATCCTCATTTATTAGCTCGGAATCGTCCGAGTGGAAAGCAGCCTGAGCCGCTAACATGGACTCGAGCCGTTTGTCATTATTTTCCCGTTCTTTCTCCCTTCGGTCCTCATCGGAGTCGTGGTCTATATCCAGCGAGAAGTTGAGCTTAGCGGGCATCGGTGTCGTAAAGTACTGCGATTGCCCTGTCAGCTCCGTAGATATTTGGTTAACATGGTGAAAATCAAGTCGCAGTGTATGTAGGAGGTGGCTTTATAAAGGGGTTAAAATTTGGGTATTAATGTCAATGTGGAATGTGTCTTGTGTGCGAAAGATGGAATTATCTTGGAAGGGAGGGTTTAGGAACCTTGCCAGGCGTCATACATCTCCCCTTCCTGAACCTCATATTGAGGTCGCCGCCTGTCGTCTAGCGATGTCGGGAGGTCCTTCGGGAGAACTCTCTTCGGCTGCAGGTCCAGGCCCAGTTCCTCATCGCCATTGCTTCCAGTGTCAACTTTGCCCAAGTCCATATTCTAGGGACTAGGCGGCATGGACAATGGGGCGGAGATGCGCTCTCTTTAGAGCCGGTTTGCGTCTGAATTCGCACTTAGTAATGAATCAGTGATTATTGTTGGTACGGAGATGTATCGGCGTGAGCGTATATCAGAACCTGAGGGGTCGGCGATAAGTGTGGGAGTGGTGGTGTCGATAGCGAAGTAGCTACTGGCGGTGAGTTGTGACTTGCTCAGTTAAGCGTGCTTTGTTCCCAACTCTAGTTAACTTCGGAGCTTGGCTTCAAGGTAGGCGGGGGCAATTCCAAGCGTCGATGTGGATTGGAAAGAGGGTACCACATTACGAGGGCAATGCTGATAGATGTGGGATGTGCTTTCTCGATTCTTGCAATATACATCTTGAGTATTTTCCATTTTGCAGAACAATAGTTATAGTACAGGTACCAGTACGTAAGTCGTACATACATACATTAGTCGCCGCTCCAAACCGCTCGATTTCTAAAGTAGATCACATAACTCCTCCCAAATGCACCAGTAAACAGGACTGAAGAAAAGATACACAAGATCTCACTGTACGTTTTTGACGACCATCTTTTGTCGCTCGGGCACTCTAGCAGACAGTTTCTCTCCATTCTTCCGTCTATTGTCATCCTTCCGCTTGATACTCCCAAGCTGCACTTTCTTAGTTTCCGACATCTTCTTGATCGACTTCGGAAGATGTCTATGCCTCGCTATCCGCCTGATCTCCGGCATATGCTGATACCGTTTCTTCAATGCTTCGTCGTATTCGAGCTTCATCCTTTCCCGAGTGCTTCGTACGTGAGACCTCTCCGAGGCTTTGGCCCGCCATAAACGGATATTTCCGTCATCTGAACCAGATAAGACGTATCTTGAATCGGGCGTGAATGCGACCGAGAATATACTATACGCCGATAACCATGCGTTAGTAACTGCGTTCTTCTAGGTTGCTCCGAAGCCAAAACTATGGCCTTGACAAAGCTAACTCACCGCTGCATGCGTTTGGTGTGATAAATATCCCGAGAATGGCCATGTTCCCGAACACTATAGATTCTCAATGTGCGATCATAGCTTCCGGTGACTAACTCCTGCCCAGTTGGACTGTAGCACACGTCCATGACAGCAGCGACATGATCCTTCAACACGTTCAGAGCCCTCTCTAACTTGCGCATATCAAATATATAGGCGTTGTGGTCCTCGTTACCGATCGCCAGGTTGAAAGGTTCTATCGGATTCCAACATATAGCGTTTGTGCTCATCGTGGTGATGAGCTTGGTAACGGGTGTCGACATTCGAAGATCATAAAATACCAAAGATCTGTCGGTTCCGGCCGATGCTAGGATGGAAGTTTCCGTTGGATTGAACCTAACAACGTTAATACTATCGGATCCCCAGCTCAGGGTTGTCGTTGGCTTGCTTCGCGAAAGATCCCAAATGCCAATAGACGAAGAAGCTGTTGCAAAGACCTGGTCGTAGCGATGGTGTGTAATCGAGTTGAACGAATTGGCGCCCAGGTACGTCATCACAGGTTTAACTTGGTCCTTAGTGGATCTGCCTTCTAGCTTTGACGGATGGTCCCATAGTTTGACCTTTTGATCGCTTGCGCATGTCAACAGCTTCCCATCACCAGAGTAGCACATGTCCTTGACTACGCCATCGTGTGCCTTAACAGAGTAGACTTCGGTTCGATCTGTCATTTCCCATAGTTTCACTACGCCATCACCAGACCCGCTAGCAACCCGATTCAAAACCTTTGGATCGACGGCGAAAGTGTATACACCGTCAATATGACCGTTTCCTAACTGCCCGAGAAACGGCTGCGCGAAAAGGCGATCCAATTTTGTTGCATTGAGTGCTCTAGTGTACTCTCGTGCTTTTTCAAAGGGATGAAGGGCCGGATTAAGATTTCGAGGAACTGGAGCGGAGGTGGTCCCTTGCGGGACATACGTGGAGGTGGATCGCGAAATTGCCTTGATTTTCTAGATATCACGATTGCTGTTAGCTCATGGGCGTTTAAGTAATTTTTGTGAATACATGAGGAAGAGAGATGCCAAAGTGGATCATTAGAGTTGGAGGTTACCATTTTTCGACGACCAGCGAGGTTGGCGATGGCGATGGGGTATGGTGGTATTTTTAAGCTGTCGCAGAAACTGAAAATATCATCACAAGTTAATTTTTTTTGGTGTCTGGGAAGAGCAGGCTTGAATCACGTGATCTACCGGGGTGTTGCCGAGCCACCTGATAGTTTCTATTGATCACGTGGGTTCGCGATAACACAACTGATCTCAGCGTTATAATCAAGTAAGTAGTATTTATATAATAGGGATCCGGGACCGGATACATCTTCTAGTTAATGCAAATGCTCTCCTCCTCCCCAGAGCTCCTCACCATTGCTCCCCTCGAGAAAACGGAAGAATGTAAGCTGGTTGCCGTCTCCATCAGCTATCGAAAACTGCCGGAACCCCCACTCCTCATTGCGGATTTCCTGCACTATCTTGAACGTTTCCGACTCTGACAACCCTCCATCCTGCGTTTGCTCCCTCTTTGCTAGGAGCCCTGCATAGAGAGCTTCATGTTGTTCTGCCCCGAGGGCAATCATCGCACTCGAGGCACGGAACTCGGATTCCTCCCGACAGAGGCTGAAGTAGATATTCGAAGCGGCCTTGGGACCCGCGAAAAGCGAGGCAAAGTGTGGCTCTTCGCTCCCCAACGTGAAGCCTAACTCTTTGGTATAAAGGCGTACGGTTGCACTGATATTTCGAGATTGGAAGAAGGGTATTATCTTCCACGCAGAGGCAACCAGGGCTTTGGGGTTGAACGGCGCAGTTGCCATGATCGATAATGTGGAGGGTGGAGGTATGAACCGCGTTGTCGCCTGCTTGAGTTGCTAGGGCACTGGCACTAAATAAATACTTAAAGTACATGTAAACTTTGGGCTACCAATGGAAGCCCCTTCGATGTCGTCCCTACACACGCACCCGATCAAGAACCGCAAACCAAGTACTTACTCCCATGCACGAGGATTAACAACCTAACAAACAATGGGTATCAAAGGGTTTGTTTCCCTCCCTTCAGGGCTACATTGTTCTAACTAACACCAGTTGTTTTGATTCCCTCCAGCTTGTACGACGAACTCGGGGCTCCAGATAGAGTTCCTCTCGCGAAGTTGAGCATTGACCATTTCACAAGACACAAACGGCATATTCGAGTAGCCGTCGATATCGCAATATGGGCATTCCAGTCACAGGCTGCCCAGAGCCGTAGTTCTGGTTCCAACGCAGCCCTGCGGGTGCTCTACTACCGATTGTGCAGCCTACTCTCCCTCAACATCCACGCAGTGTTCGTCTTCGATGGGAAGGATAGGCCAGACTTCAAGCGAGGGAAGAATGTTCATAAGGGAGAGGGTTATTTACTTGCCTTTGCACGGCGGCTGATCACCGCCTTCGGATTTCCGATCCACAACGCCCCGGGGGAGGCAGAAGCAGAATGTGCTTTCCTCCAAAGGCAAGGAATAGTCGATGCCGTTCTCTCCGAAGATGTCGATACTTTGATGTTCGGCTGCCGACAGTTTTGGCGATCCGGTCCCGACAAGGGCGATTCGAGAGGTATTGAGGTTATGCAGGTGTACCAGTCGCGAACAATCAGGGATAAGACTGGTCTTACTCCTCCCGGCATGATCTTGGCCGCTTTGCTAAGCGGAGGCGACTACGATACCGCGGGAGTCGCAGGGGTAGGAATGAAGCAAGCCGTCGCCGCCGCTAGAGCGGGTTACGGGGATGAACTGCTTCAAGCATGCCGACTCGCAGCCTCGGATGGCGGTGACGCTCTTCAGAAATGGAGGCAAAAGCTACAAACGAGCCTGAGAACCAATCCTGACAGGATATTTTCTCGCAAGCAACCAAGTGCTAAAATTCCAGAGGATTTCCCAAATTTCCAGATTGTCGACTATTATATCAACCCTCTGATTTCGGAAACACCCCCGAGAATCAATTGGGATATTTGTCCGAACTTAGAGGCTCTACGAGAGATCACGAAGGCCAAATTTGAGTGGACTGGTAGCGGTAAGCTAATCCGAACACTGTCCGAAAAGCTACTCTCGTGGCAACTTGGACATAATACACCTGGAGCGGATAGCCTTATTCTCTCCATTCATCAGCGTACATCCGGACTGAAGGATGGCATGCCGAATAAGTTGCGAGTTACCTTCACTCCCATTCAGGTGGTACCTCTGCAATACACTCACGAGGAAGATAATGTATATGTACGATCTGGACCAACTTTGGACGCAGAAGAACTCCTAGACGATCCGAACGGATACAGCGATTCCGACAAGGATGACATTCGCGTCAATAATGTAGCTACAACTGAATCAACTATCGGGAAGCCCGATCGTCCAAAAACAGAATACGATCCCAGGAACAACCAGAGAGCCTGGATCTACGAACAATTCGTTGCCCAGGGCGCAAGTAGCCATATCCAACTTTGGGATGATAACGAGGTGAAGAAAAAAGCCGCGAAGGCAAAACAAGTAGAGGACAAGCTTCAGAAATCGAACGCTCGGAAAGAAGTGAAGAAAGCGACAGCGACTTCGAATCAACGAACGATACAGTCGTTCTTCCAACAAAAGAAAACGACCACCAACGGCGCAAGGCCCGCCGTTGCTAAGCCCCTGCTCGTGGACCTGGGTTTTGACGATAGAAAGGAGAATATACCAATAACCATATGTCTGGATGCTGTTGATAAGGAGGATCTGCCCAAGCCGAAAGTTCAGGCGCCAGGTCAGAGTCGCCGTGGGAATGGTGGTCGGACGAAATTTGAGAAAATCGTCACCAGGCCGAGCTTGCCAGGAGCCTGGAAGGTTGCTACTAATGATGAAAATGCCCTATGCGACGTCAGTTTGTGCGATTTGACTAAAGATGATGAGTATGATAACGACGCTTAGGCTTGAAATGTAAGTTCGTTTGGTTATTCTTCCAAATGACCTGCGTTTGGAATTGTATTTGGAGTTCTAGCCTGTATTTTAGCTTGGGTGTTTGGCTCTTCGTTGCGTCTAGTTCCTTGTTCTGGCATTTCCACAGGCGTTGCTCGGATGTATATATGTGCTGCCACGCCCCTAGACTATGCTGCCACCTTGCCTGATATTTACTTACTTAAGTATCTATATCTACGGACTTGCACGGAACAGAATGTTACCGGGTTTTCTTCTTGAGGCCAGAGTCGCCAGGCCAAATACCTGAAACTCCGATTGTTAAATATCGGGACCCCATGCTTCAGAAGTGAAACTATCAAGTTCTAAACAGCAGGGCAGCGATAAATACAAGCGACCCAATCGTGTACCCGCCGCCACCCACTATCAAACCTCCAGGCTATAAATATCAGCCGACCGCCCGTAAAGCTGAGTAGCTAACGTTGATGATAACATTCACAACTTCAGTTTCACCATATACCGCATAAATGGAGGCTCCGCCGACCCCGTCCAGTTTTCGAACCGACAAGCCGTTCCTTTCCCTCCTCAATATCGACTTGCTAGTTCAAGTCGCGAGTATCACATTCCTCCACCCACTTGGCGCCTGGATGCTGCCGCTCTCCTTACGGACTTTAACATTTCAATGGCACCACCCGCCCCTCTGGGGCTCGATGCTGTATGCGGCCATCGTTACACTAGCATGGCTGTTACAGACGCTTAACAATAGATTAGCGTATGGCAAAAATAGGGAATTCGATAAAACCGAGGAGGTGCTTGTTATCACTGGAGGATCCAGCGGGCTGGGACTCCTATTAGCGCAGGTATATGGTATGAGGGGCATGTCTGTGGCTATCCTTGATGTCAACGAACCCGAAGTCGAAGTTCGAAATGTTGAGTTTTACAAGTGCGACGTTGGCAACTACAAGGAAGTCCAGGCAGTGTCAAAACAGATTACCGAAGATGTATGCCATTTCATAGCCTGAATTCAAAGCAGCACGTTCTAACGAAATATTTAACCTTAAGCTCGGCCCACCAAGCGTACTAGTAAATAATGCTGCGGTGGTCCACGGGAAGACGATCTTGAATTTATCTGAGGATGAGATTCACAGGTAAGCCATATCCTATCTGCGAATATACTGTGAGACTATGTCTTCTGATAATCAACGTCCTTGCAGCACCTTCAGCAGCAATGTCCTGTCAAATTTTTGGACCATCAAGGAATTCCTACCCGGAATGATTGAAGCGAAGCGGGGTACAATTGTGACTATCTCGAGCGTTCTGTCGCATATTGGGCCCAAACAATGCAGTATGTAAGACGTAAAAACTGAACCGAATCGCTCCGTACTAACATCAGACTCTCTAGGCGATTACGCCGCTTCCAAGGCAGCCGTAAGGCTACTTCACGAGTCTCTTACCGCAGAGGTAGCACAATACGAAGACATCAAGACCCTGCTTGTCTGTCCCGGACAAATCTCCACCCCTCTGTTCGATGGAGTCGACACTCCATCCACTTTCTTTGCCCCCGTTCTAGAGCCGGTGGATGTTGCGAAGGAAATCATGTCTGCGATTGACTCTGGTGCTGCTGGAAATCTGGACCTTCCTCTCTACTCCAAGTGGATTGTTGTTATGCATACACTTCCTGTTAGCATCCAGAGATTCTTGAGGTGGATCAGTGGATGTGATGATGCTATGAAGGCCTTCCGTGGTAGAAATGCTACTGACAAGTTGAATGGCAAGAACTGAAGGGAGCGCATAGGTATATCCCTCGTGACGCTTTAGCTGATAGCATCGGACTCACCGGTTTCTTGCATATTATAATATAAAGTCAGTACGGAGTCGTTGGTCCTGCCTGGTCCAGATATCGATCTAGCTATAGTACACATATATATATCTCATCTTACTATAACACCAGCCATCTTTCGTACATGCGCGTTATCCACTTAAGTGTGATCCCTTAGATCGATCGTATTGAAGGCCATCTGAAATAGTCACCGTCGTGCGAGGTAGACCTGCGTTCAGGTGCAGACCAAGCTTAAGGGAGGATTGCGTGTTGCAAGCTTCAATGTTGGTTACTTAAGCCGCCGCCTCACCTCTCACCTCTACCCACCACAACGACCTTGTCACTTGACCCGCATCAACCATCCTCTATTCCATCCGACCCAGCAGGCATCACCACATGTCCCCGGTACCGGCCATCCCATCCTACTCATCTTGACCTCACTACTATATTCGAGAACACCACACGCTCGCGACGTGAACACGTCCCTCCAACCCGTGATTCTTTCCACCTAACCTTGCCCCTTCTGAGAATCACATACTCTCCATATACTCAATCACGATGTCATCGCGTTACGAGGAAGCTAAGAATGTTTCCAAAACGGATCCCGACAGGGCGGTGGCCTTGTATAAACAAATATTATCGGAGAACCCGGGGATGAATGAAGCTGCGTTGAAGGAATATGAGCTTGCTTTGATGGACCTTGGTGGTATCTATCGGGATAGAAGGTAGCTAGCTCCCAACCGCATCCCCTTCAGTAGCTTTCACAGAGCTCTAATGATTTCTTTCGTACATGAATAGACAGACACAAGAACTCGCTGAATTAATCACCACGAGCCGATCTGTGATGACATCCTTTGCAAAGGCCAAGACTGCGAAGATTGGTACGGACCGGTCACGAAAAGCTATCCGATCCTCTAATCACTGACATAAGCCTGCGTGTACACAGTCCGTCAACTAGTCGATCTCTTCACCACGATCCCTGATACCGTCGACCTTCAGATCAGTGTCACGAAGTCATGCGTACAATGGGCTGTATCAGAACGCCGATCCTTCCTCCGGCAGAACCTCGAGACCCGACTTGTTGCCCTCTACCTCCAGAAACAATCATACCATGAAGCTCTAACTTTGATCAACTCGCTCCTTAAGGAGCTCAAAAGATTGGACGATAAGATGGTTCTAGTAGAAGTTCAACTGCTCGAATCTCGTGTCTACCATGCCCTCCGAAACATTCCCAAAGCCAGAGCGTCCTTGACCTCGGCCAGGACATCAGCGAACTCCGTTTACTGCCCTCCATTGATGCAGGCAAATTTGGATATGCAATCTGGTATTCTGCATTCAGAAGAGAAGGACTTCAAGACAGCATTTTCGTACTTTATCGAAGCTCTAGAAGGCTATGCATCACAAGATGATACCGACAAGGCCGTGGCGGCATTAAAGTATATGCTACTTTGCAAGATCATGCTTAACTTGGCAGATGATGTCCATTCCATCATCACAGGAAAGGTCGCGCTACGCTACGCCGGAAAGGATGTGGACGCCATGAAGGCTGTAGCAAAAGCCCACTCGAACCGATCGCTTGCGGAATTCCAGCAGTCGCTGATGGAATTCAAGGACCAGCTTATCGCTGACAGTTTCATCAAATCCCACCTCCACGCCCTCTACAACACGTTGCTTGAGCAGAATCTATGCAGAGTTATCGAGCCGTTCTCGAGGGTCGAGATAGCCCATATTGCCAAACTAGTCGGCGATATGAGCCCTGCCAAGGTTGAGGATAAGCTATCGCAGATGATACTAGACAAAGTTATCAACGGAGTTATTGACCGTGGTAGCCAGTGCCTCATCATATACGAAGAGACACAGAAGGATAAAGGTTTCGAGGCAGCTATTGAGACGATCAAGAAGTTAAGCACAGTTGTGGATGTGCTATATACAAATCAAGCCTCTCAATTGGATTAGATACTATCTAGCATTTAGATGCATAGCGATAGCAAGACCAGAATAATATTACAAGAAGATCAAAAGTCCTCTCTAGTCGTATACAACCCATGATCCGCAAATGTAAAGCAAGGGAGAGAAGAATATAGAAGCTCCTAAGTCTCAGTGCATCCGTCCCATCACCGCCCCCTGGATATGAACTATGACGCCGTTCATATCGCCCTCATGCTTCTTTTGGAGATTGGATTGATAACAGCATGTCATCCATGATTTTCTTTGCAGTGTCCGGCGACAATATATCCTGCCGGAACTGCGGTTGTCGCAGAAGGTCCAGCGCATTCAGCGTAAAAGAAGGATAGCTAGCAGGGTTAGCTTGAGTAGCAGCAGCACCATCTAGGTGCATCAGGAAACTTACATTAAGAATTTGACATACTCCGGCTGCCGCCAATAATCCAGATATTCCAGATACTGTAGGAACGCCTCATCTTGTAGATACTTAGATTGTGCAAGGTAGTTCAAATAGAACGGGTTTGCGAGGCATTGTACGAACTGTCGTGAGGAAATTCAATATGGCTTAGCTATAGTGATCAGACGAGATGCAAGGGGGTTGTAGTTGGTCAAAACCTACTTCAAGTTCGATCTCGAACCGGGCCTTATCATCCAGGGTCGGCGCAGCAGCCATCTTGGTCTTTTTCGTGACCAGTCGCGTGCTTCAGAGAGATCCGACAATTTTCACGGGGAAATATTCATCACGTTGAAGGATCGAGGAAATGCGCCTTTGGGAGGATGAGACGGAACAAGAATGGCAAGTGCAATGCAAACAGTTTGGTGCCGAGACTGAGTGCAATGCGGCATGCCAGAGGGATTTGGCACCACCAACACACGGAGCATAGAACCACCACAACCAACAAGAAACCACTTAAAATTATACCCACGAGCATTTGGTTTAGATCCATGAGCTTTTGCAACAATAATATCTTGCAGCGCAGCTAGCTTTTATGCCGCGAGTATAACAAAGGTCCGGCTACGAGACTACACAAGTGTAGACTATTGATTACTTAATTTCCATGCAAATACAAACGCGGCAAATTCCATTTAAGAAACCACACTATGAGCAGTGAACTAGCATCAAAGAGAATATGAAGGACGAGGTAAGTCAACTAGAGCATGAAGCCTTGCATGAAACGAAAGCCGAGCCGTTATGGACGGAAACAGAATGCGGGTATCTGCAAATTATCCCAAATGAACTTTGTGGAGCCATCGAGAGGCACCGCAACCAATCTCACTGACTAGGCCAATCCCACCATCACCAAAATTTGGCCAAAACTAGCCTCCTACTCCGTCTTTGTGGTGTCGCTCTTCGTGATCTTTTGGCGGTCCTGGTAAACACTAACCAGTTTTCCAGTAAGGTCGTTCGCATACGCCTTTGCCTTAGCAGAGTAGTCGGCAGTGTGCTTCTCTGCCAATCCACGGGCGTTTTGAAGCTGGTCATTGGCGGCAGCGGATGCCTGGCGGATGTGGCTATCGATGAGTTCTTGGTTTTGGAGATATACCAAAGGAACGGTGAATAGAAGGACGTCGGCTAGAGAATCTCGATTAGTCTACGACTCTTGTTGTTTGCAAGAGAGGGCTTTTCGGAACCTACCGAAGATCAAGAGGCTCCAAATTGGCATAAACTTAACTAGGAAGTATCCAATTAAAGAGAAAACAAAAGATGCAATCGTGACCGTCAGGTTCTCAACAAAGATAACTCGCTGAAACTCCAAGACAATAAAGTTCAAGAACTCGTGGATTTCGGCGAACACCATCTCGAGATTCTCACGAGGAATGGTGTAGTATTTTGCCGGGCGGACTTGGGTCATGAAACCAGTTCCTGTCGTCGGCCTCCCGAGATACTCGATTGCAGCCGTAGCTATAGATATAGATCAGCGACCAGTAATATCGATACCAGATAATTTGATAGAACACCCACCGGCAAAGGTGATGTATGCAGCTTTGAATGCATATCGAAGAATATTGACGTAATGCCCAAGCAAGAGAAACGCGAGGGATGATGCAAAGAGCAGACCGGTAGTTCTGGGATATTTCCACTATAAAAGGTATATTGTTAGTACTCAGCAAATATACAGCGAATCCACCTGAACTTACGGTGAAAGTATCGTAGAATAAGCTGTGGAAATGTGTGACAGTAGTGTCCTTGTGGACGGACTCCTTGAAAGGATTTGCTTCCTTAGATTGGTCTATGGTTGCTCGGTCAGTAATGAGAGAAGACGGTGCAGCTTCAGTGAAGGATATGCGACTAGTATCGCTCCGAAGGGCCTGGGCCTAGTTAAGCCGTACTTTAAGAGTTCGATGATATCTTAGCATGTATCAACCGATAAGGGTATCGGAGAAACCGAGTGTTTCTTACCTTACCGAGACTGACGTCAGCGGTGCTATGATCTACCGCCGGGTAGGGGTTGGCAGAATCGTCAGACATGATGGCGATAGTTCAAATCGAGCTGTCTTCGACGTGGATAGAAAAATTCTTTTGGCGTGGGGTTTGTATTGGCGATATTATCCAAAGGAAGCAGTGGCTGCAAGATCTGTCGAAGGATGTTTTTGTGGGATGAGGTTTTGGGACCAGAAAACAACAGATATGCTGGTATGCAGCCACAGGTCACATCATTATAATATACAAAGCTAAGAGAACGGCCTAGGGTAAACCAGGAAACTGTGTAATGCCCGAATCGGAAGTCTCGAACAAATACTGCACGTCGTGGCCGAGGACGTGTGGAAGCCCTTTGCATTGCTTTCACAATTTTCAGGTGGCCAGCGGGCTTGTGACTTTTGGCATGACCCCTCTGCACGCAACCAACACCACATGCGAGTTCTCACGGTATTGATATCGAGTCTGACTCTTCAGATAACAGGCTTGCCCTTGGTATTATCGATTCAACAGGACGTCCTTTTTTTTTTTTTTTTCTTTGTTACCATACTTTTGGGTACATGAAGTAGTACACGATCTGGCATTATCGCCATGGCGGCCCACAGCTCAAGCCACAATCTAGAGGTACAACATTCGGGATTCTCGTTATCGCCCCAAGCTAGGCCCTAAGCGATCCAAAAAGCAAGTTTGCCGACGTCACAGTCGCACAGACCAGGCCGAAGACTTGGCGGTGTGGGGTATCCCCGACCATGCCTATAGCTAGCTGTTTACTCCGGTATGTTTATGCAACAAGCTCTTTGCTTCTCCTCCATAGCTCAATATCTTTCAGGCTGATCTCACGAAGCGTATTGACACTCGCCGCTCTCCCGGTAACCGCACCCTTCGCAACCTCAAGGGTACGGGTAATACTAGCGGAATGAGCGATGGCGTATGTGGCCGTCAGAGTCCTGATCTTGATTACGCCCAACCTCTGTTGCATGATTTTAATTTATTAGTCCCTTCGCTTCCAGTCCACGTTCGAATATTTGCGGCAACTTACGGGATCTTTGGCCGAGCCGTCGTGAACCCCATCCCCTAAGTCCCCAAACCAAGCCTTTAAAGCTGAGGTATAGTGCCTGGGATACAGGTTGTTGTCAGATAATTGAGCATGCCCTTCTGATATCACGGGCAGACTTACTTTTTAACTTCTTCAGTGTCCTGAATAATCTGCGCAGTGCCACTAATTGAAGCCCAATCCTAATACCCAATTCAGTCATTTAGCCCCTACTGAACCTGACTGACCACAATACTTACGGAGTCCTTGAGAAACGATACGTTGACATGTGGGTCGTTTTTCAGCTCATCCGCTTTACCAGTTGCCGTATTTGTGTGGAAGATGAGGTCGATGCCATTTTCAGTGCCAGCTATAGCCATACATCGGCTCACCAACATTCCGCTGATAGCATCCCGAGTGGTCATCATACCGAACTTGCATTTGGTTGCAAATTCGATGAGGCCATTCACCTTCCCCTCGACTGAGGTTTCCGTGTCAAGATTCTTCTCCTTGTAGGGGTCGGCTGGTTTATTGCTCGCAGACTCTGAAAGCGACATATCGGAAGAGATCTAGTGATAGTGATATTATTCCAAAGGAATCGATTTAAGGCTTCTTGGGTGTCTGTGTTTTTCTGAATTGTCGATGCTCAGGTGCCTCTTATATCGTTTGAATGAGGGCTGGTTAATGGATGATACTAGGTCGAACATGACGAAACACTAAATCGGTTTTGTTTAAAAACGCCCTGGGGTACCACAAGGCCTGGGAATTATATGCGGTTTCAATTTACGTCAGTCTGAGATATACATTTCTATATAATATTATGTCCATTTTTGTCACTATGTGATGTCAGGAATTTGTGACGTCAACTCCATATCTGGGCCCGATGATTGAAGATACACCTAAAAACGAACCTGTTACACCATGGACGCCAAATCGAAAACAACAAAACCCAAACAAGGAAAGCACTGCAATCCAAATCTCGAGGCCTAACGCCTATTCTCACATACTAAGCTACTCGGTCTCAATCGCCTCAATCGCCGAAACCGCACGCTCTGCTTCGTCTTCGAAGAATCTAACAAGTAGCTCGCCTTTTTGGATAAGCTGCTTCTCAGCCCGTGTCGAAACATCCATAATCCATTCAGCAACGGTCATACCCCGTTCAGACTCGGATAGCCCCTTTACTCGTGGTTCGATTTCCTGGTTCTCCTTTAGCCCATCGATATAGACCTCGACATCAGTTGATTTCCATGGCTTTTGTGACTGAACCGGGGCAAAGGAGACATCTTCCGCTCGGTTTCGGGGAGTCATCAGCGCCAATGCCCCGTTATGCGATTTTGATAAGACCGAAAGAGGTGTTCGCGATTGCTTCGGGGAAACTACTATTGATTGTTCCCTGACATCCTCGGTTGGTGAAACATGTTGTTCGACTATCGCCGGCTCCTCGGCTGTCCTTATGAAGCTTACGCCTTTGATGGATCCGTGGAAGCTGGTTGCTACCGTCATCTGTGACGCCGGCATCGAAAATTGGGTGTTCGAGATACTATCTTGAGATCCAGTATCGCTCGGCACACATGGTGACGATCGGGTTTTATCAGCCTCTGATGTTGGCGCAGTTTCAGCTTGACCGGTTTTTTGTAGAGCGGCCTCGCGTGGTCGTGCATAACCATTCAGGATAACGTCGATGGTATTATCTTCGGACGTCGAGCCCTTGATTATGGCTAGTCTAGCGTCTTCTTCCCCAAGAAGAGGATTATCTCCGAAGTCGTCCAAAATGGTTTCCTGTTCCTCTGTAACCGAGTCATCGTGAGTGCTTGGTAACTCAACATCATCTTTTGGGGCTGTAGCGGAAACATATTCCAGAGTAGGTAGCACACTCGATTGTACACCCTCTGCGTTATTGCCTATGGAATTTTTGGGAGCTACAGCGCCAGCCTGATCGGCCTGTCGAGGTCTTTGGGGTGTTTCTGATGGAATTGGCACTACAGATCCCTTCTTTTTAGGGCTCGCCCGAGGCTTCGCTGCTTTAACGGCCTTAACCGTTTTTCTCTTTTTACTAGTTCGCCTATCCTGCCCGTCATCGGTCACTACATCAGATTTTCGTTTCATGTCCTTATCCTTAGTGGGAGATATCGATGTAGAGCGGGCAACCACGAGCTGAGCAGATGGCGTTTTCTGAGGATCTTGGCTATTTTCTTGACGAGGGTCGTCGACTTTTTTGACAAGCAAAGCCGTTTCAATAGCTGCATCAGTAGATGGCGGATCCGCGGTTGGGGTTGGCACTGGGGCTTGTTCTTCGGGCTCCGGTTCTGAGCCTAGGGGCGCGAATTCAACCTGTTGGGGCGTGGCAGTCTGTACAGGGTGTCCTAGGGCGGGTTCGTCGTTGCTCTCAACTACACATGTTGCTATAGGATTATCGCATACAGCCTGTGGGGTCGGCGGGGTTCCAGTGGTGCTTTCTATCTCGTTGGGGTCCTCTAGGTTCGTGACATCGCCGACCGCTGATTGCGTATCTGTGGGGACCGTGTTTTTAGGCTTGGTTCGCGTTAGCTTTTTGCGCCGCGGCTTTGGCTGATGTTCTTGATCATCAATGGGGCCAGTCGAATCAGGGGTTGGCGAGCGCCGAGATGCTGGTTTTGTCCTCGTCAATCTGCGAGTAGTCTTTTTGAGCGGTGGCTGGGTTGCCTCAGGCTCTGTGGGTTCGTTTGAGCCTTCCGAGTCCGAGGACTCATGATTAGGGGCGATAGCACTGACATCCTCCTTCTGCTTCTCGTCATCATCCGGATCTCTAAACCCTTCCATGATTTCCCGCTCCAGCTCCCTATCGATCTCTTCGTCGCTTGGCCTAGGAGCATTTACAAGCACTTTTGAAGAGGCTTTCTTCGTACCCTTTGTTGGTTTGGATGAGGTCGATGGCCGAGTAGCCTTCTTCTTCTCCTTTGGTTTAGGCTTGACCGGGGTATTGTGGATACTCATGGACCCTACGTCCTCGCCGTCTCCATGCGTTAGGTGGTCCGGGGCATTGACAATAAGATTCAACGTTGAGGGTTGATTCGCCATACTGGCCCTGGTAACCCGACGCTTAGTCGGGCGGGGCTTCTGGGTTTCGTGACCTCCGATAGGAGGTTGCTGTGCGTCTACAATGTTTGCTGTATTCTCGCCCACGTTTGGAAATAGTAGCTTCTTGCCACCCTCCTCCATAGCTGCGCTTCCTCTCTTTTTCCCACGGGCTGGCTTTTTCGATTCCCCTCCATCATCTTCAGCTCCTCCATTCTTCAAGGCTGGGTTCTGCTTTTCTTCGGGATCTGGTTGGCCTCTAGGAGTAGTCTTTTTCCGTTGGGTGGTGGTAGGTGGTTTCCGAGCACGGGAAACCCTTCTTTTCGAACTAGACTGCTCTTCCACTTCTCCAGCATCGCTTGGCTGGACGACGTTATCTTCGTTCTCATTCGCAGTGGGAACCGATGCATTTGCTGTATGGCGTAAAAACACACAGTCCCCAGACCCTAGCGACTTATGTGCTTCTCTATCAAAAAAGTTAGCAGCTTATTCTAATCGGAGAAATTTGGCCACACTCACCGTGGATCGTCGTTTTGTTCCCAGGCGTCAATAGATAGTGAGCAGTAAGGGCAGTAAACAGTGTCGTCGCCTTCCCCCCGAGGCCTGAATATGAATCCTGCCATGACGACCTTGAATGACACAAGCTGGTTAGCCTACCTAACATGGGTGAAGAGGAACGTTTCAAGGGCTCAAGATCATTGTACCTTTTCCACGGTTGGTTTCCACTCCTTCTTTCCCTCGTGAGGCCACCACTGGTCGAAAGTCATACGTCGTGCCCGACACATTTCCTCCCCAAGTGGTTCGGTAGCCATCTGCCCGTCCACAACCAGATCACTGCACATTGTAAGTGCCCACCCGCAAGTGGTACCATGCCGCCCATGTTGCTCAGCCGGATCATCTTCAGGTTCCCAAAATGACATATTCTTTTGACATAAAAAGCACGCTGCGTTATCCTCTTCGCCTTGTGTTGGCTTAAAATAAAACCCGGCCCGAGCCATCTACCATTCCCAATACAGCCGTCAGCGGATCATCCTTAACATGGTTCGAGAAACAACATCGTACCAGCTCTGCGGAAGGGTGGTTCGCCGGCCAGGACCATTTCGAGGCCTTTGATCCCTTTTTAGCATTGGATTGTCGTTTACGCGCCGGCGGTGATGTGAACGATTTGAGTCGCTGTTCTTGTGTGTAGTATTGTTTGACACCAATAAAATTTACTGGCGAGGCCGACTTCTCATCAACGTCGGAGCTGGCGACTTCTGTGGTAGTAGCCTTCTTGACATTGTTTTGCTGCCGGGTTGAGAGCCTGCGACTCATGTTGGATAGAAATATGGTCTCTCTGGATAAGCCGAATGTTCGTGGACGGAGATAAATCTGGAAATGACAATCAACTCAGTGCTTTCCGTTAGATCACCACAATATTGTCGTGACACTGATGAAGGTTACCAATGTTAGGGGTATCCATGAGCGACTCTCGCGCGTGTTGTTGTTTTTGTTGTCATAAATCTGGTGTTTTGCTTTGACGCCTGCTTTTGGAATGGTGCGGATCCCTCCTGGTTTGGGTTTGGGAGCCGCATTCTCCGGAATACCACACATACAACCCATTCTACTTGACACGGGGAAAATATTTACTCCTCTAAGCCTCTAGATATTAAATTCTTGATTTGGCTATGATATTATCTACTACAGCTATCCAATTTAGACATATACCTCTCGGTGTAAAAATCCTTTAGGATATAGGTGTGGGGTTTGGGGCTTTTGCCCACTCCATATCCCCATATCGCAACTCCATCAGAATACTAGCAGCCTGGATTTCTGCCTCCTGTTCGTCCTCCGAAGATTCGGGATAAGATAGTCGGGGCGGCATCCACAAACCTTTACAAGTCGTAAGGTATCGCCTCCATGCTTCTTCTATGGGTGGTAGTTTCTCCTGCCTTTCAGCTCTCATGACTCCATCTTCGACGTATATCTGCCACTCTACAACTGCCTGTTTTGCCTTAACTGCCTCAACGACGAAGCTTTCAATCTGAAGAGTCTCCTCACTCCCGTACCTTCTCCCGCTCAGTAAGATATCCTCGCGCTCCTTCTCACACAATGCCGGGAAGTCGTTGCCAAAGATTGGGGACAGCGCATCGCGTATGCTATAGCAAAAGCGGGAGCATATAGCCTTCGCTGCAAGGTATGGTATCCAAAATCCTACAAAAGAGATGACAAGATATGTTAGTGATATATCCTTCAGTTCATTATACAAATGGCTGCTCACCTTGCGCTTCGATGTTACCACCAGTTATGCTAGCGTAGCAATCGTTAAGCCCGTTCCTAGTTACGCAGCGGCGGGGGGTATTCTTAAAGTATCCCCAAAATTGTATTATTATTTTGCTTCCATACGGTTCATGGGTGACAATGCAATGTTACGGCGAATTGATGGCACACCTTTTTCCGGAGAGCATCAAATTCTGATGACTTGAACATAGGGCTAATCCGAACATGCCCTGTTTCATAGTCCCAAAGCACTGAATGAATTACCTCTCGCCCAGAATCATGGTCTTGGGTCGTAAAGGTATACTTGTGAGCTTAGGACACAAAGGGGTATTAGTGAAAACTTGCTTATTATGAGGCCGGTACTCTGATAGAGGATTCATTCGACGCTTACCACGTAAATCAGTTCTTTTTAGGATATACTTGAGATCCCGGTGGAAAGTCCGATAGAAACGACTGTCCTTGGGGTCAGTGTCGTTTGTATCAGAACCGGGTAGGGGAAGCTTGATGCGGAATGACTGGTGGCACTCGCGCAATTCGTCGGTTTGTGGGAAGTAATAAGGGTAGTTGACTCGATTATCTTCGTAAGTAAACCCATCCTTTCGCTCGCTTACTGGTATGCAGGTCTGTGTCGTAGCCATGTCAATTCTCTGATACTTTAGTACAACGAAAGAAAATGAAACAACTGGTTTTCCTAGATCTAGTTTCTGGTCATCAATTGTTTGCTGAGAATCATAAAACCCAAAGCTTTGGTACTCATTAACCAGATCAAAGCTTCTGTAATAATACAGCCGACGGTTCTTATGCCACACACCCATAACCCTCACTGGAATATCATCCCCGGCGTACGAGTGCGCTCTCAGCAACCACATAACTCTCCTGATGGTCGTTAACACATCCCAATGCCGAAACGCTCTAATAGTTGCTCGTTATCATCAGATTAGTTTCTGATGACAAGATTTGTAGAAAGGCTAGAATACAAGGCCCGGAGGTCGTTGGGATGCACTGCAGTCGACATGTTTGCGGGCCCTCTGCACCCTATCCGCATACAAAAATAAAAATTAACGTTCGTTTACAAATATTTGGCCCTGGATCGCGGATCTATGGGCTTATTGAACCTTGAAGTCTGACCCGAGAGTTACGATACCGATAAACCCAAGTTGGAGGGGCCCATGTAGCTTGATATTTAATTTTGACAACGTTGTCTCAACAAGTATGAACATTAAAGCTATAATATCTCCGAATTCCCGCCATCTAGATCTATAGAATTTTTGGATTAAATTCTAAACGCTAGGGACGCATCGATTGTGCGATTGACGGATTGATGGGTGAGGATATTTTCAGATGAATGGCTGAAAGAGTTAACCTCATTCACTACTATATTTAGCTTCTTCTTCTTCTCACGTTAGTTTAAGGGAGCCTGCATGTTTTCTTTTCTCTTCTCTTTCAGCTGGGGGATGCGGGAGCGCTGCCGCCCTGGCCAAACGCAAACCCTAGCCCTCCTCACATGCTGCTGGTACCCCTGAATGCCAACTTAGGGAAACTGTTAGGTCGTAATATCCAGATTATATGGATTACTTACTGATACTATCTTATGACTATTAGAATATCGCTAAACGTATAACTAAGGCGGCCCTAGTCTCGAAGAATGCAGCACTGAGGAAGTCTCGTGTGTTGATGCTAAGAGTTACTGGACTGGAGTTAGTCTTAGTCTCGAAAGAAGTAGCCTCAGTAAGAGGTATACTCCAAGAGTTACCAGACCAGTATACTCGAAGTGAGGGAATCTCTGGATTCGACGGAGGACACCCTTTTGACAGCAAAATCAAAAAAAAAAAATATTGTAGCAGTTTCTTTAATTAGGGTAGTCATTGAATAGCTTTAGTACAGGAAAGAGACGAAGGTCTATAAAAACACAGTAGGCACCAAACCCAGACAACACCAACAGCAAGGGTAGAGCCCAAATTTTATCCGCCAAAAGAAACAAGCAGTGATTACTTATATAATTATTTTGCTATAAAAATTGCAGAGGCTTTAGTTAGAGCTTACACACCTCTAATCATCATCGTTGTCGAAGTCGGACTGCTCCTCCTCGTCAACTTCGGAAGCGCTTTCTTCATCTGAGTCGGATATTTCCACGTATTTTGAAGTTTTGGTAGCTGCAGCTCGTCCTGGTCTGGCCCTAGGGGCAATGGGCTCTAGATCACTCCCCGAATCGACAGGGTCAGGTTTGCGAACAGGTTTGACATCTTCGTCTGACTCTTCATCGCTGAGATCAACCTTTCGGGATTGCTTGACCGCCTTAGCTGCCTTGGGGGCCTTTGGGACGGGGTCCCTTTTTGCCCCCGCAGGACGCCCACGTTTCTTCGTTGCCTGTGCCTTTGCTGCTGCGGTGTCGTCATCGTCATTGTCACTGTCTGTTGGCTGCGTCTTCTTGGCTGGCTTCTTGGAAATATCCTTTTTTCCGGTCATAGAAACCTTCTCTTTTCCTTTAGCGATCGGACTTTCTGCGTCATAATCATCTGTATTTGAGGATTTTTGTCAGCATAGCTCGTTCGAATGTTTATGTGGTACCTGTTACTCACCAAGTATGCCTTTCTTTTGCCCGTAGTCATCATCCTCCATTTCATCATCTGAAAGGTCAATGATCCTTTGAGTTTTTGCATTTGTCGCCCGCTCCGGTGCCCTTTTTACCGGTGTGTGATTCTTAGCGTCATCGTCACTTAAGTCGAAGATGTCTCTATCTAGTTCCTCCTTGACAGATTTAGCGGCGGGTACTGCCTTCTTGGTGACCTGGAGAGTCATCTGCTTTAACTTTGGCGCGTTTTGCTTTGGCGCAGGCCTAGCCTTCTTTGGCTTGATCACGAAATCATCATCTGATTCTCCATCCGAGCCTGTGATAAACTTTTTGGCGGCAGCCTTGCCAGATGTTGTCTTGACCTTTCTAGACTTTTTCAGAGCACTGCGTTTTGTTGCTCGTTCTTGGTCTTCCTTCAATTGCTTGTACCACTCTTCCATGAAGATATCGAGGTCTTCTTTCCACAGATCCTTTGGCGAACGCTTGGCAAAAGCATCGATTTCTTCTTCTTTAGCTCCGCACTCAGCCAGTAACTTCTCGACCTTTTCCTTAGTTAACGACCAAATGGGCATCTATCAAAAAGTTAATAAAACCTATTATATGACCGACGGTAGGTGTACGTACCCCCAAAAGGTAGTTGTATCCGTCACCGACCCCATCATCTCCTGTGCTGGCTTCGTTTTCTTCGATGACGGGCTCGGTCTCACCAGCTTCTTCGGCCTCCTTTTTGTTCGAGATTATGTCAAATTTCTGTGATCGAAGTTCCGCAACAAGAACAGCCCTCTTTTTGTTCGATACTACTAGTTCTTTTTTAATGATCATCTGAACGAATCGAGCCTGGTTGGTGAGCTTCCTCAACTGCTTGTTGAGTTCACTAAGGCAATAGTCCTATTGGGTTCGTTAGCGAGTGAATGAATGTGTGGTGATGTCGATTCGATATGGAATGTCTATCTTACCTTGCGCGCCTGGTAAAGTTTGAGACGGACGAAGTAAAATTCCTTGAGGATGTCCTCAGGAGTTTCATACCTAGTTAATCTGCCCTGTGCATCAAAAGCGACCATATTGGTGGTGCTGACTGTTTTGTTCAGTTTGAAGCGGGTTTCGAGTCCCTCCTTGAGAGCCGCTTCCATAGATGCCTTCGAGTCCAATTCTACTATAAAATGAACTCGAAGATCGGAGTTGTAGTCGAGATAATCTTTTATCCAAGCCTTATCTACTTTGGCAACTTTCTTGTCTTTGTCCTTGCCCTCCTTCTCCGGGGGTTTCATGATGTCATCTAGTTTTTCCTTGAACTCCTGAGTCCAAAGTCGGACGGGCAGTTCGGTAATTTCGACAGTAGTGTCGTTGACCTGGTTTATGATCCCGGAGAATTGATATTTTTCGGGAGTTAAACGCTCGACTCGCCCTTTGAACCCACGGTACCACGGCTGCATTGGCTCAAGCTCCTTGTCATCTAGGAGGCGCCGGATGTTCATGGCTACATCCTCTGGATTGTAGTTGGGGATGCTGGAACTCCACCCAGTGCCGATACCATCCGATCCGTTCATTAGAATGAGTGGTAGCACTGGTGCGTACCAATTTGGTTCGATCTTGTCCCCATCTTCATAATTGTATTCGAGAATGGCATCGTCTAGGGCTGGGAAGAGAGCCCTGGTGAATGGCGATAACATCGTCGAGATATAACGAGCGCTAGCCGCATCTTTACCTCCTCCTAGCCTTGACCCGAAGTTACCAATCGGCTCAAGAATATTGACATTGTTGCTACCAACAAATGTTTGGGCAAGAGCGATGATGGTTTGTGCGAGAGAAACATCACCATGCTGGTAATGTGTATGGTCCAAGACATAACCAGCAAGCGATTGAACCTTGACTTCTTTTGTGAGCTTCTTCTTGAAACAACCAAATAGAACCTTCCTTTGGCCTGGTTTTAGGCCGTCGATAGCTGATGGAATGGAACGTATATTGTCGGCCATTGAGAATAGAATCAGCTCCTTATTGATAAAGTCATCATACGAGATTTTCTCAATGCTATGATCGAGATAAACTCCGGGACGATATTGTCGGAGCCACTCCTTTCGCTCTTCTATTTTCTTTTTTGAAAACACCATATCAATAAGACCGCGTTCCTCAAGCTTCATGCTATGGAACTCCTTCAGATGTCTGTCTAAATCTGAGAAGTATTCTTTCGCCTCCGCGCTGGACGAGGTACCCAAACCCTTGTAGTACTTCGTTTGCCATCCCTTTTCGGTATTTGTTTCCTTCCACTCTTCGTACTCGGGCATGGTAAAGAAAGCCTTTGATTTGGTGGGCTTTGTAACGGGACCTTTATAGGCTTTGACAATCGGGGTGATGAATTCAAGCAAAAATTTGTCGATTTTGAGCAGGCTTGGGAATTGAGCGTCGAGGAAATTGATTAGCAAGCCCTTGATGTGGCTACCGTCGTGATCCTGATCTGTCATGATCATGAGATGTCCATAACGAAGATCTTTGATGTTCTTTTCATCGTAGGATTTCTTGTGCTGTAAACCGAGAATTTGCTTGATGTTTTGAATTTCCGCATTCTTCGCAATCTGGTCTGCCGGTGCGTCTCGGACATTTAGCATTTTCCCACGCAATGGGAATACGCCGAAGAGGTCTCTCCCCACGACCTCCATGCCAGACATTGCCAACGCTTTGGCCGAGTCACCCTCAGTCAAGATCAAGGTACATTCATGTCCGTCCTTTGTTCCAGCTTTATTCGCATCTACGAGCTTCGAATTAACGATGCGAGCTCGCCTGGAACCATCCGTCTTTTTCAGAAGCGCATCGGTCTTCGACTGAGCGGTATCCGAGAGAGCTTCCTTGATACCACTTTTGATAACTTTCGCCATAAATGCATCGGAAATCTCGCATGTGCTCCCAAATGCGCTATGGCGGGTGGTAAGTTGCTCCTTCGTCTGCGACGTAAAAGCAGGGTTTTCAATCAAGCAATTGATAAAGAGGAACATGTGGTTTTTGATTTGGGCGGGCTTCAGAGCGGTAAGACCCTTCTGTTTTTTCATCTCTGCCGTGAGGCGAACCACAATCTTGTCGGCAACATAGTTGACGTGGGTTCCACCAGAGGTGGTGGCGATGGAGTTGACATAGGAAACCTGTTGGAAGGTGCCATCCGATACGGCGAATCCAATTTCCCACCTGTCGTTAACTCTTTCGTACAGCGGGACTGGGGGTTTGCTATCCAAGTCGAGAATGGCGCCAGCTTCTTGCTTGGCGCGGTGGATAGAGTCAACATGCAATTGCATAAACGCCTTGAAATCTTTGATCTTAATTTGGTCTCCATTATAGTAAACCTTTAGATCTCGGCAGCAACCAGCAAGATCGTAAACCCTGCGGCGTACCAACGCCTCGAAGTGGTCGTCAATCTCTGTCATCCCAAATTTTTCCAAGTCCGGCTTGAATGTGACCTTCGTGTATTCCTCAGCTTTGGCCGTAGGCTTTATCGTTGCCTTCTCGCATTTCTTCATGTTGTTCCTCCAAACTTGTTTATACTTCTGTTTTGACTTCTTTTCTGCCGTCTCAAGGGTGAATTCGGTGGAAAAAATATTGCAAAGCTTCGCACCGAAACCGTTCCTTCCACCAACGACCTTCTTTTCTTTATCGTTGTAGTTGCTCCCCGTGAGAAGATGCCCAAATATCATCTCCGGGATGTATATGTTGGTCTTATTGTGGATTTCAATTGGGATACCGGCTCCATTGTTGTAAACGCTAACGGTGCCTTTTTCGCGGTCGAGTTCAACTTTTAACGTGTTCATGTTAGGATCTCGGATTTTGTTGTCTGCGGCATTGACAATAATTTCGTCGAAGATTTTGTAGAGCCCAGGGACAAACGAGACTTCTGAAAACACCATTCTGTCTTCGTCCTTATTGTGGATCCACATTTTGCTCTCAGTCCTTTCGACGGACCCGATGTAGGTATCTGGGCGGATAAGAACATGCTCTTCTTGCGAAAGCTTTAGGAATGGAATTAGCAAAACGAGGCAGCAATAGAGCCGGTACGCAAGCCGTAACACTCACTTTTTCATATCTGTCAGAAGCACTCTGGCCTTTCTGGCCTTTCTCCTGGCTAACGAGTTCCCCGAGAACGTCGCCTGCCCCGTCATCGGCGACATCATCATTGAGATTTTCAAGGTCCTGAAGAGGCTTCCCAGGCTTCGTCGCCCGTCCTGCAGCTCCCTTCTTGGCAGCCGCCGTTTTCTTGACTTTCTTTGGCGGAGTTCCCGATAGGTTTCCGTCGTCGTCGTCGTCGTCGTCGTCGTTCGCAGGGCGTTTTTTACCCGCGGCTTTCGGGGCTGCGGCTACCTTTTTGGGCTTTGCGGCGGCCTTCGCAGTGGCCTTCGCAGCGGCCTTCGCAGCAGGTTTCGCAGCAGGCTTTACCACGCTCTTCTTCTTCTGTTTCCCTCGAGATGCAGAGAGTTAGTAAGACAAACAAGTAAAGGTCGCGAGCCAGGATAAATTGACGCACAGGAGTTGGGTCGTAGCCATCAGAATCATCTGAAATGCCAAAGATGGTTTCGTCCTCCATGATAGGAGTAACTGGTGCTGAGGGCGGACTAACGAGGTATCGTTTGGCTGTCTTCTGGGGCAGAGATACTGCAGAGGTGGCGTTGGGATTTCCTTGGTGAATGTTGTGTGGGAAGCAATAGCGATGATATCGAGGAGAAGAGCTTTGGGTAGCTTGAGATATGGGATGATGAGTATGAGGCGAGGGGGACAGTTATGGTGGTGGTGATGGTGATGGTGATGGTGGTGAAACAGAGGTCGTCAAAGCTCTGGTTGCTGTTATCGTGTTCGCTAGTGGTGGTCGTTGTGGTGGTGGTGTTGTTTTTGTTGTTGTTAGTCGTGGAGCGGCGAGTTGGTGTGGTTTTCGCGTTAGTGGCGGTGCAGGGGCAGGAACGAGATGTGTGGCGCGGCAGAGGCGTCGTCGAGCAGCCAACATCTGATACTTCGTACTTAAGCAGTACTTGGACACAGTACATGCAGACTACAGATATACCGTAGTACATACATACTCAAGTACTAGTACATATGTACATGTACACGCATATGCTCAAGCACACACGAAGGAGGGTGGCAGGAACCCCAGCCATTGGTTCGGCTAGTTCGAGGGCGTTTCCGCTTTCATTTTGCGACTGAGAAAACGACCTGCGATCCTGGGCAGCCCCTTAGACAGGACATGCCACTGTTTGATCTTGTCTGGCGGAGTACTAACCACTAACTAGTACGGCGTAATGTACCAACCAGCACTCACTAGCACGGGCTCGTATACTGAACGAGTAGTCACGGAGTCCCTTCCAGGCCCTTCCTCGTTGATTGCGACGGTTCGAAGTCTTCTTTCTCACAAACCCTTCCCCCTTCCTCTACTACATCTTGCTCGAGAAAACCATAATCCGCGCCCTTGGAACCCCCCAAAGACCAGCTTAGAGACAGACACTCACAAAACTCACCTCCCTTCATCTTCAGATGTCCGTTTAGTTCTTTTTTTATTTTTATTTTTTACTTTTACTAGTTAGCATTGATTCTTCCTCTTCTTCTTCTGCCTTTTCTCTCTTCCCGTTTCCCTCTCCAGGAGGAATTGATAACTAAGTACTTATTATCTGGATACTTCCTATCGCACTCTTCCTGTTCCACTCTCGAATATACTTCCCTATATACCTTTACCAGATATCCCTGTTCTCGTTCTTTCCCAACCCTCCCCTTACTTTTAGACCCTCTCATTGAACGGTAACTAGCTGATGCCGTTCCCAGTCCGCCACTTCATAGCATCTAACATCTTACCGTATTAGGACGGATTAGTGCACCAGGCCGCATATTGCTAGTCTTGTAAACTACAAATCCACCTACCTGAAGGCCCAAGCACTTTGACAAGTTGATCCAGCTTCAATATACATCTCACGCACACTTCTAAAGAATCTCCCATTCACTAAACACCGCCGACTTGCCGGCAAAGGACATGTGAATCTTGATTATTGACTCTAACTTCATTCCTCGAACCATAGTAGGCTTGGGTAGTGTCCGCGACTCTACTCAACTCTACTCCAATCTCGCACGTCGCCATAGTCACTGCAAACCTATAATACCCCAAGCGCCTGTACACTAGGACTGTCCCGGGGACACAGGTGCTTCGACATGACACGGAATATAGACCTTGGAGCCCCAAACAGCCCTTCAACAGACGAATCCCAACGGTCATCGCATTCCTCTGATAGTATGGTTACGGTACGACTATCAAATTCCGAGTCCATCCCTCAAAAAAGAATGTCACTCAAGTTGGTCACTGATGACCAGTCCGCCGGCCCAAGAGCTCTCACTGATCCCGTCATCGGAATCTCACAACCATCCCCTACCTCTAGCATAGGGGCCTTTCGAAGAGACAGCATGAGCTCCGAACCCGAAGAAGGTACTGTCGACTGGGCGGAGCTGGAGCGCTCGGAAGAAAAAGAACTAAGAGACGATACAGCTGATGAGGTTAGCTCTAGGGTCTTCGGCACTCTTACTTCGGAAATCAGCTTTCTTTCTAACATATCATTTCTCAATATAGAGCACAACATTCTTGCTAGCACGTCTCGAAAAGGAGAACTCACGTCTCGTAAATGACCCGAAAGCCGCCAGGGCAGTGCCAGGGCAGCCTCGGCCGCCATCTCTACACCATCTTAAGAAATTAATGGACAACCCCGATCCGGCTACTCTTAGATACTCGATGCTCCCTTCGCCGCCGCCATTGACCGACCTCGACTTCTACGCCGCCCTGGTAAATGATTACCATCGTACAGCGATGAAGCTGCCTTTTCTGCTCAGCAAAAAGATCAGAAGTGGCATTCCGCCTCCATTGCGCGGCGTAGTCTGGATATCTATGTCAGGGGCTCGTGATTCGAATCTGGAATCAACATATGACCGACTCCAAGGAGAATCATCTCCATACGAACACCTCATCGGCAAGGACCTTGATCGAACATTTCCAGGAGTTGATATCTTTTCGACAGCCGGCGGGGAAGGGCAGAGGATGCTAGGCAGGGTTCTGCGGGCCTTTAGCGTTTACGATACACAGATCGGATACTGCCAAGGGTAGGCTCGATGTTAGAATTGATGTGGGAACTTTATTAACTAACGTTTTATCTAGGCTCGGCTTTTTAGTTGGCCCTCTCTTAATGCATATGGGCGAACGAGAAGCTTTTTGTGTACTCGTTAGGTAAGAAATATTAGCATAGATCGACAGGCACAGGCAAGGTATCGCATGCTAAGGTATATTTAGACTTATGGAGAATTACGAACTACGCTCCTGTTTCCTGCCAAATATGTATGGATTGCAATTACGGTTGTACCAGCTATCCAACTTGATTGCAATCCATCTTCCCGAACTCGCCAAGCACCTGGACGAGCTCGGCATCCAGGCAGAATACGCCACACAGTGGTTTTTATCTTTCTTCGCTGTCACCTGCCCTCTACCGATGCTTCTCAGAATATACGATGTTATATTCTTAGAAGGGGCACCCGAAACGATTATGCGAGTTGCAATTTCTCTTCTGCGCCGCAATGAGGCCCGTCTTCTCGCCAGTCACGAGTTCGAGGAAGTCATGCAGATGTTGCTAGCACGAGGTCTGTGGGATACCTACAAATGCTCCGCTGACGACCTTGTAAACGATTTTAGCAGCCTAACAGGGATGGTTACAAGAGAGGGTCTGATAGAATTGGAGGAAAAATTCAAAAAGGAGCACCCCGAGGAAGCCCATGTGCCATTCCAGTCAACAAAGCCTCAGGAGAACAGTGTACAAGCCGTAGCAGCGAGGTTCTTAGGGAGGTTCTGGACAATCCAATCGCCACGAGAAAGCACGCCTCCGATGAGCCTCAGCGCGTTACCGGTTCCCACGGCATCCCGGCCTGCCAGTACGATAATGCGAAGAACGGGATCGAAACAAAGCATTGCGACAATGAATTCGTTAGACTGTGCGGTCTCCGAGATAGGAAGCGTACAACCTGAGACGAATTCGTCAGCGGACGATCCACGGAATTCCAACAAATCAGCAGCATCCTCTTCAGCCCGTAAAAACAAGGAAAATGATCTGCACAACCAAATCGAGGACCTCCTAGTTGCCATGAGCGCATTGCAACGGGAACATGCTGCGAAGATCGACGAGTTACAAGCTCTACGGCAAGAAAGAGCAGAGGAGCGCCGGCTATCAAAAAGGCTAGTAGCCCTGGTCGCACAAGAGCCAGCCCAGCCAAACGATGCTGGCTCTGAGATAGCGGAATTGTGTAGCCAGCTTTCCCAGAACTTCAACGAATTTGAAGATTCTGCCCAGCCACGCCGGTCGTATAAAGAACTTGTCGAGGAGTTGGAAAGGGCGAGGGAAAGATTGGCCCAAGAAACCTCCCGAACAAAGGATCTCCAATCCCAAATTGTCGATAGAGACGGTGAGGTAACCCGACTAAAGGGACAAGTGTCCGAATCCAGGTTGCGATGGCAGGACTCTCAAAAAGAAAAGCACAGACTTGAGAAAACGATAAGCGATCTCAAAGCCCGTAAGGATCTGCCAAAACATGTCACAGCGGACAGTGACCATTATGACGCCAGCCCAACAACGGAAACGGAGAAACAACCCAATGGGCTCCGGGCATTCAAGTTGAACCGAACCGATAGCAGTACCACCGCTCGCCCTAGACAGGCACCTACATCCGCCCCACCGACGTACAACAAACGCTCGAGCAGTCTCGGCATCCAGCCACTACTCCAAAGCACAGACAACCAGGCCCCTGCATCAGCGGATGCCTTGTTATTAGAATTGGTTCAAGCGAAAACAGCAGAGGCAACAGCCCGGCAAGAAGCCGAAGAGGCCAAAGCGAAATTAGAGGCGATGCGCAAGATGCTCACCAGCAGCACACCCCCATCAAAAGCGTCGATCGAGCGGGCAAATACTGTATTCACACCTGGTCAAACTACGACGATATCCTCGATGGGATCCCCATCTTCGGCCAATACCTCTAACACAGGGGCATTTGGGAGATGGGCCCCATGGGGCCGCAAGTCCTCGAGCACGGATTGATTGAACGCTATCGCATACGGCTAGTAAACGTATCGATCTCTCCCGATTATCAGGGAGAATATGTTGGGATTTTTATTCTTGTAAATACTATTGAGCGCAGTATTAATTCTCATAGCGTTGTTTAGAAGCAGGTATTTGTTTTGGGAACCATTTTGATCTTGACATGTATTCATATTCCCTCTGATAAAGGTATAGCGACTGCCATTCCATCCATTCCAATTGCTAGGATATCTTCTTGGATGCTTAAAAAAAAAAATAACGGAGAAAAATAGCATGTGAGGCTTAAGTATATATAGTATAGATCGATCAATATCATCATGTTGTATGTCAAGTTAGAGAGGTCAGGTGATTTAGATGACTAAGCTGGGTAGCTTTCGTCGCACAACAACAAAAAAGGCTGATCATGGTTCTTGCATTGCAAACTCCAGTGGCTTCCTTCCCATCTTCGTCGCCGCCACATCACGACCTACAAGCTATATCAGCCCCAAGTAGTACTTAAGTAGACATCGTGGGAAGCGACCCTCGACAAGATGAACCCAGCACTGGCAAACAATCGGGTCGCAGTGCCAATACCCTTCTCACCAGCCCAGGCCGGCGCGCTTGCACAACCATCAGGGACTCCCGTTCCTAACAGTAATCTTGCCGCACAACAACAGCAACAGCTCTTGATGCAAAAGGCCCAAGAGAACCAAAATCAACTACAACTGGAAAAGTCTCGCGTGTCTCTACTTCTCGAAATCAATACTGAACTCCTCAAGGAGTCGTTAAACTTGCAGGCGACGAAGGCCGCAACTGGTACAACAACTGACACAACAGAAGACGTAAAGGCTCTAGAAAAAAGTTACAATGAGTAGGTCTCCTATACCAAATCCCTTTTAGCGGCATTCTAGTCTCGGTTATCTAATCGTAACGCACTTTATTCTCTACCCGTCATAGGTGCTTACAGCGACTGAAAGTCAATCTTGCATATCTCGCTGCCATGGCAGATCGAAGAACATCAACGTTGCCAGCTGCTCCGGCACTTCTTCTGCCACCATCAAATATCCCATCATTGAATGAACCGTATAAGAAGCTTCAGTCTCTCTTCCCAGGAATAAACAGTGCCATGGCGGCTGCGCCAAACCCCCAGTCCGGACACGTTAGGGGCAATAGCCAGGCGGCAATGGCAAACCCAGCAGTGAAGACACTACCACATCAACAACCCCAGTTACCTCAGTCATCACCGCCTCCACAGCAGCAACCGCAGCAAATTAATGCCAATCAGCATCCCTTGTCGCAGGCACAAACACATCCACAACAGTCCATCCAGCCCGGCGCTATGCCGCAGAACCAAAATGCAGCCGTAGCGTCATCTATGATGCAGAATGTTATGCAAAATCCAATGCACGGCGCGATGCAAAATATGGGCCACATGCCTCAGATGAGTCAGATGAGCCCTCATCAGCAGCAGCAGTTACAGCAAATACAGCAAATACAACAACAGCAGGCGCTCAATCGTCAGCAACAGCAACAAAATCCTCAGCTCGCGATGCACCAGCAACCAAGTGGCCAGATGAATATGAACGCGATGAACTTCAATCCCGGATTTTATCTTCAGCAAGCCCAGATGCAAGCCCAAATGATGCGGCCTCAGCAGAACCCTCGGATGATGGGTGTCACAAACGCAGCCGGCATGGGCTCGACGGGGATGATGGCGCCGACAATGGCCCCCACGATGCCTGGGATGGACCCGATGTTTGGGACGGGAGAAATGAATTGGAATTTTGGGATACCAGGGAACTGGAGCATGGGTGGGACTGGTTAAACTTATACTTTTGGAGGGATAAAAGAAAAAAGATTGGTAAGTTTTGGCATGGAGTTTGTTTCGCGATGTAAGTCAGCATTGGTTCTTTTTCTTCTATTGCTATGTGTGTGCCTCTCTCCCTCTCTTCTTCTTTTTGTGATCCAGGCAGGTACGGTTGCATTTTCGTGCTTAGCATAGATACCCTGTTCATTAGTTTGCATATTGAACCCGTTCACATATACCTCGTGTTCTCAGGATCTTAATGCTCTAGTTCCGGTATTAGGGTTCTTGGGAGGATCGTTGATATAATTAATTGGATAGTTGGTCCTGAGCTGAGATAGAGAATGCTTGATTACCATCAGGGATACCAACACGAAGCGTGTGAAATAGAGTGCATGAGCCTCAAATAAGGCTAGATATGAGTGCGACGTGCATGCATTTTAAGCTTGTGGGTACATGACGTTTCGGCTCTTAAGCCTTCGGTAGAATCGGAGAAGGCCTTGGTGGCACAAAAACTCTTCCGGTGGCTTTCGTTACCTACTTGTTTTCTGCGGGCGTTTTTTTTTTTTTTTTTTTTTTTTTTTTACCCGAGCTCGAAACGACATCGCCGCGCTTCCATCGACTTTTCTCTCACTTACTATTCTACCACACATGTAGCGACCCAAGGCATCCGGCTCCAGCACCGGCAAAACTCTTTCACCGCAACGGCAAACAGGGTAGTCACCTAGTACATAACCATCGAGAAGGAAATGTTATTTTGCAATAGATATTCCCTCCCATATCAATTCTAGCGTGCGAACATCGAGCCGGCCATCTATCCGATACTTCGATTCTAGACTATCTTGGGATATACTTCCTGAAAGAACCGCGAACATGGTCCGCAATATCGTCGTCCTGGGCGGGTCCTCCCATCCCGAGCTCGTCGAACAGATGTGCATCAAGTTGGGCATTCCTCCTGGCAGAATCACTCTGTCCAAGTTTTCCGTGGGAGAAACCCGGGTCGAAATTCAAGATTCTGTCAGAGGAAAAGACGTCTACGTTATACAATCCGGCTGTGGAAAGGTCAACGATAACTTCATCGAGCTACTCATCACAATTTCAGCTTGCAAAACGGCATCTGCGAAGAGAGTCACTGCTGTGATGCCCTTGTTTCCATACAGTCGCCAGCCCGATATCCCGTACAACAAAGTTGGCGCCCCATTGGCCAAAGCTGGAATCCAGAAGGACAGCTACACCTTTGAGAGCCGTCCCGGAACCCCTGCGCCCCAACCAGATGGCACAAGCTCTAGCGGCCCTCCGGCAGGACAATTGGAGCATAAACTGAGCCGTCTCTCGTTGGACAAGGAAAGAGGGTCCAACACTGCGCCCGGATCACCCAGCCTGACCTCTCGGCCATCTTTCCTACGCCGCCAGCACACCGGCAGTGAGATATCCGGTTCTACAAAACGAGATTCGCAGAAGGTCGTTTACGCCAACGGCACTGGCGGCGACTGGGACCAGCACAGACAACCAGGCTATAAGCAATGGGTTGCGCAGGCTGGAACACTAATCGCAGATTTGTTGACCTGTGCCGGTGCTGACCATATCATTACCATGGATCTCCATGACCCTCAGTACCAAGGGTTCTTTGATATCCCCGTGGATAATCTATACGGGCGACCCTTGTTGCAGAGGTACATCCAAACAAAAATTCCAGACTACCAGTCGGCTGTGATCGTCAGTCCTGACGCCGGTGGTGCAAAGCGAGCAACAGCAATCGCCGATGCCCTTGGTATGGATTTCGCTCTAATACATAAAGTATGCCCCATCTCGACCGCCCGTAGACTATTATACTTCGTCGTTGACAATGCCGTAGGAACGACGGCCCACCAAGATCACAGACCGTCAAAATGCGACAATGATGTTGGTTGGCGATATCTCCGGGCGAGTCGCAATCCTCGTTGATGATTTGGCCGATACCAGCAACACCATCACGAGGGCTGCAAAGCTCCTTAAGGAAAGAGGAGGAGCTACCAAGGTGTACGCACTCTTGACACACGGCATATTCTCCGGCGACGCCATCGCCCGTATCAATGCAAGTGCCATCGATCAAGTAGTCGTCACGAATTCAGTCCCCCAAAACGAAAACGTTCGGGCGTGCTCCAAATTGAAGGTATTGGACGTGTCAAGCGTCTTTTCCGAGGTATGATCGCATCTACGGAACGTGGCAACCCTAGACTAGATGCTAACATTGTTGTAGGCTATTCGTCGAGTCCATCACGGCGAGAGTATCAGTGTTCTATTTAAATACGACTAGAGAAGCGATAATCAAGTTGCAAATCGATATGAAGGCTAGTTGTACAGGGAGTTTCGATAGATCAATATCCTATGTTCGGCAGTAGGAAATTAAATTCTATTTACAAGATCAACCATGTTATATACATCCATGGGTTTTGAGTAATCCACCCAGGCGTGTCCTAAGGTCAACGGTGATGTTTTCGTTTTTTCAATTAGGGTACAGTCTTTTGTTTTTTGATGGCCTCGAGGCCACCTATGTACGGCCGAAGAACTTCAGGGATACGGACTTCTCGCTTGTCCTCATCCCAGTTGTTCTCTAGAATCGCCATTATGATTCTTGGAACGGCGAGGGCTGTCCCGTTCAAGCTCCAAAGAAACCCTAGTTTGCCATCGGGGTACTTGCATCGAGCATTTAGCCTTCTAGCTTGGTAGTCAGTACATTCGCTAACACTTGTGACCTCACCCCATCCTCCATATTTTTCTCCCTTTCGACTAGGCATAAACGCCTCGATATCATACTTTCTATAGGCAGGAGCCCCAAGGTCGTCTGAAGGCATGGAGATGACTCTGGCAGATAAACCTAAGCCTGTGATGATATCCCTTTGAAGATCCAGTATCTCATTGAACGTTCGGTCAGACCCATCTGGGTCCGGTAGCGTCCACGCAAACAACTCTACTTTGGTGAATTCGTGTACTCGATACAATCCTTTGGTGGCTAGCCCGTGTGACCCTGCTTCTGCCCGATAGCATCGCGATACTCCGACCATCTTCCTGGGAAACGTTGCCTGTGGGAACGCCGTATTTGCGAACATGCCCGCCAGGGGGATTTCGGCCGTGCCTGCCAAACAGAGCTCAGGCCGAGAAGAATCCTGCGGGTTATCAGAAGGCCCTTGGGAAATATAGTATATTTGTTGCTCATTGTTACTATCTCGTGGTTTAAACCCGCATGCTCCCGCGATATGTGAATATACTATCGATGGTGGGCTAACAAGATTCCATCCTCTATTTCTTGCACAGGACAAGGAGTACTGGACCAGCCCCTGTTCCAGCAATACCGCATCACCGTGAAGAAAGTACCAACCCCAGCCGGATGTTTTACTCGACGAAGAGAAATCGAGTACACCAAGTTCGGTACCAATATCCACGTGAGAAATTCCCGGAGCATCCTCAAACAGGAGCTCTGGGACTTGCCACTCCTCCACCCCTGGAGTGACTTGTTTACTTGATTTTGATAATTCTGGAAGCCTATCTCCATTTATGTATTCGATCACCTGTAATTTTCCGGGGCCGGGAGTATCTGGGTGTGTCAAGTTCGGCAGCTGCGCGGCGAGCATGTTCATTTCGTCCTCGAGCTGCTGCTCCACCGCCTCTTGAGCAGATACCTGTTGTTTCAGCTCCTTGGCCTGCGCCTGGAGGCCAACCCACTCTTCTGGCTTCTCATTTCTTCGAGGCGCCGCTGATTTTATCTCTGCGCCTAGAGCATTCTGCTTCCCTCGTGTTAGGTTGAGTGAGCTACGGAGCTCAAAGAGACTATCGGAGAGTTTTGTAATGCGCGAGGGGTATGTTGCTTCAAGCGGCAGGTTCCTGTTTAAGCAGTTTTGGGAGTATATATCCGGATTCTCACGAATTGGTTTGGTTGCGACAATCGGCTTCGGGGCAAACGAAGGAGGTGTCGAATTGCTTGAAGAACTGAACGTTCGTACACCTTGGAGAGATATTTGCGTGCGCTCATACGTTCCTGTGATCGAGACTCGGCAAATTCGTGGCTTGTGAGGCCATAGTATTAACCGGCGCCATTGTCCGTGACATGGTAACCTTAAACCCATCCGGGATGCCGTTCGATTGAGATATTCTTTGAGTCCGCTACTGGCTACTAGCCTCCGCAATTTGTTGTGGTTGGTGAATTTTGTGTGTGTGTTATATTTTGAAAGGAACTGTGTTGGGAAGAGAAAATGTCAATCACCGCAGGGACTTTAGCTTTGGAGTTCCTAGGCAATTTGTAGCATATGCTTGGGTTTAGGTACATTACGGAAGCGACGAGTATTCACAGCAAAGATTCATTAATACAGACTGGCATCGTAACGTTACAAAATATACTGCCGACGAACGTACTCAGATTATATACAAGAACGGTTTAACTACCGTTATCCTGAACCTCCGTGTATATACACTAGACTCGCCACTATTGGATTCGGATCAATCAAATAAACACCTCTTTCATAATGGCTGCGTCATCAAGGCCGAGACTTTCCATCACATACTGATAACGCTGGCCTCCTCGTTCCTTGCGTTTAAGGTACTTCAACAGTTTCTGTCGCCTGTGCACCATGAGCCGTAAATTCCGCTTATTCATTTTGTCATGTGTGTTTGTTTCAAGTTGTTTGGCAAGGGTTCTTATCTTCATCGTTAACAATGCAGCTTGAACTTCGCTGCTACCGGTGTCACGGCCAACTCGTGGAGTTTTGGTAGGATCGGTTTCTGGGTTGGCCGACATGGACGGGTGCTTTGGTTGGGGGAATTTATCGTCTGTGATATGGCGGCCAAACGTTTCGACACACCAGGCTTTGTTTGCTCTGGTTTTATCTTTAGAAGAACCATTGCTCAGAGAGAGGATGCGGTTCATCGCAGCCGTTGCCTTAAAATGCATTTCTTTTCCTTGCCGAACACTTTTCTCCGTCACAGAAGATAGAGGCGGTTCCTCGAGAGCTCTAGACCTTGCAAGAGATGTCTTAACTTCATCTGGTTGAAGGAAATGATTCAAGCGGCCAAGGCGTTCTTCAACCACAGCCTTCTCAAATGCCTCTTGTCTTTCATGTGCATCTGTGGCTGGAACGAGATGGTCGATAGGGGGTAACATATCGGGTTTCGAGTCCATGGCCTCCAGAAAAGGTGTCGTATGTCCTACCACCGGATCTGATGCTGCATCTTGCCTCAGTTGTCGAAGCTCCTCCTTTCTCGCTATGACCTTTTCCCTCTTTTCTGCTGCTTTTGCTACTGCCCACGGGTTGCTAGGCGGTTTTCTCTTACGTCCGGCATTGAGAGACGAAGATGTGTGTAGAAACGCGGCAGATGTAATTTGAAACGGTCCTTCGAGATAGCGACGGCTAAGCCTTTGTGGATAGCGCAGAGAGAACAGAGATCCGGCAAGCCATTCTGTTGATAACCGTGAGACAGCTCCTACGGACGTAGTTATTTGTAGAGCAGCTAATGATGATGACAGGTTGCAAGCGAGCGGTTGCAGTGAGGTAAAGACTCGCGCTGGCATATTTGTGAGCGGGGCGTTCGCGGTGCCGCCTGCGAGCAGTGTTCTTGGGATGGTCGGACTGAGGTGTGGTTTTCCAGAAGGAAATATTTTAGACACCGCCACATACCGCCCACCTCACTAGCCACGTCGACTATCCCACTCCGGACTTTTTTTCTTTCTCTTTTCTTTTTTCTCTCGCTTGTAATTTTTTTCTCTTCTTTCCCTTCGAATCCCCAGCATCGACACCACAAAGTCCTTCCCACAAAGAGGTTCACCGTGGAATACCAAAAAACCAGGAGACAGTAGCAATCACCACCTCTGAAGGATTTAACGAAAAAGACAGCGGGTTCCAGAAAACGAATGCAAACGTTAGGGCATAGCGCATTCAATTGAATCGAAAACAACAGTACCGCTCCTGTCGTCTCCATCCTTGGAACTTTGTCGTCGCCACAAATCCATCCTTCAACAGTTTTGAATAATCGCTCTTGTGGAATAGCTAGGTGTTTCGTTATCTACGACGACTCTCGTTTGCTGCCGCAAAGATGTCGTTTCTCATTTTAACAGAAACCTCGGCCGGCTACGCTCTTTTCAAGGCCAAGGATAAAAAGCTTCTAAAGCGCGATGATCTTACGAAAGAAATCAGCACACCAGATGGCATCTGCGGGCTACTCAAGCTCAAGCAATTCTCAAAATTTGACAGTGCCGCTACCGCCCTCGAAGAAGTGACGGCATTGATTGAAGGGAAAGTTTCTCCGATGCTGGCTGGGATGCTTGATTCCCTCAAGGATGAAAAAAAGGCATCTTTGGTTGTTGCTGATGTTAAACTTGGTATGTAGCCTGCTCATCGCCCGAGACACTCGAGCTGTTTACTGATTTGCTATTCTTAGGCAATGCCATCAACAAAATACCCGGGTTGTCTCTCAATATCGTCTCAGACTCCACTACTCAGGACCTTTACCGATCTATTCGGGAGCATCTTACCTCTTTGATACCTGGCCTTCTACCGTCTGACTTGAACACCATGTCGTTGGGTCTGTCCCACTCGCTCTCACGTCATAAACTCAAATTTTCTCCCGACAAGGTGGATACGATGATCGTCCAAGCGATCGCATTGCTTGACGACCTAGACAAGCAGCTCAATACGTACGCTATGCGTTTGAAGGAGTGGTACGGCTGGCACTTCCCAGAGATGGCGAAGATTATCAACGACAATATGGCGTACGCTAGAGTCATTAAGATAATGGGGATCCGGTCGAATGCATCAACCTCAGACCTTTCTACCGTTCTCCCCGAGGAAATTGAGAACGCTTTAAAGGCCGCGGCCGAAATCTCCATGGGTACTGAGATCACAAAGGAGGACTTGGATAACATTAACAGTCTTGCCGAAGAAGTTATTGGCTTCAGCGAGTACCGAACGGAGCTAGCCACCTACTTGTCAAATCGCATGCAAGCGATTGCGCCGAACCTCACAGCATTAGTGGGAGAGCTGGTAGGAGCGAGGCTGATCGCCCATGCTGGATCGCTGATGAATCTTGCCAAGTCACCAGCTTCGACAATCCAGATTCTTGGTGCAGAGAAGGCACTCTTTAGAGCTCTCAAGACAAAGCACGACACCCCCAAGTACGGCTTGATCTACCAGGCATCGTTGATCGGTCAGTCTACTGGCAAAAACAAAGGGAAGATTGCCCGTATGCTTGCCACAAAAACATCACTGGGTATTCGATACGACGCGCTTGCAGAGGACAAAGAAGAATCATCTGCATTAGGTGTCTATATGCGACAGAAAGTCGAAAATCGGGTTCGATATCTTGAAGGAAAGCCAATTCTACCCAAACTCCCGTCCAATGGCGTTCAACCTGGGAAATGGTCTATTCAGGAAGCCAAAAAATATAACCCTGATGCAGACGAGGTTATGGAAGATGCGCCAGCCGCGGCGGATCTGGCAAAGGCGGCCGTTGCTGATCTAGAGTCTGGGGAGGCGATGGAGGGTGTTTCTTTTGGTGATGAAGAGAACAATAAGAAGGAGAAGAAGAAGAAGAGCAAGGATGAGAGAAAAAAGGAGAAGAAAGAGAAGAAGAGGAAATTGGAAGCCGCTGATGGCGAGCCGGCTGGCCAGGAGGACGCGGAGGAAGAGGAAGCGGCACTAGCCAAAGAAGAGAAGAAAGAGAAGAAAGATAAAAAGAAAGACAAGAAGGAAAAACATGAGAGGAAGAAGAGAAAGCCTTCCGAGGAGGCGTAATAGTATTCTCTCTCGTTTTTCCGTGCACGTGTGGTCGCTGCTAGTTCCTGTTGCAGCGTACTCACACTTGTAACATGACAGTTTCTGTTGAGGTGTTCTTTGCTTCAGGCGCTATTTCTGATTATATCTTTCGAGTAGTATTGTGGGGGACAGGGGATGAACGAGGATCTTGTATTATAGGCACTCCGACCTTTTTTCGATGCATTCAACTAGAATTCTGTATGATAATCCCATCGCACTCTACTGGCTACTGGCACGTGCTGTTTTTCAAATGAATATTCGAAGAATTCCCAACTTCAGTTCCTGTAATTGGTGCTTTTTGCAAGAAGGATAGAGTCATATCCAACGGAGCTATTCCTACGAATTCGTTCTGTCTGTGTCCAAGTGACATAGTGCTCATACCACTGTACGCGTCATTGGTTTTCTCAGGATCTTCTAGATGTTTGCGTTGTGTGTTTGTGTGGTCCGGCTACCGCCGTAGACATCGCGGTCTAACTTAACCATATCAAACAACAGTAAGGCTCTTTCAGTACAGACGAACCGCAGTCAATCCATCCAGCTTGCTAATCCCCGACCTTACATCTAGAGCTACGGCGTATAGACCGGAGTCCTTTATGAAAATATAGCTGCGATGTCAAAACCAAAAGGTGTATATGACAATGCCGCGACTGGAGATACGTCCTTTCGTCGCACATGGGATCGCGAAGAATACGCCCAAAAAGCTGCGGAGCGCCAAGCTCGAGAAGCAAAAGAACGCAAAGGACGATATGAAGCAAAGCTGGCGGGAAAAAAGTACATACCGAAAACCGAGGCGGATACCGATGGCGGGGAGACAGAATTCGACGATTCGAAAATGATTGAGGCGAGGAGAGACCGTATTCGGTTGGATGAAAATCTCAACAAGGTCCAGATCGTCCCTTTGGGAACTACTGGTGGTAGAAGAGGGAAGGGCGCAGGGTACTATTGCGAAGCTTGCGATCTAAACTTTACAAACAGTCTGGAATATGTGGAACATCTAAACAGCAAACAACATCTGAATGCGACTGGTCAGACAGATGTTGTAGAGCGAGCAACGTTGGAAATGGTGAAGGAAAGATTAACTTGGTTGAAAAAAAGGAAGCACGAACAAGATGAAGCTGAGGAATTTGATCTGGCCAAACGGCTTGAAGAGCGCAAGAAGATCGAGGAACAGGAACGGTTGGAGAGAAAGGAACGCAAAAAGGTCAAAAAGGAAGAAGCAAGACAAAAGAAAGCGCATATAACCTCCGAAGCCTCCGAACAGCCCGGTGAGGCCGACGACGACGCTGCTGTGATGGCACGGATGATGGGATTTGGGGGATTTTCAAGTACCAAAACTCGGCAATGAATTGTAGCCTGTGCTTGCGCAGACACTCTCATCCGCCCCTGTATTGCTCATACTAGTATCAAATTATAATGTTACAACTGAACGCCTCTATAGTGAAATGCACCACAAGCCATAAATTCTCCCGAATCACACCACACCGACGCCGTTGATCGCAATGCACCCCTAAGCCAGAACATAAATCCCAAATAGTGAGCAGCACAGTACCCTTGAACGCCAGCCATCAATGATCGATGATTTGGTAATATTACATGAGCCCTACCCGGGTCTTCATAACCCCGCCACCTTCAAAATTACGCATGGCCTTAGATTTCGCTCGGGGTCGTTGGAGCCTTCTGAAAGCTTCCTCGATATGACGGGGTTCTACAGGGGTTCTCCCTTCACCTGGGCCATCAAATAAGAAGCGATCTCTTTTCCTCTTTTTGTCGTTCTCTTTATTCGAAGTTTGAAGCTTATCTTCTGCGTCCTTTATCCTTAACGCCTCCTCGGTGAGCACCTGGACTATTTCGAAGGTTAAAAACCCAAGGATATCGACAATGTCATCATTTGGTTTTGCGTCAGTAACTAGGCCGAACCCAGCCCACTCTCTGAATCGTTTGGACTTCCTGAAAGTAAAGCTGGCCTGTCTGCACTCGGAGAAGTGAACGTATTCGTCCTTCGTCATGCTTTTCGTCCGTTCGTCGGCGCTTTTTAATCTAGCAAGAGTAGCAACGTTTGCTTCGGCCTCCTCTTCATCGTCTTCGTCGTCGCCTTCAGGGGGTTGCTCGCTGAAGTAGGAAGCAACCTCCCATGGCAAGGAAATCTTAGCTCGCTTCTGTCGCATTTTGAGCGCATCCCCAGCGGCAGAGTCTTCTACAAGATCGGCAGTATCCACGTCTCTGTCCTGGTCCTTCGCAGTCTTCCTAACTTCTTTCCAGGAGAGGTAGGTCCGCAGCCTGGAAACCTTCGCTTTGTCATGGCGGATGAGGAATATGAGATCGTCGGTGGATATGGAACGGGAGCCGCGTCTGGCCGCTTGAGCGGTCGCTTGGATCAGCTGCAGATTTTAGGGTTAGAGGGGCGGAGGAGACCAAGGGTGTAGATGGAATATGTGAACACTTACCATCTCGATAACCTGCCCACGGACAATGTCTTCGATGATACCAGTGGTTTCAGGCGACGGTTCTCCAGTTTCACCACTGACGAACATCATCTGCTGTATTTCCAGCTTGTACTTAAAACGGTCGTTCGCCATGGCGGGCTATAAATGTAGCTCGGAGGATCTGCGGATGTCCAGTCTACGGTGTGCAGATACGGAGGTGATATCGGAGCAGCTGGATCGCGGTGTGGTATGGCGGCGAAATCTAATCAGATTCATCACATGGGTTTCTTGGCAACCACGCGTTCAGGTCGCAGAGATCGGCCTTGTTTGTTTACGCAACACCGGAGCGCCGACAACGAACAGACTTCTGGACTACTAGAGTGTAGACTGTATGTACTGTTAAACCCATCAAGATCGTTCCGTATCTTTCGTATCGTATCCTGTCGTATCAGAGTCGGAAATCAATCCCTACAATCATATCCGCAGCTTGTGGGCAGAGAGACCGGGACAATCACTTCACTCGGTGTCGGGGCGCGCATTGCGTTGTTCCTTCTTTATAACAACCACAAAAACAATCCAACCACAAAACACCGCCTTCGACTTCTAACACTACCGGAACCATCATCGCCACTGCTGTCATCTCGTCGCCCACGACACTATTTCCCGCTATTCTACCTCATCGACTTTGAGAAGACGGATTCGTCTGCCATGACGCCGCTTCACTTTATCAACCATTCGTATTAATTTCATTTGCTTTGTGCCAGCACAACCGTTGGCATCCACTCGACACCCGCAACTGCATAACCCCCCCCTTCCGGCTTGATACCTTGCCCGCCGCGAAAATTGTCGAAAAGGTCCACGGAACTCAATACCTTCATCCTACCCGCTAGGCCTCTTGAACAATGGCTTCTAGATCAGTTTTACCTGAAGTGGGGTCTCCTCAGTGGATCTTTAATGAGCTTGCCGACGCGCATCGCAAGGAGGCGGATCACTTCGAGGATTTTACAATTGCCTTTAGAAATGAATTGGAATGGCTTACGGAGCACATGGCGGAGGTATTTACGCAAGGATCCACCATGTACGGTTCCCAAACCCGATGTCGACTCCTTGAATTCCACGGCTCGAATGCTAAACCATTGAAACTGGTTAAATAGAGATATCACCGAGTTGTATAAGACACCTGGAAAACTCAGAGGGAAAACCCCACGAAACCCTCAAAAAATAGGGTTTACCGAAGAGCAGAAGGTGTGCTATCTAGCCTTATGCTTTCTGTGGACATGGTTTGCTAATATATCCACCTAGGGCGATGATGTTTTTGTCACACCTCCCGTAAGAGCGGGTTCCCTGGTTCGTCCAGAGCGCGGTTTAATAAACAAAGTAACGACACCACAGCTCAAGCAGTCTTTCAGCTCTGGCTCAGATAGTATCATTTCAACCCCGGAATTGATGATGGATAGCGGATCATCCGCGGCTGGCTCTTTCGGTATACTATCCGGCGAACCAGTTGAGAGAAGCTCGCCTGCAAAAATACCGTCCTACCAAAATGCTCCAAACGTAGTTGGCGAAACTGCGGAGCGAAGAATATGCTCTGAGACAAGCCAGAGGTTGTCCCTTTCCGCCGAAGGGGATCACATCAGAAATCGAAGCGATGACATAGATGGAACTACGATTTCGGGAGTCGGAGCCCATGACAATAGTCCTAGAAATCTAGGCGACAAAGACAATGGTTCTCATGCATCTGTGAGCCTAGTAGCGAGAGTTCCAACGGAGGTCCGAGCTGATTCGCCAATGCGACCCTCCAGCTCGCAACCCCCTCCAGAACCGACCCAAGCTATCACGAGAGAGTTTTCGGTGTCGCCAGTTCTGGCTTCCACCCCGGTTGCACCGTCTTCTCCTATTTCTCCGATTCAACAAACCAATAGTATCGTCACACCGAGGCCTCTTCCGACGGACCAGGTGGCCGGTTCCGATACCCCTAGCGAAGCGGCCTCGCCTACTGGCGTAGCCCGAAGCAATATGAACTTTGCATCATTACCTGCCAGAGAAACCTTGACCTACAAGAAAAGCATGGGAGGCTCGAATCCAACTGGACCTAGAAGTAGCCATGTAGATGACAGGGCCAGCTTCTTTGGTCGGCCCACAGGCGGCAAAAGCCTGGGCGAAATAGGACTTACAGATACGCCTAGCGCTTCACGTCCAACTCCTATAGCACCTAGTCATCACCATACCTCTGATGAAGAAGACGAAGATGAAGATCTTAATGAGCAGCTCCGTCTTGCAGAGATCAACAAAGCGTCGGTAATGCAGTTTTCCGAAAAGAACCCTACACAGCGACTCGACGAGAAGATTAAGCAATTAAGCCAACAGAGTACGAGTCGGCTCTCTAAATCCACGTCTACCTCGTCTATTTTGGCTGTAAGCCAAAGTGAGGAGTGTAGCGCCTCCAAGCCGACCACGACCAGCAACGAGAATATCACGAACTCAGAGTTGTCGCAAAGACCAAGGGCGTCTACACAGTCAGACGAAGGGGATTGGATACCGTCCCTTCCACACGTTCTGAAAGCCCCAACGGCGCATTCAAGTGGAGAGCCATCATCACCAATACGACTAGTTCCCGATTCCCCTAGCAGAACGGCCGGCACGCCCCCAAGGAAAGCAATCATGACACCCGTGATAACTAAACTGCCAATGCCGGCATCGATGAACAAGAAGGTTCTAGACAGCCAAGTCTCATACCCAAGTCTTCCAGCACAGCCCTTGCTCATCAACGAAGCCGAAACTCCCTCCAAAGCGAGGTCCCTAGATGACTTGGAGACGGCCGCCGCGAAAAAAATCCAGCCGAACATTTTTTCTCTTGCCAAACAATTGCTGTGGAGGTCACCCAAACCCACGACCTCCTCAAAGGAAACATCACAGAATCCGAACAGCGAAGCAAATCGGGTCGAAGAACAATCAGAAGACGCCGTTCCACCGTCTAAGGGGGCCGCAAACCAGGCCCTATACCCCGAAATACAATCAGCCCTCCCCTCGGATTCCGATGATGGTTTACCCCCTGAAAAAATACCAAGACTACAGAAAGGGGGATTGATCGCCTACGGAGGAATACCCAAGCGGGAAGTTCAGCTTAAAGGGCCTTCCCCAGCTGTCATAGATGGGATCAATCTTATCCCAGAGCATGCTGATGATATTCTCAGATCGCCTGTTGTTTCCGACAATGGTCCTTCGCTTCCCAGCTCACCCTTCTTCGAAGCTATTGCATCGGATGACGAAGATGCATCGGACGGATATGAGGTCCCAAGGAATAAAGCGCCTCAAGGCGCACCCCCCGAGCCAAACCGTAGAAGTCCCCAAACGGGAAGTCTTAAGGAGCCACGCAATCGCCCTTCTTTGCAATCGAAAACAAGTGATCTTAGAAAACTTAATCGTGGCCTTTTCGGCGTCAAGGATAGTGGGATAGCAAAGCCAAAGACTACCCAAGGTTCAAACATCCGCCTTGTAAATCCGCCACAGCGTGAAATAGACCAACGGAAGGTAAGCATTCTGTTCCCAAAGGTATGCAAAGGGTGAGATTAACACTAATTTTTTACTAGAACGGTCACAATCCCTTGTCGAATCCCGCCGCCCTTGTGAATGCTCTGGCCGAAACATTTGGACCTACCAAAGAACCGCATGCTCGTCCTCTATCCGCAATGTCAAGCTCATCCACACACAGTCGCCAGGCACCCAAATCAATAGCTGCTCTTAACTCTGCAGCGAAAGCGCAAAAGAGGGTAAGAGTCCCCTTTCATTTTATTAGTTTTTCCGTCATAAAAGTAAGATCTAAAATCACGTGTAGGAACAGGAGGAGAAGGAAAGAAAGGCCGCCCAACGACAGGAAATAGAGCGCAAGAGACAGGAGAATAGCAAACGGGAAGAAGCACGCCGCGAGGAGGAACGAAAACAACAGTTTGCAAAGGCAGCGAAGAAGCAGTTCCCAAAAGTACCCTTTTCCTTCCCTCAAACACCACTCACCACGTTCTAACAATAAATACAGGCTTCCGATGAAGAGGAGGTTAAAAGAAAGATCCCAACAACGGGCAAGGGGTCACAGCCATTGTTTCATCCATCCAAATTGCTCCCAAAGACAACCCCTTTCTCGCACAAAGGCAGTGCTCTAGGATCTTCCAAATCTCAGCCGGAATTAAAGCGCCAGCCCAAACGGGTATATCCAACAGAAGAAGAGAGCAAGGCCCAGGGAGAAGAAAACAGCTCTAAGGACGCCGCTCAGCAGGACTCGAAACGAAGGAAGACGGAGGATGCAGGAGAAACCCCTGCCTCGTCTACCTTTGCTCCCCCGATTCGACAGTCGACCGCCAAGAAAGAGAACCTCCCTCCTTCGAAAATTGGAGGGATCTTCAGTCAGGATTATACACCTGCAGCCCACAGCCAGACATCTCATATCCAGGCTCCCTCTTTGGTGAAGCCAGCATTACCAGCACAGATTCCTAAATCTACACCCTTGCCGCAAGTCGACGCTGTTAAATACTCCCATGACAAGCTAAAATTCGGAACAATGGTGACGCCTTCTGCGCAAAAGATTGGGAGAAAACTCTCTACTGTTCCTCGTGAATCACCAGTGTACCCCAATCCAGAAAGCATTGAACTCCCAGAGATCCACACAGAGTGAGATACAATCTCAAACTTACCCTCAAAGCTGGATACAAGCTAACATTATTTTCACCCTAGCTCCGAGGATGACGATGACGATAAATCTTTCCATGTTCCTAAATGGGCTGACTCACCTGAGCTCCGGCAAGCTTTGCAAGACCAGCTCGGAATCGACCCTGAAACAATATTTGGCCCAATAGCGCCACTTTCCATGGAGGATATCTTCAGGGGAAGGAGTGATAGAGCCAAGTTTAGGGCGCGGACGAGCTCTGCGAACTGGTCTGGCGCCGATCGCTTAACAACAGCAGAGATCGAAGCTGATAGAGTTGAGCGTCAACGTATACTCGACAATGGCGGTTGGACTTACCAAAAGCCCTAGCGTCTATCCCCTTTTTTAACTATAATTGTATAAGGTTTGATGCTTCAGGGTTATGTCAGCCTACGATTATAATCATGCCTGACGCACCCTCTTCGTTTATATCACATTGATTGGCGTTACACTGGTCTTTAACTTCAAGAGCAAGTCTTTTTAGCGATCCGGGAAGTGTATTCTAGCTTTTTCTTTCTTCAAAATCTACGGCTTATATTCTACGAATAGCCCGTGGTCGCATTATCTCACACAAATCAATTCGGGTTCTCCCGCTTCCAGCTTTGGACAAACTCCTGTAACCGGGGTTTGGGTACTACAAATACAGTCAAAATTCCATTTATTAGCTCCAATTTGCCCTCGTTAAGGACCTTTTTCAACGATGCCTTCACTCCAATTTTGCTCAGGCTCGGCTTCCCGTGCATATTATACTTTTTCTTCTCGACGAGCACTTCGACAGCGGGGTATGCGTATTCAGTCTCTTTATCCCATTCTGGCAAATTCGATGGTGAAAGCATTTCTTCAAGTTGGGAATAAATAGTCTCGTCTTCAGGTAATGATTTGATGAAATCCGATTGAAGATGGAGAGGGTAAAGGACTATTACCGGGAAACATAGACTCGATTCGGGGTCCATTGGGTCCTGAAGCTGCACGACAGCATCATCAGGTAGGTTTGGGGGCCGCGTAGAGGTTGTTCTCTGTATCACATGGCGTGTCTGCCAATTTTCTGGTTAGGAACGGCAGTTTGTGGCATTTTGGGAGATGGACCTCACCTCTAGCGCCCTTCTAAGCGCAGCTTCCTTCGCCTTCGACAGTCGTTCCCGTTCATGACTAGCCTGCTGTAGTCCCGCCAGGACCCCCTTCCGAGCATATATAGTCTCTTGCAATGTTTTCAAGGGCTTGTTATTCTGATCAATGGCGAGGCCACGCTCTACACAGTCCTCTGCTTCTGGGATTTTGTCCAAGGCAAGACAAGCTCGCGCTGACCGATACAGCGCTTTGATGTTCTGAGGATTGATTTTCAGAGCCTCAGCACAATCTAAATTTGTTCTTCGATAGTTTCCTAATGCGCAATGCGTAAACCCTCAAGGTAATCCCGGGGATGTAAAGGGCCATTGAAGTTAAACATACGTAGCTCGAGGTTACAAGCAGCCCTGTTTACATAACAGGCACCATCGATCTCATCAACCGAACACCCTACAGCCAATGCCTTGGTGTAGTATTCGATCGCATCCTTCCAATACTTGGATCGGTAAGATTCGTTACCTTGTTGGCGAAAATTCTCTGCTATTTCGTGAGGTTCTCCCTCATAGGCCAGAGCTTTCAAAGCTTCGATGGCATCATTGGTGCCTTCAGGTACATCGTCGAGGGAACTCATGAACAAGGGTAACTGAGATAAGTCCTGTGCGGTTGGCTCGTCTACTTGCGACAACACCGGGGGCCTTGCTGGACCATATTGTCGGGCTTCACTTGTCGGCGCTGGATCTAAGGTTGGAGCAGGAGCGGCCATGTTGTAACCAAGGCCGTCGGTCGGCGATAAGAATGCATCCACCATAAAGTTTAATCTTCAGACTGATCGACCTTTGTTTTTCTGCGGCCTTACCGCATCGCTGCTCCTCGGGTTAACGTTGGTGGGGGAGTCATTAGAAATTTTCGAGTTGAGTGTTGGATTTTGTTCAATTTCCTATATGCCAAGCCAAATTACAGTCTCGTAACCAGACTTTTGTTGGCCAAACTATTGGTTTCTAGTTCGACCAACTCTTTATATCGCCGAAATTTCCCTTCTTGGGCTAGTATAGTGAACCTTTGGTTCAACATCCATCTCGTAAAAAATCAAATCCATCAACGGCGGCACATTCGCGATGAAGGTGAGCCTCAACCAGACCTGCTACGTAATCTGTAGTGGTTCATCACTCACAATATTCATTATATAGGTCCTCGAGCCTTGCGAGGCGATGCTTAGCAATTACGAGGTTCTGGCGCACATCCAAGAGGTTAAACAACGGTACCGGGATCAAATCACTGAACAAGGCCCAGCGGCGGCTATGAAACCAGGAAACTTAGAAACAGTGATGAAAGAGGTACTTGGAGGGAATCAAGCTTCTGTTTAGGCATGGTGCTAAATTGGCTCAGATCATCGACTACCTCGCGACGACCGCTGCAACTGTGCAGACCTCCGAGGTTACCATAAAACTTGTAGAAGCGCTAGCGAAATCGTCTCTCCAATTCGAGAAAATCGAGGTTCTCATGATGCTGAATCACCTACCGAAGAATGAAACCGAGCTTGACGTCTTTATTGAGGAGTTGGAATCTCGATTATCAGAGGAGCAGATCACAGAAGTTCTCGACATCATACAGTCTGCTGTCCACTCCAAAGCCAATCATGTTATCTCAGAGAATTAAAAGTAATTATCAGAGGTTGGCTAGACAGTATACTTGGGGCTGCCCTCTGCAGGTTGAGGATACCGCCATACTAAATCGATTATACCCACACGTTTACAATGCCTCGTTCGTCCCCACGCCCGCAAGATCGGTCTGAGCCGTGGGGTACAAATCTCACAGCACGAGTTGCACAAATCATATATTGATTCGCAATAATCGACGGCTTACACCATCGCCCTATTGAGCATATAATACAGTGGAATTTATGTATACAAGATTATATTGATCAAAATTCGGTTGAATATCTCTCTGGCCCCCCTCCCCCCACAAAAAAAGACCCAGTCATCTCCTTCGAGCTACTAGTACCCGTGTAACCGGAGTTCTTTTTGGCATTTTCTCCAGACACCGAGCAGACGTGCCACGGTTCTGATAAAAAGAAATCAGCTTAGAGGCTGAGTAGAGTTTGAAACGAAGGGTATGGATGTATATATTTGGAGAGGCCGAATGCCACTTTCGGGCAATATGTTAGATATTAAGACAAAGAGAAAAGCATGACCGGTAGATCGAAGAACCGCATAAAGAGGGTAAACAGAAGCATTAAACGCCAAACCTAAAAACTCAAATCCCTAGGAGATACAATGAAGGATATATGTGAAATAGGCATCATTTAATAGGGTGATTATGGGTATCAACTGCGACCTGGGGGAGGGCCATGACTCTCTGAGCCCTCTCTTTCCTTGCGGGTGTGATGGTCAAGTCTGCCGTCAGGCCCAGCCTGGTATTGTTGGTGTGGTAGAGGCGACTCTTGATGCGGACCGCCCTGCGGCTTTGTCATCGATTCCCGGCGAGCTATCTCTGGGGACGATTCCCGGCCCGTCATATGCGAAATTGAAAAGTGGCCTGTGGTTCCGCCGCTGCCGTCGCCACCTGCATCCGATCTCCGTGGTCTAGAATTAAGATTTTTAGGGTAGGGTTCGTAACCACGGGCAGATCCAGAGTCGCTCCGGTGACGGTTGTGAGTTGGGTTCACACCTCTCCGTTTATTTGCATTCCCCGAAGAGCCTGGAGAAAAGGAAGAAAAAGAGTTAGCCTGTACGCTCGGCATTGGGTTGGTGGTAGCAGAGGATTGAAAGCTATGTCCACCACTCGCGAGTTTTCGCTTTTTAGGCGAATGCGAGGATTCGTTACCTGAAGCGTAGGGCTGATTCGAGAATGGTGAAGATTCGACGTTCTTTACCGATGCGGGCGAAGTTGACGCCACTGGGGCTGATGTAGAAGGCTGTGTAGCAGGAGGCTGCCAGTGGTGAAAGAAAATGGGTGACGATTCAGGTTGTCGATGGGGTTCCGGTGGAACTGGCTGTGGACCATGGCCTTGAGTAGTCTGGTGGGCGGTTAAACCTTGTGCTGGTGTTTGGGATGGTGGAGGTATGCCTGAAAGCTGCATATTTAAACCAGGTGGTGGGCCTTGTGGTGAAGGTTGTACATGTATCTCATTGGTGTTAATTCGAGGTAAGGATGATCTTGGAGGTTCTGAAGTATGAATTTGTGGTGCATGGTTCCGTGTCGGCAATAGTCCCGAGGTACCGAATGGAGAGTAGGAGCTAGAAGAGGAATGATGCAAGCCATGTGTGGGTCCAGGAGGGACATTCGAAGATGTTGTCTGAGATTGTGCAGGCGTTTGCGATATCGACGATAGACCGCTCGATTTCGGAGTCTGATGTTCTGTGGCGGTCAGAAGTCGAGGCTCTAGTCGAGAATCTGGCGGCGAAACCACACTGCCCTGAAGTAATTGCTGTTGGTTATGGTTTATTTGTGATAAATAATGATTCGCCCATTCTGCACTCGTGCCAGCTAGTGCACCACCTCCTGTGAATATCATGGGTACAAGCTGAGGCGGTATGCCTCCCCGAAATGCTTCGCGGAGCATTTCAAGTTCCGTACGGCGAATCTCGAGCCTGAAGCCTTCTTGCTTCGTCCTCTCCTCTTCTTGGCGACGCTTCTCTTCATCTGATTTTGCCTGGAGAAAGCTCCGTTGGGTTTCGTCGGAGCCATGCTGCCATCGGTCTGGAAGTTGGGTCAGATTCGACGAAGGCGAGTGGCCAGGGAGCGCCATGGCTGCGGGGGGAGGCAGCCCCCTGTGTGAAGTCGACATCACAACGAAGTCGACCGAATGCAATGGTAGATGCAATTTGGCGGTCTGCGGTGCTTATTGTGCATAAAAAAAATAAAAAAATATAAAAAAAACCAGCCTAGCGGAGATTGTGGACGTATTTGGGTGTAACTGAGACACTGTGCGATTATGTTAGCTTCCAGACGTTCTGGTGGCATTCGAGGAGGAGTCTCACATCGACTTCTGGCTGCCGCCGCAATAATGTATTATAGAAGGATTACGGGTTTTTAATCGAGGGTTAAAGTCGCAGGGGAACGAGACAAAGACATCGTCCCACCTGTCGCCGGAAGACGGGTACCTGCCGCTGTGCCCCAGGTTATTATGAATTTGCGGAGGACATTCTCGAAATATGTTATATGGGTGGGCTTCATTTGAAGATATGGTTGTTGAAGAATTTGTTCCAAGACGTCCTGATAAGAAAGAATAAACGAGGCGGGAAGGGGGTTGTGGGTGTTGGGAGTGCCGGGGAAGAGAAGAACCAACCGTCAGAGAATATTGTTTATTGTTGCTGCAGAACCAACACAGCCACGGGTTTGTTACGGATATCTGTGGTGAAAATTGAGGCGGCGATGGGGGCGAGTGTCGAGACGAGGATAAGGGCCACAAGTACAGAAAAAGCATAGACCATCCGTCACTGTGGAGTTGAAAGACTGCGGGAAACAAGAGAGGGATGGGAAGAGATGGAAAGGGAAGGGAAGAGAAGAGGAGAGGGAAAATTGGGTGGGAGAGAAGAGAACCAACCACTCCGATGACCGAACGACTGCTGCTGCTTTGCTGCTGGGATTGGCAAGTAGAAAAATGATAGAAACAATGATGATAAAGGTATTAAAAGGACAGAAGATTTGTTACTTTATTTTATTTTACTTTGGTTTTTGTTTCTAGACGAGGGAGTGAGGGAGAGAGAGGGAAAGGAAGAAAAAAAAAAAAAAAAAAAAAAAAAAAAAGAGCCAGGTCGCAAGGTGCTAGTTTACAGGCCGCTGGCTGGTGATGGCGATGGGCGATAAAGTATAGTCGAGTATCGCAGCGGAAGAATAGCAACGGCAACAACGGCAACAAAACAAGCTGTGACGACACGAAAGGATGTGAATCGATGCCAGCGCGGTGCGGTGCAGTGCAGTGAAGATGGCGGTGATGACGATGGTGGAGGAATAATTATCGGGACAAGGAAAGGAAGGAAGGAAGGAAGGAAACTGCGATCGAATTGGATCGGATCGAGTCAAAGCCACACAGCTGGCTGGCTGGCTGGCAGGTGGGCATCTCGAGCCTGGTGGGTTCTGGTACATCAAGGGGGACAAAAGGGAGACCCGACGAATCGAGGCAAGGACGGCGCCAGGAGGGAACAAATTTCCCTTTCAATCGTGCCGAAAAGATATCCTGGCAGCTGGTCATTAAAACAGGAAGGCGGCCTGTCCGCTTTGGGACGACACCCTCGCTCACCGGCAAGATTTGACGATGTTTGGCCGCCGCTCCAGCCGATTTGGGTGCGCTGGCTTGGGTGGCCTGGCCAGCGGCCCCACCCACGCCATTTCCTGACTTGCAGCCATCCCGGCTCTGGCACATGTACAGGTACATTGCGGTACATAGTGCATGCTTGGGACGGGAATTCTAGACTGACGCAGACCTAAGTACTCAAGGACTTGAGAAGTAGCTATTCGAGTATGTAACCAAGAAGCAACCGTTAAACGAGAGGGTAGGAGGGTGGAAAAAAAAGTTATTAAGAGTACCTATATGATATGCCATCCGCTAAAAAAAAAAAAAGAAGAAAGAAGAAGACTCAGTAAGTAGCTATCGATAAGAAAGCATCAATGTAAATACTCAAGTACTTCTTAAGTAGCTAAGTACTAAGCGTCAAAGTAAAAGTAAGTAATGTAATTAACCGCCCCGGCTCATCCCCGTCGTTGGCCGGCTCACGGCTGACAACATAGTCATCGGGAAAAGCCCCCGCCTCTTCCGCCTCTTCCATTCCACCTTCACGCCCTTCATCAACACGTCCTCGTCCTTTATAGCTATCCAACTTGTTAAACTCTTCATCGCCCCCTCAAAATCGGACTCAAGAACAGCCTCCTTCATCCCTTCTATCAGAGCTGCGGATGTCGCGTGGAGCACATCCAGCGTGCCCCCCAACTCCTCGTCCCCCAGTAACAAAAAAACATCCCACACTCTTAACTGCGCCGCGAACGGGATCGAGTAGTTGAACAGCGTGAGATACCACCGGGTCCCAAAAGACAGAACCGATATCCCAAGGGCTTCCTATATCCCATTGTGAGCAAACCGACCACCCGAACCCGTTAAAACCGCACTTACCAATTTCTGGCTGACCAACGGATGTCCGGGCTGTAGCCAACCCGTATCAAGCTCGTTTAATGCATCCATTAACCCTCCAAACCCGTTGCTGTACAGTGTATGCAACCCTCTTAGCTCGAATAACCGCACCAGCATAACAAACGCCGCATCCTCATCGTAATAACAAAGAAATGTTGCCGCAAGCGAGGCCATCCCTTGCACATACCCTATGTCAGGGAAATACAGAGATATCGCGTGGAGGACCCGGAAAAGTAGCCTTTGCCTAGTGAATAAGAACCTTTCGTTAGAACGAAACCACTGAGCCTTTGTTGTCGGAGAAATTGGGACCACCTACCCCCCTCGGTACCTCCGCCGAAACATAATGTGTGAGCTGATCGTCCGTGGCACATCCAAATCTATCTGGACGTCGTCGGGTGAATTCTGACTAGATAGGCTCTGGATTATAGATAAATTAGCAGCTTGTGGATAAGTCCCTTCACTCCATATCCAGCTTACAGACATGATAGCATCCAATTAGATCTACGTTTGATTTGTAGTCCTCTTGTTTCTTCGCGCTGGTTTCGAGAAAGGAGAACCAGGCCGCAGACCTCCAGCAATCTGGTATCCCTTTCCAAGTTCTATCAATGAGCTGCATGGGCCGTAGGATCAGTAAATTATTTACACACATAATCAACGAGCACGAAGGCGTAAATACCTTGGGGTTTGAAGTGGGGAAGTCGAAGTTCGTGCCCCCGCCTGCTACGGCGCCCGTCGAGAGGGTGTTTAATTTTAGGGCCATGCTATGCCACTTAGCAACTCGTTCGACCTCCTTCACTTTCATTTTCTCGTTAGACCCAGCTATAGGGCTAGTAAGCATTTCAGGAGCACTCCTGCTGTGAAATGTGGATAGAAGAACATTGAAGTGGCGGCTACGGGCAAAAACGGGTCGGCTATGCCGTCTTGGTGACGCCGTTTTGAGAGCGAGCCCGAGGGTTGCCTTTTTACGACTCGTCCTGGTTGCCACATTGACCTTTGGATTTGGAGGCGCTGAGGCCCTTGGTTTGGGCATGATGAATCCATACCTGCCATCCGTATTAGTTACCTGGTTCGAATTTGAAAAGATGGGGAATATACCAGACAATCACTCACCGATCTATATCATCGGCATCAATATCTTCCCAATCCTCAACGCCGCCAGCAAGTTCGAAGTCCGTCCGGCTATCAACTCCACTCACACTCCTAGCGCTGTTCGCGATAGAATCCCGAACGCTAAGTTGGTCGGCTTGTAGCCCAAGCGACCGGTTCGATACGGCAGAGAGACGGTTCTGTTCCAACCCCGCCCGTATGCTCCCAGATGGTATTGAGCCTAAAGAACTTTGGGCTTCTGGTGGTGATATCCCCGAATTGTACAACGAGCGAACCTTAAGAGACATCAGTTCTTCCTCGACGGTTAACTCTCTAATGATACTTTTCCCAGCTCCTTGTAGAGAGATTTTCGACACATTCGCATGCGATAGGCCAGCGCCTGAGCCCGATATGGTTGCCGGGTTTAATGCCGCTAGATCGTGAACAACGTCTCCAGCTGAATTAGGTACTTTTGATAGGGATTGTGTATTGCCACACTCCTTCCCATCATCTGTTGACGTTCCATCGGATATTACGTGTATCGGGAGCGTCGGGTTGCCTTGACTTCTTGAATCTGTCGAACCATCGTTTGCCGTCAGTGGCGATACTTCCGATGTGGATTCATAGTGGATTGGACTGCTGGTAGCAACAACCACTGCGCCAACCCCGTTTTCCAGGTTCATATCGTCCTTCGCTCTTCTATCCTGCCCCCTCTTCGCACCGAAGAGCGTCGCTTTTTATCGAGTAATAGGAGGGTGGGGGAGTCGTAGTTTCGGACAACGGAAACCAGTTGGTCCTGTCATGAAGTGTGTTTGTGAAAGTGGATTGGCGCGAAGAGATGTGGGAAGAACAGGATGCCCACAACATATGAAAGTTTGTTGAGGTACCGTAATAGCGGGATCTGGTTAAGGGGGACCTGACCTGGCAAGCCTTGGACTGTGATGTATCATAACATATCAAACACTGAAGAGTTCACAGAGACTCCACTAATAGAGCCCTTGCAAGTGATTTAATATCAGCTTCCTCAATGCTTCTGCTGCGAGTCTGACATACAGCCGCCGCTAGGCTACGACTCGAAGCAAGATGCATCTTGCGCCTTGCACCTGCACCCTGCACCTGCATCTCGCATTCCCGCCCTACATTCAAATTCATCGGCATCAACCCCAGCCCTTGTGACGGTCGTGCGTATATATATCCTCAAGCTGAAATCCCTTTCCCCGGCACTACAATAATAACCCCTACCACTCCATACCACTCCACACCTCTAGGATGGACAACACGGTCACCAACACCAACCAGATGGATCTCACAGGACCGGGCCTCGTCGAGCCTTGCGAAGCAGACCATCATGGTAAAGGCACAAACTCCCAGGACGACGACACTCAAAATATTGACCAGTGCGGGGAGGGTAACATTGGAAAGGATAGGGACCAGACCATGGAGGATTCTGCAGACGAAGGCCCGACTCAGGTCAATCCGCAAACAAAAAAGGATTTAGCAGGTGTATCACCAGTTATCAGGTTCTACGAAGGCGATAATATCCAAGGGCGGACTCTAGAAGAGGTTCTTGAGTGGTCGGATACTAAGCTTGAATACACTCACGACTTTATCCAAATCCTGTTTCCTATCCCCGAAAGGTCCAACTTCATGTTACACCCCGCTGCCACGTTGGACGAAAAGACGATGGAAGCATTCCAAAACAACCCTGGGTTGCGAGCTTCCATGCGGAGAGCTCTAGCCCGAATGCTTAATTTCTTCGGATTCGACTATCAGATCGTTAACTTTGACACCGATAATGCGACCATTGACCAGAGACTCTGTCATATCGTCCCAAACCCAGAAAAATTCCCCAGAGCAGCAAGGAATTGGATGAACAGCCACAACGATCTAAGAATCACAAGGATAATTCGATGCCTGAGATGTTGCGGGATGGATGTTGAGGCTCGAGAGTTCTACCGGGCTCTCAGGAATCTCCATGCCTCACGGGTTGGCCATCCGAGAAGAATCAATGATCGTACCTTTATGTACTGGACGCGAGCTGCAAAGCGAGACCTTCGAATACCCCCAGATATGTCCGATGCAGAAGCAGAGAGGTTTGGGGAAACATAGTTTGAGGTTCTTGAGGACACCTGGGTCAGCTACAAGTAGTATACAGCGCTTGATGACTCTTACATTCTTAGAGACTGCATCTGTGATGTAAATAGCTTTCTACAAACCAACAGGCATGTACATCGAAAAGAGCCTAACGAGATTATAAAGAGCCCAGATCGCACACACTGGATAATATGTACCAATACAGTACTGCCGTGGCGACAACGAATTCTATTGGCTAATAATAGATAATTTCGCAAGCTCGCCCAACTAGCTAATAAGACCCTCCAGTGAGCGGTCCACCACGCACGGAAGTCAAATCTGGTGACGGCTTGTGAACCGCAGATGATATCATAACTTGTCCCACGATAGATAAGGCTCTAATTGTTTATAATGAGCGCCCCCGCCTCCAGCCCTAGGCTACGGAAACAACCAGCAACGTTTCACTCTGGTGTGTTGGAAGAGGATTCATCCCCGACTTCAACTCTCCTCGAACCCGGCGGACCCGAACATTCCTGGGTTTGATAAATTTAGTACTGACTGGCTAAGTACACAAAGCTTACAATGTCAAGTGCCCCAGCAGCGAATCCAGAGGTAGTGTCGAGCCAACCATCAGAGGCGGAGCCCTTGCTTGGACGTGCTGGCGCCGCCAGCCAACGAGATGATGCTCCATTCTGGCGAAATTTCTTCCTAGGTATTTCTATTCAAATAACAATGCATAGCATGAGTGTAATCTAACCACAAATGATTATAGGGACAGGATTCCTAGCCCAGATCGGTCTTCTAGTTTTGATTTCGACCGTTTGGACTTCCATCTTCTCCCTTCCTTTCGGACTGTTCACCCTCCATCCGGTGCGTGTACACATCTGGCAGCCGCAGGAGCCGATAGGTTCTATACCAAACGCTAACTGTGATCTAGCTATTTAACTCGGTATGATAATCGAGGTTATTGTTGTCGGAGAAGCACCAGTTGCAAAGCTAACTTGGCACATTCTATATGCTTCTTCTAGATTTCTATTTGGTTTATTGTCGAGTCCGTTCTACTTCTACAGCCTACCCGCACCCCCCATCAAAAAGTGAAAGGTGCCATTGTTCACTCCATTTTAATTGGAATATCACTACTCTTATCTGCCGGAGCCGGAGTGGTGATAGTGCTCAACAAAATTCGCGTCAAGCATGCCCACTTCGATAGTCCCCACGCAGTTCTTGGGCTCATAGTCTACGTCCTTATTGTCGCACAAACTGTAGTCGGTTTCGCACAATTCTATACGCCTCGTGTGTTTGGATCCGTGGAAAAGGCAAAGGCCATCTATAAGTACCATCGTATTGCTGGATATACGATACAATTACTCCTCATTGCGACGTTATTGGCGGCCTCGAGGACAACGTTTGCACTGGGGCCTCTGAACTTGAAGACCTGGAAAGTAGCTATCGGCTCAGTTTTGGTACTCCTAGGTATTTTATACCCGATGTCCGTCGAAGTTGTGGCCAATGCTTATATATTGCGCAGGCATTTTCCCCCGTATCAAGAAGGAGAAACTTGGGCTTAGGCACCGATAAGATGTTAGACCTGCCTTCTCCCGCCGGAGGGCTCCCCTAGAACTCGCTCTTACACGCGGTGATATAGTGAGCGGTACGGAGGCCTTTGGTATTCGTTTATGTGGCCCTTGGAAACATTGTATCAAATTTTGTGCTGTCAACCGCAAATTCCCTAATGAATTGCATTTCCATGTCGTGCACCTTTCCGACGAGAACGAGCGAGTGCAAGGGCGGTCCTAGATTAGCCGTCGTAAGGTCTCCCAGTGTCCCCACAGCGAAGGTTTGATCATCGGATCCCAGCCTGGCTATACCGATAGCCAGTGAATCCTTATTATATACTACCCTCATGGACAAAGTAAGCAAGTGGCAACGGTTGGAGTCAGGCCGAAAGCGGACACGCACCTCCTTCCTGACGAATTTCCTCGATGGTTAGCATCTGACTGGCGCACTGCGCGACTGTCATGTAACGGGGTGGTTCGTAGATCTTCCTCCCCCTCGCAAGGTTCTCCTCGCTCTGTTCTTTGACTTTAATATCTAACAGGACGAGAGTATGAAGTCCGATTTTCGCGTTTTCCCTGATTTTGTCATAAAATGATGACGGTTTCCAAGTATCTGTGAAGAAAACCATTGACACAGTCTGGCCAAAATTATACAATTGAAGACCGCAAGCCCCAATTGCATTCATTATAGAGGCATTGTGAATAGTTTTGACTGGAATCTGAAGACTTCGTGCTCGAAGGAGCAGATCAAGATGCGTAGTAGCGCCGAATGGATCCCCAACGACGAGGAAAGCGATGTCAGTCGAGTTCGCATCTTTCAAGATCGCATCGCTGTCAGATTCGACGAGCTCCCTATCGGCAATGATCAATTGGCGGCCGTAGAACTCTTCCTGGTGAGATGATTAGAAAGTGTGATGGAAAATTTTGATGCATTCTTTCTTCCGCCCGCATTCCAATATTCATACCAATTTTTCCCGAGACACCATAAGGATACTCGTGTATGCTTCCAAATACACCCTCTCTGCTCGCCTCACGATTTCGAGACCCTTTAGCGTGATATCTTTCTCATCGCTGAGACCTAAACCGATACAATAAAGCATTTCTTTTTTTTTTTTTTTCCCTTTGTAGCTTGCACCTTGTGTGAACAAAATATGGGATGCTGGTATGTGTTGGAGCAAATGTTGCGTAGTTGCAGCAGCCCTGAAACGCCCAAACCCAACTTGAAGAGCCTGTATTTTTTTTTGTCCCCTGCGCAACTTTTCTTGGCGATGTGTTGAACTATTAGCTGCAGGTCTGGCAATTCTCGCGATCAGGCTTCATCTGCGCCTTTCACCCCAGATAAAACCACGGTCTCGCAAGGAACAACCCACCAATACCCACGGTATACCAACCTACGCCAATTTCGGGTAGCAAAAGTTCGCCTTAAACACTTATCGGATGCTGAGTACATGCCGCAGCCTGTCCTGCAGTTGCTACTCTATCGAAAGACGTCGTTCGAGCACCTTCTTCGCCATAGACAGGCGTTCCCCGTCTACATCTCGTGAAGGCAGTCCTCCGATCTCATAGGCAGGCGCTAGCTGAATCACGCGAACCGGAAGAACCCTTATATGGTAGAGAGCATAGCTACCGCTGGGAAGCACAGAAGGCCTATCAATAACCGATCCACTAAATTGACCTTCACCACGATAAACCGTGTTTTTTTCATAGCGGAAGGGGGAGAAAGGGGTGAGAAGAATATTAAAGGGTAGTATGGAGGCAACAACAGAATCTCGAAGTAAGAGGAGGCATTCTGGCTCGGCGCAATTCATCCGCCCAAGCAAACATGTGAAAGGGGACCATTTCGAAATCGAGTTCGAGGATACGACCGAATACAACGACGAGGATGCTGATGACGATATCAACATGATGGCAGAACAAGACCTTTTGGCGGCGCTAGAGCAAGCGCAGTCAGAGCCAAGGATGGTCCCACACATTGCTCCAACCGGAGACTCCGTCGAATGGCAAAGGACTATTGAATCTGTGGTTAGGAACGTCGTCTCGATAAGATTTTGCCAGACATGCTCCTTCGATGCGGATCCAGCAGTTACGAGCGAAGCGACTGGCTTTGTTGTCGACAAAGTCAGGGGGTTGATTCTCACAAACCGGCACGTTGCCTGTGCCGGCCCGTTTTGGGGATATTGTGTGTTCGATAACCACGAAGAGGTATCCCTTGTGACAATTTTTTTTTTTTTTTTTTTTTTTTTTTTTTTTTTGAAGGCTCGTTTCGATGCTGACTTGTTGGTCTCTAAAGTGCGATGTATACCCAGTCTATCGTGATCCCGTTCACGATTTTGGAATTCTAAAATTCGATCCTTCGAAAATAAAATATATGGAAGTTGGGGAGCTAACGCTAAGGCCGGATCTTGCAAGTATGGGCTGCTCTCAAGGTTACCTGAGGTAATGCGAATTGCTAAATATATTTTGATTTTAAGGGGTCGGTGTCGAGATTAGAGTGGTTGGAAATGATGCCGGGGAAAAACTCAGCATTCTATCCGGTGTAATCAGCAGGACAGACAGGAACGCACCTGACTATGGCGATGGCTACAATGACTTCAGTGAGTACCCCGCCTTTTCTCGCCGTGTTTGTGCTATCTAACTTCAATAGACACCAATTACATCCAAGCGGCAGCCTCGGCAAGCGGAGGTAGCTCCGGCTCTCCAGTAGTAAATGTGGATGGGTTCGCGGTTGCCTTGCAGGCGGGTGGAAGTACTGAAGGTGGGAGGCCATGCTCATGGTATTTGCCCCTATATATCAACCATACTAATTTAAGCATCAGCCGCAACGGACTACTTTCTGCCCCTTGATCGGCCCTTACGAGCGCTTCAGTGTATTCAGAACAACGAGATTGTTGCTCGCGGCACAATACAGACGCAGTGGCTGATCAAACCTTTTGACGAATGCCGCCGACTAGGGTTGACCCCTCCTTGGGAGGCTGCTATCCGACAGAACTTCCCTAAGGAAATTGGTATGCTGGTCGCTGAAACAGTATTGCCGGGAGGACCTGGCTATAAATCAATTGAGGTATGGTTGACTGAATTCCGTACTCGAACTGACGAAACATCTATCATTCTAACCCGCGGACTTAGGAAGGAGACATCCTCATAAAAATTAACGACGAATTAATCACCAAATTCGTTCGTTTAGACGATATTTTAGATAGTAATGTTGGTAGTAGCGTCAAATTGCTTCTCCAGCGAGGAGGTCAAGACATCGAAGTCGAACTAGGGGTCGGAGACCTCCATACAATCACGCCAGACCGGTTCCTCACTGTCTGTGGTGCCTCTTTCCATGACTTGTCATATCAGCTTGCGAGACTTTACGCGATACCTGTGAAGGGTGTTTATGTCTCAGAGCCTGCCGGTACATTCAGGTTCGATGGTTCTGATAAAGGATGGATTATCGCGGTATGTGTTCCGCCCCCTAGCGTTAGCCTTCAAAGCTAACGGGCGTAGTCTGTGGATAACGAGAGGACCCCCGACCTCGAAACGTTTATAAACGTCATGAAAAACATTCCAGGTATGACAGAAGCTGAGACTTCGCTACGTATACCCCGCTTACCGTTCGAGAAGATCGATCTAGGGTTGTTGTAACATACAGGCACTTGCGAGATTTGCATACACTTAATACCTCCATATTACAAATTGACCGACACTGGACCTCTAAGATGAGAATGGCTATTAGAAACGGTATGTGGTACCAGCCCCGTGATGTCAAGCTCGTTCACTAAGATCATCCTACTTCTTAGACTCCACAGGGCTGTGGGATTTCAAGGAGGTCGCAGACGCATTGCCACCAAAACTCCTTCAGCCGATGTCTGCACAATTTGTCACACTTGATAATCCTGGATTCGCGGGCGCGTCCGATCTCGTTAGAAGCTTCGTTCGCATAGCTTGTGAGATGCCATTGAAAATCGACGGCTATCCGCTCCCGAGAAAGGTAAGCCCCATCGCTGATGCTGTATACAACAGTGGTCTCTAACTACAGCAGGTTGGGTTTGGGGTCGTAGTCGACCATGAAAAAGGATTGGTGGTTGTTTCGCGAGCATTTGTCCCATATGACCTTTGCGATTTAACCTTGACTATCGCCGAATCAGTAGTTGTACCGGGTAAAGTCGTATTTTTGCATCCACTGCAAAATTATGCAGTTGTTCAATATGACCCAGCACTCGTCCATGCCCCAGTTAAATCCGCCAAACTCAGCACTGAGAGCGTACGCCAGGGATCTTCTACTGTGTTTTTCGGATTCAATCACAATTTCCGAGTTGTAACGACGAAGACGACAATTACAGATATCACCACCGTTGCGATCCCGGCAAACTCAATGGCACCTCGATATCGGGCTATTAACTTAGATGCCATTACTGTTGATACGAGTTTGAGCGCCCAATGTGCGAGCGGGGTGCTTGCCGATGAAGATGGCACTGTGCAAGCACTGTGGCTAACTTATCTCGGAGACCGCGCACACGGCTCTAAAGACATCGAATATCACCTAGGGCTATCCACACCAACAATCCTGCCTGTTATCCGACAAATCCAACGAGGGCAGATCCCGAATCTCCGAATCCTCGACGTCGAACTTCACACGATCCAGATGAGCCAAGCTCGTGTTATGGGCGTGTCTGAAGATTGGATTAGGAAAGTAGAGCAGGATAACCCCCAGAGGCACCAGCTATTCATCGTTAGAAAGGTCTCTTGCGGTCCGGTGCAGACCTTAGAGGAAGGAGATCTGATACTTACACTTAACGGGAAAATAATGACGCGAATATCCGATTTAGACGTCATGTATGATCACGACGAGCTTAATATTCGTGTCGTACGTAACTGTGAGGAGCTTAGCATAAAAGTTCCAACGGTCACAACTAGCGACATTGAAACAAATCGGGTAGTTGTCTTTTGCGGGGCGGTCTTACACCGGCCGCATCACGCCGTTCGGCAACAGATCAGTCATATGCATTCTGAAGTTTATGTGTCGGCCCGGGTAAGAGAGTTTCCCGTTCCCATAACTTAGCTGTTCCTAACACCTTTCGTTTTATACCTGATTAGTCGCGGGGGTCGCCATCGTTCCAGTACCAGCTAGTGCCTACAAATTTTGTCCTGGCGGTGAACGGAGTACCGACACCCGACTTGGATAGCTTCCTGAAAGAGGTTTCTAAGATTCTCGACAACACCTGTGAGTGGAGAAAGAATGATGCCTCGTCGATAACGCAGACGTTTAGTTACTAAACCGAGTTTATAGACTTTCGGCTTCGTGTTATCACCTTCGACAATGTACCTTTTGTAATAACGATGAAGAAAAATGAACATTATGTTAGTATCCCCACCCTTGTGTGATCTCCAAATCCTAACAACCTGTTTCTAGTTTCCAACAATGGAGTTCATTAAAGACCCCTCTGAAGCTTGTGGATGGCGTCGGGTAACCTATGAACATGGGAAGCCACATTCAGGCTTAGATACAGGAATTCTAAGTGACAGTATGTGACCCTCCCTAGCTGCGGTTTCAAAAGGGGGCTAACTCAAAAATATCAGGCATGGACCAAGGGGTGGATTGATGTGTACCATCCATCGAACAGTCTTTCTAACCTAATTTCCTGGATATCATTCTCGTATGCCGTCTTGTCTTCATTTTACTTTCATTTTCATTTTCATTTTTACCAGCTTTGTTTTTTCAGATGTTGTATAAAACTGGATAAAGGTTTAGACAGAGCACGGTTTACCCGGAGGTTCTACAGCTACGCTGCTCAGAATCAACTTAGCATGGGCGATGATGTTCGATAGCCAGCCTAGACACATTTCATAGCTACCGCTTGTGTCGCCAGTGATTGCCTAACCGATTGGGCCCTTTTTATTATTTCTGTACACTACTACTACTTCGGGACCAGCTCCCGTCATATTATGGTGCTCGTTGACTCGGTCTCCCACTTCAATGTGTTCTCCTCAATCCGCACCGAATGACTCCCAAACTTTTCTCCGTATTCGGACATTAAGCAACGCCGAACACGCTACATGGGTTGTCTATAAAACGATACTAATCGCTAGCACTCCAAACTTCAAAAATTGCAAATCCTAAACTTAATTCTCGAAGACAAGCAATGGGCGGGTTTACATTTGACCTCAAGGCCTGTGCAAGGCCAAACATAATAGCTCTACAGCCATATCGATGTGCCAGAGAGTTCGTCGCCGAATATTTCCTCAATCACAAAAACCATAGTAGCTAACCCTGGACACCTTTTTGTAGCGACTACAAAGATGATGGCAGTAATACGCTTTTAGATGCGAACGAGAATTCGTATGGTCCGTCGCTTTCCCTGGATCTGTCGACCAACCGTGATATCGGTAGTAGTACTTTAAAGCTCGCGGGCTTGAACAGATATCCAGACCCGTAAGTCGCCCCGATTCGATACTAAGTCATGCCGTTCGAACGTTGCCGGAAAGACCAGCGCGTTAATCAACAATATATGAACCTTCTGATTTGGAAGGTGGCTAGTCATCAAATCGAGTTAAAGCAGCTTCTGTGCGACCTTCGACAGCCTGCGGATTCTCCAGCGACGTTAAAGCCTGAAAATCTATTTGTAGGCGTGGGCTCCGATGAGGCAATTGACGGATTAATCCGGTGCTTCTGTATCCCGGGTGTCGATAAGATTCTAGTCTGTCCTCCGACTTATGGGATGTATACCGTGGCTGCCCAAGTCAATGACGTTGAGGTTGTTAAAGTACCGTTGGAAGTTGAGGGGGAGTCGCCTAGTTTCGACATCCAGCCTGTTAAAATACAGGAGTTATTAAAAGACGATCCCCGAATCAAGTTGGTCTATATCTGCTCGCCAGGGAATCCGACGGGGAAACTCGTGGACCCTGCTCGACTAAAGGCCCTTCTCGAATACAGCTGGAATGGTGTAGTTGTCCTCGACGAGGCATATATTGACTTTGCGGGTCATGGGAAAACCCTTGCGCATTGGGTGAACAGCTATCCGAACCTAGTTGTAATGCAAACATTGTCCAAGGCCTTTGGAATGGCGGGCATACGGTACGTCTCTACAGGAGAGAAGTTTTCATCGTAATACTCACGGTTTATAGGTTGGGGTTTGCGTTTGCGCCTTCTGAAATTGCGCGGCTTCTAAACAACCTAAAGGCACCCTACAACGTTTCGTCCTTAACATCGGCACTCGCAATACAGGCTGTTTCAGAATCGGGCCTAGAAGTTATGGGATCACACCGGGAGTTGATAGTTCGCCAAAGGGAGAGACTCATCCAGGAGCTGCCTAAAATCCAACGAATCGGTAGGTTCCTTGGAGGGTATGATGCTAACTTTCTCCTTGTCGAAATGCTTGATGCACCGAGGAACCTGGGCGGCCGACCAGATAATAAAACGGCGAAGATGGTGTATTCGCAACTCGCGGAGACTAAGGGGATCGTCGTTCGATATCGTGGGAACGAATTGGGGTGCACAGGGTGTTTGAGGATAACAGTTGGCACGGAGCAAGAAACAACAAAACTACTAACAAAGCTAGAAGAGGTGTTCCACGAAATCCCATGATGTCATTCGGATTCAACTAGACGCTGTTAAGGCTATGTAGCCAATAAAATAAAAACCAGATTAGTCAAAGAGCATTAATAATCTAGATCGAAGGTACAATGCATTGTTAAACCATCGCAGACACCGTAAATGCTGGAGAAAAAAAAGAAAAGAAAGAAAAGAAAAGAAAAACGCTTGGGTATCTTTATCATGATAATAAAAACGCAACATTAAGTAATAAGGCTGTAGAAGTTGTGATGAAAACAGGCATCGTAGGACGGAAGTGTAACATAGTCGATGGACCGGTAGCCTTTAGTTTGGTATCCAATTGCTACCAGTCGATGCAGAGACCTACTCGAACTCAGCGAATCCTTCGAGTTTCTCAAGGCAAGATTTCCACTGCGCTAAGACTTCCCTGTGCATGACTATAGCGGCCTCCCACTCAGTGCGGATTTTCTGGTCCTCGTCCAGTTCTGCTAAGGCTTTCATGGTCTGCTTTAGATCGAGCTCTATCCCAGCTCTAGAGTCAATGCTTATTCCAGTTGCAATACCTTTATTTTGAGCACACTGGAGAATATCCGCATCAAGCCGGGCCCGCAAATGGTTGACAATCTTTCCGTTATATTCGTTCCAATGAGTTTGGTATACAGTCATTATTGCGCAATATTTGTCGTATGATGCAGGTGGTATATCATTCGGGACTGTGGGGGCCACGGGGGGCATTGGGAGATTAATCGTCCTCTTGGGGGCTTCTGCTGCTGGCGACAGCCGAACAAACGGTGCGGCTTTGGACTCGAATGGAAGATTATCTTGCATGCTCCGCCAATGATTATTTAAACCGTTCGTAGGAGCGTACGACAGAGGCTCAACGTTACGAAGAGTTCCCAGATCTGGAAAAGTCGCTCCTCCATGCGCATCTCCAGCTTTTGAGAGTGAGGGTGATGCATCGTGAGGGAGGTTGAATGACGGCATCTGAGTGATGTCTTCGTCACGTTGCGGAATTTCGTCGGATCTTAATGGGGAAATCGGCACACCATCTCCTCTGAGAGGAGAGACTGGGTCTTCCTCAGAAACAGCAGGGCTGTGATTCGTGCGTGGGTCTTTTAGGTTTGACACTTTTTGTTTTATAGGGGTGACCGGGGCTGTTGGGACAGTAATCGGACTCTTTTGCGGAGTATCAATGTCCATGGCGATAGGAGAAGGGATACTGGTGTTTGCATCTGAATTTGTATCTCTTTGTGTGAATGGATCCTCGTTTTGTGGCGGGTGAGCATTTTTGTCCGTAGGTGTTATTGATGCGGAGCTATTGGCATTGTTGTGACAGCTATCCGCGGTGGGTGCTTTTTGTGTCGTAAAAGACCCAGCACTTCTCTTCGTGGTTGCAGTTTTGCGATGTTTTGAAGTCGACCGCGCCGTAGACCCAGATGTGTGCTGGTGGGACCGGTTTATATCGAACGGGTTTGTTTCTGCAAATGCTTTCTGCCACTCCTCGAATACAAATGCATCTTTCGCAAACATATCAGGATCGCGGGCATCGGCCGTATCTTCGCGATACTTCGGCGAGTTTGCTTGAGACGATCCGTTCAAGCCTGTCTCTTTCGACGCACTGGGGGACTCGCCGGGTGTAGAAGTTGGTCGGGGTCGAGAAAAATTGAGACCAGAGCCGAAATTAGTTTGAATTTTGGGTATAGCTGGGCCCTTGCGTGGGCTTTGTGGTCCCCTCCGGACAGGTGGGGCAAAAATGTTTTCAGTGCCACTGAAGACCGTATTCCAATCTGAAGGAGAAAAGGATTTGGGCCTATGCTCTTCCTTTTGTGGGCTCCCGGGAAAACTAATCGGTGATGATGCATTCGTTTCGAACCTGGGTAAACCAACTATTAGGTAACTTCTTGAGGCGGGGTAGGTGAACTTACGATTTGAAAGAGTTCAGTGGTGTTTGATGATCTGCTGGTGATGTTAGCTTTATGCAACGTCCGACTCGCAGTTACCAAGTTAAACAGCGTTTCGATACGCACCCTCAGATTTCCCGTAGGAATGCCCACTGAAGCGCTGCCGCTCCGAATGTTTAGACCCGTGACCACTCCGGTTGTCCCCTAGCCCCTTTGAACCGGCACCCTCCCGGTCCAAGGTGTTGCGCCGTGAAGATGGATACGACTGTCGTAGTGGTATGTTTCGAATTTTCGAGAAGGAATCGTCCTCTCCGTCATGATCGCTGCCGGTGGCCTGCTTTGGTGTACGGTGAGGTCTGCGTAGCCCATCTTCGTTAAAAAGATAGGAAAACTTCCGCCTCTCCGTACCCTCCAAGCCTACCGAAGAATTACTCTTTCGTCTATCTTGATTGGATGTTGTCTGTTCACCGTACTCCTTTGACTCCCGGCCCGTTTGGGGCCGTGTGAAAACTCCTGAGCGCTGTGGGGATACGGATGGATCAGATGGGCTTGCTGTTTTTAGTTTTGCTGAATATGCCCCGTTCTGATGACTATTTCCATGTGTACCTGGTCTATCCGGGCTAGTATCTCGGAGGTTGGTTCTTTGACGGGTTCGGGGAGTAAACGCATAAAATGTGGATTGACGGGGGGCTTCTTCTTCTGATGACGATTTTGTCTCCCATATCCCACCACTTCGTCGGTTGTAATTTCCCCCAGACTTGTGCTCCGAACCTGGATCCATCCATTCCTTTTCACGTGGGTTTCGATCGCCAAAGAAACCATGTCTCGTTGGCTTCTTTCCATTAGATCCGCCCGCTCCGTCATCCCTATAGAACCTATACGCTGGCTCACTCGCAGAAGGTGGCTCAGGGTCTGCACTGGCATAAGGATTTTCCCGGGTTTTCTTGGGCGTGCGGGGCACTTCGCGGGAGCTGCGTTGCTGCCATCGTTCCTGGGCTGCCTTCCACGCAGATGCTCCACCTGGAGTGTACGTACGGGAGGCGTGATCCCATTGAGATTTGGATGAGAATGGCCCATCGCCAGGCCGGATATTTGTAGCAAATGGGGGTCTATGTGTGTTACTAGCATATTTCCTTGAAGAGGCAGGCGATTCATTCGAGGGCGCGGAGGCGTCAAATCGGTCCGGCTTGTGTTTATTCTGGCCGTTGTAATGCGATCGGGATCGGTCATACAGTTTTCGTCTCCCAGGATCCGTTAAGAGCTCGTGGGCTGCTTGAATTTGTTGAAACTTCGCGTTAAACTCGGCCTCCCGGCCAGGGTTCCGGTCAGGATGGTATTTCAGAGCTACACGAAGCTGTTAGTATGAGGGAACAAGTATAAACCCGTGAGCCGTACCAAGTTTCCGGAACTGCTTTTTGATTTCGTCAGATGTAGCAGTAATCGAGACCTCGAGAGCCGCATAGTGATCAATGGTCACGTCTTCCCTCGGCATGTTGGAGGGAAACAAGCCGGGAGAGCATCAACGGCCGATGATATTGCTTAATTGTTTCGAAAGATGGCTTGAGGGAAGACACTATTTCTGTCGGTATGGTGAGTGACGGAAGAGTTGTGGAAACGGTGCAAGCTGACATTCGATCCCGGCGAGAGAAAGAAACGCTACTTGATTGCCGAAGCGTTAGTTCTGGTTTCGTACCCGCTCAAGTATCCTGGAGTAAATACTTGGCAGAAGGAAGAAGGATGTCTTGATGAGGAGGGTGACAGCTATAGCAGTTCTATTGTTTTTGTGGCTTTGGTTCGGCCAGCCCTGTGTTGTCGAGCATGCCGTTTGGTGAGGCGCTGCTCCATTCTCGGCAAAATAACCCCACGGGAGCGGAGATTTGATTTAACCTTGTAAAATTTAAATACAGCCTACGGGTGACGAGAACTCTAATAGATTTACAATGGGTTACGAGAGTAACAAGTGGCTGTACGATTACCAAGTCGCACACGTGAATTCGGCTGGGCACCGAAGAATCCGTCTCTCCTCAGCTCTAAATTCGAGTATCAGTACAAGTAGGAGGGTGGGTGGGTTTTGGTGGGAGAGGATGGTGAAAAGAGAAGCGTTATCATACCAGCGAACAGGAAGGACAAACACGGAGAGTTAAAAATAAGTAGAAATCATAACGAACCCTCTGGAAAGCCCTCGAAACCATACGTACAAGAAAACGATTTGTAAACATTATGAGACGGGAGGAGGTGGTGTATTTCATGAGTTGGGAGGAGAAGTAAGGGGATGTTTGAAGGACGTCATGATGGCGGGGACAAAGGCAGAGCAGGCCGATCAAAAAAAAAAAGTAATAAAGGACGAAAATATTTGGATATCAAAAAGCAGGGAAAAGAAGGGAACTACCATCCGCTCTGTTCGGCAGCTGGCTGTGTGTTTCCGCTATCAGCCCAGTCACCAGTCGGTTGGCTAGCCTGCCAGTCGGCATCCCCCTCCCAGCTTGTACCCCCAGCGGGAGCCGGTGCAGTGGGAAAGGTTCCAACTGGGCCGGAGGCGTCCCAATCACCACCAGCAGCGGCGAACTCGGTGGCGGCGGGAGCTTCCTCAGCACCGGGTGCCTTCGATTCTTCAGCACTCTGGTCCTTCTGATCCTCAGCCTCTGGATCACGGTAGAAGTACAAATCAACCATGACATCCCAATCAACATCTCGGCTGGCGAGCGTTCCACGTAGTCGCAAAACTTCCCTAGCCAATAGCCACCAGATCAAACCAATCGCGTGTCGGCCCTTGTTGTTGGTTGGGATAGCGACGTCGACGAACTCGGTAGGTGAATCGGTGTCGCAGAGGGCAATGACAGGAATATTGACATAGGAAGCTTCCTTGATAGCTTGAGCGTCAGTTCGTGGGTCGGTGACGATGATGAGACGGGGCTCTTTGAATGATCGAGTAATATAGTTGGTGAAGTTTCCAGGTGTGAACCTGCCTGCAATTGCCGTAGCTCCGGTATGCGCAGCGAACTTGAGCACGGCCCTTTGGCCGTATGGACGGGCCGAGATGGCACAGACGTCGGCCGGGTTGTCGATAGCAGCAATAACTCTGGCGGCAAGAACGATCTTTTCCCTGATTATCGAAATGGTGCTCCAGTTAGATAGGAGCCGGAGCCGGAAGGGTGCCGAAGGAGGTGCATTTCCTTACCAGGTCTTTCCAATGTTTATGATATTGATACCATCTGGCCTCGTCTTCCACAAGTAGGGTTCCATATGGACCTAAACCACGCCATCAAGAAATTAGCACACCTGAGCCCGTCTTTTATTGCCTCCGTCGAGATGGTCGGCCCATTGTACGAGGTTTCACCTACCTGGAGATTCTTTGATCCAAGATGGCACTGAGCCGCCAGGAGCATTTCGATATCCTGGGACGTGGCATTGAAGATTGCTGGGAGGTTTTTGGCAGATGCCATTGTGAAGATAGTGTTGGGTTTACTGCCGGTGTTTCGAGGAAGGTTGAGTGGGTAGTACGAAGTTGACGGTGAAGGATGGAGAAGTTCTTGATGTTTTAGTATTGGGGTAAAATTTTGTGAGGTTTGTGTGTTGTGAAGGTGTTTTTTGGCGGTGAGAACAAAGTGGCTAGGTTGGCTGCCCTACCCGTCCAAGCGCCACAGCATCGGACTTCAACTTCAACTTCCCCACGATGTTCAAGAGACGATCATCCCCACTTTAAATATTGATACTATCTCTCCTGCTTAGGATAATCATTGTATGATTTAAAAAATCACAATTCACGAAATAGATCCCGGACTACAAACAGGAGGGGATACCCGACGCCCCGATTGTGTCTCCAAAGGCCTGTGTGGCTGGTGCTAACTGGAAGTTAGGGCAGCGGGATAGCCCTTATCGGAAAGATCTTATCTTATCTTATCTTATAATTAACGGATAAGATTATCAGCAAGTGTTGTAGACAACGCGTCCGAGGACCCCTGTCAGTAGGTTGGACGCGGAGGTAGTCGGAAGAGGCCGCGCCTCACTAAACCTCCATCTCAGTCCTGTACTACTGATCGTAGGCACTAATCCTCTTCCTCAGCATCTACCGATTTGACTTCCCTAATAACACGCCAAATCCTACAGCTATGGAGAGTCTGTTCTTCAACATACATTCAGGTTATGTGGAGGGGATCGTCCGTGGATATCGTAACAGCCTTCTCACCAGTTCAAACTACTCGAACCTAATCCAATGCGAGACCTTAGAAGGTATGTTCACCGATATGCCCGCCATTTCCCCTCCAGTCTCCCCAAGTGTCTACTCTCTGCTAACGTCGGTAGCAAATTGCAGATCTCAAACTACAGCTCACACCAGCTTACGGAGAGCAGCTCGCCAATGTTGCATCACCATTTCCGACATCAACCATCGCCGCCAAAGCAACTGAGAAGCTTGTCCAAGACTTTCGGTATCTGCGAGCCCAAGCAACCGGTGCACTTGCCAAATTCATGGACTTCCTCACTTACTCGTACATGATCGATAACGTTGCTTTGCTAATTACGGGAACCCTACATGAACGAGATACAAAGGACCTCTTGGAACGGTGCCACCCGCTTGGCTTTTTCGAGGGTCTTCCTGCGCTTTGCGTCGCGTCAAACATCGAAGAGCTCTATAGCATCGTTCTAGTCGAAACCCCATTAGCACCATTCTTCAAAGATACCCTTCGGTCCGCGGACCTCGACGAGCTCAACATCGAGATAGTTCGGAACACTCTCTATAAGAGTTATCTGGAAGCCTTCCATGAGTTCTGCACAACAAACCCAGATCTTTCTGGGACACCAACCGCAGAGTTGATGGCGGAAATTCTTGGGTTTGAGGCTGACAGAAGGGCGATCAACATCACATTGAACTCTTTCGGAACGGAACTTTCTAAATCCGATCGTAAGAAGCTGTATCCCGAAATTGGAAAGCTTCACCCAGAAGGAACCTTGATGTTGAGTCGTGCGGATGACCCTGAAGCTGTTCGGCTAGCAATAGAAATAGTTGGTGAATACAGATCCTTTTTCGATCAAGGCGGAATTGGACAAGGCGGTGGCGGAATTGGCGGGGGTGCACAAAGGAGTCTTGAGGATGTCTTCTATCAGAAGGAAATGGAGTTAGCTAAGGACACCTTCACCCACCATTTCACCTTCGCCGTTGTATATGCATGGCTCAAACTACAAGAACAGGTGAGTTCATCCTACTATACTCGTATCCTTCCTTCTATCGCCTTCTAACAAATTCGGCTTTCTTTCCCGTACAGGAAATACGGAATATTACATGGATCGCGGAGTGCATAGCCCAGAACCAGAAGGACAGGATCGGAAACTACATAAGCGTATTCTAGCCCTGACATTATCGTTCCGATTAATTGCTTAAGTCTCATTTAAAATTCTTAGCGTGTACATTAATAATTGCCACTTCATTCATATACTTAAGTACTCCCTTTAGTAACTACAACTACTTCACTAAGTAACTCTTGTACCTCGGGCGCTTGTATACTCCAGTTAGTAGTTCTATAGTAGCACCAACACGGTTTTCTATTCTCAAGACTTGGCAGGAACGCGAAGATCTAGCAGAACTTTCGTCTTTAGGAGATTACTTGCTCAGAAGCCAAATATGTCCCAATATTCTTAACTAGAATACTTGAGAGTTTCCATGTACTCAACGCGATTGCGACGATGTCTGTCACGGTATGCCATATGTCATCCTTATATCCTCGGCCCATTCTCCGCTAACTACTCGTGTATCGCTGCAGCTTCACACTGAACTAGGTGATCTGAAGGTCGAAGTATTTTGCGAAGCCGTTCCCAAAACTGCAGAGGTACTTCCCTAACAATGCTTTGGAAAGCAACGCCAATAGGAGCTGATCTCACGTATCCCACAGAACTTCCTTGCACTCTGCGCCGCAGGTTATTACGACGGTTGTGTTTTTCACCGTTCAATCCCTAGTTTCATCCTCCAGACCGGAGACCCCTCGCCCACCAACCCTGGGAAGTCCCTTGGGACCCCAATATACGGAGCACCATTTGAGGACGAAATTAGGCCTTCCTTGAGGCACAACGTTCGCGGCGTAGTCTCCATGGCCAACTCTGGGCAACCAAATACAAATGGTACCCAGTTTTTTATCACATACGCTAAGCATGCCCATTTAGATGGCAAGAATACTGTTTTCGGGAAGGTCATTGATGGTGCCGAGGAGGGCGGGACGTTGGAGAAATTCGAGAGACTTGCCATTGACAAAAAGAATCGGCCGGTAGAGAAAGTGCATATCTTGAATGTTACAGTTCATGCGAATCCACTCGCAACCCAGGGGATCTACTCTATGTAGGTCTCTACCTTGTATCTTCTTGATAAAGCACTAGAGGGATAATAAAATAGTCAAAGTTCAAAAAACGACTGAGAATATTCGTTATTGTAGACGACCACCCTTGCTACCGCTATAAGAAACTCCCTAAGGAAACATGAAAGTATTTCGAATAAGAGAATATGTATTAGAAGTGCGTGTAAATACTTGCGGAAACGACAAGAGGGTGGCGCCGTTTATGTGTGGAGAAGTAGCAATCCCTGGTACTACGAATGAAGGGATATAGTCTAAAATGATCATAAGCAAGTACATCTATACTGCAAATACCCGAAAGAAACCCCAGATGCCAGCTGCGCTGAGAACAGGTATCACAACATTATCATCCAACCCCCATACGTCCGTCAACTCGCTAACAGATCCGATTAAACCTGTAACCATGCTTACAATCCCGAGCGCTACCGACCCTCCGACCTCCCCTATCACCGGTAACTGAAGCCCTCCGAGGTAGCTGAGGGCGGGAGCCGGATCATCTGGCCAAAATGGGGTGTCTGGGACCAGCTTCCCGTAAAAATACGCGGTAGCCGCGCTTCCAACTATAAGAGCGGCCAGTGACCCAGCAAAACTCTTGCCTTTCCTTATTTGAGGTGTATAACGCCCAAATAACCTCCCAAATGTACTTGCTGCGGTATCGCACCACGACAATAGGAGGATGGAAAGCGTCGCGATATCTTTAGGAAATACGGCAAGCACAGTCCATGTGCCAATCATATACCAGATTACTCCATTCCATCCGGAGAACTCCGACTCCCGCATCAAAGCGCCCAGTACTCTAATATAAAGCCAGTTGAAAGAAGGTGAGACAAACCTCAGGACATCGGCTGACACGATCGGTATGAGGGCATAGCCGAGTACTGGTGTGAGGTTTGCGGGTTGTACTCCAGTCTTGTAGAGATGGAGAACGAGGAACCCGATAGACACATGCAGTACCTTCCGAGGAACCTCGTGGCGATGTACCTAGTGCCTAAATTAGTATCCTGTTGAAATCCTGCTCAAATTTAAACCCCGACTTACGAGTTGTCGGAATGTTTGATGAATCGGTATTAAGCCTAGTGGGCTAGGGCTTCGTGAAAAGCTCCTCCAGCCAGATGATGGAGGGGAGAGAAACCCGTTGGAGTTTTTTGTCGCAACAGCGGTAGGCGTTTGGCAATGGTTATTTCTAGTAATACTTGGAGACTTTGATCGGAATCTTGCTCTAGCTCGAGACTCTGAATCTGAAACCGGCTCACATCCCGACGAAAGGGTAAGGTTATCTTTCGGGGGTGGAGGGGATGTTTTCCTGAGTTCCGGGATATCGGGAGCGGCGTGCATTTGGGGCGATAAGGGCGATGCTTTTGATTCTTTGGGAGGATGTGACGACATGACAACTCGGTCGCTCAATAGGTCGAAGCCTTAAAGTGGTGGTTTCGGAATGGGACGGGAACCACCAGGAGGCTGAAATTGCGTCGGGGACTTCAGGTCATTGTTGGCAGCAAGGATACAGGGCTTTCAGCTCCAAGTAACGGGCAATCGCGGCCAGAATAAACTCCGACAGGTGGTTGGGGTATCGACGACACAAATGGGGTGTGTCATTTCTTTGATGTAATTTGCGATGCCCACGATCCAGGAGAAGGCTTTTCTGAGAATTGCAGATGGGTGGCTTGGCGGCATTACATAGTGCGGCACGAAACATGTGACACCTCAAAAGCACCAGCTGATATCCTCCAGGGACGTGTGCTCTCGCACGGGGGTGAACTTGACCGACTCGTTTCAATGTGGCATTTAAACCCTGAATTACTCATGTGCTACGCATTTCGTCGCTATTCAAATCCAAAAAAGACAGGAATCCAAAAAGAAAAGGCAAAACTGCTTTAACGCTAAAGGTTGCATGTACTTATTTATCGAAACAGAAAGTCCTCCGGACCGGAAAAGTAAAATTTTCAGACAGGTGACAGGCTATGTTTGTGGTTGCGACTTTATACAGGTTGACACGACCAGACAACGAGCCCCATTGATTAAAGCCCATTCATTGAGCTAGTGGAATTTGGTGCGGGAATGATTGGAGATAAGTCGTGAGTTCTCGAATGAGTTCCGGACCAACTTTGCTAGCAAGGGAAGCATTCAGGGGGGGGAATTCGTAAGTTAGAAGAGACGATCGTTGAAGCTAAAATCAGTGTTAGTAGAGTATACAAGAACAGTGCAGCCATCAATCACAAATAAAACTTACAGTATCGACTGCTGACCTACAATGACTATCGTTTTCTTCGGCCATCGTCTGAGTATGAGCCCTGTAAACATCTCGGCTTCCTTTCATAGGCGAGGTGTTGGGGGAGCTAGAGATGTTGACGGCTTTCCGAAGGCCGGATGGTACTTTTGGCATATGGAGCTGGGCATGCTTAGAAATCGTGGGTTCCGATGGCAAAGGGGGGGATGGAGACGGCGTAGGCGCGGAATAGGCGCTAGCTGGGTGCGACGGTGCTTCACCCTCCCGTACGTTCTGAAGCATATCATCTGAGGCCGGAATATCCAAAGTATCATCTGTCGCGGTTCGCTTGGGCTCAGAAGACTTGAAACCAGTCCGCGTTTCCCGGTCCAAGGCCCGCGCAAAAAGCTCCGACGACCGACTTCTTTTCGAGGGTGCCTGTTCAGCTAGTGGCTCTGAATCAACTGACTCAAAAGATCCACGCGGCCGCTTTCGCCCAGCTTCTATGCTCCCCTGAGTCTCGGGCTGATTTTCGAGGCGAAGTCGCTTCTGTCGCTCCAATCGAAACTTTTGAAGGTCCTTTCTTCTTCTCTCGCGCTCTGCCCTGTCTTTGTCGGAAACCTCCCAATCATCCATACCAACATCGCTCATCGCGGAAGGGGTTGCGGGGCGTTCCATTAAGCGCTCGAATTCCTGTTTTCTGCGTGAGAAAGCCGCGAGTTGCCTAGGTGTCATATCGAATCGAGAATGCTGGGGTAGAGAGGACGAGCTATCGTAACGATTTTCCAAAGCAAGGCCGGGATTGATATACGACGGCCGGCTAGGTGTCGAATACAAAAAATCCGGGATATTTTGGGTCGATTCTGTTAGGCTAGAAGAAAACGCCGGAGATGTGGGTATGTCTTCTTCGAAGACAAAGGACCCTGGCATTGGGGGGTTGTGATCCTCTCGGTTCGGTGGGGTCGCATGAATGCTTTCTCGAGTCGGTGTTGGGGAGAGAGGCGGTGACAGCGGGTCTTGTTGCGTGGTCGATGAGAGATAACTCTGCTGCGATAATGATTGATGATCCATAAGATCAGATCCATCAGCAACTTCCTCGTCATCTTCTTCGTCCGAGAGCAGCCCGTAGGACCGGCCAGCAAAACTATCCGGCCACGTTTCCGCTTTCGATTTTTCTCTTTTTGTCGGATGTGGACGACTCCTACGATTATCGCTCTACACGAAACATTAGGAAACTTCTCGTCATATCACCAAGCCAGGTGCAATGTTCTCGTACCTGTTGCCAGACCCTTTCGGCCGAGCCATGGAAAATATTACCACGATGCCCGCTGGCTTGCTTAGATCGTGCGATTTTCCGCGCCTGAACACCCAGAGTTAGTTCGGGCCACTAAGTTAACTCATAAAGATGAGGGACAAAAAAACATGCCTCATTATCATCTAGCTCTTCTTTGATATACCAAAAAACACCGACCACATTTCTGTCCGTCGAGAACATCAAAGATGTATGGTGTTTGTGGCCGCCGGCCGTCGTCGTCGAGGCGCCATTTCGGAGTATGTTGACTTTTGCGAGCCGCATTGCCTCAATCCAGGGTTTTAGAATCAACCAATGCAATCCGTTCAAAGAATAACGTCTTCGTGAGAACCCCCTGACCCTAAAGTCGGGTAATCAGGTGGTAGATATAGTCGAATGTGGAGGGCCAAACCACCGATGCCCGTCCTGTTCGCCCGTACCTTCCGAGAGAAAAAAAAAAAAACACCCAAGGTGGTACGCGATGCCACTCTCGACCGTGTCTGCCGGTGTTCCCAAGATTTTGGTGGTAAGGTAACGAATACACCTATGAGTAGAACTTTCAACTGGTATTTGTTATGTTGTACTTATGGGAGGCGAAGGGGTAAGGGCTTCTTGTGGTGTATTTCAGATGCAAGATGAAGTGGACGGAAAAGGAGCAGCGACAAATTCCATTTCTATTCGCTTGTGTTGTGATGAAGATGGACAGACCGCAACACATCACCCAAGAAACAAAGGACGTCACCCTGGCCCAATCACAGGGTTCCCCAGCAACCACAATGACAACAGCCCAACACATCTGTACGGGTACGCGAGTAAGTACCTACGGAGGAGGTACCAATGTCGCATACTGCCACCCTGCCTAGAACAAACCAGATCGGTAACGTAACCCCATAGACTTTAACTCTCCAACTCGACCACAGAGATTCCTAATGATTTCAAGAAGCCCTTAATTCTGCAAGTATGCTTTTGTCTTTATCAGTGCATCACGACGGCGCACCTACGAAGACCAGTATATATTCAAATTTGGGATTATATACTGCTCGATTGTGTAGACAAACCCATCTATGTATGCACCTGCTGAAATAAAAAACCTTACAGGACCATATTCTGGTTACGAGGCTGCCATATTGCCGTGTGTGTTAGATTTCGTTCCCAACAGCCCCTCAACCCGGCGTCCTCATTTTAAACCTAGAAAGTCAAGATTTGCTACGTGGAGGCTGGTTTTACGAGACCAATATTTGCCCTTTTGGGTAGAGCTCTAGTAATTGTCCCTTTGCTCGCGGCATATGGCACCATGTCGCTTAGCAAGTAGTAAGTGTATGGGAATTTGGGGACTGCTTGTCTGTTGTCATTTAAATAATGATGTTGCTGGTAGACGGAGACTGCAATCTGGAGAGGCTATGATATGTTAGTTGACAATAAACTTTACCGCATATACCAAGTAAGTAAGTGTATAAGATTGTTTACGCTATGATGGGCAAAAATGAAAAGAGTTATGAACTTAGATTCATTATATAGAGTGGTTAGTGAAAACGCATGTAACTAGTGACAAAGTGTGCGCACTCAGATTTTATATGTGCACGCATTCGCTTCCGCGCATTCAAACGATTTTTTTTCAGTTTGGAGCGTTGTATACGTTGTATCATTCCGCAGAGCCACGCCACCCACCAACCTACTAGAACACGGGGACCCCCCCAGAGAAATACCATCAGCTAATCAGCACCTGATAGCATGTCATGGCTGCGTTCACTCGTGAAAACTATCCGATACCCTCGTGTCTAAACAACCACAACCGAAATCCCAGCGTTCAACAAGAAGAGCGTCGAAGGAGCAGGTACTTGTGTTAGTTCTATGGTTTTCTACAACCCTATCCGAAAAGTAGCAAATTGTCTACCTCGAACTGGCCGATCGCAAGACGACTTGAACACTTCAACGCGTGATTATTTCTTCCCAACAACAGTCCAACGACGTATACTATCCATGGCCCGGGTGTCTATGATGCTAGGATCTATGATTCCCCATGCGGAACATAAAACATGCCTTAAACGCCGCAAACACAGCTACATCAAGGTGAGAAACCTCAAAGGAAAAAAGTTTATCAACGATATGAAGGTTAACGAGAACCCATGTGCAGAGGTATCGGCGTCCCCCAGATCCCAGTTTCAGTCAAAACCCCGTTCAAAAGCCGGGCTTTATAGCCGGTACCCAGCATTTCGCAACCAACCCTCCACAATCCCCAAAATCATTGGGGCCAAGCAGTTCCAAAGGATGTCTCCATTCCCGGCACACCGCCGGGCTCCTGCTCCTGCACCAAGCCAGAACAGGGCGTCTCTACTTCCGGTGTCTCACAACACCTTGATGGAGTTGAGAGGTAGCTGGGATCTTGAGATCCGTTCCCTCCACATTGACTTCGTCCTCAATCACCGCCGTGTTCTTGTCGTCGGAGAGGTTTGCCTTGGCCTTTGCTGAGGATTCAAATCTTCTCCTCAAGGCGTCGATCATCTTCCCAAACCAATAAAAGTTTAGGAAGTGCAAGACGAGGTTACTGGTAACATATGACAGCGCCAACCATGCTGGGACTGCCCGCCCTTGATCAACGATGTCATGTGGTGGGTTGCTCCACGCATAGTAAATGTCTGAGCCAACGCGAAACGATGAATAGGTACCGTAGACAAGGCGACAAGAGAAGAAAACCACAAGCAGACAAATCCCGTTTACTAGCTGTAAACTAGAGCCAGTCATTTCCAGTTTATCCATAAACCAATGAAAATTGAGAAACGGGGATGACAGTTCATAGAGCAGAAAGGTTGGTGCGTAGTAATTGACGAATGGTCTCTATACGATGTCCTATTAGTGTTAGAACTCTAGGAGCAAGTTCGACGGAGGGTACTCCATACAAAACCTAGAGAAAAGACGCACAAAGCACAAACTGCGTGCGCGAGGAGCCCGGGCCCGAATATACTGAGATGCTGTGTGCTAACCATCAGATCCCAGAGAAAATAACCGGCACCGAATGCCTGGGTCATTCCGAGAAGGCCGGTGTAACCCCACACACGTTGTTTTGCGTCCATCCCGGACCTTTCTTGATCAACGAACATCGCGTATAGCGAGACAATGCAGATTAAGGTGCTCTGAACTAGTGATACAACATGGATGTCCCAGTTGATCCGGTTGCGTTTGTTGAAGGAACGATAGGTTTTGGGAAAGAGCAGCGGCGATATGAGGGGGGATAGGTAGACGTTAGTAAAATGATACAGGAGAAAGGCGCCGATAACTTCGTGAAAATGCTTCGGAAGAGTTGTGAAGCCGAGGGCGTCACATATTGGAGTGATAGCTTTGACCACGGCCTCTGGGCATGGTGGGAAAGGGTCTTTCATGTTGGCGCGTCACGGGAGTCTGTAAGATTGTCGATGTCGGTACGGTTCTCCGGATATCTGATAGCCTCGAGCTTTGCAGGAGTATCGATGATGTTTTGGGCAGCCACGTCGGCGTCAAAGTAGCATAACTCCAAAGAGTATTTATACTAAAACTCAGCCAAGAGTAGAATGTTGGGGAGCACGATCCTTGAGCAGTTGACCCTGTCACCCGAAGTCAACAGAGTGCAGAGTCTTGGCATGCGGCTCGTTGCCGTCTGCATCCTGACCTTTGATAGAATTCTAGAACATCGATATAATAATATCGACCATTGTATTGAGCTTGTCGTACATAGGTACGACTACAATATATACGATACTCGGGTACATTCAACATACCTTTCTCGAAATTAAGCTTAAACAGGACGTCACTCGACCAAGCGGAGAATTTAAAATGTATATGTTGTCGTCCGATCTGATCTGATCAAGAGCGCTAGGCCCTTCAACCGAATACCACCCAGTAATAGTATACTGGCAGCCGGGGAATCATATAAGCCTACGAAAACAAAGCGAAGGGTTGGAGACTTACAGTTATCCCCTCGGCTATTGATGTTTACAAACAACGTGATGCATGATGGGTAAGCGAAAGGGTAGGCATACGTAGGATAGCTTGGGCAACATCCGTGCAAGCCACTTAAACCAGATCCAACAATCCACTATTTAACTTCTTCCACCATCTTCACCCTACACTCTTCCTCCAAGAAAACCAACCGATGCCCTGTTATTCCCCGCCTTTAAAGCATCAATCTAACTCGGTCAAACGACCCCAATCGCACACTCAAGCGCCCTAAGGTTTACCTTCTCAAGATGTATATACTATGTTGGATGGTTGAGACCAGGTAGACAGGCCCTAAGTTTATGACAGTCTAGCATGTTGCCGAGAATCCTCCACTTTGATATCCTAGATCCAGTACCTCAAGGGACACCAAGGATGTGTAACAGTTGGGTATTTAGAGGATACAAGGAACAAAAGAAAAATCGACGATGGAAAGAAAATTTGGAAGAAACCTACCAATGTGCCCTCTACAAAGCAATAGAAGCTCAATATTTGAGGCAACAAATTAGTAAACTGAAAAAAAAAAGTCTCCTCATATCTTTATAAATCTGAGCATTGAATACTGACATCTCAGTTTGCATGAAGTCCTTACATCAGCGTCTGGAGATGGGGTGGTATTCGTAAATGTATTTGTGGACTAGCATATTAACCCCGTAGTGGCTGATTGTGGAATAGATCGTGTACCTGATAGCACCTCTAAACCTCGCCCGGTGACACCGCACCGGAGAAGATCTTCATCGGTACTTTTCGATTGGGGTATCATATTCTCGAAACATCCGAGCTCGGACACAAGCACCTGCAGCCTTGCAAAGAGCTCGACGGCTGACTGCGAAGGCCAACTGCTTATTTTGATGTGAATCCGGTACCCGCGAGTTTTGGAGGCTAGGCCTTGCGATTTTACTTAGTTATAGTACTACCGTAAAATCCCCGGAAATTTTTGGCATGAGGGAAAGAAAATGCCTACTGTATAGGTATCTTCAAGCGCAGGCTTGGATTGGCATCGTTCTGGGCTTTGAATTATTACGGCAGTTGCGGATACATATGGCTTTGTGGCTGCAGATAATCGTTTGGAAATAAGGTTTGCGCTACGCATGCATACTACTTTCGGTACCGGCACATTCTTATAATCCAGAGGATTCGAAGTATATGCGTGATGAGTGGCCAACTGAATTTAAGCCGGATTCTTCGGTCGGGAAGGTTCGTCCCGTGCTTGTGGACGGGACAACTAGCGAATGCAAATGGACGCCCCATTGAGCTCTGTAAACTTAAGAGTCCACCTGAGTACGAGCTCCGATATTCAGGCCTCACTTCGCACTGTAGCTTCCCCTTTCGGGAATGTGAGGGATCAACGCCGTCGAGTCGATGTCTCAATCGGGTCCAGCCGGCTTTCTCAGGGTTCCACTACCTACTTGCCCGACTGTAAGGGGGGTCTTCTAACTCCGCAAGTCGTTTTTGCCGTCTAAAAGTCAGCTGACTTTACAATTAATGATAATTACTTAGTGAATCGGCTTCTTATAGTCGTGCTTCTCTTGGTGTGGATGGGCGAGCATTAGGTGGATTAATCCACCTGTTTGCTGGGACCCTCCTTGTAAGTAGCGGTCGTGGGTCCAGTCACGAGATTGACTCCACAAAAACAACACATCTGAGCTCGAATTAGGATTTGGGGATTCAGGTCGAGCCTTGTTATTTGCCCCGATTTCGACAGACAACATTGATCGGAGGCGTGTGTATTTGCTAGTGTACATAGATACTCAAGTAGATACCTTATGATGTTTTCTTGGATACCGATCTGCCCGCCATAAAACCGCTGGCGTTCACCCCGCATCGCTAGCGTGGTATGCGCTAAATCTTACATAGTCGCCTGCTTTGTGGAGCCGCATTGCAAGACCCATAATTACCTTTTAAAGCAGTGACTGGAGTAAGTCACTGGCAGGAATGCAAGCCTCGGGCAGTCACAATAACTGATCCACAGAGAGACGGGTGGTTGAATACCAATAGATGGAAGCAGGGGGGGGACCTGTTGCGAGCGCCCAATGCCTGAAGTCTGAACTTGAACTTCGTTCTTTATCGGCATGCCATTTACCGGCGGCGGCACCCCGATTTATGCTAGTGGAAGAACGGCTTCAGTCCCACGGTTTCGAGGCTGTAAAGTATAAATATCGTGATGATTTTTCACCTTGGAGGATACGTCCTCACCCGCCAGCGAGCACTGAGTGACTAGTCGCCCAAACAAACATAATGAAGTCAATTACCTTCATTCTCCTTGCAGGCAGCTATCTTCAAGGGGCAACAGCAGTTCCTCTTCTCTCCTCTATAGGCTCCGCCCTCACAATTCTTAAGGAAGAGGATTTTCTCGGTAAGTAACTCGAGCGTCAAACGTCCAATCAATCCAACATTATATATGCTGACGTGCTATCTGTTTTCTTTGACAATAAAGCCCAATCCTCCCAGAGATCGTCCTCCGCAATTCTCATCGAACATGAGAAAACGTTCAGCCAAGGCCAATGGGCATGCAACTCCTTGTCTGAAAGCCTCTGGTCCCCAAATACTCAAGACTTTCACGCAGGAGTCAATAGCAGCTTAGCGTACCAGGTTTACCTTAATAAGTTTCCACCACTCCAGCTCTTTTGGGTAGGGTCCCCAACCAGTGGTCCCTGCAGGGCTATTAGCGTCAGTGGAGTCACTAGTAATATACCATGCAATCGGAGGCTCCCTACCTTATGTACCCATTCTGGGGCTTGGAGTAACTCCACGTTCACCGATAACTCCCCCCAGTATCAAATAACGGTCCCTGCAGGGCCTATGCAGGTCACAGGGTTTAGAGATGCATACGGTTGGAGGTTTGACGGGATCAAATACGCAAACTTTCCCGGCAGGTTTACTCACTCCAGCGTCCGAGAAGCCAGTGGTCCAATAAATGCGCTACAATTCGGCGATGTTTGTTTCCAGAACGAGGCTTGGAGAGGAATCCCACCCACGGGTAGCGAAGATTGCCTTTATTTGAACATCGCGACACCCTACCTTCCAGCCACGCAGAGGAGAAAGTTAAAACCAGTGTTGTTTTGGATTCACGGCGGCGGGTTTACAGGGAATAGCGGAAACATCAGTAACTACGATGGGGTAGCCATGGCGGCCAGAGGTGATATTGTCGTCGTAAAAATAAATTATAGACTTGGAAATTTCGGCTATCTCGCCATAGATGGCACCTCAATCACAGGTATGTGACCTCAACTCGCTCAATGTGTCTCTGCACCAACCTCCTCCCATCATATAAGATTACCGCTGACGTATCTCGTTCCGGCACCACAGGAAACTATGGATTTGGTGATATGATCACAGCTCTTAAATGGGTCCGTAGAAATATAGCCTACTTTGGAGGGGATCCAAGTAAAGTCACGGTTGCCGGGGACTCTGCGGGAGCAGCCTCTGTTCGGGCATTGATCTCAACTCAGAAAGCACAAGGACTTTTCCACGCTGGAATTCTGGAAAGCATGCCGAGCGGGTGGGGTTTTACTGGACTCTTCACAAATTACTCCACAATTCCAGAAGCTACCGCGAGGATTGGCAATAGGGTTCTAGAACTAACTAGTTGCGATACCGCGGCAAACAAGGTCCTTTGTTTGAAGGCTGTCGATGCAGCACTTATGAACACCATCAGCGCCAGAGCATCGTGAGTTTTAGTCTTCAATCCAGATCTAATTATATTACTAATGAATCATAAACCGTGCTAGAACCCCAGTAGTAGACGGCAACATCTTCCTGAGGAGAACCTTGCCCATTACCGGTGGGCCGGGTTATATGGCCCATGTTCCCATCTTAATAGGGGCCAATCGAGATGAGGGTGCTATGGGCTCTCCAGCGCGGCTGTTATCAGAGGTCCCTGGTGCCACTACCTTTAGCGTGCTAAAGGCTCTTGGAGATGGATCTTCATACACGCTAAACGGAGAACCCAAGAATATTTCCGCTTTAGCATTTGATCCAGCATATCCTACTCCACCAGGGCCTGATGGGGTATTTAATGTGACAACGAGAATTCTCACGGATATTCAGTTTAAGTGCGAAAGCTGGGCCACAGCCTATTCTGGCGCCAAGCATAACACGTTTCCTGCAGTCTATGCATACGAATTTAACAGAACGTACCAGCCACATTGGTGGACTGAGCCACAGTGTGAACCTCCCAAATCCCCGGAACATCCTCTAGGCGATCCAAACCAAGAGTATTACAAATGTCATTCCGGCGAGGTCGACTTTACACTCGGGATGACAGTCTACAGCGGCGAAGCCCCACGGGATAATCTCGACATTCCATACCAACAACTAATAGTCGACTATTGGTCCTCCTTTATTAAGTGGAAGAATCCAAACCCCCCGAAGGCATACCTAAAAGTTCGGAATTACTGGAGCACCTTGAATCAAGTTGAAAAGACGGGCAATTGGGACAAGGTCAATCATAGAAACCCGAAGAAGCGGAGGCTTCAGTGGAACGGCAAGCAGGTTCCTCTCACCGAAGGCCCACAATGCGCAACGCTAGATCTACCGTTGGATTATTACGAATAGCCCCTTCTTACCAAGAATATTTCTATCGGTACACTGTAAGGCACCCACGTATAACCTATATACAAATAGGTTATCCCTGTACCTATACTTTTAAAACCTAATTAATACATCATTTTTACAATATATCCTTATTCTTACATTATATAATATAGTAAGATATTATAAATATCATACCTTCAATTCAAAACTAAAATTAGTGTTAATAAGAGTAAAAAAATCTCCAGAATAATTTAATTAATTTTGTAATTTTATTATATTAGAAAAAGACAAACTACAGCATTGTTATCATAGTTGTTATATACAGTAAATTTTATTAATATAATTCTTTAATTCCATCTGTAAGAAATCGTATAAGAACTAATCAAGATATTAAGATAATATATAAATATTATAAGGTAAAATAAATATATTAATATATATATAGATTAATATTTAAATTATTGTTTAATTTTTAAATATATAATAGTAAATATAATAGTTTAAATAAATAATTAATAAAATAAATAATAAAATTGTCAGGCTACAGGGCCAATAGATATATTGTAGATACTCAAAGGATAAAGCAACACTATTCTAAAAATAAAATAATAATTTAAATTATCCAGTAATAATTTATCTTATCACTAATTAAAAAAATTATATATATATTTATTAATTATATATAAAATCTTACATCCATAATATTTTATAATATAATAATTTTTTTTAATACTGTTTATTGTATATAAATTATAAATTTTTATATAAAATAATTTATATATTATTATATAATATTTTATATATTTTGAATTTTCTTATAATATTCCCCTCCTATAAAACAAAACTTCTACAAATTTTATAATTATTTATATAAATGTCACGACCAAGCCATATTCCGTCCTAATACAGAAATCCTTAATATAACAAATATAATTCTTATTTTAACACCTTTTTATCCCATAAAAAAATTTAAACTATAAATTTTTAAATTTTATTTATCAAAATTATTAATTATCTTTTCTAGTTTTTAAATTTGTATTTTCTTAATATTTCCTATTTTAAATAGAAGGATTAATATTTATAATATTAAATTATCTAAGAATATATATATAATTTATTATAATATAATTTTGTTAATTATATATATTATTAATTAATAATAATATTGATAATTGCTAATTTTTATATAAAAATGATAACATTTATTATATAAAAAAGTTTTATATATATAAATTTTTTTGATGATGATAGTTTTGGGTTTAAATTTTATTAATTAATTTATATTTACTTATTTATTTATGTAAATAATTAAAATAATTTTACTTTATCTATTATTATATTTTTTATTTAATTATTTATTTATTTATTAAATATATACTTTTTATTGAAAACTAAATAATTAAATAATAAGAATAGGTTCAATTATAGAATTAGTTGAATCAGGAAATTCCTAATTGGGAATACCTAGGATAGGTATAACAATAAATATTTTAATTCTATATAATCTAATTTATTCAATTTTTAAAAATCTTTTATATATTATTATAACTAATTTTATAATATTATAACTTAACCAAATTTCATTATTATATAAAATTTAATCTTTTTTTAGCTAATTATTTTAATTAAATTTATTATATCTTAAAATAATAACACATTTTTATTTAAATAAAGAAAATAAATCTTACCACCAATTATTTTTTTTTAAATATTTTTATTCTAAATATCTCATAATATATTTACTATTATTAATATTTTATTAAACATTTTATTTAAATATCATTTTTTTAAGATTTTAATTTTTAATAATTATATTCTTTAATTATTTTATATCTTACATAATTTATAATTAAAATTTTATAATTTATAAAATCTTTTACCTTTTTATAATTTTATTATTTAATTTAAACCATTCCCTAATTTAAATTTATCTTTTTATTATAAATTTTTTTATTTTACTGATGTTAACTTAGTTATATTTATAGATTTCTATCATATTTAATAATATTATAATATATTAATAAATAAAAAATTTATTTTATTAATAAAAATTCTTATATTTTTTTAAATAATATAAATATTATCTTCTTTTTTTTTAAAAAAAAAAAACCCTTTTTTTATTTTTTTTTTTATTTTATTATATAAATTTTTAAAAAATTATTTAAAAAATCTTTTATATATAAATCTTACTACCTTATCATTTATTAATATTTTTTTGTTTTTTTGTTTTTTTAATTTTTTAAAAAAATTAAAAAATAATTTTTAATATTTATTATATCAAACTTCCTTTTAATTTTCTTTATCACCTTTTAACAATTTTTTTTGTTTTATATTAATTTTAATTATTACAAAACTTAAAAAATAAATTTTATAAAAAATAAATTTTTCAAAATAAATTTTTTATTTATTTTTATTTTGATACTCCTTTTTTTATTTTTTAAAATGTTTTCCCATACCAATATTTTAAATAATTGTGTAATTATGGTTTTTGAAACTAATATTATTAATGTTAGATTTTTTTTACCATTTTGTGTTATGTTTGTAATTGTAATAGATTTGTATATTATTATGTCCTGGGCATCAATTTTATTAAATATAATTAATATTTAATAAAAAATATTTACTATTTTTTCACTACTGCTAATATTATTTTTATTATAGTATAATTAAATAATAAATTTCAATATATTATAAATCTTCCTTTTTTTTTTTATTAATAATTTAAATTTTTTATTTTATTATGTGGGTTTTTGGGTTTTTTTAAATTAATTATTTTTTTGATAAGTATTAATTTTTCAAGTATTACCCAAATTATTTGGATGGTATTGTTATGATTTTAATTAGAATTATTTTGGTTGTAATTTTAGTTTTTTTTTTCATTATTGATTTTTTTAGTGGTTTTTCTTTTTTTTCTTTTAATTGTGGTTATGTTATTTAGGTTTTAATTCTTAAGATTACTTTATAAAATCCCAAAAAAATTTTAAATACTTTTATAATATTTAGTAAAATATTAAATTAAATCATAATAAAAAATCTTCTTTAAAATATTAAAAAAAGTATTTTGGTTTTTGTGGCTTTTAATAAGATGTTAAGTTAATTTATTTTAAAAGATTTATTATGAAGGATTAAAAATTTTTTGACCACTTTTTTTTTTAGGAGTGTGCTTTAGAAATTGGCTGTTTTTAAAATAAATCTTGTTTTGGCTATTTTTTTTGTTTTTTTCCCTCTTTTATTTTTTTATTATTATTATTTTCATTATTATTGTTATTATTATTATTATTATTAGTTGGAAGTTTTAATCTTTTAGTTTTTAATTAATATGGTTATTTTGTGGTTTATTGTTTTAGGGTTTTTTGTTGAAAATCTAATAATTATTCAAAAAGCTATAGGTTTATTTAAATTTATAGTTTTTTATAATTCTTCTAAAATTTTTAATATTTTTTTTTAAATTATAATTTTTTTTAAATTTTTTAGAATTAATATTTAACATTTTTAAATTTTTTATAAAATTTTTTAAATTATTAATCTTATATAATTTTTATAAATATTTATTAATTTTTAAAATATATTTAATTTTATTATAATTTTTTGTATATTTTTAATTTTCTGGAATTTTATAAGCTTTTTAAGGTTAACTTAACTTTCAAACTTTTTTTAATAAATTTAATATTTTTTTTAAATTCTATAATTGCTTTTTTAATATATTTAAAATTTTTTTCAAGTTTTTATAAATTATTTACTTTTAATTAATCCTTTTATTTAATAAAAAAAAAAATTAATTTTTTATTTTGAATGAAATTTTTTTTTTTAAAAATCTTTTGTTAATATTTTTTTAATTTTTAATTTTTTATAATCTTTTATTTTAACATTTAAAAATTTTGAAAATTTTAAATAAAATTTATTAATAATATATAATTTTAGTAAGAATATATAAAACATATTATAATTTTTTATAGAAGATGGTGTCACGACCAAGCCATGTTCCGTCCTAATATGGAAATCCTTGGCATGATAAAACATAGTTCTTGTTTTGATATTTTTTTATTCTATAGAAAGATTTAAGCTATAAATTCTTGGATTTTGTTTATTAGGATTATTAGTTGTCTTTTTTGGATTTTTGGGTTTATTTTTTTTTGATATTTCTTATTTTAGATGGAATGGTCAGTATTTATAATATTGGATTATCTAGTTGGTTCTTGGTATAATATATGAACTGATGAACTATTAGTTAGTTGGTTTTTTATCAGTTAGCTTGTTGGTTAACTGACTGGTAAGAAGCTAAGATGATGAACCAACCGATATACAATTGGTTATGTATGGAACTTTATTATGTATATAAGATTTGGATGATGATAGTTCTATCTTGGAATTTTATTGGTTAATTTATATTTATTTATCTACCTTTCTATGAAATAGCTAAAGTAATCTTATTTTATCTATTATTATATTTCTTACACAAACTACTTATTTATTTATTGAATATATATTTTTTATTAAAAATTAAATAATTGAGTAGTAAGAACAGGTTCAACTATAAAACTAGCTGAATCAGGAAATTCCTAATTGGGAATACCTGGGACAGGTATAACAGATGGTAGTTGAAATTTATAAATATAAATTCCTATAAATTATATAATTTTATATAATTCTAGGTATTTAATTTCAAACTTTTTTATAAAATGTTTAATTTTAATAAATCAATTTGATAAAAAAAATTTTTATTTTATTTAATATTTTGGAAAATTTTTTTATAATTTATTAACATATCTTACTTAATCATTTTAAATTTAAAATATTTTAATTTAATAAATTTTATAAAATTTTGATAAATATTCTAATTTTTTTATTATTATAGGGATTTTCATTAATATAATATAAATCAAATTATATTAAATATTATAATTATGTTTTATCTTAAATGGAAATATTTTAATAATAATTTAATAAATATTGTTATATATAAAAATAATTAATAAAAATAAAATTATCCAATTATCTTAAAAATAATTATAAAAATTATAAATATATTATTTCAAAATATTATTAACTTTTTTTATTTAATTATTTATTTATAAATAATAAATTGTATTTTATTAATTTATAATCTTAATAATTTTATATAAAATTTTTGTAAATTTAACTATAAATTATTTATCTTGATTTAAAATAAAATTTTTTAAAATTTCCTTTTTAATTAAATATTTTATATAAAGTTTTGCTAATTTTTTTATTATTAATTCTTTTATATACAATATAAAATGGTTATATTTAAAAAATCAATCTACTATAATTAATATTATATTATATTCTAGGAATTTAATTCTTAATAATAAATTTTTAAATTTAAATAATTTAATAATAAAATTAAAGAATATTGATTTTTATGATTTTAATGGAAATTTTAATAATAATAATTTTTTTGATTTCAATATTTTAAAAATTTTATTTTTTTAATATTTTTAAAATATTTATTTTTAATTTTATTAATTATAAATGTAAAAATTATTATTATCTATGTAATAATTTTTATCAAAATTTTTTAAATTATTATAATAAATTAATTTTTCTTTAATAATAAAAAAAATAATTCTTTTTTTTCTTTTTTTGTTTTATAATTAAAATACTTTAAGAAAACATCTATTACTATATTTTCTACTTTTAAATAATATTAGATTTTGAAATCAAATTTTATTAGTTTTTTTGTTTAGTAAACTTACCTTATTAAAAATTATTTTAAAATAATAAAGTATATTAGACTTTAATAATCATTATAAATAATAATTTGGAACTAAATTTCCTTGAAGTATATTGATTATTTTTATAACACCTTAACTACCACCAGGAATTCTTAATTAAAAACAAGATAATTTTTTTTTATTAAAATCATTTTACAATTATAAAATAATATTAAATATTAATAACTATTTTTGTGTTATTATAAAAGGTATATATTTATTTTGATTTTCAAAATATTAATTTTAATATAAATTAATAAATTAAAATAAAAATATTTCAATACTTTTTTTAATTTTTTTATAAAGATATTTTTAAAATTTTAGAATACATATCATATTTTTTTATTTTATTTTTAATTTTTTTTTTTTTTAATGAGATTTAATAATAGTGTAGATATTGATTTATATTATAAAATAAATTTTTGATAGAAATTAATAAATTTAAAGAATTTTTAGAATGGTTTTATTTTTTTTTAAGTTGGATTAGTTCTTAATAGTTTTTACCTTCTCCTATTTTATTGATAGTTTTTAAATTAATATAATAAATTTTAAGAAATTTACTTTTTTTTTATAAAAATTATATTTTTTTGATTTTATAAATAAAAAGGTTTTTTTTTTTAATTTTTTTAATATTTTTTAATATATTTATGATATTTTTTGAAGTTTTTTAAATAAATTAGTATATTATTAAAATATGTTATTATAAAAATTTTTTTATAATTTTATAATATTTTATCTACTAACACTTAAAAAAATACTGAAATATTAATAAAATTGAAAAACATTATTAAGTATTTAAATAAATTATGGGATATATAAAAAATAGTTTTTTATTTATTTTTTTTTACTATTTATATAAAATTATACATTTTGTAAAAATTTAGTATGGTAAATATTATGGTATATTAAAGTATATTAACTAGTTTATTTATTTTTAGTAGTAGATATTAATTTTTAATAATAATATTATTTAATTTTTGGTAATTTATGTATAATTTTAAATTATTATTTTTTTTTTTTTATGAATAAAATGAAAATATTGATTGAAAATGAGGAGAATTAAATGAATTTTTTGGTTTTTATTTTTTTCAAATATTTTTATAGGGTTAGATTTTTTTTTTTAAAAAAGTTGATATACTGGTTTGAATGGTGGTATTTAATCTGGTTTAAGAAATATTGAGTAATTCTATCTCTAATGTTTAAATAATTTATTTATTTTTTTTTTTATTAAAAAGGTTTGTTAAATTTTGATATTTTTTGAGCATAAAAAAGTAGTAAAATAAAGACAAAAATATTATTAAGAGAGAAAAAAATTAGTTAAAAATTTTATTAAAATTAATTTATTCTTTCTTAATCTTAATTGAATTAATTTAATTAATTTTTAAACTTAAATTTTTTTTTTGGTTTAGTTTTTTATTAATGTTTTTTCTTAAAATAGTGTTGATTATGATTACCATAATTAATTTAGTTTGATAAAATAAAACTATTTTGTTTTTTAATTGATATTAGAATTGTTTTTTTTTTAACTAACTTAGTCTTAGAATAATATTAAAAAATTTAATATTTATGATATTAAATATAATATATTTTAAATAATTTTATATAAATATATTTAATTATTCAATTATACTCAAAACTCCTTGAAATGATATAAAAATTTTATTTATAAATTTTAAACTAATTAATTTTTCAAACTATATTATAGAAATTTTTTTTTTTTTAACTAAACTTATAGTTATGAAATAGGAGGGAATTCTATTATTTATAAAAATCTTTACCCAAATCTTTTGATTTTTCTATTTTAAATATATATTTAAAATAAAATAATTTAAAAAATCTTAAAAAAAATGTAAATTATTAATTACCACCACTATAATGATATTTAGCATATAAATACCCTTTTTCTAAAACAATTAAAACTTTATTATCTTTAATTTTTTTTTTTAATTTTTTTAATTTTTTTCTTATAAAACCATTTTTTCTATTTTATAAACTTATCATTAAAATTTAATCTACATTTTTTAACAAAATAATTTTTTTTGTCTATAACGTTTTCCACCAGGAAGTAAGACACACTAAAAAGTAAAACAGCAAAATCTGAATTTCAAAAAATTATTATAAATTTATTTTTAATTAAAAAAAAATTAAAAAAAATTATATATTTTAGAATTTATTAAAAAAAATAATATATTAAAATTTCAGAACCTTTTATACTTTATTCAAATTAATATTAATTTTCAAACCTCAAATTTTCATATTTTTATAAAATATATTATTTACCAAATCTTAACACTATATTATTTTTAAATTATAATATGGAATCTCCACATCATACCTCCCACTATTTATCCACATAACTACTATCCTCTAAACTATCTTCTAAACCATCCTCTAAATTATCCTCTAAACCATCCTCTAAACCATTTTTTAAATCATCTTTTATACCATTCTCTAAACCATCCTCTACACTATTTTCTATACCCCCCTCAGCATCCTTTCAAAAACAGCCTCAAGGATATCTAATTTTATTATATTCTTTATTATATCCTCTACTATAGTTATTATTATTATTATAAAAATAATTATAACCTTTTTTAAATTTTATATTTTTAATATCTAATTTTATAATTTTATTTTATTATAGATTATTAATTTTTAAATTATTTAAAATATAAATATTAGTAAACCTTAGTTTACCACATTTATTCTATAAAACCTTTTTATTTATAATATATAATTAAATATTAATTTCTTATAATATAATAATTTTATTTATAACGTTTTTTATTATTTTATTTAATTAATATATATAATTAATAATAAATAAACTAAATAAATAACCAGCTTATATAAGAATCTCAATAATAATTTTATAAACAAATTATAAATATATTAATATTTTTACAATTAAAAATAAAATTTTAGATTAGATGGTTTTATTATATTATAATTTAAATAAAACTTTTTTTAAATTATATAATATTAATTTTATTTTTTATTATATTATTTTAATAAAATTTTTTAATACAATATTCTTTTTAATCTTTATTAATAATTTAATAAATAGCTATTTATTAATTTTAGTAATGTTATTATGTATAATATGGTCTATAATATTATAATATTATTTACTATATATTACATTAAAATTAATATTTAATAATTATAAACAATATATATTATAAACCAATAAATATAATATAATAATATTTTTTTAAATATAATAATTAATAAACTCTATATTAACATAATTATCATAGCTATTTAATAGAAGCATATATATATAATTATCAGAAATTTTTATTTTAAGATTAAATATATATTTTAACTATTGAACATTTAAATCCTTATCCATCCATTTATTTAGTAATATTATAAATAACCAATCTTTTATTAAATTAATTAATATTATTAATATATTAATTAAATTAATAATAATTATTTTTAAAAATAATAAATAATAAAAAAATAACACCACATACACTAATATTCAATTATAATAACTAATTCTTAATTAAAATACTAAATAATAAATTAACTTTTAAATACTATTAAAATTATTATTTTTATTATTTAAATATTGTTTATTATAAAACCCTTCTCATTTATATTATATAACATATTTTTAATAATATTATTTTTCCATTTAATTTTTATAAATAATTAGTAGAATTAGTTAATAAAAGCTAAATTATTAATTCTAATTTGGACATTATCTAATATATATAAGTATGTAGAATATAGTTTTAAATATTATTTTATAAACTATTTTATTTAATTAATATTCAAATTCTAATTTATTAGTTTAATAATTATAATTTGTATTATATTTATTTGTAATAAAAACTTTTAATTATATAATTATATTATTTATTATATTAATATTTTTTTATATTTTATAGTTATAATAAGTTATTATTAATATATTATAATTTGGTTATTTATATTATTATTAATTTTCCTAGTTAATATTATATAAGGTATATTATGTGTGTATATTAATATATATATAAATAAAAAATTTTTTTTTTTATATATGTAAATAGCTATTTGTATATCTATTTCAAATACAGTTAATTTATTATAGTAGTATGCATATTAAATAAGCTGATAGTAGTTTTAAAATTGTTATGTTATGATTATAATAGCTATGATAGTTCTGGTGATTCTAATAGTTTTGGTAGTTTTAATAATTCTGATGATTCTGGTGGTTTTAGTAATAGCAGTAATAATAATAGTAATAATAATAATAATAATAGTAATAATAAAAAATTAAGATTAAAATATAATGTGATATTGAAATTTAATAAACAATATATTCCATAAAAAATATGAAAATTTAAGATTTGAAAATTAATATTAATTTAAATAAAACATAAAAAATTCTAAAAATTTAATATATTATTCTCTTTAATAAATTTTAAAATATATAATTTTTTCTAATTTTTTTTAATTAAAAATAAATTTATAATAATTTTTTGAAATTCAGATTTTGCTATCTCACTTCCCAGTATGTCTCACTTCCTGGTAGAAAACGTTAATTATAATAAAAATTTTATTTTTTATAATAAAATCTTTTAATATTATTTAAATGTTTTATATAATCAATTTACATAATATTAAAGTTATTTACTATGATCAGATTTGATTACTAAAATATCTATTAACTTAAATTGTAATTATTCAAGGTTTTATGATGTTATTGGTGTTTTTTAAAAAAATCTTTTATATTCTAAAATTTGTTAAATTATAAAAATTATTGTTTTAAGCTTATTTATTTTAATATTTTATAAATTAAGTAAAGTTTTTTAGAGGTTAAACTTAAGATTTTTAAAGTATAATATTGTAAAAATATTTTTATATATTATGAATTAAGTGGTGTAATTTAAAATTTTCTTTAAAGTATTTTGAATAATTTTAAAAATGGTTTTACTAGTTTGTTCCTTCTTATTAATTATTTTCTAATAAGTAAATATAACTTTCTTAAAATATTTCCAAATTTATAATTTTGAAAAATAATTGTTTTTTTTTGTTGTTTTGTATTAAATCTTTTTTTTTATTAGTGGTTGAGTTTAATTATTTGCTGTTTTTTTTAACAATATTAATGTGTAGTCTATTTTGTGTTTATTTGTAAAAAATAAAATTAAATTAATAATGAAATATAAACAGATTTAATATAAAAAGATTTTTATAATAACTTATTTTTTTTTGAAGATTTTTAACAATTTATATAGATAGGTATATTGCTTTATATATTATTTATAGTTTGTTAATAGGTTTTAAGGTTTTTTTTTTTTGGTTTTTTATTTTTTTATTTTTTTTGGTTTGTATTATTTTTTTTATTAATTTTTTTATTTTATTAAAATGGGTTTTTGTGTTGTTGATTAAAAAGAGGTAGGATTTTATATTGATGTTTTTTGAGGGTTTTTTAGATGGTTTGTTTATTAGTGGAGTAGAGATTGGTTGTTTGTTGGGTATTGTATTAATTAATTTTGAAGATAATGTGTAAAGGTTTAATAAGGTTGTTATTTATTTGGTTTGGTTTTGGGTATATTTGGTTTTATAGAATTTTTATTTTGTTGTAGAAAGGTTGGTGAATTTGGTTTTTGTTAGGATTTGGAAGGGGGGTTTGTTTATATTTATTATTAAGAAGTGTTTATAAGATATATGTTATAATAAATAATGAGTTATAAATAATTAAATAAAATATTAAATTATAAAATTAATAAATGTATTGTAGGTATTTGAAAGATAAAGTAATATTATTTTAAAAATAAAATAATAATTTAGATTATTTAATAATGATTTATTTTGTTATTGGTTGAGGGGATTATATATATGTTTATTAATTATATGTAAAATCTTGTATTTGCGGTATTTTGTGGTGTAGTGACTTTTCTTAATATTGTTTGTTACATATGAATTATGGATTTTTGTATAAGGTAGTTTGTGTGTTATTGTATGGTATTTTGTATATCTTAAGTTTTTTTGTGATAAAAATAAATTAGATAAAAGATAAGTTTATAAATTAGATATTTAAATATATAATATTAAATTAGATAAAATTAAATTTATAAATTAAATATTTAAATATATAAAATATTAAATTAAATATAAAATATTTTTTAATAATTTGGAAGTTTGTGTAAAATAAAAATTTAAACAAACTTTCTATTATATATATTAAAATAATAATAATAATATAATTTTATAAATTATAAAATTTAAATCTAAATATTTCTTTATTGTAAATTTATAATTTATATTGTATTATATGATTTTTCTTCTAATTATAATATTATTTAAATATTTTTTATAATTATTTTAAAAACTTTTTTAATTAACGTTTTTCACTAGGAAGTGGAACACACGGAAAAGTGGAACACAAAATTTTGAATTTCAAAAAATTATTATAAAATTATTTTTAGTTAAAAAATATTAAAAAAAATAATATATTAAATTTTTAGAATTTTTAAATTATTATTCAAATTAATATTAATTTTTAAACTGTAAAATTTTATATTTTTATGAAATATATTATTTGTTATATTAAAATTGTGCTTTTATAAATAATATAAAAATTTTATATTATATTTTTTTTATTATTTATTTATATAATTATTATTTTTTAAATTATTTTTTAAATTATTTTCTAAACTATTTTTTATATTATCTTTTAAATTATTTTTTAAACCATCTTCTATATTATTTTTTAAATTATTTTTTATATTATTTTTCATATCTTCTTTAACATTTTTTCAAAAATGGCTTTAAAAATAGTCAATTCCATTACATTTTTTATTATATTTTTTACTATAATTATTATTATTATTACAAGAATGATTATGGTTTCTTCTAAATTCTATATTTTTAACATCTAATTTTATAATTTTATTCTATTATAAATTATTAATTTCCAAATCATTTAAAACATAGATATTAATAAGCCTTAATTTATTATATTTATTCTATAAAACCTTTTTATTTATAATATATAATTAAATATTAATGTTTTGTAATATAATGATTTTATTTATAATTTTATTTATTATTTTATTTAATTAATATATATAATTAATAATAAATAAATTAAGCAAATAACTAATTTATATAAAAATCTTAATAATAATTTTATAAACAGATTATAAATATATTAATATTTTTATAATTAAAAGTAAAATTCTAAATTAAACAACCTTATTATATTATAATTTAAATAAAATTTTTTCTAAATTATATAATATTAATTTTATTCTCCATTATATTATTTTAATAAAATTTATATCAATAATGTTGTTTTTAATTTCTATTAATAACTTAATAAATAACTATTTATTAATCCCAATAATATTATTATACATAATATAATCTATAATATTATAATACTATTTACTATATACTATATTAAATCTAACATCTAATAATTATAAATAATATATACTATAAGCCAATAAACACAATATAATAAAATTTTTTTAAATACAATAATTAATAAATTTTATACTAATATAACTATCATAATCATTTAATAAAAACATACATATATAATTATCAAAAATTTTTATTTTAAAATTAAATATATATTTTAATCACTGAACACCCAAATCCCTATCCATCCATCCATTTAATAATATTATAAATAATTAATCCTTTATTAATTAATTAATATTATTAATATATTAGTTGAATTAGTGGTAATTATTTTTAAAAATGATAAATAATAAAAAGATAATATTATATGTATTAATATATTTAATTATAATAATTAATTCTTAGTTAAAATATTAAATAATAAATTAATTTTTAGATAATATTAGAATCATTATTTTTATTATATAAATATTATTTATAATAAAATCCTTCTCATCCATATTATATAATATATTTTTATTAATATTGTTTTTTTATTTAATTTCTATAAATAATTAATAAAATTGATTAATAAAAGCTAAATCGTCAATTTTAATTTAAATGTTAATATACATAAATATGTAGAATGTAGTTTTAAGTATTATTACATAAATTATATTATTTAATTAATATTTAAATTTTAATTTGTTAATTTAATAATTATAGTATATATTATATTTATATATAGAAGAAATTTCTAGTTATATAATTATATTATTTATTATATTAATATTTTTTTATTTTTTAATGGTATAGTTAGTTATTAATTATATATAATTATCTGATTACCAGATTTGCCATTGATTTTCTATACCAATATTATATATAATATATTATATATTTGTGTTGATGTGTATATAAATGGAAAATTTTTTTTTTTATATATACAAATAATTATTTTCATATTATTTTCAAAAATTTTATTATTAATCTAATAATATATATATTAAATAGGCTAATAATAAATTTGGGATTAATGCATTATAATAATTTTAATAATTTTAGTAATTCTGGTAGTTTTAATAGTTTTAATAATTTTAATAATTCTAATAGTAATAGTAATAATGATGATGGTAATAATAGTAATAGTGGTAATAAAAAATAATATTAGAATACAACACAACGCTAGGTTTTAACAAACAATATATTTCATAAAAAATATAAAATTTAAAAATTTAAAAATTAATATTAATTTAAATAATAGTTTAAAAGTTTTAAAAATTTAATATTATTCTTTCTAATATTTTCTAAAATATATAATTTTTTAAAAAAAATTTTAATTAAAAAAAATTTTATAATAATTTTTTGAAATTTAAAATTTTGTATTCCACTTTTTCATGTGTTCCACTTCCTAGTGAAAAACGTTAATTAAATTTTTATTTAAAATTTATTATATTAAAAGAATTTTATTATATAATCTCTTTTTTTAATATCAAAATTTTATTAATATTTTGGTTTAATATTTAAAATTTTGGTATTTATTTATTTATTTATCATACACGCATGCAACCTTTCGGTTATAACGGACAGAAGAGAAATTAATACAGCGCACCTCTTAAACATTAATAAATGAAAGTTATTATTTTTGAAGTGAATTTTTATTCTAATTTAATTAATCAACCCAATTAATTAATTTCAGTTTTTTAGAATAATTTTTATTCCCAAATTCTTTTTATTATTATTTTTTGGAAATTTTTTATTTTTTTTGTTTATTTTTTTTCTCTTATTTTTTTAAAAAAAATATTAATGTTATTTTGAGGGTTTTTTATTTGTATATAATATAATTATTTTTCTGGATTGTTTTCTTAAATATATTTAAATTCTATTTTTCAAGATTTCTTTATCTAAAATTAATTTTAGTTATTTTTTTTTGATTTTTCTTTTTTCTAAGGAAAATCTTAATCTCTTTTATAAATTTTACCATATTTTCCAACCCTTTATTTAAAAACAAAAGATTATTAATATCCAACAATATTTTTTTTATTCTTTTTTTCAAAATATCTCTTTTTTTTTTGTATTTTCTATAATAAAGTAAAAAATATTTTAACATTTAGATATACCTACCACATATACAATTTTTATTTAAAATATCTCTTAATATTTTATATAAATAACTATTAAAATAATCATATCCTGTTCTTAATTATATTATTATAAAGTTAATATTATTTTTCACTCCTTAAAAAACTTTATTTCTTTTTAACTTTAAATAATTAAAATAATTTAATCTTTCTTTTTGTTTTTGCTAGTATTTTTTCTATTTTATAAGATTTTTTAATTTTATATTTTTTTTTAAAAAAGATAGAGATGTGAAAGTATTTTTTGTTTAAATTTTTGTAGTTTTTTTTGTAAAAAGATCTACTTTTTCATTTCTTTTTACTTCTATATAGCCAAAAACCTATTCTATAAATAATTTAATATTATTAAAATAAAATTTTTTACCTAAAAACCAAATTTTTAAAACAATTTCTTGTTCTGGGCTAATTTTTAAAAATATTAATCTTTTTATTGTTGCTTAATTATCAGTAAACAAATAGATTTCTTTAATTTTTGAATTTTCTATTATTATTAATTTAGTTTGTTTTAAGTTTTCATAAATAGTAATTAATTTTGTGTCGTAGACTTCTATTTTATTTTTCAAAGATTTAGAAATTTTGAAAATAGATTTATTATTTATTTCTTTATAATTTCTTGCTTTAATTAATTTAATGTTGTTTTTTTCAAGAAGGGAACCATTGGAATAAATAATTAATCTTTTTTTAGAATTTAATAATTTTTTCCTTTTTTTATATTTTTCTGTTTTTAGTTTTTTTATATAATTATTGATATAAAAATTTATATTAGTTTTTGACTAAGGTTGGTCAAATTTTAAATTTATTTTTTTTATTTCAGTGTATGGGTTTATTAGAAAATTTATTCTAAATAAGATGTGTTCTAGAATTATTTTATAACATCTATTTTCTTTTTTATTTTCATTCCATTTTTAATATTCCAAATTTTCTTTTTTAATTCTTCCAAAATAATTTTCTAAAAAAAATAAGTTTAATATTTTTTTTCTTATTAAATAATTTTTATTAAAAAAAAATATTCTTAACACATATCTTCTCTATATTCCATTTAACCTAATTTCCAATAGTAAAATTAAAACTTCAACCTCCATTAAATAAATTAAAGTTATTTTAAAAACCCCTATTATTTTTCTAATCATTTTATTTTAAAAATTCTTAAATTTTTTAATTAATAATATTTGATTTTTTTATTAGATTTCAGCTTTAAAATCAGAAACCAAACAAACACAACTTTTATACAATTGTATTAAAGCTTTTACATTTAATCCAGATTCTGAATTAGCCAAATTTTATATATAATTAAATATACATTCGGCTACCACAATTTTATTTTTTATATAAAATTTAAAATTTAATTTCATATTTAAAAAGATTCCCAACCATCTGATTATTTTTGATGGTTTAATTTTTATTTTATTTAATAAAACCAATTTATTTTCTTCCCCATTTTTTAAATTAAAATAAATTAACTCTAATTTAACATTATTAAATACAACTACATTTTTTTCTACCCACAAAAAGACTATTTTTAATGTTTTTTCCAATTCTATTATATTTTGTTTGATTTTTTTATTTTAAACAATTATTACCACATCATTTATATACAAAAAAAATTCTAATAGATGGATGTTTTTAATTTAACTCTTCAAAAAATAAAGTTAAATATAATAAAAAAAGAATTAAAAATATCGGTGATTCTTAAAATATTCCTATCAAAACTAAATTTAATTTTTCTATTTGTTTATTAAATACAAATTTAATAAATCAATTTGATATAAAATAATTTATTTAATTTAATAATTAAATTAGTAATCCCATGTTTTCTATTGTTTTAATTAATCTTATTTTTGAAATATTGTTGAAAGCTCCCTTAATGTCCAAAAATAAAACAGAAGTTTTAAGCTTTTTGGATTTTGTTAATTCTATATCATTAATTATTGATAATATTGTATTGATTGTAGATTTTTGTTTTCTATTTTTGATTTGATTAAAGTGTAGAATTTTGTTGGTTTTTGATAGAAAAGTTATTTTTCTAGTTATTATTTTTTCTGATATTTTTTTTAAACAATTTAATAAGTTTATAATTTTATAAGCTTTGGGAATATTATAATCTGGTTTATTTGGTTTTGGTAAAATTGCCTTAATTGCTTTTTTGAAACATATTGGATGGTAATTAATATTTAATAATTTATTAAATAAATCATTAAATCTTTTTGGAATTATTTTATATACTTTTTTGAGATATAGAAAATTTATTCCATCTGGATTTGGAGTTTTTTTGGAATTAGAGGTGAATATTGTATTTTTTATTTTTTTTTTTGTGATTTTTTTTTATTTGATCTTTTTTTTATTTGAGATTATAATTTTTTTATTTTTTTCCACTTCTATAAAATCTAAAAATTTTGGAAATAATGTTTTTTTTAATATTTTTGTTTTTTCTTTAAAATTTGATGTTGTTTCATTCTCAAACATCAAATCTGGTATTTTTTGGATTTTTTTTGGTTTTATATATTTTAATACATTAAATATTTTTTTCTTTTTTACATTTTCAAGATAATTTTTTTAAGAATTTTTTTTTGTTTTTTGTATTTTTTTGAAGAAAACGTTTTTTTTTTTTTTAAATAATTTTTAATTTTTTTGTAATTTATTATTTTTTTAAAATCTTTTTTCTTACTACATTTCTCTTTTTTTTTTGTTTATTTATTAATTCCACCATATCTTAGATTTTAGTATAATTATTAATTTTAATATTAATTTTTCTACCACATTAATTAGATTTTTTTAAAACCTTTTTACAGTTTTTTCCAAATTTTCTTTTAGGGTAATTTTATTTTTATGGTATGAAAATAATAAATTGTTCTAGAGATTATTTTTATTTAGATTTTTATTTAAATTTAATAATTTTTTTTTGAAGATTTCCCAATTTGTTTTTTTTTAATTATATTTATTTATAAAAAATAGAAAATTTATTAAATTTATTGGTTGGGATAGATAGAATAAAATTACCTCATGATCAGATTTAGTTTTTATATTATTTTTAATTTTCCAGTTTTCAACAAAATTAATTATTGAATTTGTGGTTAGTGTTAAATCTAAAATAGATGAACCACTTGTATTTTATTTTTAAAAATGGTATATCAAAAGATTTGGGTTGTTTAGAATATGAAAATTTTTATTTTTAATTAATTCTATTATTTTTTCTAATCTCAATTTTTGATGATAGTTTAAATTCCATAAAGAATAATAAAAATTAAAATTTCTAAGTATTAAACACCAATTTTCACAATTTTAAAATATTTTTAAAGATAATCTTTTTATTATATATAATTTTATTATTTGATCCATTTGTTATTTTTCGTTATAAATAT